>JAJMHL010000002.1:0-600000 GCA_030566065.1 Debaryomyces robertsiae
ATTCTTAATACCTTATATATATCATTAGCAACTCGGGGCTGTTGACTTTTCTCATAATCCTGGGCTGCTCTGAGCTCCAATATTTCCAACAAATACTTGCAAAGTGTGGGCTTCTGCTGAGGATCTTGAAATTTAGTCTCAAGACTAGGCATACAGTCAAATCCATAATTAGTGGCGTCTATTATAAATGTAAGCCATAATTTGAGATTGAAAGACCATATTTTTGCTAAGAGTTTTTCGATCAACCCCTGTTCAGTCGAAATGTTGACAATTTTATTAATAGCCTCAGGTGTTGGCCGTTTAGTATAATAGTCTAGCAAATTGTTGACTGCCAAATTATCATCTAATTCTCTAAATTTAGATATGACCTTGCCCATTGATAGACTACTGCTGTCCATCAACAAAGTGAATAAAGTATCTATGAGATCGCTAATGAATGAGGTTTTCTCACCCGTTGATAACGCTGCTGCAATCAAATACTCAGGAAAGACTCGATAATCATGTTCAAATACTTGACTTAAATAAAGATTTAATTTTCTTTCTTGTTCGGGTATCTGTGTTTGTTGCTGGTTCTGCTGCGAAACCTTTGTTAACACTGATAATTCTAACTTACCAACATTCACGAAACGTAAAATGTTTCTTGGTTTATTAGAAGTATCCTCACCATAATCCTCGTCAAAACAAAGCGCAATATTTGGCAGCGCTGTGATATTGAACGCACCCTGTGACGGATCCATTGTCTGCAAAATGTATAGTAATGTTTTGTTGAACCACCAATCATAATTCAAGAAGATATCCACAATGCCTGCCTTGTAATCAATTGATGATAAAAATTGAGTGACATTCGCGACTGAAGGTTGAACATTCCTTTTTGCTGAGTCGAACAAGTTTTCGTGAACATGGGAAAAAACCACGTACCAGTCTATTTTGAACTTAGGATTCTGTTCAATCGAACGTAGACAAGCTTGTAATTGAGCTCCTTTAGCATTAGCTTCAGGCAAGCTATTGGCCAAAGTAAGCCCAGTTATACCGCCATTAGAATTTGACAAGCCCTGTGAGCCTGGTATCAAGATTTCTGCTAAAATAAGAGAAATACTTTGATCTATTTCGTTCGGTTTCAACTGCAAAAATGAGGGCAATAACTTTTCTGGCAATAAATGGTCAGGACCGATTTCTAATAATAACTCCTTGAAAGACATGTTTAGGATGGATTGATAAAAACGATTAACTGGTTGAATATCAGAACTAAAGCCTTTTAATGAACTAAGGGTCAAAAGCTTGTTGATAAGCGGAAAAAATGGGGTATTTAGGATCTGATCTAAAACTAATGCCCAATCAAAATTTGGAGGAAATTCTCTTGATTTGATAACGGATAGTAAATTGAAAGAATTCTCCTGAATATAGAGTTTCACTGATTCCTGATTTAAGCTTTGGAACCTTATAACAATAATGAATGCTAAAATCAAATCACAGTTAAACCTATTAACAAAGTCTATGATATTGAATTGCTTAATGTGGTCGACTTTTTTCAACTGTAAACAAAGTATTTCCAAATTTTTGAGGTCCTTACTTATTTGATCTAATTCTTCCTTCAATAATTTCTCAGCAAGCGATAATTTATCCTCTTTGGGGCCAGTTAATAGACTTAACGTTAATAACTTTTCCAAATAGTGGTTGAGTATCAAAGGAGATCCGTAGGTATCTAAAATATAACGAATTTGCTTATAGTTTAAATGCCAATTTTTTGTTGTTAATGTATTAATTAAAATTGATAATTGAGTTAAAATTACCTTACTTAATTCTGGGTCTTGTTGACTATTATTGGTACTAGTTGTGCTTCTTTGGCCCTTTGGGCAATTAGCTGATGATGAAGACACGATTTATAAGTTGTTTGATCAAGATTGTGGAAAATGACTAGTATTATTTTCTAACGTCTGTGTCGAATCGTTCGGTGATTATTTTAAATCCAACACCTAAATCAGCAATACTCAAAATGCAATGCGTATAATAGATCTAATTAGTAGTCTAAAATACTTAAAACCAACTTCTCTCTTGTTAAGTGAGATATCTTGTTCAGCTTGCTTCCTACGGTGGGATTGTAAATTAAGAAGACGGCGTCAGTGCATGTCGGGAAATGGCCACCTAACGATTTTGTGTAATAAAGTTAAAATAGTTACCCGGCCCAATTTACTAACATCACCAGAAGCTGCAACTGGGTATGTTCTACTGATAGACTAGGCCATTGCGTCACTCAGAAACGACGTGTTACAGTCTTATTGCCAGTGGAATTACATGTGTGGCGAATTCAAGCATTCATTTTATATAATCGTAGTAGGTATCTTCAAACTATTTGCGAAATTTCGAGTTTTAACGAAGCCGCTACAGGGTCATTATCATCAATCATGTCAGAGGCTTTCTTCAAAAGAGTCTTTAGTAGCGAATTCTCTTCGACAAAATTTCCGTGGAGTTCTGTATTGCTGTGTGCATCGGGTTGTAGTTTAGTATATTCTTTACTCATATGGTGATTCACCTTCAAGCTTTCATTGGAGGACTGCGGCGATGACAGCGGGATATCGCTGTGGCTTGTGATATCAGAATAAATGGAGTCTAACTCACTGCTAACCTCATTCTTATAGCTCAGTCTCAATGATAATGTAGAAACTGATGAATGGGATGAAAGCATTCTTTGTGAAGTTACATACCCATCCACTTGCGAGTTGTTGGAGTTAGATCTATTTCTAGTTAGGTTGGCGGAAAAGTTTTTCAACTTATTGACCATACTTGAAGGTGATCTTTTGTGCCACTTCAATGATTTTTCAATAGATATTTCACTATACCTGGAAAGGTCCATAAATACCGAATCGTCCCAAGACAATAATAAATGACCAAAAAATGAAACCAAGTCTTTAACGACTATTCCCCACTTACTTTCATTTAACATATGCTGGTAAACAACCTCCTCATCACTCTCATCAAGTGCCATTAAAATCGGCTTATTTACTAGAAGCAAACCTAGAGAAACCTTGAACATAGCGATTTTCCAGCCTTGCATGATGCAAAAATCCATAATCTTATTTATTATCAACATATCCGGTACGTGACTTGAAAGGAACGATAACCACCATTGGTAAAGGAAGACTTGGAGGTCAACGAACTTGGTTAAGTGTTCATATAGTTCGCTATCGACTTGTTGTAAGATGGATAGGAACTCAATTTTCCATTTTCCCAACGTTGGAGACATTGTTGTCGCCGTGAAAATGTCATGCAATTCAGGCTCGGACTGCATCACACTTACGAGAGCATGAAAGGTGAATGCACTATCTCCACGAAAGTGGAAATATAAAACTCCCACCAAAAATAGAAGACCTTGGCAGTATCCTAACTCTGCATCATAATTTGCATACACATTGAGTATTGTAGATAAATCACTCACGGTGCTTTGGTCCTTAAAGAATTTGATCAGCGGGAACGTACGAGAAAGGTCTTTGCTAATTTGCTTGGATATGTCTGCGTTGTACGAGTGCTGGAAATTTTCAAATACAAGCTTCGATGTTTCTGGGATTACTATTCCCTGGTTGATCAAGAATAACTTCTTCCAGACGATTGATCGAAGTTGAAATGGTAAGCCCTGTTGAAAAAATAACATTTCTGTGTAGCTTGGCAATGTGATTATTGTCCTGCTAGGGTAGTTCATGAAGGATAGCCAATACGACTTTTCTAGGCTCGATGAAATCACACTCTGACGAGACATGAATTCTTCGCAACAATTTCTGCCGGCATTTGCTCCTAACGCTGACCCGCATGTACAACAAGTAGTGAATTCATCATGTTCATAGTTATACTCCTCCATGTCCTTCTCCAAATCTTCAATCTTGTATGTGTCTGTAAGCGGATCATTATCACTATTGATTCCACCCATGTCAATCTTCACCTCTAAGTTCAGTAATAGCAACGCATGGCTTTTCGCAAAAGATGAGCTGAGTGACCCCTCGAACTCTAGAAGCGAGTCCCAGTCAATTGCTAGCGACATTCTAGCAAGTCAAAAAAGGGTTATTCTTGATCTACGCTGAGTTCTTAATGCCAGCGATAGATCGTACAATTTGATGCGAATGAAGTAAGGAACGTAAAGTTAGAAGAAACTGTAAAGGATCGACAAAAGTTGGGTTCACTTCTAACACTTCGAAGGATGGTTTAGTAGGTGTTCTTAGGTGTTTTTTTGTAGGACTCGTTACCTGAATAGGGCATGCGTATAGTTAGTTTATATACTTTTATACAAACATAGTAATTCTCAAAGGAGGTTTGTCACAAGAATGTTATTTCGCGAATGCTTATATAAGCTTTCGACATTACTAGATCAGACTACCAATAGACGAATCTATTGAGAGACACGGGCCAATACTGTGAAAATGGTTTACTACTTCAGAGGCCAAGCTAGACCGAGTGGAGAAGCTAGTGAGTACGATGACTTTGCGATTTCTCTGGATGAAAAGAACGGCGAAATCATAATCTATATGGGCAAAGATAAGTATGAGAATGAGCATCTCTTGAAGCATTCACATCCTAAAAATTTATGGTTCCATGTTGACAAACATTCTTCGGCACATTTATACTTGCAGCTATCCAACGAAGAACACTTGGTAAACTTTGAGAGTTTGAGTTTAGAAGAAGATATTTTGAAGCAGCTAGGGCAATTGACCAAGGCTAACTCGATAAAAGCCAATAAGTTGAATAATATTAGCATCATATACACCCCGGTCGATAATTTGTACACGGATGGGTCAATGGACTCGGGAACCGTGACGTTCAAGAATCCCAAAAAAGTTAAGCGCCTTTTGGTGAACACCAAAGAAAATGCTGTGCTTAATAAATTGAATAAGACCAAAAAAGAGGTAAGCACCGAGGAATTCATAAAAGATCAACAAGAGTTGCGGAGGCAATATGAGGCGGATAAGAGGGCACAGGAACATCACAGAAAACAGAAAGAACGAGCAACAGCCAAACAATACGATGAGCAAAGGAAAATGCAAGCCGATCCATACAGCGACTTATTCACTGACGACAACTTGAGGGCTAATAGTAACGAGTTTAGAAATGAAAACTGGGTCGAAGACGAGTTCTGGTAAGAATTACACATGAATCACATCTTAATAGTATGTTTTATTTGTAGTAAATATCTAGAAAAACCTATGAACATATACTGATGTCAATATGCTCTAGGATCAGACTCGCGGGCGGTGAGCACTCTACGTAACAGTGTGCAATCCATTGAAATCTCTTCGACTAAGTTATTATAATAAAAGTATCGACGACTACTTTCGAATCTAATCCATTTTGACTGGGAATGTACCGGCTTCTCTTTGATCATTCCACTTGTCAACCCAATCAACAGGACATAACGAGGTGAATGTTTTCAAGAAGACCTTGCATGGCTCGAATTCCTCACCTTTAACATTAACGCACTTGTGGTAATCAATGTATGATTGAGCACAATGTTTGGTTTGATTTTGGTATGGAAACCTTGGGTCGAACTGGGGTGTTTCGAACTTAAAGTTTTCTGGGTCAAGGGCCATGATGACTGCGTTCTTTCTTCAATAGGGTGTCTTAGAGTTACTTTACTGTACTGCGATGAAACTAATGTTGGTAAAGAGAGCCCACGGCTTTGTGTAACATTCAATTGAAGCAAGTTCTAATTGGCTGAAGGGACATAATCACGTTATCTTATTTAGTACCAGCTATTATACATATATACATGTTAGTAGGTTCACATAGGGTTTACGGATGATTCCGAGGTCGCCTCGAATTCACAGTTGGATGCTCCATCCGTCCGACTCTAATTTGTCATTTTCTTGCAGCAGCAACAAGATATATAGAATCGGCAAAGTGTATATTTTGTGGCCGTGAATACCTGTTCCGTTAAGGAGTATGTCGACATTCCGCTGCTGAACAGTCGTCTTGTTCTGATGCTTGTGGTTCGGGTTGCTCAACGAAGACAGCTTCGAAAGTTTGTTGTATTGCCTTAAAGATCCATTTGACTGCGACTCTTTAATTCTGCACTTCAGTATCTCTGTTACACTAAGCATTTTCGAAATGGCGTTCGCTTTGCCAATAATTAGTACGTGACCGACTTGGGAATTATATAGATTCAAAACTTGGGTTATTCTGTCCTTGATGGAGTCATTTTTTTTTATTATCACCATATTTTTTCTTGGTTGGTCAATCTTGAACCCGTCTAAAATCCTCCTGTAAGCAGCATTCGCTTCATTTTCAAACAAGTTGGTCTCCTCAACATGAACATCCTTGGATATGTTTTCCTCTCGCTCTTCGACCTTCTTGGTAAACATTACCACTGCCTCTATGAACTTGTATGATTTTATATTATATGCTTATATGCTATATTCTAGTGAAAGAAAAATAGAGAACCATGCACGTGATTTGTATGACATGAAGTATGGGTACTATTAGCCATTAATGCAATGGTCGGCTTACTCTGAGTTTTGGTTTGGGCCCGATGACGCTCTGGTATCGGAGTTGTTATAGCTACTATTCGTGCCGCTGGCTGTCTCCGATGCGTTGATATAAGGCCTTATTTTGGGGGACTGAATCTTGGAACTAGTCCTCGATGAACTAGCTCTGCTTCCTCTGCTGTTGCTAGAGTAGTTTAAGACAGTTGACGAGGTATCTAACTCCATTCCGTACCTACTTGAGGTCGTTTTGTCCATCAAATCATCAAACTGAAGCATTTCCAAGAGGTTGGCGTGCGATTGACGTAACTTTTCGGAACTCGTTTTTCTTGTGATTGGAATAGATGTATGAAAGAAACTAGGCCGCTTCTTGTAAGTTCCCATATTTGCGGCAGCATGATTGAGAAATGTGGTACTTCCATTCCGATATTGGTAGTTTGAGGGATAACTTACGGGCGATGTAACATTGGGAGCTGACGAATTGAACTGTTGTGTCATTGGTTTTTGGTACTGTGTCGGCTGCTGATAAGGGTTATTCTGACACGCATTGTACTGACCATTTGGCTGTATGTAATAGAGGACGCCATTGATGACAACTTGGTTTGGTGGAAGGTTCGGCATAGCTTGTATGTTTAGGTTTTGGGTGCTTGACACTGAGTGGGTGTTGTTACAAGACCCTGAATACGTAGCATAGTGCCCGTTAGCTGAAACCTCACCACTTGCAGTCTGACTGTTGTTATCTAATTGCGTTTCAGCATCGTAGAACGTCTCGCAGCCCTGTGCACTGGGTAGATCTTGTAAATCTTCACTTTGTGGACTAAGCTTTTCATAATTATTCGTGTTATCATGTCGGCGAATTTCGCTCATGAATACAAGCGGACTGGAGTTAAAAAACTCTTGGGTGGGTGGCTTGGGAAGTGGTAAAGGGTTAAAGGGCGGATAGTTCATCATATTTTGGTTGGGGGGGATGCCATTGACAGTTTTGAAGGTCATAGTTCCATTCCAAGACCTTTTGACCTGAAATAATTTAGAAGGGCACAAGTTACCGTCATGATCGATTCCATCCCGTATGGTAACTAAGCGATTCATAAAACTATACGTCGACTCGAGGAATGGTGTTTCAATCGCAGCGTCATCCGATACTTGCAAGAACTTTAGCAAGAGTCTGGTTATGCTTACTTCTATGCCTTGACTGAACTCGTAAAATAATCTTGTTGCATCAATAAAATTTGGGAATACTTTCTTATGACTGGAACATGATATTGTGCGCTTCATTCTTTGGTTGCCCTCCAACAATATCAACGTTTGCAATAATTTCTTAGACTCTTCCGTAAAAGGCATAGGCAAACCCCTAACTTTAAGGTAGTTGGCAATAGTGAGAAGTTCCTGGAAAACGCCCTTCATTAAGGGCGCCACATTGATTTGTTTTGCAAGCGATAAAATATCTGGTTCCTCAAATATCACTGACAATGTTTCGAAACAAATCACTCGAATCATGCTCTTCCATACCATTTTACACAAGTGTTTCTGAAAATCTGCCGGTAACATAAGCAACATACCCACTGTCTGCCGTTGATTGTACATGGCAATTAGAGCTGCTAATTTCGGTCCCACCGCCCCAGTGCCATTGAGTGCATTCAACGTCGCTTCCGCTGGGTGCTTGACAGTAGTACCGACCATAATAGTGGCAGTAGCGTTCATCAACAAAAAGCAATTGGAGCTGTTGCTGAGCATGCGGCAGTCCCCGTCCGAATACATAGCTAACACGGCGTTGTTTGGATACAACTGCTGGAACTGATCAGCAGCCCATATATCCTCGTTTGAATCCACCAAAAACACTGTATTGTACCCAATCACTTCATTTACGGCCTCTTGGCTCTGTTTCAAGCCCTGGAAGCTATTGGGCTCGGCAACGACAATATCAAATGTACCACCCCTCGTTACAGACTTCCCAAGCTCCAGCACACTGCCCACCACCTCTCCAGGCACGTATTTATGCGCCTCGCTATTTATGAACAAATACCACCACGTTCCGTGCTCAGCAGCCCTTTTTTGATTCGAACAAACCACCGTCGCCTGCCATTTTGCAGCCGTCACGGCCCACGTCAAATACGATAGTGTCGAAGACTCACCGAGAATTAACACTTTAGGTGTTTCCAAACTCATGGTGCCACCTAAAAAATTGGCTCTAGCCTTACTACGTTAGAAAACAATCAATTGCCAACGAAGATTTCCATAGTTTGTAGGTATATCCTCTCTCTGTAAACCACAAATGTACTATTTTAAAGCCTTTGAGGATACATCACGTGACCATACAAAAACGTTCCCCCACAAGGCTGCACCGGGTATCGATCCCGGTACCGGGGAACTCCGGGAGTCGTTGCTACCATGGCTGGAATCATTCCTGAGTCAAGTATGGCGTAGTAATGAAACTCATTCTTTATAAGGATTCACCAATCATTCCGCTATAAGTAGTATATAACACTGTAAGCGGTAATTTATGATTAAAACTGGGATTCAATTGCCATTCAGAACAAATTTCAAGCGATTAAATTACAAGCTTGCTTCAAATAAAACCAAATTATTGATTAGCTCCAGATATATGACCATGACTACGCCTAGCCCATACAAGCAGCCAGATCACAAGTTGACTATGATTCCAGGACCAATTGAGTTTTCGGATCCGGTTTTGTACGCCATGGCGACGCCATCGCAAGCACATACTTCACCAGAGTTTGTGAAAACGTTCCAAGTGGTGTTGAAAAACTTGAGAAGATTGTTTAAGTCTACAGACGCCAAAACCCAGCCATATGTGGTCGCCGGATCGGGGACTTTGGGCTGGGATGTCGTTGGAGCCAACTTGGTAAACCCAGGGGACAAAGTATTGGTGTTGTCAACCGGGTTCTTCTCCGATTCTTTTGCCGAATGTTTAAAGGTTTACGATGCCAATGTGGACGTTGTAACTGCTGAGGTAGGCAATGTGTTACCATTGGACAAAATAGCCGAGAAACTCAAGGCGGAGAAGTACACCGCTATCACCATCACGCACGTCGATACCTCGACTGCTGTGGTGAGTGACGTTAAGGCCATTTCTGAGGTGGTGAAGAAGGAGTCTCCTGAAACGCTAGTTATCGTTGATGGAGTATGTTCTGTTGGGGTTGAGAACTTAGAGTTTGATGCCTGGGGCATCGACTTTGCTTTGACAGCTTCACAGAAGGCCATTGGAGTCCCTGCTGGTTTGTCAATTTTCTATGCCTCGGAGAGAGCGGTAGATAAGGCTTTGAGCAGAAAGAAAGACTCTTCGTTCTTCGCGTCTTTGAAGAAATGGACCCCAATTATGAAAGCATACGAAGGTGGGTCTCCTGCGTACTTTGCAACCCCTGCAGTGCAAACTGTTACAGCCTTGAAGGTGTCTTTGGACGAAATTTTGAGCGAGTCCTTAGAAACAAGATTTGCTAAGCACGAGCAAGTGTCTACTCAGTTCAAAAAGAACTTAGCCAAGCTCGGCTTGAAAATCTTGCCAGTAAACGACAAAGTTGCTGCTCACGGATTGACGGCTGTTTACTTTCCCGAAAGTATTAATGGACCAGACTTGCTTTCTAAAGTTGCTTCTAAGGGTTTCACCATTGCAGGCGGAATCCACAAGGCTTTACCGGGAAAGTACTTTAGAGTTGGTCACATGGGCGTTTCTGTCTACGAGGGACATGTTGAAAAGCTTACCAAAGCCATTGAGGAGTCTTTAGTTGAAGTTGGCTACAAGCATTAGTGTAGGTATTTTATAGTTAATAGCTATAAAAATTTTTTTATTCACAGTCGCGAAGGTGTCTCATTAGTATCACGCTATCTTCTTTATAGTTCCACAATAGCTACGTTTTCCGGTCTATCGCTGATTCTTAGGATTCAATATGGCCATACCATTTCCTGATATCAATCCGTATCTGGTGTTACAAGTCGAAAAGGATGCAACCCCAATAGACATTAAGAGATCATACAAAAAGTTATGTTTGAAATACCATCCCGATAAAATTCAGCAGTTATCATCTCTGGAAGATAGAGACTTGTTTCCCCAAATCCAATTTGCATATAGTATTGTGAGTGATCCTCTCAAAAGGCAGAGGTATGATGAGACCGGATCATTAGGTCTCGGTGGTGATGGGGATCTCGATGAGGAATATTTCAGTTGGAAGGAATATTTCGACTCCATGAACGACAAACTCACAATAGATATGATCGAAGAAGATCGGTCCAAATATCAAAGATCAGAGGAAGAGAAAAACGATATTTTACAGAACTTTGTGTACTATGAAGGAGACTTTTTGAAATTGTTCGAAGTCATACCTCACTTGGAGTTTGATGAGAGTCAGGAAGATCGAATTTTCAAGATTGTGGAAAAAGCTATCGCCAATGGTGAGTTCGGAATCGAACTCGACCAAGCAACACTTAGATCATGGGAGAAGTATAAAAAGTCAAGAAAAACAAAGGTCAAGCAAATGTTGAAAAAATTGGCTAAGGAAGCGAAAGAAGCAAAGGAGTTGGAAGCCCAGATTAAAAACAGAGGGGGAAGGACCTTGAAAAGTGAAAATGATTTGAAATCGATTATTAAGAGCAGGCAATCAAACAGGTTGGATAACTTAATCGATAAGTTGGAATCAAAGTATGGTGGAAAGAAGGGCAAGAAGAGGGGTCAGCTTGAAATGGACGATGACGAATTCGAACGTATCCGTAGTGGGCTCGGCGGGCCTACGAAGTCGAAGAAAACCAAAAGTTAGTCATTCATCTTAGCATACAGTGGCTCGTTTCATGTATATAGTCTTTCATTTATAAGAACATATCATATCTTACTTTTAATATAGTCATTACTTTACGCATAGTTTTATTGCGTATATATTCTCTTCTATGAATTGTCAATACCTAACAATCTCCATATGTCCTGAAATAGAAACAAGTGCCTTTTACGTTGTCGGTGCACGTTTATTACCGTATCGAAGCGAATGTGTCCAGGTTTTGACCTGGCCAATTCTCTACATACTTACGTTTTTGCAGCCGAAAGAACGCAAATACAACGCAGCTCAGGAATACTTGACTGCTCAGATGCAGCAACAAGTACCACATACTAGCAGTCTGAACTCCTTGTCCTTTATAGTTAAGTGGGCAGGTGTTGTTTATGGCGTTGTCGTAGTTGTACCTCTGTTTAAAAGTTTTGTACGTATGGTTTATATACAGGAATGAAAGATGCTCTCCAAACGCGTTGTTTATGGAACTATTCTGATCTTACGTATAACATATAATATCCGCCTACGTACTCTTTAGACAAACATGAGTGATATAGAAACTGTCAGCTCAGACTCGGACTATGTGTCCGACGGGTCAAGTGAGTTTGTTACCACAAATGCAGCTAGAAAAAAGAGTAGCTCAAAAACACCTTTGGCAGACTCTACAAACACATCGCCAATGCCAAACGGTCAAAAAGGATCCAGCGCCTCAGATCAATACCAAAGGTTATCACAGTTGGAGCATATCTTGAAGAGACCAGATACGTATATTGGGTCTGTTGAAAGAACGCCCATTGAAATGTGGTGTTATGATGCAGCAGCTGAATCGATGGTTTATAAAGAGGTGAATATAGTTCCTGGATTGTATAAGATATTTGACGAAATTTTGGTCAATGCAGCGGACAACAAGATTAAGGATCCATCGATGAAGAATATAAAAGTCAAGATAGATGCCGAAAACAATTTAATCCAGGTCATGAATGACGGCAAAGGTATTCCTGTGGAGATACACACGAAGGAAAAAATGTACATCCCCGAAATGATTTTTGGTAATTTGTTGACGTCCTCCAATTACGACGATGACCAAAAGAAGGTTACCGGGGGGCGTAATGGTTACGGTGCCAAATTATGTAACATATTCTCTACCGAATTTATTTTGGAGACTGCGGATCTAAACACTGGCCTCTTGTACAAGCAAGTATGGAATGATAATATGTCAAAAGTTTCTAAACCGAAGATATCTAAATTGAAAACCAAAAAAGAATTCACGAAGGTTACTTTTAAGGCTGACTTGACCAAATTCAACATGACCTCGTTAGACGATCAAATATTGTCAGTGATGACCAGAAGAGTATACGATTTATGTGGTACCGTCAAGAACTGTAATATTTACTTGAATGAGCAAAAATTGAATATTCGAAACTTCAAGAGCTACGTCGAGATGTACGTCAACGCTATCAAGGAACGTGAGAAGGAATCAGCTGTCGATAGCACTGCGACAGACTATACTACTATTGTTCACGAAGTTGTTAACGACAGATGGGAGTTAGCGTTTGCTGTAAGCGATGGGTCCTTTAATCAAGTCAGTTTTGTCAATTCAATTGCTACAACCTCTGGAGGGACTCATGTGAAATATGTTTCGGATCAAGTAATCACGAAGTTACTTGCAGCTTTGGCGAAGAAAGAAAAGGGAAAGAAAAAATTGATGATTAAGTCGCAGGAAATCAAAAACAACATGTTCTTGTTTATAAATTGTCTAATCGAGAACCCTGCTTTCACGTCACAAACTAAAGAACAACTAACGACAAGGTCGAGTCAGTTTGGCGGTAAGGCAAGTGAAAAGCTTGTAATTAGTGATCAATTCATATCCAAAATCTTGAAAACAAGTATCGTCGACAAAATCAGATCTATTGCCAATGCTAACGAAGATAAAGCTTTACAGAAAGCTGATGGCACAAAAAAGCTGAGAATTAAAGGACAGGTGAAATTGGTTGATGCTAACAAGGCCGGGACGAAAGATGGTTATAGGTGTACTTTGATTTTGACTGAGGGAGACTCAGCTCTATCTTTGGCCGTAGCTGGTCTAGCCGTTGTGGGTCGAGACTACTACGGTTGCTTCCCATTAAGAGGTAAATTATTGAATGTTCGAGAAGCCTCTACCGAGCAAGTGTCAAAAAATGCCGAAATAAACTCCTTGAAACAAATTATGGGTTTGCAACATAAAAAGCAGTATGATATCAATAACATAAAAACTTTGAGATACGGCCGTATTATGATTATGACAGATCAAGATCAGGATGGCTCTCATATTAAAGGTTTAATCATCAACTTCTTGGAGACTAGTTTCCCTGGTTTATTGCAAATTCCAGGATTTTTATTAGAATTCATCACCCCAATTGTGAAGGTGACGATAAAGGAAAGAGGAGGCAAAAGAGTGATTCCTTTCTACACGATGCCCGAATTTGAAAGGTGGAGAGAGACCGAGGGGACTACGTGTCGTTGGACTCAGAAGTACTACAAAGGTTTAGGTACTTCAACTGACGTAGAGGGAAGAGAGTATTTTGCTGCCATAGATAGGCACTTAAAGACTTTCGATGCTCTTCAAGGGGAAGATCAGCAGTTGATAGATTTAGCATTCTCTAAGAAGAAGGCTGATGATAGAAAGGAATGGTTGCAAGGCTTTGAACCAGGGACGCATTTAGATCCAACCTTAGAGGAGATTCCTATTAGTGATTTCATCAATAAGGAATTGATTCTTTTTTCAATGGCTGATAATGTGAGATCCATACCATGTGTTTTGGATGGATTGAAACCGGGGCAGCGTAAAGTGTTATATGGGTGTTTCAAAAGAAATTTAAAGTCAGAAATCAAGGTCAGTCAGTTGGCTGGTTATGTTTCAGAGAATACAGGCTACCACCATGGTGAGCAGTCTTTAGTTCAAACCATAATAGGGTTGGCGCAGAATTTCATTGGCTCTAATAATTTAAATCTACTAAAACCTAACGGTTCATTCGGTTCAAGGGCAGCAGGTGGTAAAGACTTCTCTGCCCCAAGATACATCTTTACTGAAATTAACGAGATCACAAGAAAGATTTTCAACTCACTTGATAATCCCTTGTATAAATATGTTCAAGATGACGAGCAAACGGTTGAACCTGAATGGTACTTACCAGTTTTGCCAATGCTTTTGGTGAATGGTTCTGAAGGTATTGGTACTGGTTGGTCCACTAACATCCCTCCATTCAATCCTGTGGATATAGTACATAACATAAGAAAATTGATGAACGGAGAGGAAATGAATCCAATGGTTCCATGGTATAGAGGCTGGCAGGGTGATATTGTTGCAAACGGCAAAGACAAATTCAAGGTTATGGGTAAAATAGAACAAGTAGACGACAGCACCTTAGAAATTTCTGAGATTCCGGCAAAGACATGGATTAACAACATGAAGGAATTTTTATTATCTGGGTTAGGGACTGATAAAGTCAAGCCTTGGATTAAAGACATGGAGGAACAGCATGGAATGAATATTAGCTTCATCATACGACTTAACGCGGAAGAAATGGCCAAAACATTGAAAATTGGTTTATTGGAGAGGTTTAATTTAATTTCTTCGCTTAGTTTAGGTAACATGGTTGCTTTTGACCCCAATGGTAAGATCAAAAAGTACGAGTCGCCTTTGGAAATTTTGAAAGACTTTTACTACGTAAGATTGGAATATTATCAGCTCCGTAAAGATTATATCACCAACGAGTTACAGTATCAATTAACTAAATTGTCTGAGCAGGCGAGATTCATTAAGATGATTATCGATAAGGAACTTTCAATTTCGAATAAGAAAAGATCTGTACTTGTGGAATTGTTGCAGAAGCACAAATTCATAAAGTTCGATAAGCAAAATAGACCAGTGAAGGAAGAGGATAATACGTCTCTCTTTGTTGATGGCGATGAGCTAGTAGAGCAAGAGGAGGAAGAAGTCGGTGATATTAGTCAACTTAATGCGGGCGTCGTGGATTCGAACTCTAGAAGTGAGCACAAGCCTGAAACTATATATTCCTATTATGATTACTTATTGGGGATGACGATCTGGTCGTTGACGAGAGAAAGGTACGAAAAATTGTTGAAACAAAAAGAGGATAAACAGGAGGAATTGACGGTTTTGTTACGAAAGTCCGCAAAAGATCTTTGGAATGAGGATTTGGATGCATTCTTGAGCAGTTGGGAAGCATTCCTTCAGGCAGATTTGGAAGAGAGGTCTAGTATAATCCCAAATAAAGGGACTAAAAGGAAGAGTAGACAAAAGAGAAAAGTGAAACAAGAAACGGACGAACCTCCTAAAAAGAAGTCGACTGCCACGAAGCAGTCAACGTTACCTGTGAAGAAGGAACCTTCAGACGCTTTGCCTCACTTTTTCGAAGCATCAAATAATAAACCTAAGGTGAATAATCAATCAAAGATAGCTGCTTCCAAATTTGACGATAGTGATGATGATGAGCTTTTGGGCCTCTTTCAATCAAAGCCAGAGTCTGCATCTACATCCAGCACCCCACAAAACCATGTTCAGCCACCCGCAAACTCCTCAAAAATCTCCAAACCTGCCAAGTCTACCACACCGAAAGACGTTTCTCGCGATGAGCTTGATGATCTTTCACTTGATAGTAATCTGAAATTTACGGTTCCCGTGCCCGGTAAGAGAAAAACGTCCAAGGTGTCGTACAAACTAGTCCTGAGTGACGAGGAAGAAGACATTTCCATGAGCGAACCTGAGGTAAGCGATGACGAAGAATACGAAGATGAATGATCTGCAGGTGAATGTCAATCAATATATAATGGTCTGGCTTCAGTCAGCGTGAAGAACGCAGTCAAAGTTTTAGAACTGCGCCAATATATATTTTTTTTTTGTTATCGTGCGTTGAAATCCTTGGTCTGTCGGCTAAAGTTACAAATAACCTTGTGTTTGCCGTCGTTCCAAGTTAAGTCCATTTTTCCTGTCTTGTCCATCCCGCCTTCCAGCAGTACCTGCTTCGCTAATCTTTTCGCTATCATTTAAAATCGAAAATCTACATTGACTTGTGACCGTTGCCCTCGCTTCCTGCGAACTGATTTGGGAAAAAAGAGGGGCTACTCAGAAGCCACGCCTGATCGCTTTGTTTCTGGACACCCACACTGCAACTGCCATCAGGCAATATCAGCGCCCCAAAAATTCCGATACCTTTTGCACCAAAGTCGTTTATATGTGTCGAGAGCATAAACCCCATATACTCGTCACTGTGATCTCCGAGTATCAATAACGTATCCCTGATATATTTGGTCACCGAACTGTGAAATATGCGACTACATGCCATGCGAAAAAACTCAGTTAACCTACACATCGCACAATAGGTTCGATTGTCTAGGTCGCTCGATTGTTTCACCCCACTTCGGCTCATGGAACAAAATGATCATCGTCGGTTTCCCGTAATTGTTCTCGTTCGTAAAAACAATTATTTACGGGTAACCGCCTTTTTTCTATTATTACTACATATACAATATATAAGGGCGTCTTGATGCCAACAAGCACAGTTTTGTAGGATACAAGCCATAGACTTGGAAGTACATACAAAAGCATGATTTATTTTGAAGCCAACGTAACCACCACAATACCTAACTATTCGAATCCCATGAATTCCGATAAATACGGTGAAAATTCAGGGCTGACCAATAATGAAACAACACACCAACCGCTAGAGTATTCCCAGCAGGCGTACTCTCAGCCGACATACGCACAAGCAGCATACCCCCATGCAACGTTTACTCAGCAGCAACAGAATCAGCACCAAGGCCAACACCAAAATCAGCACCAGAACCAGCCCCACCAGTACCACCATCAAGAACAACAGCACTCACAGGCCCAGGATCCAAGCACAGCCAAATTTTCGCCTCTGGATTTACAGATCTTGAAGCAGCTACTAGCTACTGGTGAAAAGTACAAATGGAAGCAGATCACCAAGGAAATCAACTACCAGGCGTCCAACCGCAAGAGCATGCACCACGATTCAGGATCCCTTGGGTCTGGTGACGAAAACGGCGGCTCCATCGGGTTCGGGGGCATCGGAAATGGCGGGTCAAATATAAAAAACGTCTCGCCTACGTTTGTGATCAAGCAGTATCAATCTCTACTCGGATTGCCTAGTAATTCTATGTACTTTGGTCTTGTGGGCTCTTCTTTGCCTTATATAGTTGGGGCAAACGGGTGGGATGACATACCAGAGAGAGTGTCTGGTACATTGTACGACAATTTATCAGAAGCGCAGAACGACGTCGAGTAGGCGGCATCGAAATACAAATGCATCTTATATCTATTCATGTAGTTGGCAGTCCCGGCAAGACCCGTCGTTAAGAAGGTCCTTGTATTTATCAATGTGACCCAACTGTTCTTGAGGAAATAGCTTGTCTCGCACTAAACTCTTAAGAAACTTGCTATCGGGGAATCCGTCAAAGTAGTAAGGATCATCCTGGCTCATCTCAGCCTTTTTGAACTTTCTCTTGTAAATGATTTCGGCTTCACTACTTTTATCTCTGATTACTACTACTTGGAACAACCCAGGACAATCATACACTGGCTGAAGCGCAATCTCCGGTACAAAATTTTTCTTTGGATCGCTGAAGGTTTGCATCAATTCTTGCAAATACCAAACGGCTCTGTTATGCCACTTACATGCAGCACAGAACTCGATCGATATTCTGGGATACTTGAAGGGCTCCATTGTGGTTTAGTTATTAAAGAATAACCGAAGAAAAATGCTCATATAAACATTCGCGCAGTTGCGATTGCTACATTTACATTGGCTTCTCTGACCGGTGGGCTAGAGCATGCCGTTGTTCATCAACTCTCGATGTTGGTATAATCTTCGTTATCAAAACCTTGTACGGGGCCACTGGCTTGAGTTCTCGTGGTCATAAATCTAGCCTATCTAGGGCCAATCAAGAGCCATCCATGGGACATTTCTACGGTTTTGCTTTTGATTCGTACTTAGCTCTATTATTTCTATGACAAGGTCCTAACGAATAGGCATCACCTAAAATACACATAAATAGGGGGCAACAATACAGTTATAAAGTCATGCCCAACCAATCCCAGTTACTCTTTTGATTTTCGTTGTCGAAATTGCGTTGCCCATTGTGGATCGTATCAACCGAGTGTAAGTAGTCATTAGCAGGATCCAACTCGTTAATTGCATGCAATCCATGTTCCTCTGAATGATTACTTTGGAAAGGCGAGCCGAACGCTTGTGATTCATCGTTGGCGGCTTGCGGTGGAAAATTGGACTTGGCGGCAGGTGATGACGATGTATTTGATGGGGTTGTGTCTGGTGTAGAAGGCATTGCGTCAGCTTCTTTGAATTTTTCCTTGTTTATTTTGGCAACGGTTGCGTCGTCTTTGCTGGAAGCTCCAGTCTTCTTAGAGGTATTCGGTCCTCTTTGTCTTTTCTTGATAACGTCTGTTTTCAAACTAAGTGGTCGCACCACTCCATGCAACTTCAAAAACAATCCGCATGCGTTACATAAGGGCTGGCCTTGAGGATCACGCCTCCAAAGCGGCGTGGCATTGGTATGACAGTTGGTACAAGATAACGGAGCCGCATCTTCCTTCTTTGGTCCCCCTGGGGTGCCGACCTCTGGCGACACCATTTTTATCGACTTCTTTCTACTTTTAGAAGGTTTGCTCTTTTTTATAGGAATTTTATACTCATTTATGAATGATTCATTCCATGATTGAGGCAAGCTCGACGAAAGACCCCCAGGAAGGTTACCATTTCTTTGATTCTGATTCGCAGGATTCACATTTATTGCCATCGACTTCTTGTTGTATGAGTCGAAAAAATTAGACGACGAAACGGACGAAGAACCGTAGTCAAGTGCTTCGAATGGAGATGATTGCTTTCTGTGAGAAAACGAAGTGGCCATGTTCGAGAAACCGGGTGAATGGTCATCAGTAAATGAATTGGAATGCACTAGTGGGTATGGAGGGGTTTGGCCAGAGCTTTCGAGGCTCATCAAGTTTTGTGCACTCAAGTTGCGGTTGTTATTATTTAGTTGATTAGTGAAAGGAGTATTGCTCTGTGATCGAAAATGATCGGGCAAGCTCATTAACGGGCTGTCATTTCTCTCGAGACGGTGATTATGAGTGACATTGTTAAGTATATTTGACGGTCCGATTGTACTCAGGGAAGACTGATGACTATGACCAGCACCTAAAGACGAGCCAAGAGGTTGATTAGCCGCAGCATTTGGCTGCTGGAGAAACTGCGAATTTTGTGCTAGCAATGATGAATTGCCCATGTAGGAATTGGAGGCAGGCAAAGACATAGAGAAATTATTAGTAGGGCCTTCAAACGCCAAGGGGTCTAGTTGAAATGAAAATGCTGATTCGGGCTCGAACAGGGAGTCTAGCCGGTGAGCCCTTGCCTCTTCCAAAGAAGCTGATAAATTGGAGTGTGGTATTGACGGAGAGAACACCGCCGGCCTTTTTTTGGACGACATCCGGTCACCGCCCCTGGTATCCTCCACCATTTTCTGTACCTGCTCCATGTAGCTGGTATCCACAGGCTCATCCAAGGACCCATTTGAGGACCCTTTGGCGGAAGCCTTGGCAAAGGTCTTGGATGTCTCGTTGGCCTGTGGACCCGCATCATGGTGCCGCGACATATACCCCCCAAGACCCACGCCGTTACGACGGCTTTCTTCGCTGCCCTTGAACCGCGCCCGCCTGTAGTCCTCGCGCCCGTTCACGTACATCATCCGCCAAGTCAAGTTTTCCATCCGCTCTCGATATGGTAGCAGCTCCTTAGCCTTGCGGTACATTTTCCACACGCTTTCCGCCGCGCCGTCCTGGCCGTCATCTCTGGCCGTCCCAGAGCCTGCCCCCTTCTTCTTGTCTTCCCTGTTCAAATTGAAGTGGAACTTTCTCGTCAATGTCGTCCCGCGGGCCCCTCGCCCATCTCCCGGTGGATTATACGCTTGTGCTATTTTTTCATCAAGATTCATATCCGACTTTTCTCGATATGGTCCCAGATTTCTCCTGTGTATCAACGTACTTGCCGTCAACTACGTCTCTAGTTTCTCTAGTGTTTTATTTACACTCAATATGAATAGTTCTGTTCTTCTTCTTCTTCTTCTGTTGTGTTGGATTAGCCGCTGAAGCGGCTTATGGTTACCTTTATCAAATCATCCTGCTAGTAAAGGTGTATGTTCTTCGGGTTCCCACCCGCGCTACCAAAATATCAAAGGGAATTTTCATTGGCTCGATAACGGATATGATCTGATATCACAAAACCGCTTCTGTCTCTAACGATGGAGGTTTTAAGACGCTGACGTAGGTCGTATTTGAAGAATAGCATATGACGCGGTAGTGACGGTGATTGGACGAATAGCGAGGCTTTGCAGCAAGTTATCTCCATTAGTACCTTAAATGGTTGGTTGGAAGCAGGCCGAGGTGGGCGGGGCGGTTATGACCGAACGGCTGTTCCGTAATTGGCCGTAGGGAGTAGGGAACAGTGCGTGAGAACTGTAGGGACTGTAGGCATGCTGCAGGCTGTCGTAGAGGTCAATACATAGGGCAGACGTGGGTATTGTTCGTCTGCAAGTCTCGGTGGCGGCAGCAGAGGTCAGGAGAACTCAGTGCACTGGTTCGCGGTACCGCTGCGGAAACGCAGCGGTAGCGGGTACAGCGGAGCATACCGGGACACGACGGAGCAAGGAGCGTTAACCAGGGTTAAACAGCGTAAGCAGAACTCGGAGTGCTGAATTGGAAGGATAGAGACAGGTGGCAGGTAAGGTTAGTAATAGACAGCACAACGACATGGCAGAGGCCAAAGAGGAGGAGGAAATTGTGTACGACAGTGGGAGACAAACGACGGCTCCCGTAGTTGCAGAAGTGACGTAAACAGGTTCCAGAGAAGCTCGGAGTTTGGCGCGAAGGGGCTGAAAGTCGCTTGCTCAGGGACATAAACGAACTAGCGAGCGAAGATTGGATGTTCTAGAAATAACCACCAAGTATGCCATATTATGCGGTGGCTCGAGGTCTTAAACCTGGAATATACACCAGCTGGGCCGTATGCAAGCAGAATGTGAATGGGTATAAGGGAGCGGTGTTTAAAAAGTTTGTGTCTGCGCAGCAAGCTCAGAGGTTCATCGAGAGCACCAACGCTTCGCGGCTGATGCCCGTGGAAAATAGAGACAGAGAGGATCGAGAGAGACCTCAGGAGAAATCGGTGGCCCTCCCCTTAGTGCCTAGGCTGGGGCCACTGATACATCACAAACAGGCGCCGACATTGAAAGCTACGCTTGGACCTGAATATTACGCGTTGAGTGGAAAATTCATTAGTAGGGGATCGGGTGATTCTAGCAATGCCGCTGTGTGCCAAGTGTACGTAGACGGAGCTTCTAGAGGCAACGGAAAGGTCAGGATGCCTCTTTCGGGGTACGGGGTATTCTACGGGCCCCAAGATGAGAGGAATGCAGCTGTTTCGCTCAATCAGGTGGACAACGTGTACGACAATAAGCCCACAAACCAGCGAGCTGAGTTGTTTGCCATCAAGCATGCATTGGTGGACATTGTCAACGAGCTCGAGGACTGCAAAGGCCAGCCTACGACCAGATATGAAATCTATTCCGATTCCCAGTATGCCCAGTCCTGTATCACCAAGTGGAGCGACGGGTGGATGAAAAATGGGTGGAAAACATCACAAGGGAAGCCCGTTAGCAATAAAGATATTATTTCTAGTATCATACCCATTCTTAATTACATCAACCAACGCTACAGTCATTTGCGATGGGGTAGCCTCCAATTTCACCATGTCCGCGGCCATAAAGGCAACTTCGGTAACGAAAATGCTGACCAGTTGGCTAACATTGGTGCAGATGACATGGAGCGAGAGATCATGAATGGCGATGACTGATGTAGGGCTCCCCAAGAGCTCTTAATACTGCTGTTTAGCTATCAATCCTACAATTGTATATAGTCCTGCATACACGTACATATTTAAATATACATCCATCATGGTAGTGATTAGCTGAGTACTAGCATAGGTAGAGATGAGCGCCTACGCTGCGTTAAAGGAGATGTCAAGCATAACACTGCTTCTTGAAGATGACGCCGGCAATGGGGACGATGAAATTATTGCGTATGAGCAAAACTCATCGGACGATGAGGCCGATGAGGTCGAAGAATCACATATTTTAACTACAACCACTTCCAAAGCTACTACTCCAATGATCCCACTGACACCGCTCGTAGCTCCTAGACTAACTACCTATGTTACTGAATCCAACTTCACTCCGAATGATGACAATTTCGTCGTCTCTCAAGACCATATAATAATCGGGCTCAAGGCCAACGAGTACATTTTAATAAATGGCCAATGCAAAATGACTATACAACGGGGAGCTATTTTGGTTAACAACTATCACTATTTGTTCGCCCAAAGAAAAAGTTCAATCCACATAATTTCGTCCCAATCACAATCGTTGCCGATAATTTCAAGCACTCAAGTACTTGATAGGGAAGGAATCGAAGATACCCAGACCGCAGAGAACAGCCATTTGTTCTCGAGTGACTATAAGTCTGTAATAATACTAAAGAACAGTTATAGTGGCTTGGAGAATATTGGGTCCTATTGTTCCCCCTTCAAGCGATTTTTCCACAACAACATAATCCATGATGACGTCGAATTGAATGAATATAACAAACTATTCAAGACATACTCTTTCGAAATAGTGTTGAATAATCTTGGTAATATTGGCGTATGTATAGACAAAGTGCGTAAAGCTGAGCTAAACTCACTCATTCAAGATGTAAAACAAGATTTTACACCCAAAGTTATTATGATAATAGGTAACAAGAATAGTGGAAAGTCTACACTATCAAAGACATTATTGAATTCCTTGGTTTTACATGATCAATCTACTGTCTCATATCTAGACTTAGATCCGGGTCAGTCTGAGTTTTCTATTCCGTATTGTCTTTCACTTACGAAGCACTGCAAACCTATTTTCGGCATAAACGTTCCTCAAAACTCGTTCCATAGCGATACTTTGGCTCACTATTATGGATTTACAACTCCACAAAGCCAACCAAGTCAATATATCTCCATTGTCAAGTCTTTGTTTCAGGAATACGAGAAAGTGTTTAAAATGGAAGGAAATCATTTAATTATAAACACCCCTGGTTGGATCAAAGGATACGGAAAGGAGCTCTTGTCTGAATTGACCAGTTTTATTAATCCTGACGAATTGATTTTGTTATCAAACAACGCTGATGTCGAGTTTGCGGATAATTTGGATAATTTAAGCGGTCTCACATATCGAAACTCAAGATGTTTTCAAGGCGCTTTTCAGGTATCCAAATATTCTCCTTTCCAGTTGAGGACATTCAACAAACTTTGTTATTTTCATCAGACAGATACTTTGCGCTTTGATTTCAAGCACCATACCCTCTTAATGTCGCCCTTAAAGTTGTCGTATGAAACGAATCGTTCTTCCAAAAATTTTATTGGTGTCAATCTGGTCACAGTGTTGAATTATGACACTAAGATTAACTTTGACATAACCGATTTGCCATCGATGCTTGACGCATCTATCATGGGAATATACTTGTTCGAACAAGAACATTATCTGTCTTTCGAATCACTCATACAACGACTGAACGATACTCTTCCCGGGTACTTGAATTCTTCTGGATTTACTGATGTCGTCAATTATAGCTCCTCGGCCAACATATTCATGGGATTGTGTATGATTCACAGTATAAATACGGCCAATAATTATATGAATATTTACCTTCCAGAAGCTAACCAAAACAGGATAATGCATTTGATGTCGGAAAAGGGATACAAAGCCTTGTTGGTAAAGGGAGATGGTGACATTCCAACCTCAGAATTATTAATGCATGACATACTCTGCAAGCAGCAGGAAGACCTAAAGAGACTTAAGAGGAAGAGAAAGAAGAATCAGAGTACCGACCTCAACCAAGTAACCAAAATTCCTTACATCACTTTTGACAACAAAGGTAAATTTGGCGGCATATGGAAGACTAGGCGAAATGTTATGAGGCGAAGCCATAATCATTGAATCGTACAAAGTCTACAAATGTACAAGGGTATAGTTCACTAGTAGAAGAACGAATATAAATCCTGCATATACGTCACGATCGAAGTTTACAGATCAACCTACGTTTCGGCATCAACATGAGTTAGGGCCTTTTTATTAGTTTTCTCACGAGTTTTCTTACCGAATACGCATACTAGGGATGTTCAGTGGAAAATTTCTTGTTTTGATTTTGTCGGCGTGTAGCTTTGTACGATTGGGTTACGCAACTATACCAAATGTGCAAAATTTGAAACAAGAAGCTAGTGGTCAACGCGACGAACCAGGCCACCAATCATTACCCAATCTTTTACATACTGACAACATCGCCGACTTGGGCCTTACATGGGACACTTTGTCAAACGTTCATTTGGATACAGGGAGATTAATCATTGATAACGGAGCGGGAGCTATTTGGTCGAAGGCACATTTAGCAAATACTGGGGACGAGTGGACGATCGAATTGGTTTTCAGATCTTCCGGTTCTTCGGAAAGAGATTTTGCGTTTAGTGATTTCAACGGTTTATCGTTGTGGCTTATTGATTCTTCCAACTCATTGCCTATCAATAGTGCAAACATGCACAACTTTGGTGGCCCTTCTGAATACGACGGCTTTCATTTTTTGATTAATGCCAAAGAAAAAGCAGGACTTAAACTCTTCAACAATGACGGAACAAAGTCTTTGAAAAACGCGATAGATCAGACCATCGGCGACTGCGCGTTTAACTATTTTGGCTCACAAGTTCCATTTACTTTAAGAGTCTCTTACTCGAAACGGAGGAACTGGTTCAAGGTTCAGATTGACAACAATTTGTGCTTCAAAACTGACAAGATCACACTTCCAGAGAATTTGGATGACTTCACCTTCGGTGTTTCTGCTAACGTTAGTCCAACTTCAGACGAGTTCTTTGAAATAATGCGATTGAACGTTTGGTCTCATTTGACTAGCGATGCCATTGACGACCACGGATTATTATCTGACGGCCAATTGAAAGTCCATTATAAGACAGTGACGGCTGAAAAACTGCAAAACACGTATATTCCTCCTTCCAAAATCAGAGAATCTATCATGGAAAGAAATAGAAAACATATGGAGGAAATTCAACGTGAGCAAGAAAGAGGTTCTCTCTCGGAACAAAGTACCAATGACTTGGATATGTTGTTGGGAACTATATCCGCCAAGTTGGATAAGCTTGATAATCAATTCACCACGCTTGGGTCCTCGGGTGTCGGGGAGATGTCCTACGATTTTAAAGTTTTGGAAACGCAAATCAAGGACATGAAAAGGATTCAAGAAGAACAGCATTCATCTTTACGTAACTTACACGAGAACTACGATCACTTCAAAACAACTCTTAGTCATCAATATGCCGAGTTACTTCAAGCGGTTGCAAAATTGAACGACAAAGTAATCGGTGAAGTAAGAGAACATCAATACAGTACGGACGAATTAAGTAAAAAGGTTGATTTGTTGATGGCGAATCATAAGGAAATAGCTTACCAATACCAGCATACCACTGGTGACTACAACAAGGGAGAGTCTGATTCGTTTCCAACAATACTTAGGTGGACCTTGATACCTGTCATTGTTGGTATCATAATCTTAACCATAATTGTTTACAGGTTGAGGCATGACATCAAGCATTCTAAACTACTTTAGGATTGAAGTTCTCAAAAGACAATTTAGCTCGGGAATTCCAGACTAATAAGTGATTGATGTGTACAATACGTAAATGCGACAGTAGATACATAATATAAAAACCAGTTTAGCAATCAATCAACGACTATAACTTCGTCATTTCTTTCTTTCCTGTCTTTTCCATTATCATCCTTTGATGGCACTTCAGGAGGTTGTGTTGACGAGTTAGATTTCAAACTTTCTGTTGAACCGTTATTCCCGACAATTTTACTGGAGTGCGCTGAATAACTGGGAGATCTTGAAAGTGACTCACTAGAGGAATTCTTGTTTTTATTTCCCAAAGCCTTGTCTTTTTTCGAAGGCCTAGTCTTTACCGTATTCTTCAGTGATACACTATTTTTGGCCTCTTGATCCGATAGCAAGGAATTCAACTTTTTTTTATTTGGCGATGTTGACCTCTTCAAAGAACTAGGAGCTGACTTCTTCGGAGTTACAGGAGGCGGAGTGCTCGAAACACGATCTTTAGCCTCTTGACTCTTGATCACTGAATCAACATCATCACCTTTTGACTGCTTCTTAAGTTCTAGGCTACCATTACTTGCTTTAGGGGGTTCATCAGGGCCTTGATGCTTTCTGGAATTATGAACTGCTCTTTGCAACTTAGATTCTAACCTATTCTTTGCATCTGAGGAATTCGTGGTTGACGACGAGCGAGAAGGATGCGCTATTTTGGTAGAATTTTCTCGCGTAGGAGCGTTCGATCTAGAGGAGTTCCTCCTTCTCAATTCTTTGAAAATGACATCTTTATATTCGAATAAATCATTCATGAAACTGGTTTGATGTTTGTCATTGACATAACTAGAAGACCCATTCGCACTATCATAGCTCAAGAGGTCTACCTTCGGCTTCAAGATAAGGTTGCCAAACTCTTTGGATAATTTACCCTCGAATGACCTCGATAACTTTTCGTTCTTTGACCCAATAATATGTACTAATCTGCACAAATGAGTCAATATTGCATCCAAAGTCGCCAAACTCGATTTAGGCAAATCAACCAAAACATTTTGTAATCCAGTTATCCTTGACTCATTGATGGAAGCGTCATCGTTTACCGGATAATTCTGGTATAGAGACTTTATTAGATCATAGTAATCATGTGGAATTACAGAATCCGGGAGCTCCATAAAATACAACTTCATGACATTGGTAATTATCAAGGGATGGGTCGCTGAAAGAATTTCATTGATTTTGGTGGGGTCATTGTTGTCGTTTAATTGAAACCTTAATTGGTGAACTTGGGTCAAATGAATCGGCATCGTCCATAGGTTAATCCGTTCCTCATCATTAGCTAAATCTGGATAAACTTTATCCAAATGAGATAAAATGCATTGTATTATAACAGGAACAACTTTGCGATCCAATCTTGATTTGACTGTTAAATCGACGCCAAACGTTTGCTTGATGTTCGAATTATAATAGTTATCATATAAGATAACCTGGGGTTTGAACTTTCCTGTAGCATAATTTTCAATAAGAAATTTCAAGTCATTCATTGGATTAATAGTCTCTTCGAGAACTAGTAACTCTTCACAAACTTGTTTCATTGAATTGACCTTATTCGCAAAGCTTGCTATGAAATCAAATGTAACCTTTTTAACTGCCTTTAGTCTATCGAGTTCGCACTTTTGCATAAAGGTTAAATGATCCATTATCACCTCCTCCAAATCGCATCTTATTTTGTCTAGCTCGACTGTTCTGCTATAATATTGGGAATCCAAAGAGTCAACTTCTGATACTAATTTTGATAATTGAGATCTGTCATTGTAGTCGATGCTCGTCACTCCAATCGCCTGTTTCATATCTTCGAAGTAATCGGAAAACTGAGAGCCCTTAGCTGCATTCGTTCCTCCTGTATTCCTATCGCTTCCAGCAATGTCCGCCTCCGATAACTTCGTAATCTCAAACACGAGCGGCTTCCATTGATAAAAGAATTGCGAAGAATTGATAAAGTTTTTTCCACCACTCATCGATCCAATCAACCTAATGAAGCCATTACTGATTAAATCTTGACCGAATTTCTCTGCTTTTTGGAGATTACTCTTTAATTCAGGCATATTATCTAAAAGCCATTGCGTTATAGCGCTTCCAGATGATACATTTTGATATGTCCCCAAGATAGCTACCCTATGTGAAGTTAGTTCAATGTTTTTGACAATATTCGTAAGTAGCTTGCGCAAAGATTTCTGATCGTACTCCTTGCCACCCAACGTGTAGGTATCATTTCCTGCTTCATCAGCTTGCTCCTCCTTCGAGGCCATGTTCTCGTGAAACCCTATATCCTTCAATTCCTCGTTTATTTCTTCCTCGGAGTAGTGCGATTTGAACTCTTCAAGCAATCTGCATCGATTGAAGTATCTCTTCTGCAATTTCTCCAAGCTACCCTTGGCTCCTTTAAACACTTTGTATTTATCGAAAATGACCGATTCTGAATACTCCACTCTTTGCTTATGTTCTTTGCACCACTTGGAAAACGGATCTAAAACCAACAAGCGAATGTTAGAAGCTATTTCCAAATGATATTCACCCTGCTTGCTAAAGTTTTCGTTGACTTTCTGGTAGGCATTCTTAATTGAAGATACATAGTCGTCATTCCCTTGTCTCTTACTGGTAGTCTTCAAACTTTGTATCGACTCCAATTGGCTTCCATATACGTATTCCAGTTCCATTCTCTTTGTAAACAACTTGATGAAGTCTTCATTTTCATTAACTCCTTCGTAAAGTTGATCAAACAAAACCTTAAACCCCAGGTCATAATCTTGGGTCCAAAAACTATCGGCAAACGACATGGTCTTTGATTACTTAGCTGGTTTCTCGTCTACCTCACCTTTCATGATACCCTTTCATAAACAGCTCTGGCGCGCGCACGCGTTTTATCCCAAAATGGTACACGCACTTCCCACCCGTCGCTGTAGCATTGTTGGCGCTAACCATACAGAAGAGATTCCAACCTCTTACCTCCGGCTGACCTCTGGAAATGGTTACCAGGGCACCATTGATGTGTCTGAGGTGAATTGCGATCTAAATTTAATGTCGCAATAGCAAATTATCAAGGGTGGCTAACAGGAAAATACATTAATGTGCCTCAACATACCTCAGCATTCAGCATAAGTCTATTACAGGTAGCAACTCGTTCCGTACCATTTTTGATTGAGATACAAGAGGGCATAGACGAGACTTTATGACCCTAACTTAAAAAGAGCTCTAGCATTTGTTTATAAAAATGGTGATTTAGCCGCCAAATCCCATATAAGCTAACCTGTAAACCAGTGAATTTGAAATTTACAGGTTTCAATTAATATGGCATATCAAGAAGTTTCAGTCTAAATACAATAGCATTTCTAGTTCTTGTAATAAACAGGGGTGAGAGAATTGGACATCATAGCATGACACAGAGCAATGCTGAAGTAAGGTCTCCGAGTACGCCTCCTCGAAACCGAGAGGAACAGTTTGAGAGTTTGGGAAATAGATGGGATAGCTTTACTCAGTTAGAATCAAGAAATGGTTTGGCTACCCCGACAACAGGTAGGAAAGTACGAAAAACAATGCATGAAGTCCCAAATTTGGCCAAGGAAGATGACGAGGATGGAAGCAGCACACAGCTACTCGTTTCACCTGAGCCCACTCCGCAAAAGACTCAAACGAGCTTCAATCATCTGAACACTCCCGTATCAACTCATCATAGAAAGCACCTTGGAGCACCTAAAAAGGCTCTTGACATGACGAAGGCGAACCTGCTGGCAGTAATCACTGATGTCAAAGTCAAGAAGCCCAAGCTCAGCGAAAGTATGGAACCTAGCGTTGGACTTCAAATAAATTCACTTAAAGATGATGATGACTACAGCTCCAACCACGGGGGCATTCAAGGTAATCCAGGCACCGAAATTTCGAAAAATATAGGAAGTGAGGAAGGTAACAAAACACCCAAAGGGAATGTAATCAATGACGAATTGGTTAATGCATGGCACGGTAAGTCATACAACAGAGACTTCTCGTCAGATGAATCGGAAGATGAAAGTATCATGAGAAAAAGCGTCATAAATCCGTTTATTACAAACAATCGTTCTTCATCCGGAAGTTGCATGAAGAATAATCTTACAAACCCATTTATTTTGAATCAGGATCTTTCGAAGCCCAAGCTGAATGTTCACAATCCTTTCAATTCACCACACAGCTTCAAAGGCGGGCAAGCCGGAACCACAAAGGCCTCTCTAGATTACTCGTCATATGCAGAGTATTACAATAGCAAGACAGGGGAGCGTGTTATACGAGAATTAAATGAAGATGAAAAAAGGATACGGCCGAAACAGTTGAACTTCGACGAGGACCCTCAAGCTATTGGTGCATCCTCGCCAAAAGAATCAAAGCATTCCAGAAAAGACACCACTGTAGGAAATAAATTCCTTCTTAATAATTTAAGTAGCTTCATGGTAGATTCCAAACCAAGGAATAGTCTAGGGTTCGAAATTTTTGAAGACGAAGGAAATTAATTCACATTAACTGTATGATTTTACAATATTGTACATAGTTTATTTACGCTTATACTTTTTCATGTTATCCCAGCCGATGGAATTAGCATTTGGTAACTTAACAACTTCCACTTTGTTTAATAGCTCTGGATTATTGACATCTGGGTAAGACGCAGTGTAAAAAAGAGGCTTCTTTATGAAGCTTGTGCCGTCTTTATTAGGTTCATCTTGATCACGTAACTCAAATGGAAGATTGGACATAATTTCGGGATGAACTGAAGGATGCACAAATTTATCTGCTAGCGTAAAGATTCGTTCGTTAGAGCGCATGTTGAGGCCGCCCAAAGTCGAGCCCAAATTCTCTTGAGATTTTTTCTCCTCTACCAGTTCTCTCTTTTGTACAGATAACTGATCAAAATCAATTAGTTTAAACTTATAATAGTTGGCCCACGATTCATCTGCCATCTCTCTATAAGTGTTCAACAATACGTTGAATTGCAAGTTGTTGTGCAACATTTCCAAGTTAGCATGATCATCAATAAACCCTCGCTGCTTCTTGAGCACTGCCTCTACAAGGGGTCTGTTGAATCTATCGTGAATCAAGCCCTTAACATTGGCGTCATACCTTTTCCTTTGTAGTTTATTAATATCCTTCATGACTTTATGGGGAGTCTTGACACCTTTAGGGTTATTGATTGTAGGAATCTTATTCATCTTGCTGATAAGAGCGGCATCTTTGTAGTTACCACTACCAGGTCCGCGGTAGGTTTTAGTATAATAGTATTTGGAGTGATTGTAGTTGTCACTTTCATTGGTGAAAACTAATTGTTGGATATTTTTTGACACCTTTACGTTATCGCCAAATAACAAAGACGAGCTAGAAGACGAACTGGCAGACTTTTTCATGCTTGGAAACGATGATGTGGACGCATTAGGGGTGTTCGCAGTAACAAAATAATTGGGCACCTTACAAAAATGGTTGATATTGAATTCCTGGATGTATCCCTGCCCTGGAATAATCGAATCGTTCAAGTCAATCGTGTTAGGATCAACGTTGGTGTTGTGCTTCTTAGACCTGCCAATGGGCTTTCTTCTCCTTCTTCTTTCTTTGTCAAGATGTTCGCTCGAATTTTCGTGTTCGAGCACCTCGATAGACGAGTAATCGTATTCCTTACATATGAGCTCTCTTTCGTGGAAGAATAACTTGCTAGTACCCAAAAACTTTTCGTACGCAGGAGAGCTTTTGTAGTAATTGAACTTAGATAGATTGGTTAGCGAGTTGAATGATGCATGGTTCAAGTGGGACGAAAAGTCCACCAATCCATACTGGGGAAAAATCTGCGAAATGGTGATCTTGTCGTCCCCGGAGTCAACGTGTCTTTTGGTCACCGCTATTTCGTCCTCATCTTCCAGCATCCCGCTGTCGCCCACGATCACCTCTTTGTTGGCTACTGCCAGATACACAAAAGCCGCCTCGACGTAAAATAACTTGAATTTAAGGTTGGATTCCTCCACGAGCCGTCTTTCTAAGAGGGCCTCATTCAAACCACCATCTGTAAGACGCAAAAAATCCTGTTTCTCAACCCCCGTCTGTCTCACAATCTGTTTTATCAACTGGTACGATGACGGATAGTTCCATATACCGGCCAAATCTTTCACAAGCACGTAATACGTTCCGTGCATACGAAATAAAGGAACCTTGAACGAATGCAATACAGCACTTATATCACCCCCTGAGGGCCGCACAAAGTCAACCTTTACCCGTTTAATCGTCTCAAACACTTCATTCACGTTCGAGCTCGCATATATAACATCGTCATCCTGCAAAGACGACATATTGGTCCCCTAATCCTGCTGGGGTCTAACCTTGTCTTTATCATTAGGGCCTTCCTAAAAGCTGTGAGCACTGAATTGTTGGTCCTGTACACAGTCGACAGTACAATATTTTGCTATAACAGGAATCTTACTGATTGACTTTAGCCCCTTCAGGCATCGTAGGTCACAGCTCTAGTATGATATTGGGGACTCAAATATTATTTCAACGAAAAGAATCATTATATTCGAAATAGACGACGATTAAACCATGTAAACGATGCTGGCGGAACTCACCTCTACTAGATGGATATAGGACCCTTCTACCAGGCGTTTATTCCGGGTTAGCGCGAGTGCCTCCAAATCTCACCTCTATAATGCGGACGCGACTGATACGTAAAGTTGAGAACAGCAAGGTTTTGGCACCAACAGCCGTTTCACCGTATGACAGCATCCTCGTTCCGGCTAGCGTCTAGATACACATCCTGACCATCCTAGAAGCCCCTACACCGTTGCTAGCATTCATCACCGGCTGTGATATTCGTTTGACAGGCTGTCCAGACCACTCGTGTGTGTCCTGCACATAATGCGTGCTGAAAATTTCGGGCGAAAAGTTGGAAACTGTGAATCGATCAGTTGGGAGAAGTGTATTCTTTTGATAGGAATAACAAATTAACGCTTAATTCATCTAATTAAAGCAGTTAATCGGCAAGTATAAGTTAGAGCGATGGGATTATCCTTTTCTAAGTTGTTTTCGGGTCTTTTCGGCCGCAAAGAGATGAGAATTTTGATGGTGGGTTTGGACGCTGCTGGTAAAACCACCATTTTGTATAAGTTGAAATTGGGGGAGATCGTGACGACGATTCCTACGATCGGGTTCAACGTGGAAACTGTCGACTACAAGAACATCTCGTTCACCGTCTGGGACGTGGGTGGACAAGACAAGATCCGTCCGTTGTGGAGATACTACTTCCAAAACACACAGGGGATCATTTTTGTTGTTGATTCTAACGATAGAGACCGTATTGCAGAGGCTAGAGAGGAATTACAGCAGATGTTGAACGAGGACGAGTTGCGGGACGCTCTTTTGTTGGTTTTGGCCAACAAGCAGGATTTGCCAAACGCCATGAACGCAGCCGAAATCACGGAAAAGTTGGGCTTACACTCCATCAGACAACGTCCATGGTACATCCAGGCCACCTGTGCCACCTCGGGTGACGGTTTGTACGAAGGGTTGGAGTGGTTGTCCACCAATTTGAAGAACTCTGTTTAGGAGTGCTTTCCAGGGGCCGCGTTTACTCGCGGCATGCTGGGTGTCTTTTACGTCCACACGAGGCCGCCGGACCTGCTCATGGCGCTCCTTGCACCGGTGCCTCGCCGCCTTCACTAATCCGCAATGTTTTCACCTTTATCCATCTATTTTATATCATTAAAACGGAAATCTATTTTTGTTAATAAACACCTCCATCGGAGTTTTTCACGCAATTCGGTATCTATTGTCGTGATGTTGTACTAGCTTCGTGCCTATATAATGAATCAACTATTTGACAAATAGACGACTGTTGGTTTGCTATTCCAGATCCTTGTAGTTGTGCACAATTTTGGTTTTCATCATTGCGACCACGTATCAAGAACTGTGTGTCCCTTTTCGTCTACAAATCTACCAGATATATCCACTGGTATTTATAAACCTACTCTAATGTTCGTTTGACCTACCTTTATCCCCCCGTCTGTACTGGCTGCTACCTGTACATACTGCTTTCATTCACGTCAAAATTCGAACTGGCTGGCCCATCGTTTACGGCATCGTCTACGCTTGCGCTCTCATCTCTTTTATATATATACCTAATTTCTCTTGAACTTTTTTGTAAACCTACATCGTTAGAAGCTCAGGGTTCGGGCGAAATGTGCTATGTTCTCCTTTGCTACTTCTAGCATTCAAACATCGTTTCAAGAGATCATAATGTGTCCACCCCGTTTTGTATATAGTTTTCCAAGCGTGCGAGAGTTCCTCGGTTATAGTCAGTAGACCCCTCCAAGCATATGAAGGAAACCCCAGTAGTATATATAAGTACCGAATAGTATCCAATGTCACTAAACAGAACCAAATAGCACCACAACCCATAGATAGGAGCTAAAGGATTCAAATAAGCAGCTATGTCGGAAGGAGAAGATATCTTGTACGAGGTCAGAGATAAAGTGACGATTATCACACTCAACATCCCAAAAAAATTGAATGCTTTGAACGGACAACAGTACTTGTTGTTAGCCAAGTTGGTGGAAAGAGCCGATAAGGAAGACACCGTGTTAACGTTGCTTCAGTCGAGTGGCAGATATTTCAGTGCCGGAGCCAATATCGCTGATAAGGGTATGACGCAGGTTGACCCGGCAGTACTCTTCAGCCACGAATATTGGTTGGACAAGTTTGTGTCCAGAAATGTCTTTTTGACAGATTTATTCCACAACCACAGCAAAATCTTGGCAGCAGCCGTTAACGGTCCTGTGATCGGGTTATCAGCGGCGTTATTAGCGTTGTGTGACTTGATCTACGTGATGGACGAGTCTAAAATGTTCTTGTTGGCACCATTTTCTAACTTGGGGTTGGTTGCCGAGGGCGCCGCAAGCTCTACCTTATTCTTGAGGTTGGGGTGGTCCAAGTCTGCTGAGGCTTTGTTGCTTGCCAGACCTATCCAGGGCACTGAATTGAATAAATTGGGCTTTATCAACAAGTCGTACCATGAAACCAAATTTGACTCAGTCGAACAATTCAACCAAACGGTGCATAACGACTTGGTGAAACAGTTTACTGGCTTGTACGAGCCTTCCATCTTTGCCAATAAGCAGCTATTGAAGGCCAATAGAGACCAATTGATAAACAGCGCTAACTCTAGAGAGGTGATCAAGGGCTTTAACAGGTGGGTTGAGGGTATTCCTCAACAACGTTTCATGCAATTGTTCCAGAAGGATATTCAGCATAAAATGTAGTATTCGCTCACTACGTATGTATAGTTGTAGAATTATACAATTTGTTTCGTGAACACTTCTTAAACCGTAGCTATAGGTATATCGCGTAAGCTTATCTGAATGCCATAAAGTACTTCAAATATTCTTTTCCAACTTATGAGCCTAAATCTACCTAATCCCAGTTTACTAGGAATATTATTAGTGATATCAACTCACAGTGGCCCTCAATTGGTATTCCAATATCCTCAGGAGCTCACGAATGAAAATAAAAAGCTGTCTCTGAAATGGACAGGTAAACTCAGTAACTTGCACGTTGATGATGAATCAGAACATGACGACGAAGAGGGGGACGAATACACAGCGGCTAATGAAGATGAAGTACTGGAGAGTGACTATGACTATGGTCTTGAAAATGAATGGGATTCTCGTAACATTAATTACTACATGGGGACCAAGAAAGACTTGATACTGTTTTTAGATGAACAAGAAAAACGGCGACATAATCCGCCAAACAAAAAAAAAGAACACAAGCGCCCTATTTCCGAAAGTAGTGATACAGATGAGATCTTGCATACTTCCAAAGTGAAATCACCAGTCTCTGACAAGCAAGATGACGTGTTAACTGTTGAAAATTCCCCGAACACTTTGAGGAAAACCATTTCTAGTTTATCTGATTCACAGAAAAGTAGCCATTCGAAGTCTTCATTAAGCAATTCTACGCAAAAGCCAAGCATTTCCGGTAATACGATCTTTGGCTTCGAAGCTGATTACTTGTGTGAAATGCTTTGTCCGCCAAAACAAATGTGTAACTCTCGATTCGAAATCATGATCGATGACTTGGTCTTCTTAGGCCTACCCATTCACAGCTATGATGATGGTTCTTGGAGGTCGAAGCCTCGAACAAACAAGTCTATGAGATCAAGTGAAAAATTATCTAAGAGGGATTCTATGGGAACAGGGGATGACGATTTGACTGATGAGGCAACCCAGAGCAGATCAAAAAATGCGATGAACATGTTCCATTTGGTCTTTATAATGAATCCTTTGATTATCGAATGCAATTACCGCATAGACGAAATGTTTCATTACGTTATCTCTAGGTTATCTCTTGTCTTGAGATATGAACAGCTGAAACATGAATATATTTGGAATCAGATACGCCTTATAAATAGGCTAAAAGAGGAATACAGAAACCAGCCTAGTTTAGCTAGTCTTACCAACAGCTTGATTGAGAGATCTTCCTTATGCAAATTAATCTCCGAATGTTACATTCAAATCTCGAAATCCAGAATAGCTAATTTAATGGTCAATAGTAAACTAAGATCTTTCCAAATCCCAATCAAGACCGAATTTCATTCGTTGCCAGACTCTACAGTACCATATCTACCTGGGTCTCACCTATCATCAACTGTAAACATGTTGTCTAATACAGGTTTGATAAGTATTGGTGAAACTTGTCGATACGGTATAAATAGTATAGTTGGTAAGGACTTGGATGATCATGAGGATATGGATGACGATGATTCAGAAACGAACGCGAACGATATTGTGTTCTATGCTTTGTTGCTTTTAGACGACGCAGAATCTATCATTAGAGACATAAAGGCTCAACACCAGAGTACATTAGCGAATTTTATCAGGATGATAAATCCTACGGAATCTTTGATGACATTATCTAATAAGCTAAAGCTGCAAGACCATAAGGATAGCACCCTCGTCTTAGATGTCGATCAAATAAAATCATTTGCATTTCACTTGATATATTGGAGGAGAGCGAGAGTAATCCCTCCGTTGAGTCCAAGATCAGTTTATATCCTATCCCCTATGGCACCGATAACAATCAACATTTACCAAGACATATCCGACTTCAAAAGAACATTTCCTACATTACCTTCACTTCCCCATTTTCTAAAACTATTTTCGTCGTCGTCATCGAAGCCAAAACAATTTGCGACTGTCATACCTTCAAAGGATCACCGTGATGTCTATTTAACGGCGTTGAGTTGGCTTATCAGATACGGCTATGTAACACAATTACACACATACATTTGGCTAAAAATTTCAAGGAAGGTGAAAATGAAAGTAGAAGAAGACCTAGAAAATGAGGGAATCAAAAATAATCGAAAAGCGACAGGCACTTCACCTGAAACCAACAGATTTGCGGTAGCTAATTCAGGTACTGATAATACCTCAAAGGTTGGTCCCAAGCAAGCAAACGATATCAGCAGGTCAAGCCCTTTGAAGAATTTTGATAGGATTAATGCTAACCCGAACTCGACATCACCAGGTAATGGGATGGTTCAAAAAGCGACGAAAGGTGCAGCACCTTCAAATAGACCTAGTCTTGTTTTGGAAGAAGACTGTGATACAATCATCGTGGAACCTGGCCGCGCAACTACTTTGGAGCGAAGATGGATAAATAAAATCATTTCCGAAGAGTGTAAACTCTCTTCCGATTTGACTGTTGTATTTTACGAATTATTGAAATATATGAATGGTAAAAACTCACTAGAAGTGTTGCTTCTAAAAGAAAACGTTTCCAGGCTGCAATTAAGGAGATTGCTTTTTGCAATTGAAGATCACATCGTGTCTGTGAGACACTGGTGAGCCCATAGTTTATCAATTATACATTATCGTGCGTTAACTTTTCTTCTCAATAATTGTAAGGTCATTCATGCAAATGCGCTTTCCTGATCAGCTTCTATTTCGTTGCCTTCAATCTCATTAAATGTTGAAAAGTGAATTGGACGATGTAACTCGTGATAGAAGGGTAGCGGAATGTCAACTTTTAAAGAATAAGAACCCTTCGGGTCCCATACTGGTCCAAGGAAAGAATAATTCCAGATATCATCATCGGGCACAACAAAAGAGCCCACAATACGATCCGATAATAATAATTGACTTTTTTGAGTGAAGGAAGTTGAATAGCCATCTGGGAATTGAGAGATCAAATCCTTATTTGTTGAAGCCCATTCGTAGCCGGCATCAGACAACGTGTAAGCGGCCAATGACACAGATCCAGGCGTGAAGGAGACAGCAAGTGTAACGGCTTCGTTTCCCCATGACGTCTCGTTACTCTTGAACTGAGCTTGTGTTGCCATTTCAATAGGAGACAACGTACTACTATCTTGCGATTGAGTATGAATCCAACCTAAAAGTTCTAAATTAGATAAACACCCTTCATTTGAAGGAATCTTGGAGGGGAATTGTATCGAATGCGTATTTGCTAGTTGAGGTACCAAAGCAATGACCTTGATTTCCTTTATTTGGGAATTATCTGCTGGTGATGTTCCATAAATGAAGGCACCCACTTGAGTGCGCAAGTCTGAGATTTGAACGAATTTTTTCAATAGGTTCTTTGGCATAATATAAGTGTAACTGTCATCATCGATGAAGTCATCAGAAGACACATAGATATTTTTTGTACGTAAATGCAAATTATTAGAGGCAATAGCACGGTTCCTCCATTCGTTTTTCGAGGCAAAGGACAGCTGTTCATAATTAGTAGTAGTGACCGTCACAATCTCTTCTCCGTGCACATTTTGAGTTGTAGTCTTTAATGCCGTTAACTGGTTGTCAGGGTTCACATCGTTCAAGTTAGCATTACTATTCTCAACGTCAGCAATCTCCTGTCTCTTAGCAGAAGGCGCTTTAATCTCCTGCCCTAAAATTAAATCACGAATTTCTGACTGAGTCAAAGATTGAATATTGACATTATGTTTTTTTGCGAAATCTTTTAGGATCAAATCACGCAACTGCGTCTCTACGTCTATCCATTGTTCGTCAGTGAATGTGGGCCAGATATGATGATCCTGTGTGATAATGCTAGCGTCAGGTCGCAAAATCAAATTGGTGCGTTCCTGGTTAATTCCCAAAGCTCTCAATAATAATATAATTCGAGAAAAAGCAGTATATGCCGAAATACTTTTTAGCCAATCATCATACAAATTAAACAACACCATTTGGGGTTCACTAGCCTTCAATACGACGTCAGCGATTTTGTCTATTTTCATTGAGGATGCAAATGGTAAATGAAGCTCAGATGGTCTTATTGAGATATTAGGGAAGTCCAACATGTGCACTTCCAAAGGATCCAACATTCCTTTCCTGGTGACAATCAACTGCTTGGGCTGTTCTTCACGCGGGAGTGAACGAACGAGAGCCGCTACTTCTTCAGCTGTCTTCCACTTAGCAAGTTGTCCTAAACGCTTCTGACCAGCCCATACAGAAGTATGAATAACCTTCAAAAACAACTGGCCAGATTTAGGATTTAACATGAAGACAGCACCATTTATTGGTTTCGTAGTCAAGTTACCCTCAAATGTTTTATGAACAGTTACTCGGTACACGTTAGTGTCATCGATAAATAGCTGTGTCTCGTTGTTAAACAATTCGGCATAATTGTTTGAGTTCAAAAAAGCTTCCTGAGGTTGGGCCTGATACAACTGTAAGCCTTTACGAATACGCTCACGAAGCACGTACAAAGCGGGATTCGACTTCATTATTTCCTTCATAGCATTTTGCATCAATGGCTTGAAACCAGAAAACCAATTTCCATAAACATCGTACATGTTGTAAGCCAAGTCAATTCCAATCATAGCACCAGTGGGCGAAGGGTATGCGCTACCGTTGTCTGTTGTATAATCCAAAAATTTAGCACGCGTATACCGCGATATATCGTGAGAATCATAATCTCCATAACGGAGTTGGACGTCTATCCAATATTTATTGGCTGTAGCCACGTCCATCGAGTCATGCGAGTCATGCAAAAGAGAAGGGCGAGATACATTCCACTTATAAGCACTCGTGAGAACGACGTCAGCGCAGGAAGAATTCATTTTGTATGACTTACGGGGGTGAATGGCTTGCTTCTCCACATTATCAATTTGCAAGACTTCTAATTCTCTGTCCAACACTTGGCAAATATCTTGCACCACACTCTCGTGAATCTTTTGCCATAAATGAGCACGGAAAATTTGGATTAAGGATATTTTTAATGTTGGAATTTTACCATGCAAGAAAATTCCGGTTAAATCCAACTGGACCAAAAAACCAACGTAGACGTTAGCACGGTTTATGGTGGGCGACCACCATAAAGTGAAACGACGATTTGGAATTTGACTCAAACCTGACCGTTGTGCGTTTGTTAACTTCTTAAATTTGAGAGAATCTTCAAAACCAGAAGCTTTTTCCCAAAAAAGACCTTCCCATGAATCAAATCCGGTCCCCTGAAACAAAGTATGTTCTAGAATAGTTTCAATACCTCCCAAAGCTTGAATAACATCAGTGCGGTATGCATTTAGGTTCCACAACTTACCATCGTGATGATTACTGGTCCATGAAAATGGATTGAAGCGTGGTAGACTGTACTGCTTGAATATTCTACGAATTCTGTGACCCTTGTCATAAGCCAATGTATGACGGTCTTTTTGGAATAACGTGCTGATACGGGGAAGACCTCTATTCCAATTTGCTTCCATGTCCTCGAACGTGAGGCGACGGTTTTGCTCGACAGCTTCTTGCCGCTTTATAGCATATTCTGCCCAGACCCTTTGTGAATCCAAGAATTCATTTTCCCAAGTCGTAATGTACCTGAATATGGTAGGGATCATCTTTTCTTCTTGATGGTTCATGCCTGCTCTGAAATGAGTGATACCGGTATCTGTTTGTTTTGACCATCTTAAATCGGAAGCCGGAATCAATATATGCGAGGCACTTAGCATTCCTAACCCACCTAACTCTTTGGGAGTATAGAATACTGCTGGAGGAAAACGAGAAGGCATTTTGGAATTTAACCCCATTTTAACTCTGTTTTGAATTTTCGTTTCACATTTAACCAAAGTATCGAGCAAAGACTCTGTAGCAACAGCAGCTTCCCTGTAGTAAGCAAAAAGTGCAATCAATGCTGTATTCCATTTCGCTGCCACCTTAGTAAATGTCGTTGAACCCGAAGACATTAAGATTTGTCGAATTCGATTATTAAATTTGAACACTTCTTCTTGACTGACTTGAAGAAACGCTTTGGCTGTCCTTTCCTTGGAATTCTGGTCAATGAGGTCCCATACACTTTCTTGTGAGGAAACTTCGTCTTGCATGCGAGTTTTTGGAAGTATTCTCACTTCAAATCCACACATAGAGAATAGTAAATTAGGATTATCTCTGGAGTATACTGAAGCAAAAGTATCTTCCCACTCAATTGAGGTGAGAGCACGAGGAATACGACCAGCGATTTCCCAAAAAACAGCTCTTCCTAAATTAACGTCATGGCGCATTAATCTCATCCTCGAATCCCGCGGCCAGCAACGGCGATTATTGTAGCCGACAACGTTCTCGAAATTGGGATCGGGGTTTTCGGAGAGGAATTCTTGTATCAAATCGTTAGCCTCCTCATTATCAAACCTGAAAAAGATATGAATTTTGTCAATATAGCGGGAATATAGTCTAATAGGACTCGACGTCTCAGACTCAACATCTTTAAATTGAAGAAAATTATTGGGAAGCTGAGGAGGACCAGCGAGCTCGCTTGCTCTATCCAAGCCTAAAATTATTAAGTCGATAACCAACCCATAGTACTGATAAATGAAAGAAGAAAACTGTAATCCCCTTATTAAACCATATTGGTTCACGTGGCTCATATCCTTGTATGTTAAACTTATGTTATTCTTTGATGTCATGTAGTCAGCTAAGTTGGGATCCATGATAAGTCTCAACAATCTATTCAATAAAGTGAAATCCACCTTCTCAGCCAATTTATTTAATGACGTCTCTAGCATGACGTTGCATTCACCCCTTGATGTGTCCCAGACGTTTTCTAGATTATTGATCCCTTGGCACCATTTGTATACTAGCAAAGGAGGGATTTCATCATCACTTGGCTTTATCCAGTTAGGGAATAACTGCCGCTTTTCCGCTTCGTACCACAAATACTGATCAAGATACGCATCTGTGATTTTTTCAAGTGGGTCCACCGCATAAGTTGGTACTAAATGGCTGTAGTAATCCATCATTTCCAAACCAACTTCTTTGAATACTCTTTGGGTCAACAAGAACTTCTTGATACGAGCAAGGAATTCATGCGGATTGTCGTATGCTTGCTCAATAAGCGCTAACTCTTCTCTCTGTGCCGCATTCATGCGAGCATTTGCATTATAACTTTCTTTCAAATTTTCAAGGGCCAAAACCAAGAGCTTAGTATCATGCTTATAGGACAATGGTGGAAATGGAATAGGACTGAACTTTCTACTCTCCAACCAATGAACCATCGTCTGAAATGTAGCCACTGCATGATCCGGTGAAATGAAGGGACCATCCTTAGCAAAACTTGTTTGGCGCTCTTGTTCGTTCTTGATCCACAATCTTGTCAAACGGCCCAAGTTTTTCTTTGCTACAGTTTTCTCAACAGTAGCCCCTCTACTTATACGGTCCCTGTTGTAATGAGCTACTGAAGTCCAGCCATCAGCCTTTGCCTTTATGTACCGAACTATAATTTTTTCAATAGGCTCAGGCAATCCAGGAACCTTCCAAGGTATATTGGCTTTCCAACACCTCCAAGCTTCGCTTAAGTGTTGCAACACAGTTCTAGACTTATTTTGTTTCAAACCCTCTGGAATCATGTCCAAAATATCATGCATAACCTGAGCTCTCAACTCTAAGTCGTAGTAAGAGTCAACACGTTGCTTTGTTATAGTCTTGGCAACATCGTTGCTTCTCCTCCCTTCAAATTGTCTAGCCAACAAATTTCCAAGCCACCTTTCTAGTAATGGAATAATTCCTCTCATGAAAAACAACCATACTCTCCATGCTGGCTGCCAAAACCCACAACCGGGACCCTTTCCTATTACCTCATTAAATCTGGAGTACACAAGATGCTTCAAGTCTTTGCAAGCTCTGATTTGGTGCATCACCTTATATTTATAACGATAGATTCCTGTTAGCTGACCCAAGTGGTTCAAAATATAATAAATCCCATCTGCTAGTTGAAATGCGTCAACGTTTCCCAATCTAAATTGTACTTGCGAATCAACCAATATTTTAACCACTCTCAAGATTTCTCTAATTAAATGAAATGCATTACCAAATCTAGACTTTTTACGTTCTTTGGTGGTCAATGTCTTCGTAGGCTTTAAATTAAAATTATAGTCAAGATGAAGGTATGTGAGTCCCTTTCTATGTATGAGTAGATTGAGCATGTTGAAGCCCTGACGGCACACCTGTAACCCTGCTTCTACCCAGTCTATAGTAGTCTGTTGGAAATATTTGGTTGCTTTCAAACTTTTGAACAATTTTATCTTTCTTTGATTACTCATTTTCGAACCCGTCTTACTACCCTGGGGGTTGTGTAGCTCATTCAAAATATACCTCTTCAAAAGTTTTTGGTAAGATATACGAACCTTTACAGGATATTCAGGGGGTGGGTGCTGCTTGTACCAAGGCTCGACAAGGGTGACATCCTCTGCCCTCACCATTCTACCGCTTCTGCGGTTGTATGGGTACGGAGCTCTTAGCAACTGCAAAGCATCTAACGTACCTTTTGGCTCGATTGGTAATTCTTCAGACTTTTCGCCTTCACTAGATAGAAAAGGTTGGATTCCAGCTGGCAAAGTAAACTCTATATCTTCATCTAAATTGGCCTCTTTCCTATGCTTTACCGATTTATGGGGAGTTATGGGGTTCAATTCAACATCAAAAGAGAATGCTGGAAAGTCATAAGAGCTTTCATTCACTTCCACAACACAATCAATGGGCTCATGATACCAGCTAACATACACCAGCTTTGTGAACGAATTGTACAAAAACGGAAACGCGATCTTATACTCCGTTCTGATAGGATTCCTGAATATTATTCTATCGATCCAATTAAACTCAGTGAAGTCGTCAACATCAGGATTGTTGATCTTGTCCTTATATAATGGTTCAAACTTCGGCCCTCCTGGAAGTGCAATATTCAAACTTTTGGCGGTGAAAAATGATTTCTTATCAAACAAATAGTAATAATTTGGATCAGTCACATCTGGAAGTAATGGGGTGGAGAGTCTATATAAGTTTGCCATAGTCGGCAGGTCAATTGTCCACTTCTTATAAGAGTCGCCATTAACGAAGTTTAAGTCCTCTATTAGAGGCTTTTCATCGTAGAACCAATCTTTCACTGCTTTATCCTTTACCTCGTCTAGTTCAAATCGGATGCTGTCTAGAGGTGTGATGTCTTCTATATTTTCCATCCAGTCCAACGGCGGCTCTTCATCATCGAATGGAGGAAATCTCATCCTTTTGAAATGCTTTCTGTCCCTTTTTTCTCTTCTCATCATTGTCCATGCTGTTGCCCATTGGGCCCTGTATACTGGCTCGATCACTCGAGGTATTTCGTCTACAAACGTTATGGCACCGGTGATATGATATAAAACTTGCACATCTTTAGTTTGTTCCCAAGGCTGTGGCATGTTTTCTAATAGTTTCAAGATTGCGTGTGGGATGTATTTCAAAGACCCTAAATGTGATCTCTTGTCCGATGCAACTTTCTTGGACGACAAATCACCATGATCATAAATTATCTTTCTCAAATGCTCAGGAGGCATATGCACTTTTTTGGGCTGAACAATGCCTCCAGAATTATTCAGTTTAGAATCGGAAGCTTTACCATACCGATACTTTTGTATCTGAAGCCATCTCTTTTTTCTCGATTGAAGGTCCTCCTTAGTGACAATTGTGGATGAAGGTCTCTTGTTAGTAGCAGTCCCCGCTGAGCCTACTGGTGGCGGGGGAGGCGGTGGCACTCTTAGTCTATGATTGTTACCAGATGGCGGTGGTGGAGGTGGTGGAAGTCGTGATGACTTTAGCAGACTACTTATGTTGGACTTCAGACCATCGATTTTACCGTTATCTCTATTCATCTTTTTCGGACCTCCTGGAGGTGGAGGTGGTGGCGGTATCCTTTTTCCCATTACTGTTGACACTATGGTATGTATTCGACTGCTCTATATAATCTGCCAAAAGAGTGTACTAGAGGGCATCTGGGCTTCTCAAAATATCAGAAAATGTCGCTCTGAAAATACGACATTTCAGATAGATAAATGTCGGAGGTTTTTAATGTCCCATACGAACAGGAATCAGATACCTTAGTAAAAGAGGTAGTTGTTGAACAACATATTGATGATTTGTTAGGAGTTGTGAGGGATAAGAAATGTCCGCTAACTCTACTTTGTTAAATAGCACTTCTGTTGCTGACATACACAGCGATTCTGAGGATGACTGGTTCCTTATCAAGTTGATATCAGCGTTCATTGATGCGATCATAGATCAAAATGAAGCGGCATCGAATAACCGGATACTGTGGGCTAGGTTTGGCGGAATCACCACATATTGCTGTTCTATTTATGGAGTGTCATGTTTGGTGATGGCATTAATTTTAAACCGAACACTAGTCATGGCTTCTACTAATTCATCACGGAATCAGCAACTAGCAGCTGCTGGACATAGGGGGCTCGTTGCTACCCCCAAGCTGACCGAATTGTTGAAAAAATTGAGCATTTTAAGCTTCAGGCTTTTTGCCGTGGGCTTTTTGCTATATGAAGGCTTCAACGTGATCGTTGCATTGAATCTCTACTATCATATAAGTCTTGCTTCCAATGAAACGCTTCCATGGTACCACAAGATTTTTTCCAGTCTGCTATTTGAGTATGAACCCAATCATTTCAATTCGAATAGGTACATGGTCACGCCAAAAAATCAGGTCATGATCGGGCCCACTTCTGACATGTACTGGCCAATCTTTCTCGGGTTCTGCTTTCTGCTGTTCATCGAGACATTTGTATCGGTTATACAAGGAAAACAGCCCTATATAGAGTCAGGCATAACCATATTCGAGCATTCATTAGCATTTCAAGAAGTAAGCTCCAAAGGTGGATTTTTTGATAGCTCGCAAATTCACAAAAGGCCCACAGAGCAGGTTCTAATAGTGTGCTTGTTCCTGATTTTGAACCATTTGAATATACATATCGGGGGTATGATCAACGGCAACAGATATCGGCTAGTCCCCCTGTCTTTGATAGGTTTGGGCTTTTTGACTTATTTCATATCTTGTTTCGATAATGGACTGTTGGGGCGTTTCCCTACCATCATAATTATGTCCTTCATTCCCCAGGTGCTTATAATACTGATCATATTCATATCATTACTTATCTTTACAATGGCCGTACTAGCTAAAGGCTTCCAGTTACACGACTTGAATTATGCAAGCTTTTTGCTATATGACAACGATGAAAACGATCCAGACTTCAGATCTCGGAACTTGAATGTTAACCTCGGAGATGACTTTTATAGTGCCTTACTAAATGTGGGCATGCTAGCAATAACGCTGGCAGGTAAATCGAGCTATATAACAGAACTTAGTCTAGTTATCGTTGATGATGAAACGTGGTTGGAGAGAAGCATCTGGGACAAAATTAAGTCAAAGGTTGAATCATTGACTAAACAAAAGGGTACGTCTTCGTTCGAAACGTCCCAAAATGTTATGCAATACTTGAAAGAAAACGAGTTATCGGGATATGGCAATATGATACGAAGTCCATCAAGAAGGCTCATATCTGGTGAACTGAATGATACGCCTCTGAATGTTGCTTCTGATTTGAAAAATTCTAAAAACATCAGTGTTCTAAGGAAAAGGTATCTCTTTCTCAAAGAGATGCTGAGGGACCTCTTTCAATTGGTCTATAACTTGACCATTAATTCGTTCTTATTCAATTTTGTGTTCAAAAAGTTTAAAATTCATGTCTTACGACGTAAATTGATAAGCGAAGAAAATTGGGACGAATCTGAAGAAGAATTTGAAGCTAGGAAACAAAGTGTTCCTCCATTTTTGCGTCAATATATCAGGAGGCGCTTCAGTAAACACAAGCATGTACACATACCGATCTCAGATACTGATGCATCAATTCCTGAAGTTGATTTGAATGAATATACCGAAGACCGATTATCTCAAGAATACGTTTCCTTATTGCTTGACAAGAACATTTCAGATATCGATCACTCCGAAGATTATCACTATAACGCCTACGGCCTGGAATCCGAAGCAGACTCGGATATAGAATCAGTAAACTTGAATGCAGCATTTTCCGACGATATCACGATTCCTTCTGCCAGTGAACCTCCTTCGCTTTTAGGAGAGCTTTTGGCTCCCGATGACTCCCATGGTCTAATGAATCTCGAAAACCTTGATATTCTTCTGCGCCATATGAACTATGGCGCTAGAGCCAGCGGAGCTCTTACAAGATCGAAGTTTAACTCATTAACTAGAAGACTGAATTCCCCTGAATATGCTGCGGACAATCAGGACGAGGTCTCTAAGTTGGTGAACCTCATAATAGACAAGAGAAAGAGCCAAATACATAAAGATTACCAAGCCCATAATGCTCTCGACTCTGATGGCTTGAACTCTAAGCTAGACTGCGTCATATGCCAAACAAACGTCAGAGAAATTATTACATGGCCGTGTCGGTGTTTCGCCATTTGTGAATCCTGTCGTTTGAGTCTAGTATCTAAAGGAATTGAAGGGTGTGTTTGTTGCCGTAGAGACGTTGAAGGTGTTTCCAAAGTATTTATTCCTTAATCCGATCAACTACATCATTCCTTTGTCTATCTCATATACATATACATATATATATATTGAATGCAACCTTCGTTCAGGCAGTTTTCGCACCAATGTACTATGACCAATGAAAATTCCACAAAACATAAGACTATCAAGGACTTGCCATACTATAGACTGCTACAGGTCTTGTAAAGATAGGTAGAAACTACTGAGTACAACTTCGATCGTGGTAAAAGGTGCCAAAGCACTATTCTGGGGCTGTTAAACATTAAAAAAAAAAGCCCGTTAGTAGTCGAAGTTCGAACATATTAATATGTCGAGTAGAATTCACAATCTCCACCATAATGCCAACACAATATCGCACTTATCCCAGGAAACGCCACTACCATTCAAAAAGTATACGAAGAAGAGGTCATGGGTTTGGGATTGGTTTGAACAGGACCCTGATAACAAGTATAGAGCAGTTTGTTTGTTCTGCCATCAAGAAATATTTCGCTTGGACGGAGACAGAGGGTCACCGAAGAAATTGATAACGCATGTCAACTCTAAGCATGGCATCAACAAGGATAATCTTGCGAGTCCAGAATTACATAGATTACGAATGGAGAAGCTTAAAATATATGTGCAGATGCTTGGGCCGTTAATCACCAACAGAGGAGATGCCATAATATATGGGATAATGAATCTGGGTATACAATCCGCAGCCGCGCCAGATTCCACACCTTCTGTACCGACTACCAGTACAAGCCTGCCTGTACGGAATAACCCGGCTCCTGAACCCCTAGGAATAATAGTGGGCGAGACTCGGCCCCAGCTTCCAGTGATGATTCGGCCTGCTACACCTGGTGTGAGCCCTCCTCTGCTGTCGGAAGTTTCCAAGGTTTCCGTACTGAAAATTGAACCCCGAGCGTCTCCAGTGCTGCCACGATTGGAACTACCAATAAAACCCCGAGTTCAGCCTCGAATTGAGCCTCGGGTTGAGCCTCAAGTTGAGCCAGCTGGGCAAGTTGGACCGAAAAGCGCCTTCAAGGAAGAGGCAGAAACCGGCGTCATCGATCCTTCACTAAGCACGGCGACATATGAACCTACAACCTCCAGTCCCTTCTCCTGTATCTACCAAATGTCAGAAGAGCAGGACCAGCTTAAGAACTACAATCATCTCATACTCAACCACAATAAGCAAGTAGAGGAGTACAATAAGGCCGCCGTCATTACAAACGAAAGCCACTCATCTCCAGCAATCCACAGTCATGACCATTGCAGCTTCACTTCACAAAAGCTGTTCTTGCCCTTGCTAGCAGATGAAAAGTCTCTGGAAGACAATAAATGCAAGCAAGCGTTGCGACTGTTTATTGTGGAAAACTCTGCTTGCTTCAAAAACGTACTATTTATTGACACGCAAAGCTTTAAAGAACTTGTAAAAACACTACGAGAGAACCCTAATGACCCTTTATAGACTACGTGGTATATACAACATTGTAACACTAGTACTAGACTCTTGATGCTAATTAGGAGTCTTGTTAATGATTATGTAATATGTTTAGTACGCGACGTTCAACTTTAGGCCAAATAATTTCAGAATTATTGGTAGTAAACCTAAGGATCACTCTTTGGAACTAGATATCGAGTGTGTTGGGCGTTGAGTGATACTAGAGGTAACTTCTATTGATACGTTCATTACCATAACTTTAACTTTTTTTTTGCACTAGTTTTCGTTATTATTAAGTTATTCCTATCATGGTGTCGGCTGAGACTATAATCACAACCACTACAACAAGGACAGCGACGTCTATCACTACATTGACGCCAACGTTAGAAGTATTGACGACCGCGTTTTCGGAAAACTTTGTGCGTTATTTGAATAGCTTGGATAAGTTACCGGGGGGTCAAATTATACTAAGGTACATCAGGTCATCTTACAAAAATGACCCTATAAGATCATTTTTCGAGCTAGCATTGATAATATTTGCTATTCATTATTTCCTCTCGTCCAAAAAGAAGGAAAACAAGTCTGACTTCACCAAGTTTAGCGAAAAGGAAATCGATGCTTTGTGTAAAGAGTGGGAACCAGCTCCATTGGTGGAGAAAGTCAAACCATTAGAAAAGTGGCAGTTGAAGTCTGTCCCGCACATTAACGGCCACAACGGGGCCCATGTGGAATTGTCGAATGCTCAGGAAGTGCCTCTGGGCTCTAAAGTTGTAAATCTTGCCTCCTACGATTTTTTGAATTTGAACGAGAATGAAAATATTAAAAAAGCAGCCAAAACGGTTATTTCAAGCTCTGGTGTCGGTGCTTGTGGTCCGCCGAATTTCTACGGTACTCAAGATGTTCATGTCAGGTTAGAAGAGCATTTGTCAAGTTATTTGGATACGCCTCAAGCCATTTTATACGGTCAAGATTTTGTCACCGCAGGTTCTGTTATCCCCGCCTTTTTAAAGAGAGGTGATTTATGTGTTGTTGATAGTGGCGTAAACTTAGCCATTCAAAAGGCCTTAATTGTCAGTCGTTGTGATATTGAATGGTTCGATCACAATGACATGGATCATTTAGAGCAAATTTTAGAGGAAATAAAACCGGTGATAGATAAGCAAAGGCCTATTCGCAGAAGATTCATTGTTACTGAGGGTCTATTTGCTAACTTGGGTGACTTAGCATTATTGCCAAAAATCGTCGAGTTAAAAAATAAGTACAAGTACCGTTTATTTTTAGATGAGACTATGTCAATTGGAGTTATAGGTAATACCGGGAAGGGCCTTGCTGAGCATTATGGCGTACCAAGGTCTGAAATATCAATCACCATTGGGTCTATGGCTCTATCGTTTGCATCTTCTGGTGGTTTCTGTGTCGGCGCGGTTCCAATGATTCATCATCAAAGGATTTCCTCAAACGCTTACGTTTTCAGTGCGGCCTTGCCTCCTTATTCAGCCAGAGTTACTTCTCAAGCAATCAGCGAAATTTCAACCAACCTAAACTCATACGGCAGGTCGAAACTTATTTTGTCTTTACATAAGAAGGTTCAGTATGCTTATCAAAAATTGGAAGATACTATTCCTAAGTCCTACGTGACTGTTTCCTCAACGCCTCATTCTCCTGTTATTCATTTGAGTTTGAGTGCAGACTACAGAAAACAGTTGAATTTACCTCCTTTCTACGGTAGTACTACTTTATTGCTCACGGGTAAACAAGCGAAGCATTTGAACGAATTCAACAATAATTATAACATTGAGTCATTTCTTCTCCAGAAAATTATTGATGAATGTCTCGCTAAGGCGGGCGTTTTGTTGACGAGATCGAAGCACATTTTGGAACATGAAAATTTGCCGTTACCAAATCCTCATTTGTTGTTTATCGTCAATACGGGTGTTTCTATTGAGGAAATCGATAGAGCTATACAAGTCTTGAATCTGTCCATTAAATATGTTTGTTCCAAAATCAGTAATGAAAAAGAATTTCAGGTTTTAGAAAATGATATTGTTACTTATTAATCTACCTGCATCAAAAGTAGATATATACATCAGCCTAGAAAGTTTGCCTTACTATGTCCTAATAAATATATACCTGACATACGCAACTAATCACTATTTAAATAAGTAGTTTGAATATACTTCGTTATTTCAGAATTCTATTCCTTGCTTCTCGTGCGATAGATCTAGCTTCCTCTATGTCATGAGCATTGCTGTGGTTGAGGTCCTTGGCCAATTCGTAAGCTTCCTCGAAGTGGCGCGTTTCCAACGCATGCCTCGCCAACCATAGTCTGGCCTTTGAAGTCTCATCGCTTACCCCCCACTCAAATTCTTGATCAAAACATAATTTCATATACTTGTAAGTATCTTTAGACCGCCCAATCTTCTGAGAGATCATGGCTAATCTAAAGCACACATGAGGTTCATAGTTATAAGCCCCTTCCGTATCCTCAAGTCCACCTTTACTGTAATTATCAATTGTTAAGGCCTTTTCAAATGACTTTATAGCTTCTTCGAACTTGTCAATTTTTTCGTAGCAATTTCCGATTGCCTGCCACATACGTTTGTCTAACGGCTGTAAACTTGTCGCCTTTTGGTAATAGTATAAGGCATATAAATGCATATCTAACACTTCGTAAGCTTGACCGAGACCATACCAAGCTCTGAAATCCTTCGGGTTAGTATCTACAGCTCTCCTGTACGACTCGATTGCAGCATGAGAATTTTTCAATTCAACGAACTCATGCCCCATTAATGTCCAAGCGCTTAGGCAATTTTTATTGAGCGTAAGTGCTCTCTTATAATACATTATAGCTTTTTCATGTTCACCTTTCATAGAATGATAATTGGCGATAATGCAACATGTTTCGGGACGAAACTTATCAACCTGAGATGCAAATTGGGCGAGAAAAGATAATTTTGACTTCTTTTCCATAACATATAACATATTGGAGTATGTATCCAAATCATCAATTCTTAACGGATCTCGGACTAAAATTTGGTCAAACACTGCTTCTGCTTGAAAATAATCAAGACTGTGGTATGCTATTAGAAACTGCTGAACTTTCAAGAAATTGAAATCTGGGAAGTTCACTAGTAAGGAATTCAAGATACTATTCAAAGATGCCAGCTGTTGGTAAAATTCTTGTAATATTACCACCTCAAAAAAATGAAACATAATGTTACTCGACAACGACGATTTAGCCGCTTTCAATTTACTGATAAATGATACTGCTTCATCCAATGTATTCAATGTTGATATCAATTCTTGCCAGCAAGACCAGTTGTACGGGAATAATCGCAACGATTGAAACAAGTTGTTTTGGGCCATTGAATACTTCTTCTTCTTATTATATACGATTCCATTCAAATAGTATAAGAATGCATTGGGCTTATTCCCTGGATTGGAGTGGTAGTTTTCAGACTCTTGTATGATTTTTGACAACTTTGTGTTGAGGCAATTTACTAGCTCCTCTTTAGCACCATTTATACCACGAGAACCATCATTCACGTCCGAAGACTCAGCACTCGAGTCATTTAGTAAGGACAGTGACCCAAGGTTAATGGAGCCGTCAGTTTCTTCCGTGGCCTTTTTATCAACACTGATCAATATACAATATAACCGGAAAAACAACGCATTTCCACTCTTGCAATTTTTCAAGACATGAGCTGCTCGATCAAATTCCTTGCAATTAAAGTATGCTTTTGCAAGCATAAATTTGTCTTGATCTAGTTTTTCCTCGTTATCCAACTCAATGGGAGGATACTGGAAAGGATGCTGATCCTTCTGATCTACCACCATCAATCCATTCAATGCTTCTGCACTCCATTTAGCAGCCTGAAAGAGATTTAAATTCGTCAAAAGTTGGCACGATTGGGATAGGTTGACCCTCAACTTGCTTATCTGTTCTGCAGTCAACTCTAGCATTCCTTATTCAAAAATAGCTTTATCTTAGCCGCCGTATACTTCAAAAACAAAATGAAATATGGTGCGCTCTGCGTCAATTTGAAGTTTACAGCTATTTTAACGTTTTATACACCAAACAGCAATACAATGACTACAGACCACATTAGTCATATAGAGAGCTTACAGAAAGAATTAGACCAAATATCTGATAATTTTGACTCAGCAGAAAGACTTCTTAAATTTAATTTGAACTTGATTAACAGCGGCTCTTCGCTTGAAGAAAAGGCCAGTGAACTAAAGAGACTTCAGAAGAACTTCATATTAGATTCATATAAAGTTAACAAGCTTCACAAAAGCTACAAAGACTGGGAAAGAAATGATCGAGAGGCATTCATAGAAGGTGAAATAAGAGGGTACAATGATAAATTAGGGCAGACATCGAGGTTAAACTTCGAAACCGAAAGGTTGGATATAGAATACGAGGGGCTACGCCGAACAGTCAAGCTCCCAAAATGTGAGATATCGATTCAAAGCATTGAAAAATACGATGGAGGCAGTCTTTTGCAGTATTTGCAGAAGGATAACCATGGCAAATACCCTTCGTTAGTTGATGTCAGCTGTCTCTTCTCACTCGACCCGGAGTCACCCTTACCTCCGCCAGACTTTGCCGTTTTCAACAAGATACTAAATATAGAATACAGACTTCGTATTGAGAGAAAGATGAAGTATGAGATCTTGTTGTCGATCAAGCAGCAGTTAACTGCAAAAAACAAGAAGTGGTCCTCACGAGATTCAGAATTGAATTATTTCATGAATAAAAAGTTGACGGACATCATGAAGGAAGTGGAGAAGGTCAGAAAGAACGAGTATGAAGATTTGAAGTACTACGATGAGTTCATCAACGAAGAGGAAGAGGGTGAAGATGACGAGGCAACAGGGCCACAAGGCTTTGACTATATCGAGGACGAAATTGAAGATGGTGAGAACGAGGCCGAAAAAAAGAACCAAAATGCCGACCCAAACGCACCGAAGCCTGACGAAGTGAATGAACTCATTGACGAGGACGCAAATGTAGACACTAACGAGAATATCAATGAAAATATAGACGGTCACAGTGACGGCGAGGAGCTAAAATACCAAGGAAGACATGCGGATCAGCACACTTTGGACTCCGGAAACCATACAGCTGATGAGAGAACCGGTGACGAATGCACCGGCAGAGAAATGAGTACAAAAGAAAGTTCTCTCGATCCCACAGCTTACCTGCCATCCCCCACCATCGCGGGCGACTCCGGTGACAATGACAATATGAACATAGATCCTTGAGTTATAATTCGTATAATAACTATGTCAACTATGTAGTAGTATTTATCTCAAAGAACAATGCATGCTAAATTCGGAAGGATTACGGTGAACACATAAAATCAGCTCATATTTTCAAACAGCTGATGCACCAATTATATTTTTCTCCTACAACATATAAACCCATCATTTCTCTACGTTGGTAACAGGCTCTGGAGACTCATTTGAACCATTAAAAATATATTTGAACACCTGTGCCTTGGAATCCCCTTCCTTGAATCTATAGTCTGCGATTCTGTAAATTTGGTATCCGGCAACTCCACCCAAGAAGAAGTTTACACTGGCTAACAACATATTACGAGGCTTGATCACGAATCCGGCCCATCTGGTCCATATGCACCCAGTAGCAAACAAAGCAACCTGTTGCGTACCACTGATCTTCTCAACTGGTCTTTGCAAGTCATTGAACCCGGCAATGACCAATGCCCACTTCATCACTGGAGCCCAGAAATGAACCGTCTTAGGTCCGGTTTCTGAGTTTAATATACGTGTAAATCTCGACGTATGTTGAGCTGTTGATGCCATTCTGTCCTTCGAATTGATTCGCTGTCAGCTAATAATAACACTAGTGCTATCGAATAAAGGTGGGACTTTGAACAATTACTAGCATCGACCGGTATACTCCTTGCCGGTTACCATCCATTTGGACAGTGCACGACGTGCCAATATGACTACTGGTCAGTATCGGTAGAGTAAAATTCCAAGTCTTCCTCCTCGTCCGAGGTGTCTTCCATTGGTTGTAATTCCTGATAGTATGTAGAATGAAATAGTGCTAGTGATCTTATTTCCCTCCTTGTTGTTGAAAGTTTGAAAAATTTTTTCATAGTTTCGTACTTTTTTGGTGAACTGAGATCCAGTAGCACAAGCTCTATCTGAAAGAAGTTTTCTAGGTAGTCGGCGAGTCTCTTCTTCAAGTTGTCAAAATTGGATGAGTTTTGAAGAGGTTCATTCAATAGTACTTCCTCAAGTAGTTTTTTAGATGTACAGGGTAGACTACTAGAGTATAATTCGTGTAGCAAAAGATATTCGTCGCAGAAGACCTTTTTGAAGATAGCGCATCTGTGATAGAGCCAGGCTTTCGAATTGGTGGCCATGGAAGCTTTTTCTTCGTCGGACACAGACCCATTCCTGTAGCAACCAGTGGAATCTTCGTCGGAAGCCATGAACGACACTAATGCAACCATAATTTTTTCGATTGTCCAGGAAGCGTTCCAGCATTCTTTGTGAAAACTAGAGAGTGAGAGACAAATGGACTGCCTTGGTTTAAATCGACCGTTAGGAGAAATGAATTGGAGCTCTGGAGGTGCATAAGGAAAGTTTGGTGGGAAAATGATTACACCCAAGTACAATCCACCTTGGTACGGAGTATTGTTGGGGCCGTTCACCAGAAAATACCATACGCAGATGTTATTTTCCACTGGATGTACCGTAACACTTTCTAGAGGTTCTGACATCAATTTCTGATATTCCTTTTTAAGAACAAGCACGGTGTTTCTCTCGGGAATGCATTGAAGAGAATTGACGTTGTGAATGGGTTGTGGTATCATAATTACATCATTATAATCGGTATTAATCATTGTCAAAAAGGCTGCTAAAATTTCCAAACCAAAATTTTATGGCAAAGAGCGACTTTTACTTTTCTTATTTACTCCCTGTACAATCTATATTCTATCCTAAGTTAAGGAAAACAAATGCAGCATTCGTGAAGTTATGTTTGCGTGAGAGGCCTGCTTTTGTGTCTAAGATATGAGCTACTATCTTGAGCCACTTTGCTTCCACAAACTATAAAAAATGCTATCAGGATCACGCAAAAGATTCGCTGGTGCGTCAAATTCCTTCACTTTGCCCCGATCCAATGCCAAAATTTTGTCACTGTCCATAACAGTATCTAACCTATGAGCAATGGTTATAATTGTCTTGTGTTTAAAATGCTTTCTAATTGTCTCCTGAATAATTTTGTCAGTTTGGACGTCGACAGCAGCTGTAGCTTCATCCAAGACCAATACTTTAGATGTATTGAGCAACGCTCTCGCCAAGCACATCAATTGTCTCTGCCCCGAGGACAAATTAGAGCCACCCTCGGCGACTTTGCAGCTCAACTTATCCTCGTTTTCACCTTTCAATTGTAAAACGTGCTCCTTCAAGTGAGCAAGTTCTAAAACTTCCCATAATTTCTCATCCGAATGCATGCCAATTGGATCCAAATTCTGCCTTATAGTACCTTCGAAGGCCTGCGAATCCTGAGGAATGATACTCAAACTGTGTCTCACGTCGTACAATGCTAAATCGCTTGTTTTCAATCCGTCAATTGAAATGAAGCCTGAATCGGCTTCAATAATTCTAAAAAGAGCCAAAGCAAGCGAGCTTTTACCAGCACCTGTTCTGCCGACAATACCTACCTTCTCGTTTGCCCTGATTTCTAACGATACATCTCTCAAAACCAAATCCAAATTGTCTCTATATCTAGTTGAAAAATTTTTAAACAGAATTGAACCTTGCGAGGGCCATTTCTGCGGGGGTTTAATGAAGATACGTTCCTCATTTTCCTCTATGGGTAATTCGCAATACTCAAAGCAACGCTCGACGGACACGATATTTGATTCCACCTCGGCACTATTACGGACGACCGAGTTCAAGGAGTCAGTAACTTGCAATGCATAACTCATTACAAATCCCGCCATACCTACAGTCAAAGGCTTTGAGGTTGTCAAAGTTTTTATCGACAATAGCGATGTGGAAAGAATAACTAAGGAGCCTATGACTTGTAAACGAGTCGATAACCACCTATTAATTGACCTCAACATATATAAACTTTTCAAGTTTAAATCTATGTTTGTATCATTAATATAATGAAAACGGTCAATCTGTCTATAGGCTCTAATTGTATCCACACCATTCAAACTTTCTTGAAGATGTGCATAGATAGGAGAGCGAGAAACTGACACTAATCTCTTCAATTCTCTCGAAATTGACACATAAAAGCGCTGATAATAACCATAGATAAAACTCAAAAGTATCACCACAAACAGGAACAAAGGCATCGCGTACACCACGATTCCAAGCGTAAAAATCGTTTTTATCGAGGAAGCAAAAAAAACGCTGAACACCCTTGGTAATATATCATCCACTTTATTGATATCATTAGTGAATCTATTCATAACCCTTCCAATGGGTGTTCTTTCAAAAAATGACATTGGAGCCTTCAAAACTCTCTTAGCCATCAGATCGTGAATTACTCTCGAGGCGGGTATTGCCAAATACAACCATAGAATAAGCCTTCTTAAAAACGATAATAAGCTTGATGTTAAGCCGAAGATGCCATAAACCATGATAAACTTCCAAGCATTGATATTAGCACCACTTCGCGAGTTTTGCTCTGCCCAATATTTTAACCAGTAATTGGCAGTCACCGAAGCTATTGTCGCAGATATGAGAATACCGGACCACACTATTACTCCACCAATGGAGCAAGCCTTTGCATAACGGTAGTATACAGCCCATTTGACCTTTCCCTTTGCAGAAATCTCATTTGTTTGTGCAGTTCTCAAATTGGGCAACAACTTTTGTAAAGGGTTCCAATGAAAGGTAGCAATACTCGCTGCATCAAGACTCTCATGGCTAACGATACGTCTTATTTGGTTTTGCTCATCAGGATTCTCCGTAGTCTCACTCGACAAGATGGAGGAGTCTTTCATATATTTCCCTGTATCATTGAATGATTTATCTGAAGAGAATTGAGAAGATGTTTCAGAATCAGTTGAATTGCCAAACTCCTTAACCAATTGGTTAAGCTTAAGATTCTTGTAGTTTGCTTGTAATTCGTCGAAGCTCCCATCTTCAATCATCTTACCATTTTCGAGCAAACTAATATGACTAGAATAACGCAAGACAGAAATTGAATTTGTAGTTAAAATCACAGATTTCGTAGCTAAAAGACCTGTCGTTCTCGATAGAACCTTATCAATTATCTTTCTTCCAACATGATTATCGACTGCAGAAAGAATATCATCTAGTAAATATATGTCGGCTCTGGAATAGACAGCTCTGGCTAATGCTAGTCTTGCTTTCTGTCCACCGGATAATGTTATGCCCTTTTCACCAACTTGAGTCTCATCACCATCTGGCAAAATAGTCAAGTCTTGCGATAATTGACAAGCATCGATCGTTTTAGAATAAAAGTCACCGTCAAATTTGTTTCCAAAAGTGATGTTTTCTTTGACAGACGCATTCATGATCCATGGTGACTGTGAGCAGTAAGCGACAGTTCCGTGCAATTTGATGTATGGCAGCTGAGATTCATCAATACTGCTAATAGCGTCTAGGTGACCCAATAATGCAGATAAAAAGGCTGACTTTCCACTGCCTACTTTGCCAACAATACAGGAGAGTTCACCTTTTCTCACAGAAAAATTAATACCCTGCAAAGCGAAATTGAGATTTTCCTCTGAATAGCCATGAGATTTGACCTGGTGACTTTCCCATAGAAAAGAAGTGTTCCGCACTTCTACGCTTATCTCTCCCAAGTGAAGTCTTTTGGGTAGCCTTTGAACAAGATCATCATCTATTTCAGATGATAATAAGAACTTTGTGACTCTCTCAAGCGCCACAGATGCCTCAACTATTGAATTGACAACCATAGGAAGAGCAAGTAGAGGTTCCGACAACAAATTAAATAAGGCCAACGAGGGAAACACGAGCTCTGAAGTTAATGGCTCCGGTTGTGTCAAGGCAAAAGTGGAGAAAGTGATGAAAGACACCAAAAATGGGATGATATTCCAAACTAAGTTTCCCACTTGACTAACGAGCCTAATTTTCTTCAAGTTTTTCAATTCTTCATTGTTCCTAACGCTTAAGAGTTTGGAGATCATCGGCACTTCCCATGCATATAGCTTGATGCTTTTTATAGACGAAAGAATTTCATTAATAATTCTGCTCCTATTATCCTTAAGTTTCATCTGTGCCTTGTTCATTTTTCTAACGTACTTGATCACGATACTATTCAAAGGAATTAATACAATCATTGTAAGAAGCCCCGAGATAGATGATTTGCCAAGCAATGACCATAATGACCCTATGCACAAAACAAGCTCAGTAGGTGAAATAACCAACGTACTTAAATTTTGGGAAACTTCTTGGATTCTATTTATGTCAACAGTCATCAAATTGACTATATCCCCTGTAGATGCCTGCAATCTCGACTCTGAGGACAACTTCAAGCTTTTTTCAAATATAAGCGACGTCAAAGCAGACCTACATCCCAAACCAACTTTGAGGATCTGTATGAGATATTGGTTATATAATGTGGTCTGCATGATACTCACCAAGAACATCAGAATTGAAATAATAATTCCCTTCAAGATTGGGGTATCACTATCGTCTGTTTTCTCGTTAAAGAACCGTATCAAATATCTCAAAAGCTGGGGCTGAACAAAGTTTAGCCCTCGATCACCACATTCATATGCGAATGCAACTAAGGCCATAGGTCCAAACGCTTTCACCAAAGCAAGCACCATTGACCTGTTGTCATCATCCCAATATTCATGTAATCTTCGAGTAGAGGCAGCAGCCGACAATTTGGTGGGCGAGTTCGGTAAGTCGAATTCGGTGATAGTCAGGTTTTCGTAAGCACTCATTATTAAACTGTTCATCCAGCTAAACGTCACCTTTTCGTAAAAATTAGGCTGCTTGAGTCCGTTCGTCTCGTTCTTTATGTGCAAAAACACCAACTCGTGGGTCGGTTTCCAGTACCTACGCAGAGACTCCATCAAAATAATTCCCAAAGAGTTCGCCGTCATCAACACCTCGATCCCACATGCTGCCTTGTTGTTCGTGAAAGGCCACCCGCTGTATCCATCTTGGTACAACAACATGAGCTGCAACATCGTCAAAAGCGGCCAGTACGCTAGCAACAGCGACTGTGCCACCACTTCGCGGCTCGTTTCAATGAAATGGAGTGGCAATAATACCGCCAAAATTGTGAAACTCGTGATCAATATCCCGACTATCTTCGTGTCAGCGTACCGTTCGTGAATGCTCAAGTATGGTAACAATCCAGCATATAGCAATCCCTGGAGCAACACGGTATTGCACCGCACCCAGTGGTACAACCCAGTACTCTTTGGCCCGTAGCTCCCGTACTTTGGCTTCAAGGCCACCTTCACCAACCGAAACCCGCAGGCGACCAAAAAGACTACCGACAAAACCGCAAACGCCCATCCTATGAAGCACGGGTTGAACGCATTTTCCTTGGTCGGCACCAACGGCTGTCCCACCGCCCAGATCCCGCATCTGAGTACCGGATAGACCCCATTGTCTTCGTATTTGTAGTGCTTCATTCTCCGGTACCCTTTAGCCGCCGTTACAGAGAACCTTAGTCCTACTGCCTTATCACCATACTAGCGAAATGTCGCATCTATAAATTGTCGCATTTTGAATTAATGTCGCATTTTACCGAAATGTCGTGCTGTCAAATGGTGCACACTGCGGTGGTTCGGCGCTTTTGTGCATTTCCCGCTCCTCGGCTCCGGATCCATTCTCCTCCAATCACAACGTCCCTATTAGGGTGTCAAAAACCTGGAGAAGCGCCTTTGTACCGAGGAAAAATAATAGATCTGCGTCTTCGTGGGCGGCTTCGTGGGCGATAATATGCGATCGCTAGGGCTCTCTCACACAACTATATCACTGTCGCAGCTTTGTAAATACCTTATGACCCACTATTATTCTCTATAGCCGTCGGATTGCTTTGGTGTCGATCCCCTCTATCCCTACTACTGTAGCCAGGGCACTACATCACCTAAACCAGGCCTAAAAACCTGTATTGAGGGTTCCGCATCCCCTACACGGTATTATAAATTTCTCGATTGTTATTGGCTCAGGTCCCAGAAATTGGTGTTCCATAATGGATCCGAATTTTTTTTTGTTAACCCGCATAATGATTGCCCACTCCCATTAGTGCAATTGTTTGATATAAATAAAGCATTGCCCAAGAAATTGAACCAATCTAAATATTTTTTTTACCAAACGCAAAAAGTATTCTGTAAGGACTAATTAATAATGTTAGCTGCTTCAAGAACTGCTGCAAGAGTACCCCGTTCAGTTCGTGGGTTTGCTACTGCCGGATTGACCAGGGACTCCCAGGTTAACCAAAATTTGTTGGAAACTCACTCATTCATTAACTACAAGAAAAATGTGGAAAACATCAACATTGTCAAGGAAAGATTAAACAGACCATTGACATACGCCGAAAAATTGTTGTACGGTCACTTGGACGACCCTCACGGACAAGATATTCAAAGAGGGGTATCATACTTGAAATTGAGACCAGACAGAGTCGCGTGCCAAGATGCCACGGCCCAAATGGCCATTTTGCAGTTTATGTCTGCCGGTATGGACCAGGTTGCCACTCCATCGACGGTGCACTGTGATCACTTGATTCAGGCTCAAATTGGTGGGGAAAAGGACTTGGCCAGAGCCATCAACTTGAACAAGGAAGTTTTCGATTTCTTGTCTAGTGCTTGTGCCAAGTACAACTTGGGTTTCTGGAAACCAGGTTCCGGTATCATTCACCAAATAGTGTTGGAAAACTATGCTTTCCCAGGTGCCTTATTGATTGGTACCGATTCGCACACACCAAACGCTGGTGGTTTGGGTCAATTGGCTATTGGTGTCGGTGGTGCCGATGCCGTTGATGTCATGGCCAACTTAGCATGGGAATTGAAGGCTCCAAAGATCATTGGTGTCAAATTGACCGGTAAGATGTCCGGCTGGACTTCTCCAAAGGATATTATCTTGAAGTTGGCTGGTATCACTACTGTCAAGGGTGGTACTGGTTCCATCATTGAATACTTTGGTTCAGGTGTTGAAACTTTCTCTTGTACTGGTATGGGTACTATCTGTAATATGGGTGCTGAAATTGGTGCCACCACTTCGGTTTTCCCATTTAACAACTCTATGGTTGACTATTTGAACGCTACCAAGAGAGCTAAGATTGCTGAGTTTGCTAACTTGTACAAGCAAGACTACTTGTCTGCCGACGAAGGCTGTGAGTACGACGAAGTCATTGAGATTGACTTGAACACTTTAGAACCTCACGTTAATGGTCCATTCACTCCAGATTTGGCTACTCCTATCTCCAAGATGAAGGAAGCTGCCAAGGCTAACGGCTGGCCAACTGACATCAAGGTCAACTTGATTGGTTCTTGTACAAACTCTTCTTACGAAGATATGACCAGAGCTGCTTCCATCATTAAGGATGCTGCTTCTCATGGTTTGAAGGCCAAAACCATTTACACTGTTTCTCCAGGTTCTGAACAAGTTAGAGCCACTATTGCCAGAGACGGTCAATTAAAGACATTTGAAGATTTTGGTGGTGTCGTCATGGCCAACGCTTGTGGTCCTTGTATTGGTCAATGGGACAGACAAGATGTCAAGAAGGGTGAAAAGAACACTATTGTTTCATCTTTCAACAGAAACTTTACCTCGAGAAACGATGGTAACCCAGCTACCCACGCTTTCGTTGCTTCTCCAGAAATGGTTACCGCTTATGCCATCGCTGGTGACTTAGGCTTCAACCCAATCACTGATACCTTAAAGGGTGCTGACGGAAAGGAATTCAAATTACAAGAACCAATCGGCATTGGTTTACCACCAAACGGATACGATGCTGGTGAAAACACTTATCAAGCTCCTCCAAAGGACAGATCTACTGTTGAAGTGCAAATCGCTCCAACTTCTGATAGATTACAAAAATTAACACCATTCGACGCATGGGACGGTAAGGATGCTGAAAGATTACCAATCTTGATCAAGGCCGCCGGAAAGACCACCACTGACCATATTTCTATGGCTGGTCCATGGTTGAAGTACCGTGGTCACTTAGAAAACATCTCTAATAACTACATGATTGGTGCTATCAACTCCGAAAACGGTGAGGCCAACAATGTCAAGAACCACTACACTGGTGAATACAAGGGTGTCCCTGAAACTGCCGCCGACTACAGAAACTCTGGTAGAAAATGGGTTGTTATTGGTGACGAAAACTTCGGTGAAGGTTCTTCCAGAGAACACGCCGCTTTGGAACCAAGATTCTTAGGTGGTTTTGCTATTATTACTAAATCATTCGCTCGTATCCACGAAACTAACTTGAAAAAGCAAGGTTTATTGCCATTGAACTTCGTCAACCCTGCCGACTACGACAAGATCAACCCAGACGATGAGGTTGACATCATTGGTTTAACCGAGTTGGCTCCTGGTAAGCACTTGACTTTGAGACTTCACCCAAAGAACGGTGAATCTTGGGACGCTGAATTGTCTCACACCTACAACAACGAACAAATCGAATGGTTCAAATACGGTTCAGCTTTGAACAAGATGGCCGCTGTTGCTTAAATGAAACAAGAGAATCCTCATACTTCTCGCAATTAGCCTCACGAATCGTTTAGTCATAGCTTGTACCTTTTTGATTGTTTATATATCAGTTTATGAGCTTATTTAATTGACATCTTATATATATTCATTATTTATTATTAATGTGCGAACATTTACTGATTTTTTCGATGTTATTCCGATAGAACCTGTCTTTGTAAACGATCGAAGCTTGTATACACTTGACTTCTTTGAACTAAGATCGGAGAAAAGTACCTGAAGTGTCAAACTTTGGGAAAGCGTTTATTGAATACATTGAAAATGCAAAAGTTGCAGATGTAGATTACTTTACATCGAGTCAAGATGGATCAGGACCTTTCAATGTAATCCATCAATTCGTGTAATATACTCTCCAAAGAAGTATAGAAAGCACAATAGTCGTTTATATCAACGAAGTTGTTGCGTAAATCGTACAAAATTTTTTCCCTTAATTGCAATAACTCCGTTTTGTCAACTTGAGAACTCAAGGATGTATCCGCAACACCCATAAAATTGTCCAGCAACTCATGTGATATTGAAGTATACTGTTCCTTAGGAATCAAAGTATTATGAGAAAATAGGCCGTTGGTTTGGTTAATAGACAGCTTATCTGGAGGTGCAGTGAATTCTGATTCGAGTAAGCCAATAGCAGAATTTTTATTTAATTCATCTGTCAAAACTGGCCGAGGAACATGCATAACATTAAACAATTCACTCATGTTCATATATCCTGAAACTTGAAATTTAAAAAACTCGATCCCTGACTTAGAGCCATCATCCTCAACAGCGCTGTGTTGGTTTAGCAAGTTTATTATATTATAGGTCCCCAATATATACTTCCAAACAGAATTAGTCAACGATAACATCCTCTTATATTTTTCGTTTTTGAACCATTTCCTATTGAGAATGAATAATGCCTTGTTTATCAACTTGACGTAAATGACCAATTCATTTATAGTCATGAATTCATATTTGAATTTGACGGTTATAATAATGAACATAACTATTATTGAATCCAAAGGGATAGTTCTTTTAATGTACCAATTGAATTTCCCAAATTTGATAAAATCATTGTATTTCAAAAAGTCGTTCAAATTATGCAATATGGATGGAATTAGATTATTATCAAGGTTACCATAAGTGAAATTTTCGTATTGATTGAACTTCAATTGAGATATCGGTGCGTTATTAAAATTGTTGATAATATTCGATTCTCTTATACGGCTAAAGGTGTCTTCAAATTGGCCCAATGACAAAATGCCCCTTCTCGTCTTATTCAAAATATCACTATTAGTTCTTAGTTTTATTGTTGGTCGGGAGTCGCTCCAATCAAAGTTTTCTTTGGTGTCTCCCGAATAATCCCTGAGTAGAACTTTCTTGTGTAAAAGCATCAATGCCCGATCGACAAGACTCCAACTATAATTTTTGATAAAATTGATAAGATTCATTTCGTGAACAGTTTTAGGAGGGTTTGAATCATAAAATTGGGACATCTTGTTGATAGATCGATGTATGAATTGAAACAAATCGAGTATCATCAACTTTATTTTGTTTATTTCTTCTTTAGTGATATTGTTCGTCAATCCACTATTCAATTGATAAACTAACTCGCTCAAGATGCGATCATAGGTGAATTTTACCTTCATTGAAAGCATGGTAACATCCAATTTGTTCTCTTTGACCACGCCATTTTCATCGAATACAGGTTCTTCTTCATCTGGCATCAAAACATTGAAACTGTCAAATCTACAAATAGGTGGTAAACAAAAATTATGACTGGTCAAGGCATCTAACCCAAATATTACCCACCACACTAGTCTTCTGAATTTAATGACTTCCTTGTCCTTTATTCTGAGGCTTTCTACTGGATCTTGATGCATCTGCAAAAATTTAGAATAGCGAATTATTTGGGACATTTCCAAAGAAGACGGGTTCGGCGATGTCAGTTGTATAATCACATTACCCAAAAGCAATGGCATCGTCTTCAAACCATGAGGATAGTTGTAGTATTGACAGATTTTGTTGAACCCTCTTAGGTACTTATCAATATCTTGGTTTAGTAATAAATTATCGTACTCCTCAAACTCGGAGACTGTGGAGGCGTACAAGACCGGAAAGTACAAAGTATAGAACTCTAGCAAATTGAAGTCAGACTCGGCCGGATCTGGGTTAGAAGGCGAGTCACTGTTCAAAAGTCTTTCATATGTATTCCAATACCTATTATGCTCTTTCAAAAAATCTTGCAAATTGACTAGCACTGGTAATAGGATATGCACAGAGTTAACATACCTGTCCACTAACTCAAATGACCTTTCCTTCGAAACAGGTAAATGATTCACTAAATCCTCTGTGAGATTTTCATTATGGTAGTACGAGTTCGTTCCATATAAAAAGTTGACTGTCATAGCTGGATTGGAAGTGTAAGGATTCAATGAGTTACTGAGGCCAGGACTACCGTCTTGAGCCCCGTGGGTTCGCCTCGATTTGCTGGTAGTAGAAGTAGCCAACATAGTGTGTTGTTGATGTTGTTGATCATCAATGAAGTTACTTATGCTTTGCTGATAATTATTCTTTCCAAAAAGGGAGCTTATGTTCGTGCTGCTATTGTTGTGGCTATTAGACTGAGACAAGCTACTCAACGGGGGAGTTGCACCACTTCTATTTATGAGACTTTCTTGATTAAATTGGAGCGTGCCCATGCCGAACTGGTCCTCATGGTTATTGGCAGTGTAGTTTGTGTTAAAGAAGTTGTTGGTAATGTTGTTGTTAGACGTGTTAACTACTGGAGTCTGGAGCAAGCTGTTAGTGACAGCAAAAATACTATTGTTGAAGTTGCTAGGTTCATTTGCCCCAATGCTGCTGTTGCTGTTACTGCCGCTGTTCATTGTAGCATTGGATACGTTGGACTGGTCGAGGGGCGACTGGGACTGGATATTGAGCCCCAAATATACGTCATTCATCTCTGAACCTGCCTTTGAAAGTGAAACTTCATCGTTTGTGGTAACCGAGTCGATGCTGTTGCCGTTAGAAGAAATTGGAGATATGTTTTGGTCCGAGAACGATGATATGGAACCATGCTTACCCCGTTCCTCAACCCCGTCGGCACCTTCGACCACACTAAATCCGGTTTTTCCATCCTCCGGAGATCCCATCGCCCTTGTGGAGTTGTGCCTCTTGCCGCCCCGGCTCACTCGTTCGTTAACAAAGTACTTGCATTCGAGTCCCAACTTTTTACAGTTGTTGCATAGCGGGTGCATTCGGGAACACTTGATTTTCTTGGAATGGCAGTAAATACAGCTCAATATCTTCCTCTGACGCGTCTTTTGTACCTTCATCACTTTCCCCCCGGCCAAAATTTTCATATCTTGACTTCTCAAGTCTTTTTTATCGTCGGACATAATGAACGTAATTTTTCCCTTTAGGTACGAACGGTATCACCGAAGATCAGTTTAAAGACCAGAACAATCAGTGTTTTACTTAATTAGATAGCTTTTTACCCGATATCCGTCTACCGACGTCAACACGAACACTTTTAACGATAAAGATGGTTTAATAACTAATAATCTAGTTTTATAAGTAGAACCCTACTATATCAAGTAGGTCTTTATTGAAGATCGCGGGGTTAAGATGCCACGGCCGCCGCACGACCGAGACCAAGAAACCGACACTCTTCTACTGGCCCATAAGAAGTGTTGTTTGGCAGCGACATTCACTATGGCCGACATTTAACAAAGAACATGACTAGTTATTTAGGGTAGCTCTATTTGGTTTGTTAATGTTTTACACTTGTTGACATTGTTGAGCCTTGTTGAGCGGATTAATTCTATGTCAAGGTTGTCACTATCGGCTTTATACGAGAAAAGGAGTTAAGGTAAAGCCTAAATATTACTGGGGGGATAATAAGTTGAGGCGTCCGTTTAGATCGATTGTAGTTATGAGAGCATTTGTGACAGTTATTGTGGAGACCAGATTATGGCGGGTCAAAGGAAATTCTAGCCGGCACAGTCCTATTGTGCGAAGGATAGTTTAGGTGGGGATATAAAAAAGAAAAAAAAAAAAAGCTCCGCGACGGGGAATTGAACCCCGGTCTACCATGCGACAAACGGTAATTCTAGCCACTAAACTATCACGGATATTTCCTGAAGAGCAAACGCTCAACATACATTTGAATACAATAAATATGGATGCAAAATATTCCTCTACTAGTCTAGCAGAGTTTAATTGTAAAAGTAGCGCCATCGAGAACCGGTGCATAGATGCAGTGCTACATCGTGCAATCATTTATGGGTTTTCATGGTGCTCCATGTGGCGCTCGACAAGGGATTCTATTGGTCAAGTCTGAAGTTCAAGAGACTCACAAAATGGAAGGTCGGCAGCACTCAATTGGTGACATCCGTTGAAAGATTTGCAAAGGCTTGCCTAGTACCAGCGTTGGAATATTCTCCACGCACCATGTTCTCGTTCTAGCCGTAGCAAAGCTTTACGCTACACCTGCACGCTAATAAAAACATGTAAAACTTCTGCTTTTCGGAAACCATCTCTTTCTGCTGCTATCCAATGTCTCTCTGAGCTACTTCCTCTCTGAACGCCTTGCTTCTTTCCTTCAGCTTGCTGAAAGATTTATACCAAAAGACGTCGGGTCGTGTGCGTGACCGATTTACTATGAGTTGTCCTTTATTGATAAATCAACAAATCACCAGTAGTTTAAGTAAGTAGTAGACATCACAATGAATTTCGAAGAAGCTGAAGATATAAACGGGGTGCGTTTGGCTTGGAATACTTTCCCTTGTACGAAGGCTGATGCTAATAAGTTGGTCGTTCCTACGGGTGCTTTATACACGCCATTGAAATTTCGGGAAGATTTACCAGTGGCCGAATATGATCCACATTGTTGTTTGAGTACCCACTGTAGAAGCATTTTAAATCCATACTGTCAAATTGATCCCACCGGATCCTGGATTTGTCCAATTTGTGGAAATCGAAACCCATTGCCCAGTCATTATCAAGGAATTTCCAGTGAAAATTTACCGCTCGAATTGAATCCCAATTCATCAACAATCGAATATATCACAGCGAGACCGGTGGCCAACCCGCCAATCTTCTTTTTTGTCATTGATTTGTGTCAAGATGAAGATAACTTGAAGGCATTGAAAGAAACGTTGGTTGTGTCTTTATCTTTGTTACCGCCAGACTCTTTGATTGGTTTGATCACTTATGGTACGATGGTTCAAGTTCACGATTTGGGATCAGAAACGATCAGCAAGTCGTACATTTTCAGAGGTGACAAGGAGTATACTGACAAGCAAATTGGCGACATGTTGAAGAAACCGGTGGTTGTACCAGCCCAAAATTTTGCCAACTCGTTGACACGCTTCTTCTTGCCGTTAGAAGAAGTCGAATTTCAATTAACATCGATCTTGGAAAATTTGTCAAAAGATCCTTGGGCTGTTTCGAATGGTGATAGACCATTGAGATCTACTGGATCCGCTTTGAATGTTGCTACTAATTTGTTACACTCAACTTTCCAAGGCTTCGGTGCTAGAATAATGTTATTTTCTGCTGGCCCTGGAACTATAGGACCTGGTTTAATCGTTGGTTCTAAATTGAAAGAGCCAATCAGGTCGCATTCGGATATTGATAAAGATAGCGCAAAGCATTATAAAAAGGCGATAAAGTTTTACGATGCGTTGGCAGGTAAACTCGTCAAGAACTGTCACACTGTCGATATCTTTGCTGGTTGTTATGATCAAATTGGTATGTCAGAAATGAAAAATCTCTGCAACAAAACGGGTGGAACGTTGTTGTTATCAGATGCTTTCACTACCTCTATTTTTAAACAGTCCTTTTTAAGACTATTCAATAGTGACTCGCAGGGTTACTTGTTAATGGGTTTCAATGGTACATTCGATATCAAAACCTCGAGGGAATTGAAGGTTAGTGGTGTGATTGGGCATACTTCTTCTTTGGCAGCCAAAACGGCTAATGTTTCTGAGAATGAGATCGGTCTAGGCGGAAGTTCACAGTATAGATTTTGTTCTATTTCTCCTCAACACACGTACGCTGTATTTTTCGACATTGCTAATACCCAGGGCCTTCCACCTAACTCACAATCTTATATTCAGTTTGTAACCCACTACCAGCATTCATCAGGCACGTATAGGGTTAGGGTCACCACAATCTCAAATATCTTAACCAGTGAAGAAGCCATTCTCACCCAATCATTTGACCAAGAGGCAGCTGCAGTCTTGATGGCTAGAGTTACGTTGTTCAAGTCTGAGCAGGACGATGGGGCTGATGTTTTAAGGTGGATTGATCGCATGTTAATCAAGCTCTGTCAAAAATTTGCTGACTATAGAAAAGATTTCGATGAATCGTTTAGGTTGAGTCCCCAGTTTTCATTTTACCCTCAGTTCATCTACTACTTAAGAAGATCCCAATTTTTACAAGTATTCAATAACTCCCCAGATGAAACCGCTTTCTACAGGCATGTTTTATTGACTGAAGATATCAACAATTCGTTAATCATGATCCAACCAACCTTGACTTCCTTCTCCTTAGACAGTGAGCCTGAACCTGTCTTGTTGGATTCAGTCTCCATCAAAGATGATCGCATTTTATTATTAGATACGTTCTTTCATATCTTGATTTTTCACGGAAAGACAATTGCTGAATGGCGTAAAGCTGGTTACCAAAATAACCCCGACTACGCCAACTTTAAACAATTATTAGAAGAACCCAAACAAGAAGCTGCAGAATTGTTAGTCGATCGTTATCCTTTGCCAAGATTTATCGATACTGAAGAAGGCGGTTCGCAAGCAAGATTCTTATACTCGAAGTTAAATCCAAGTACCACTTATAATAATCAAAACTTTATGGGCACTAATGGTGCTGTTGTGTTGACCGACGATGTGTCTTTGCAGGTTTTCATGTCTCATTTACAAAAATTAGTTGTCTCAGGTTCTAATTAGATTTATCTCATTTGTCTAGTAATAATGTAAAAATACTATTTAGATTTTTATTTGTAGATTTGTCGCGAGATTACCTCTGAGACTACAGAATAGCAAAAGAGAACCATACTTGATAGCGGGGTTCTATATCCATGCGAGATGTCTCAAGAGCCAGATAATAGTAACAAACAACTCACAGCGGGTATGTATTTATGTCCGACGCAATTTAAGTAATTACAAAACTAACATCATAGATGAAATTGCCTTATATGACAGGCAAATTAGATTATGGGGGATGGCAGCTCAATTGCGTTTGAGATCTGCAAAAATTCTTCTTATCAACTTGGGAGCGGTAGGGACCGAAATAGTGAAGAATTTGGTGTTGGGGGGCATAAATAGTTTGGAGATTATTGACTCTTCTTCAGTTAGAGAGGAAGATTTTCTGGCCCAGTTTTTTTTACCGAATAACGACGTTGTTATTGGCAAATTGAAGTTGCCAGCGGTGATAGAACAAATCAAAAGCTTGAATAGTCGGGTCAGCTTGTCGGCTAATACCGACAATCTCTCAGACATTCTCAATAATTCTGATATTGCAAATGCTTATTTCAGCAAGTTTGATCTCATCATTGGAACTGAATTATCTAAAGCAGAAATGTTCGCTATTAATGGATACACGCGAGCCTTGAACATTCCACTTTATGTGTGTGGTCTACATGGTATGTTTGGGTACATTATATCTGATTTAATAAGCCATACGTCCACGTCAGAAAAGGATGCTGGAAATCAGCCAAGAAAGCCTAACACCAAAATCAATCGTTCAAAGACAATCAAAGAAGTTCAATATAATGCCAAAGAGAATAAAGAAGTAGTGACAATAGAGGATGAATTCATCTCGATACCGAATATATTCAATTCTAAAGAATTGCCTAAACAGTTGAATAAAAGACAAATGAAACGATTGTCTGCAGCATTTCCTTTGGTCTTTGCTTTGTTCGAGATACCCAAATTGCAAAATCCTGAAGATACAGTCAACATAAAAGAACTCAGTAAGAAGCTGTATGATGTTTGTACTAGATTCGAAATACCTCACTCAGTTCTCAATGATGAGTACTTGACTTTGTTCAGTAACCAAGCCTTCACTGAATTTGCTCCCGTTTCCGCGATCTTGGGAGGTTGTCTAGCGCAGGATGTCATTCAGTTTTTAAGTCGCAGAGAAAGTCCAATAAACAACTGTTTGATACTAGATGCAGTGAAATCGGAAATGCCAATATATTTATTGTGAATATTTTCTACACAAAGCCTAATAAATAGGTTTATTTAGTATTTGGAGTTAGGCCTCGACTTTTCCTTTTTTTGAGATGAGAAGTTTCTCTCAAAAATTTTAAAGATTTCCCTAATTTTTTCGTGTATGTTTCATGCTTGGTTCTCTCGGCTTCAATTTCTCGTTTCAACGCTTCTTTTTGAGATTTGAACTTCTTACTTTCTTCGTCTTCGAGCTCATCAGATGTTTCCAATTTTCTTTTCAAATCAGAATTTCGTTCTCTAAAGTCTTTGATCTGATTTTCTGATTCCATTATAGAACCTTCTGCGTTAGAACACTCGTTCGCCATGTAATTCCTCTCATCATTTTTTGAGTTTATTTTGCTTAGATTACTCTTTATAGTTTCTTGCGTTTCCCAGATTTTGATTTGATTTTTATAAATCACTTTTAGCTTTTCATCCACAATCCCGTTGTCCAGAAGGAAGCTTGAAATCTTTGACTCGTAATCCCTCACTTTTATCCTAGCATCTTCTAAATCTTCTAATTTTTTACTAGTCTTTTTTTCTGCAAAAGTTATTCGTGATTCGGCATGGTCAATGTCGTTTAATATTCTCGACAAAACTAGTTTGATTTCCTGCTCCCTTCTTCCAACTCTTTCTTGAACTTGCGGTTCGTTGTAATTCATATATATATCGTGCTCTTCCCTGGCGGTGTTCCAATTCAAATAGGCTGTCTTTAATTGAGTTATTAATTGATGCGTTAAAATACTTTTATTGAAATGAGACTTGCTCGCAACATTATCATTAGCATTGCCGAATATTCCAATCAATGAATTGAAGTCGTTTCTCAAAGAGTTGGTCACGTAGTCCAGCTCTAGTCTTTTAAGTTCATAATAAGAAGGCTTCTTTCCCTGGGGTTCATCTTCCACCACGTCAGATGGATCATAAGGTGTGTAATGATAATGAACCTCAGTCAATAAAGAACGTTCTACATCAGTTGCGTTGAATTTTGGTATGCTTGGCAAATCGGGAAGCGGCCACTCCGGAAATGAGGTACTCCTGCCTCCTTTGAATACGTTATCAAAAAATGTGTGGGACAAGTATTTCAAGTTTTGATTGAATATGGGGACTATGTCTGGAGGTAGTATACCTATATGCTCCCTTAAGCATACAATCGATGATATCAACTTATATAAATAATCTTTCTTGTTAACACATTCCTGATAATAAAGTTGACAATGTTCAACAGTCCTAGTAGGAACTAAACGAATCATTATTGCTTCTTTCCGTCTATTTTGAAGCCTAAGCTTTTCCACGAACGGACTTTCAGTGCCGACGTAGCTATCGAATACAATAAGGGTATCAAATTTCACTGAATCTAAAGTTTCCTCATCTCGTGTGACCTTGCCATCGTGAGGCAATAAATGAATATTTGTCATCGAGGCATTAGCCCCATTTTTACTCATTTTTGTCTCCTTTTCTATGTGATTTCCCACATATCTCTTAATCAGCTTACCACCAGAACAGCCTAAAAGAAGGGCCTCTACCAAATCAAAGAATTTCATATCGTTGTTCATAATCACACCGATATTCTTCGTCGAACTCATTGTATTCTGTATAATTACGCCCATCAAGTCCCTCAAGACGTTGAATTTCCCACTAGTTTCAGCCAACTTACTCAGCATGTCCCTCAGCGCGAGATTCTTAGGCATGTAATGATTGATGAGCAAATACGGATGAGTGCTTACCAACATACAGTTATTAATGCATATTTCCAAAGACTTGATTATAAGATCATTCTTATCGTTAGTTTCACAGTATTTGAGAATATCTGGGTAATGTAGGGAAACTATCTGGTCCGTCAATTCCTTCTGAAATTCATACATAGGAGTCGGTAAATGATAGTCACCGCTTCGATTCACATTTTCTAAATGGAGATCAATGATAGGCGGTTCAGGGGTACTATCCAATATCTTAAGCAAATTCATTCAGCTGCCACACCTTAGTTGGAGGTACTAGTCTACTTATCAAAAAGCCATAGTCTATACTAAAATACCTACAAGCCTGGCCTATATTCACTTTACATGTTAGAATAGTATTACAGTTTAAATATTTTACAGGTTCCATTACAGCTTCAACTTCATGGTATGCCCCAGAGCTTGATTGACCTATCCCAACCACTACTGGCAATGTAGGTGCCGGTACCGTCAATGTCACAACTCATGACCTTCTCATTGTGTCCCTTCAAACTTTTCACTTTAAGCCAATTGTCGGCAGACCAAATACTGACCACCCCATCGTAAGAGGCGGTAGCCAAAAAGGTCCCAGAAGCTTCGAGTACCAGGGGGTTCTCTCCGTGTTCATTTGTAACCAGCGTATTTAGTTTCGTTCGATTCGGATCTGTGTTATGGGGGTTTCTATGAAAGAAGCGGACATCACTCACCAATTTTGTATGGGCTGGGATCGAGAAAAGCTCTCCATTCAGAGTCGAGGTGCCCATCTTACGTATATCCCATACTTTTACAGAACAATCGCCACTCGCCGAAGCCAAATGATACCCATTCGGAGACCAGTCCATGCTGTAAATTCCTTTTATATGGCTCTCTAATGTGGCGATTGACCTACCCGACCTTAAATCCCAAATACGCCCTATAGCATCGAGGCCTCCTGTACTGAAAAGACCACCGTCTGGATGAAATGATCCACAAAACACCTCTTTTGAGTGTCCTTCCTGTTGTAGCAATGCTTGGTAAGGTTTCTCTATATCCCACATTTTCCAGGTCTGGTCGAACGAGGTTGAGACAACGAATCTACCCATTGGGTGAAATAATGTCTTACTTATTCGATGGGTATGCGCCTCCTTGATTGTTGTCGTAGGAGTAAGCTTTTGCGGGACATCTTCACTCCGTTGCTTCGCCGACCATATATTAATAGTGCCCTCATTACCACCCGTAACCAACAATCCACTATTATTGTCCTTGTTCCAATCAACACCACTGACCTTTTCTGTATGATGTCCAGGGCCCAGGTAATACGACGTCTGCAAATCCTCTTTGTTCAAAATATAGACCGTACCGTCCCAAGAACCACAAGCTACCGAATTGCCATATGGAGCGAACCTGACAGCTGAAATAGTCCTCGTATTACCTGGAATGAATTGGGTGCCGTATAATTCAAGCTTCCCAAGATTTGCATTAATGAACCTTCTGTGCTTCAAAGTCTTTACAAAGTCCTGTTTCTTTGCCATTTCCCTCTGGTTTTCATTTCTGATAGATGCATTTTGAAGGGAATATTGTAGAATTTTTTTACGTGATTGTAATAGAGCTTCTGTGCCTGGGGTATAGAAGTCCTCCTGTTCGTCTTCATCTTCTTCTACTGATAGATTGCTATCTTTATCTTCACCCTCGATGTACGCAAACTCAAAATTGGTATCTGGCATCTCAGAAAGCAAGCGTATCAATCTCTCTCTCCTTTCTGCTCTACCTTCTCCAAAATACGTCACTGGCTCTCCTAGTCTTCGCAATTCAAGTCGGACATCTTCATCAATCGTAGGCACTTCTTTAGGGTTCGAACTGCTTTTCTTACTCCTAAGTGGGTCATTGACGACTGGCACTTGATCTATCTCCATTTTTATGTCCCTAAGTTTAATTCAGACAGCGCTAAACAAAAATACAACTAAACTCTAGAGTGTGCGAGATGAGGTTTCCATGCACTAGAATTTTGCGACTAAACTTAGACTATCTTTATACACGAACTACTACAAACTGTGGCAAGACAATACATATATCACAAACGTACATCAATGGTTTGCTAATACTATCCTTTCGGCGTACTGAGCGAAATTTTCCGTTTCGTTCACGAACTCATCTAAATCAGGTTGACAGAAGACTGCGAGAGTATTCCTAGCAATGTGCAGCATACGAGTTCCTTTAACGTAGTGAGGGACAGCTTTGAACGAACCTCTCGATACCTCTTCTAATGCCGAACCTGACTGAAAAGCAAGGCAGTCTTTCGGTATGTTGACCTTTACCGATTCGTGCTTTCTGTTGCGAATATAGAGACCTGCTTCGGGGTCCGGTGAAAGTTCTAAGTCATGGTCCAAACCCTTTGATTGGTCAATAAAAAGAGCAGAAGTCAATCCTGTTAGACACGAGTGGTCTGAATGCTCTCCACACCAGTCATCATCATTCTCAGCGGATGACTTCGCAGGATAATAGTGTAGTAGCCTGGCTTTTGAGGATGTGGAGTTTTTGACGATTCTTGCTAGAAAATTGCTCTCGTATTCAGGTTGTATCTTAGAGATGTATTTATCACAGTTTGATGCTACCAATTGGGCGATGTCAATGATAAGGTTACATAGTTCTTTGCAATCCTTCTCAAATGAGGCTAATCCCTCTAAGCTGGAAGAAGGCCACAAATTGGGGACAGTGTACGTCTTAAAGTTGCTAAATCTTTCGCAGATATCCAGACTTGGACCTTCCAAATGAGGGTCTTTATGAAATGCACAATTAATATAGTAGGATCCTTTGTTGAAGTCAGGATGACCTGTTTGTGCAAGAACTTCCTTTCCGCATGACCACCCCGTTAGCCACATCGACTCTTCCGACTCGAGCTTGGCCAATTCGTCCTTGGGAAGGTTAGCTAAAATCGACGCACTTTTCAAAACCCTTCTTCTCAAATGGTGAAATTTTTCTGGTAGCTCTTTAACAATAATGATACCCAAAGAATCGGGTCCAAATGCACGCATTAATGTTACATCATCGATTCCCTTGTCAAGCTCTTTCACAGAGACAATCATTGGTTTATTTGTATCCATTTTCGAGTTTCTTAGTATTAAATCTCCCTTCAGCTCGAATGACTACTGCGCAGTTAATTTCTCAAGATTCGACTGCTAATAAAAAGCTCCCCAAAGGTTTTTGCAAATATTAGTAGCTAATCAGACCTTCTGTCCAAATAGCGATTGCAAAAACGTACTACGATAAATGCTCCAACGTTTGTTTTTTCTGCTTTTCAGAATTACTTTTTTGTCGATTTTCATAGTATACTACGTTTATCTTGAAATCGTTAGATAACTAATGTGAAATTGAAAAAAACAATTTGCTCACCGGAATTTGTTTGAGCAAGAGCTTAGATATATAAATACATATTCAATTACCCATTACGGAGCATTGCATTGTCCGCCCAACTTTTGATATTTGGCGAAGTTACGTTGATAATAATTGTGGAGCTCGAAATTTCAATGATTCAGACTGTAAATGAGCAAGACTTTCGAAAGCAAGTATAGCTAGATAGGTATTCCTATTTCGAGAACTGCCTGTTTTGTTACTCTCAAGCCTACTCGCATAACGGAGCGATCTACTTTGTTTCAATTAGAAGCTGCTTCAGTATCATTCAAAATAGACATATTTTTTTTGCAGCAATTACGGTGCTAATCATCGCTAATGATGTTGAATTCTTTTTTAAAATGAACCAAAAATTCCTTCATTTATGAGGTTACTTGGCAGCTATGATATGGAAGTAAGAGGTTATTAATAGTATAATTATAGTTGTATATGCTTGCCGACGAGAGATCTAGGTTACAATGTATATTTGACGGATACCGATTATACATGATAATGTTCGGCAAAAGCTTTTTCATCAGGACAATCCTTATTAGCTCAGTTGGTAGAGCGTTCGGCTTTTAAGGATTTTGATTTCAGTCAAAAAGTCGACCGAAATGTCCAGGGTTCGAGCCCCTGATGAGGAGTCCTCCTTTTAAATTTTTTTCGAAGTCGCAACGACAATCTTGATGCAAATATATATTCAATGAGTAGAGTATCAAGTAATTACGAACAGTGCCTAGCATTAGGCGAGATTTTGAGAGGATGAATAACTTGTGAGTTAGAATGAACAACACTTTCAGCTTGTATTTTTCTCCAATCAGTTATTATGGTGGGCGATAATGCGGGTTCTTTGGACCTGTATAGCGGGCTCAATTTCTCCACTATTTTAGACAGGTCGAAGTTGAAAAGCTCATTATTATCATAGTGGTAAATAACTTTTGGCTTCAAAGATTTGATTTTATTAATGCAAAGCCTAATAGTCTCCGAAACCAAATATTTATTCCCTTTATTTTTATCCTTGAAGAAAGCGTAGAGGTATTTGTCCAACAGTCTGGAGCAATGTTTGGACCTTGTAATAATTTCCAGTAAATCGCTGTCATCGATTAGAAGGTTTTTACTCCGCAAAAATGTTTGCAACTGTTCTTTCACAATTTCATGTTCGATAAATTCTTTCGAGACAGGGCTTGAAAACAAGAGAGAGAGAGAGGACCTTGTTGTAGATTTGACAGATACTTTGCTCTGAAACATTTGCAAGAATTGAGCTTTAGATAACTCTTCCACTAGCTTCACATCAATCTCTTCTTTACCGTTACAACTGCCAAACCTGTATGTTCTACTAATGATTTTCTCCCAGAAGTGCTTATGACTTCTATATTTGTCACCATCCGGACATGAACTGCTAGATTTAAGAGGTTCAATGTCGTATAGTAGGTTAGAAGGAAGGGGTTCCTCATCAAATGAGTTATGTTCGAGATATGATCTTACAAACGGCCTTATAATTTTAGATTGGAATTGTTCTTCAGTATAATTGTGGATCATCAATTCATATTGATAAAGATACTCTTCAATTTGGGAGTTCAAGTAGCGAGCACTTTGCTGTCCGCTCAGGATGGTAATATAAATTCCTACGACGGTTTGTAATAATCTCATACCACTGTGAACTGAATACCCTAATTTTTTTGTATTTCTCAAGAATACTCCAGAAGAAGCCGAAAATAAACTCGAAAGAAGGGTTGCAATAGTCCGATCGAATATATCTTCTCGTTTTCCTATTTGTATGTAGTAGAATGTGGTGTCAAGCGGATCATTTTTAGATGCCGTATCTTCGTAAACGTAGTTTCTCCCCTGCCTGAGCAAATAGCTCCGACCACTTTGTGGTAGTAAGCTCTCCTTGCTGGTTAGTCTCTCAGACAGGATACAACATAGTATATCGTTGAAATTTTTTGATAAAGCTAGAGCTTCTGCAACCTCAATGTCACCTTGGATGAGGTTCGAGGTATACTTCGTGCCAGTCAAAAATAATCCAGATATCTGACACAAAATATCGAGGTCAATTTCCTCCAATGCTTCTATTCTTTCTTCAATCGTCCAAATACCCTCTTCCAAGCAAAGAATACTACCTGATATAGCTTTGCGTAGTCCTTTGCTATTCAACATTTCATTATATCTTTTTCTAATGGAAACTCGAGCTTTCATGAAGGATGAATACGCGATATTCTTCAATGACGAAAAAACGGAATGATACTCTTTTGAAAGGAGCGATATAAACTTCTTAAAGCCAGCGTTCGGTCCTGAAATTCTGATCGAAATCGAAGGAGAGCTGTACAAACCCGAAAACAAACACCAGGAGAAGTTCACGACTTCTCCTTGGTATAAGCTATGTCGAAGGTTATTACCCACAATTTCACAAATAATTTCTATTCCAACCGATGTAACTGCTGACTGACAGAAAGATAAGCAGTCTATCCTGCAAGAAGCTATCGTTCTTGAAATAAATTCAACCTCAGATTTGAACCAGGTTTCATGATTAGTAGAATAATCTACCAACTCGGGTCTAGATGTTGACGATATTTTTTTCATAAGAAAACCCAAGCTTTCATCGATTTGCTGGTAACGAAGATTTTGCATTACATTTCTGATTTCTGACTGACTCTGTGATAAAAACGGATTTTCTTTTGGAAAGGAAAAAGATGTTACTTGCATGGGCGCTGTACTTATGCGGGACGGATCGAATGGAAATTTATGGTACCTGAAACGGTAATGAAAATCCTTCTTTAAACTTGAATGAGTATTTGCAGAGCGATATGTTAATAATGGGTCCAAAATCTTCTGATTGTGATGCATTACGAGCAAATTGAAGTTTTCCAATGCAAACACCTTCAAGGTCGCAGCAACAAATTTCGCAGCCAATAGATTCCATCGTTCATTATCTTTCGCGTAATCACCAGGATACCTGGAGTCGTCAGTCCAATCGTACCATCCCTTGAAGATGTTTTCCGGCTTTATTTGACTTAAATTTTGCTGCAACCCTTCTGCAAAACCAGCAGATTCTTCCATTGAAGAATTGTTTGAATCCATGTATAAATAATTCAAATTTTCTATAGTGGTCATTTCTGACAAGTAGCGAGCAATAACATTTTCAGCACTTTGGCACACTGTGTGGTGTATGTATTCAAAAACGGAATGCAATACAAGATTTATATTTTTGGTGCCTCTTTTGGTTAACTTGATTTCCAAAATTGAAATTTCATCCTGAAAAGTCAATGTTTGATGCAGCAGATAAACCAGTATTGCAAAATTCATTACATCAATCAAATAAGCACCTAGCGAACCCACAGACTCATCTCCCAACAAATTTATCCAAACCTTATGAAAGAAACGAGAGAGCCTTGTTCTCTTGGTAACATTAGTTGGGAAAATGAGTTGAAACCTAGACTCTGTGTCACTTTCAATGAAAAAACAATTATTCATATTTTCAAATACAGGTACCTGGTATTTCTCATTGTGGGAAACGGATAGAATAGAGAAATCATGTAGTTGTTTTTGTAGAGAAGGCACAGAGTCGCAATCTTCCTTGTCCTGAACCGCTCCAGCAATATTACCAAAGCTTGCAATGGCTAGTTTTTGTAAAATGTTTAAAGACTGTGGCCCGCATATCACTAGAGTCATTTTAGATGAAATATAATTCTTTTTATGGAAGAGAGCCAACTCTGAGCGCAAATTTATACCTCGCATCTTGAGCACGTCTCGTAATGAATGCAAATTTCCTGTTGCAAACCGCTTGAATTGGTGACGCTCACTTGATAAGTGTCTCAACCCGTGAAAGAAAATTTTGTCTGTTGACAGCGTATTAGAGATATGCTCATCATTTACAGCATGAATTTCATTTCTAGTAACATCTTCATTGAAGAGTGGGGACTTGAAGAAACTAGCGAAGTTTCTCAACAAATATTCAAAAATGGGCTTAGACCCCAATTTTGCTTCCACCCTATCATTCAACTCCTTTGCTGTATGAGGCGTTATCGGAACTTCGAAATAAAAACAGGTCTGCTCACCCGTGGTGTAAGCATTGTAATTACCACCACTGGCCATTATAGTTTCGTGATAGCTAAAAGGGTCTGGAAACTCTTTCGTTCCCAAAGAAAGCATATGTTCGCATAAATGCGCTAGCCCTGCGACAGTCTCCGGATCATCATGAGACCCTGTTGACACACACATCGCTGAGGATGCAAGATCTTTAGTGGGATCAGATATCAAAAGGGTTAGAATGCCATTGGGAAGCAAAATTACTCTGTGGCTTCTCTTTGAATACGCCAATGGCACTGTAATGTTTATTGGATAAACATTGATACTATCGTGCTTATTCATATTCAATATAGTGTCTGTTGGGAACTTTTCAAGAGCTTTCTTGTACGTCTTCAGGTAGACAGAAAGTAATGCGTTCGCAGCATCTTCCCAATTAGGTAACGACAATCTAAAGTGTGTTTAATTAATGGTGCAACTGAAAACTTACCAAGATCTTTGAAAATGGCATTCGTTGAATGATCACTTAAAGCCCACATCAGCTTTAGTTACAAATTGTATGTTTCATTTGAGTGAAAAACATTACAACTGTCAGACAAAGAAATCCAGAGAGTATGCAAAAAAAATAACTATTCCGATACCGGGAGTCGAACCCGGGTTTGCTCGGTGAAAGCGAACCGTGCTAGCCGTTACACTATATCGGACAATTGTTGAAATTAGATGTCAGACGAAATTATAGATTCTGTTAGTGCAAGGCAAGACATCGCAGACCCATTAACTCAATTCTACGTACATAATTGTTTAATATACCTTTTTCAAGTGTAAGAAATGATACGCCTCTTTTCAAGTGGATAGAATATTAATTATGAATATCCCAGGGTACTACTATGATGAGGATAAACGAAAGTATTTTAAAATTGTGAGTGGAGGCGGAAATTCTCAATACCATAATAGCACAGTACAAGCTAAGAAGAGAAGAGTCGAGTACGAGAAATCCAGGGCATTGCAGAAACCAAGGAAAGGGAATTCGAGAAGTGTCGATATTTTGAAAGAATTGCAAAAACGTAGATATAATAGGAGCCCTTACGACATGGTCAAGGTGAGGTTGGGGTTGGTGAATTTAAACAAGCTGGTGTATAATTTCGAACTTATGAAAGGCATGAGATATAGGAAAACGCTAGAGTATGACTATAAGAAGATATGTGGTAAATTGAACGACCTCTACATGATAGCAAAAACAGGCTGCACAATAGGGATATTTAGAATAGACGAACAAGAGGGAAATATCCTGCCAGCGGGAACATTTGAAGAACAAAGAATTACAAACTTTCACCAGCAGTTGACGAATCGCAACTTCATGTTGCTTGAGCCAGAAGCCGAGATAGTTGCAACAGATGGCAAATTTGTCTTCAAATACATAACGCTGACCAGCAGCGAGTCCACTCGTTTTATTGCATTTATCAAGTTTGAAAGGCAAGGTCCCAGGACAAGGAGCAACTTAAGCATAAATCTCATGCGTTTTATCGCAAGCATAAGAAGTGAACCAACAAGGATACAACTAGAGAACTTGCTTGGCCTATATTTGGTGCAAATAGAACAGATTGATTATCGATATGTCGAACCTGGCGTCCGTGACTACGACAAAATTACCTGTGCCGTGATGCAGGATAGCCAACTTATCATTGGAACTAATAGAGCTTACGGATATATTTTACGCTTCGACGAAGAAGGACTATTTCACAGTTATAAAAAGTTCATGCTCCCTCAGATCGGACCATGCATAGAAAAAATCGTCGCAAAGGATGATAGCATTTACGTGAGTGGCTCTAAGAGTAGTTTAGCGATATTGGGATCCAATTTGAAGCCGAAGCATACGCTTAACCACCATGAAAAAATCAGAGATTTTCATATCTTACCTTCTTGCGTTATTATTATTGGGTTGAAATCCGTCAGCGCATACAATCTCCATGGTCCCTCGCACGGCGATCTCAAACTTAGCTATTTCAATGATAATATTACGAACCAAATAGCAGTTTTTTTAGATGACTACTTCATAGTGAACCAATCGAACTGCGAGCTACTAATGGTGGATTATTCTTCATTCGAGTCCGCAATCTTGACAGTCCAAAATAATGGCAGGGTATTGAGAAATTTAGTTCCCTTATCATCCCACACCTATGTTTTGCATTGGGAACTAGATGGCCAAAACATATATGAATTGTACACTACATGAATATAGCATGATCCTATAAAGCATGAGTCTCATCATATTGATTGGCTGCGAAACATAACTTCAAATTTTATAGTTGTACTTGTAGTCCTTAAACCACGAAGTTCTACAAAGTGGTGTCTGATTGTTCTATTTCTCGATAAGTCTTTCGCCCAACGTAAGTCTTTGCTAGCCTACAAAATGTTGTTGGATATCAGTAGTATCATAGAAGTATGCTGAAAAGAAAGGAAATGCATTTTTGCTATGATTACATAAGAACACATGACCATAACAGATTACGTCAGCAGGGGGTCCCTCCTGGATTATGAACAGATAAAATAAACTAACTAGTGCTACCATAAACTATTTCTTCCTATTAACCGAACGATTTATGATTTATATACAAAGGAAAGATACTGAAGGAAGTATAAGTATTTGAAAATAGCGATGTCAAATCAATATATTTACAGCAGTTATCAACAGCTGTACTCCCCATCGATGCCGAACGGAAACTTGAATACTATGGGAACCAGCCCAACGTTCAGTAATGTGAGCTACAGTGCACCTAACTCGGTAGATTCGTCTGCCAGCTCGACTACAAGCTCCCTCGGGGCATCATTTTCCAGCAGCGGCTCGAGCTATTCCTTTCACACCCCTAGATTAAGATACTACTTGTCCAAGTCGTTTGATATTGAGGACGACATGGAATTCTGCCCAGACATTCCCGAAATAGGCGGCAGTCCTCCATCGAAGAGGTTCAACCCCTACACTGCATCTGTGTTCTCGCCCGTGATGCAACAAGACAGCATGAATTCTCATCACGAGCTAGTTTCACCTGTAACGAACAGGCCACAGTCTCCGAGAGTACACACTCCAAGGATTAAGAAACCATTGGAGATTATCAATCCTCAGACAAAGATGAGAGTCGGATCTCCTGCTACGCACAGCAAGTAGCTGGCGATGGCGATTGGGGACTTAAGGTCCATGATTTATGTGTCACGTGAAAGTACTTTCGGGTAAATGTTCTGTATTTCTTATTTTGTAGCTGTATTTTAGTTAAATTGGCGGACTGGGTTGTTATGGCTGAATAGTTTATTAGGTTATATGTCTTATCATCATTAGAATTTAATTTTCGTTTTTGTATATTTAGGTAAGTAGTGAAAAACTCAGTGAGTAGCATTGGTGTGCAAGTCTCGTAATCACTATACGATTACTGTACCACAGGTAAACAGATTATGCGATATAATCAGTTTGACTCGTGTAATCGCTCTTGCGCGCTAATGGAGCTGATAGGGTCTCGGTAGTCGCAGATTCGAACGGCATTGGGTAGCGGGCGAACTATGAAAAGAGATATTCGTAGCGGTTTATCTACTTACCTAATTGGGAAGCTTGAACAGACGGACACCAGATTCTGAGTAATCCCAATAAGGCAAGTGTAGCAGATCTATATCTTATCGACCCTATATAAGACGTGAATGGTTCCCAGAAGTATAGTCTTCTAGCTAGGAATCTTTACAACACTAGATAGCCAAGAGAATGACTGCCATCCATCCATTTGATTCAGTGAAAGACTTTGAAATCAGGCGTGCATCGAAATTAATCAAAGATGCTTACCCTGCGTCAGCAGATGTTCATTTTGTTCAAATTGACAGAGTCGACCCACCTAAAAAGGACATGATTAAGTATTTAGAAGCAGAGAGACACGGTTTGCCAAAGCCAAACATACCAAGAGTTTTATACGCATACTACTATACCGAGACTTTGACGTTCAACAAAGCATTAGTCAATGTTACTGTGGGCCATATAATCACTAAGACACAATTGCCCCGCGGTACAGTGGGGCCTTACTTGCCGGAAGATATGGGTAAGTGGGAAGAACTTTGTGATAAGCACCCTGCAGTCAGAGCCGAAATTGAAAAGTTGAAGTTACCTCCAGGGTACAGTGTTAGAAATGATCCTTGGATTTATGCTACTGATGATCCTAACGAAACAAGACCTTTAGTCCAATTCTTCATGTATGTGTTAGCCGGAAATGGTCACTCTGAGTCTAACCACTACTCTTTACCTTTGAAGTTCTCGCCCGTTTTCGAGGCTTTCACCAACAAATTCGTCAGAATGGATTATTTGCCAGGTGGTTTCGATGTGACCACTACTCCTACATTGCCCTGGAAGGAGGTACCATGCGTTGAGTACCACCCTGACTTGAACAACGAAAGTGCCATGAGAGATGTTAAGCCTTTGTTAATTTCGCAGCCTGAAGGACCTTCCTTTTCTGTTGAAGGCTCCAAAGTAAAATGGCAAGGGTGGGAATTCAGAGTGTCGTCAAGCTCTAGAGAAGGGTTTGCTCTATACGACGCTTGGTTCAAAGGAAGACAGGTCTTCTACCGTGTTTCTTTATCCGAAATGACAGTTCCTTATGGTGATCCAAGAGCGCCATACCATCGTAAGCAGGCTTTTGATTTGGGTGACTGTGGGTTTGGTTCCAACGCTAACCACTTGAGCTTGGGTTGTGACTGTCTTGGTGTTATAAAGTACTTTGACGGTATAGGCATTCATGCTAATGGGGAGCCATACGTGATTCCAAACAGCATTTGTATGCACGAACAGGATAATGGGCTTTTGTACAAGCACGTCAACTACCGAACCAACAACGCCGTTGTTGCCAGACGTCGTGAATTTATTGTGCAAACCATTGCTACCGTCGCTAACTATGAGTATATCATCAATGTCAAGTTCGTGACAGACGGATCGATCAACATTGAAACCAGAGCCACCGGTATATTGTCCACTATGCCAATTGACGAGAACGTCAAGGTCCCATGGGGTACTATTGTCGGCCCAAATGTCATGGCCGCGTACCACCAGCACATTTTGTCGTTCCGTATTGACCCAGCCGTTGACGGCCACAAAAATTCAGTTGTGTACGACGACGTGGTGAAATTGCCTCGCGACAGTAAATCGAATCCTTTCGGGGTCGGTTTCGTCACTGAGCGTAGCTACGTGGACAAGGCTGGCCACATCGACCAGTCACCATTCACCAACCGGTCCTACAAGATCATCAACGAAAATGTCATAAACCCAACCTCCAAGACTCCGGTGGGGTACAAGATCGCCATGCCTGCCAGACAGATGATTTTGGCCGACAATGACTCGTTTAACGTTAAAAGAGCCAAATACGCTACCGAACAAATCTGGGTCACTAAGTACAGGGACCACGAATTATTCGCCGCAGGCGAATTTACGAACCAGTCAAAAACCGATGAGGGGGTCGGCAAGTGGGCCAACGGTATTGACCCCGTCAGAAACGAGGATGTGGTCGTGTGGGCTACCCTCGGCTTCACTCACATCCCTAGAGTCGAAGACTTCCCTGTTATGCCGGTTGAAATCCATAACATCGAATTGGTGCCATTCAACTTCTACGACAAGAACCCTGCTTTGGATATCCCTCAGGCGAACAACACCTTTAACAAGTCTGTTTTGTCAGGAGACAACTCAGAAAAGGCTTGCTGTAAGACTAACTTATAGGTGCACATGATCGCTTATGTTTGACCTCACTAATTCCCTATACTCGCGTTACACCCTATATACATATACAATATACTCTTTACGCTCTCTATGCTTCTTGTCGCATTGTGTTTATATATAGACCTTATCGATAATTCAAAGACAAATTAAATATAATAAGTGTCCAATTTAATCGACAGGGTAAACCTATTACTTACATAAGGCTATTGTGATGTTCTCGAAATCTCCGCAGGCTTGTGTTAGTGGCCACTGCGCACTGCGCATTGAGAACTGTTTTGATTACTTAGGATTACCCAATGTGAAAAATTTAGGCATCATTAACCAATACGTCAGCCAGTCATGTGGGCTGTGGATCATTACTATATAAAGACGAATATTTCTCGCCGGAGGCTCTAAAACCATAATTTTCAAGTTTATCGACTCAATTACTTATACCCATCTATTTATAATGCAAATCTCCGCTTTAATTGGTGCCTCCATATTGGCTGCTTCTGTGGAAGCCAAACTTGATTCGTCGCAAGTTGAATTTCTCACTAGATTTGTTGAAGACGCTAAAAAGCACACAGGCGAATACCTCAGTTACGCCAAACAAACGCAAGTGCCAGCAGACTTCACTTCGTTGGCCAAACAGGCCTTGACCTACAAGAGCGGTGATTTTGGCTACACTACATTGGTACAATCCGATAAGGTTAAGACTTTGGAATCATTTGCTTCTGGTATGCCATGGTATAAAAAGAGAATTGCCGGTGGGGCTGCTGGGTCGGGGTCGTCTGCAGCTGGTTCATCGGAATCGGGATCATCAGAATCCGGTTCTGGTAGCTCTGCAAGTTCCACCTCTTCGTCGTCGTCATCATCCTCTTCTTCTTCGGCCGGTGGAGCTTCAGGAGTTCTCGTGCCAGCCGGCGCAGGTCTCGCCGCTATAGCTGTTGCGTTGCTTTAAATAGCTAGTATTGTATAATTATCTCAATGAACAAAGAAGGTTTTCACAGTGTCAGTGACGGCGTGCCCAAAATGTAAATATTTAAAGCCTTGTATTGGAATTGATGACTACGACTATTACATGCAGCTACACTGTGGCGAGAAAGGTCAGATTTTACAGGACGAAGGTCTCGGCTTCTCGGCTCAACTAGACTAAACTCTGAATATGCTTGGTCTTTGGCGCTGGGGACAACCGGTCTCGTAGACGAGTTTTGACGCTGCAGTGTGTTCATAATAGCATGTCTATTTTCAGCGGCCGCAGACTGCGTGACTGGTTTCCCAATATGGCCAAAGCATTTCAAAACAAAAGAAGTAGGATCGTCTATCCCCAATAAAAGAAGCCGGAAACAATAGTAACATAAACAACCGCTATAGTTGCCTCTATAAAGGCAAATAGACTATTTGCTTATATAAATCGTCCGTGATAGTTTAGTGGCTAGAATTACCGTTTGTCGCATGGTAGACCGGGGTTCAATTCCCCGTCGCGGAGCATTTTCTTCTAGCGCAAATGGTTTAGTGGTAAAATCCAACGTTGCCATCGTTGGGCCCCCGGTTCGATTCCGGGTTTGCGCATTCTTTTTTTTTTTGCAATATTTTTCAAAATATAAGACTTCCGACTGTCGACGTCTCATTTCCTAGTTAGCCGTTCTTACTCATACACAGACTGGGGTATCCTGAGACGAAATAGCTGCCAAGCTCTTGGTCTCTTCTGCATTACCAAAAAATAAACCTCCTCTCAGCCGAGCCAACTTTGTGAAAACCACGGATTGTGCAAACATGGGAGGTTAAGTGGGAAAGCTGGACTAGTTGGTCAATTAATGGGTATCCCCGGGCCTCTTCGTCATAGTTGCGTCTGCGGTAACGTCTATCTTAATAGATATTCGTCAAACGTTGTTAGTAGACGAAAGGGCACCGCCGCGATATTAAAATTAACAATAATAGCATACATAATTTAAATTATAGAATAACACAGGATATTTCAAAAATAGTGTACAATATATATATAAAATAGCCAATACGCCTAGGATGTCACGGCTCCATGAATCAGGTATGTAAAAGTCTGCGGCCAATCAAACAATTGATGGTGAAGGTGGAGAATGTGTATTAACTTCCAATAGAAAACTTCGGGGGTCAAGATAGGCGGTCAACGAGAGGACGGTTCGGGTGGGTCAAGCGATTAATGCAAGGGCAAAACAAAATCCAAAACGGCAATGGCAGCGGAAATGGAGTTGTTTCATCTAGCCGTAGAAATAGTTACCATAGCTCTAACGAAAATGAGTCCCCGGTTTCTCAGCGATCCAGATCTTATAGTGCAAGTAATTCCTATGAATACCCCGACCACGATGATCATCTGCAGCGTATGGATGGCAATGGGGCCATGGGAGCTACCGAGACCCGTAGTCCTGCCAGTAGCGATCAGATGACTACCCACTCCGATAATATAAGCACAATCCCTTTAAAGTCGGTTACATCGGCGTCCACCAAAGCCCCCTCAGTGTTGAGTGGAAGTCATGATAATAACTCGTACGTCGCATCTACGGCGGAAACATCAATAGCCCCCAGTGTCCATAATAGCTCCATCCACAATCAAACGTTGAATCCTCACAACAGTCAGCTACAACAACAGGCCAGTTACGACAGAGACAGCGAGTCCATTGTGACCCTCGCGAGTTCATCGCGCAGGGTCAGGAGAAGAAGCCTTGATACAAACAGCAGCACCGCTGGAATCCCTCCCGCCAGTATTATGGAAAGACTAGCTATCCATCCCAATGCCGCAAGCAGCACCTATGCCACCAGCATTCACAACAGTAACGACAGAACCAGTATCTACAATACCAACGTGGGCACCTCCCAATCAAGTGTCACAGATTTGAACGAACATGCCAATTCGGTCAATTAGTCTGAAATATCATTAGTGCTTTAGTGGCCATTTGATGTGCAAATAATAGCCAAAGTCAGTCTAATACAGATTATCATGTACAATACTTTATAAAAAGTTAATGAGGTCATTTATCCGCGCGAGTATATAAAATAAGAGAGAGGGTCCACCAAGCTTATGACTCATGTGAGGCCCATAAACCCAATTCCATGTACTTTTCCTACGTATTTCCCTACGTTAGTCTCTTCCCTGATTCCATATATGATCTTGAAATCACCGAGAGAACAATTGAAACTTATCATCCTGTATATAACAAAATCAAAAACAAAACAACTTCTTCTAATAATAAAGACAAAGTCCTAACAGTTGTTATTTGGCAAGTTCTACTCAACTAAAAGAGACGAAACGTGATAAGAAGCTCTATACACCCATTTTCAGCAGGCCAGTGTTTCATGAAGCTAATTTATGAACATGGGAGCCTTTAATTATAATGAAAATTCCATCGAAGGTGATGTATATATCCAAAGGCTATCATCATATATCAAAAGGAACGAAGAGGCATTAGCGAACGGGTTACTATGTTTTTCCAAAGCTAAGGCACCCTCGAAAGTTGAGCCGTTGCGATTGAATTTTACTATTCACCACCTTTATTACGTGACAGAGAGGATTGAATCGTCACCGCTAGGGGTTGACGTTGGACCATTAAACATCAAGCTCGATAATCCCAACCATGAACCCACCTTTATATCTTTTATGGCTAACAATGCCAGGTCCTCGAAACATTTTGACAGCGACACTCGGTCCATTTCGTCGATAAGCTCCATGAGATCGATTGTATCAAGCGCTTCTGTTTACTGGAGAGCATTCGCTTTCAGCAAGGACCCGAAAGTGATAAATAAAAATTTGAGGTATTTATATTCGTCATTCACCAAAATTCCTTGCTTGATTTTGACGCCAAAAACCAAAATTAGCAGCATAACTTCGTACGAAGAGTATCCTTGTGATACATCGGTTCCCCTCAAGATGTTCAAAAACTTGCAGGTGTTGGAGCTCGTCGACTACGAGCCAAACGAGCTATTTGGGTGGCATACACTAAGCGAGCAGTTGCGTGTTCTCATTATACGAGATTCGAAAACCACCGATATCGGCGAGATCCTTTTCAATTTAGTCATAGACGATGAAAGCGGTAGGTCCTCTTTCAATTTTCATAAAACATCCCGAAAGCAACATTTTGAACCACCTCATAGTGATAATGATCCTCATGCTTTTGGCCATAGTAAGAGTTATGCCAGGAGGCAACGATCTACCACTACCTCTGGAGCTGGCTCCCTACCTCATGATCTACTCAACGATATGCATAGCTCTCCTCCTTCAAGTAGTGAGTCGGCACAGAAAGACTATGAAGTTCTACCTGAAGGGAAGTGGTCTATGTTGAGACAGTTGACCATTTCTGACACATCCGTGACCACAATTCGTCCCTACGTTTTCAAACCATTGAGTAACTTGGTCAAGTTAAATCTATCGAACAATTTGCTAGACGAATTACCGGAAGGACTAGATCAATTGCACAACATAAAATTTCTTAATTTTGCTGATAATTACATTACTGGTTTGAAGAACTTACCGAACAATCTCAAGTACCTATCAACCATCAATTTGAACAACAATAAGTTGAAAAGCTTGAAAGGGTTGGAAACCTTACATACTTTGGAGAAGATTGACTTGCGGAGAAATGACTTGAAGGACATCAAAAGCTTAAAGCCCCTAATTTTGCAATTCATTAAAAATCCCGACAAATTTAATAACATCTACATCGCAGGAAATTCGTTACCTAAAAATTACAGAATCGAGATGTTCAACCTATTGAACGGTGTCAAATATAAGAATTCCATGAAATTAGACGATTCAAGGCCAGGTTATTTCGAAAGCGCTTTGCTATTGGACGCAGAGTCGGCATTCAAGTCGTTGGAAAAATTTTTCGGGTATATAAACGAGTCAAGCAAGTTAACGAGGGAATATTCACTTACCCCAGTCTCCTCCAAAGTTTTCGCAGGGGTTAACAAAGATAAGGAGAACGATTCTGAAGTACAAACACTTATAGATCCATTTGTTTCCATAAATATCGTTGCTAAATATGATGAGCAGATCAAAACGAACAAGCTGGACTTCCCACGGCCCATGGCATCAAATACAATGTCACCTATTCTTCTGTCAGACGCCACTAGCATTGCATCAACTTCATCGAAGACACCCCATTCTCCATTGGCCAATAATCAAAACGTAGCCAACAAGCAATACCCATCTGATTCGTATTTCGTCGCTAAACCGACCATGTCATCATTATCAGCAAGTGTCATATCCGCCCACCCTGTCCCACCATCATTAAAGACAAGTACGATAACTCTGGTAGATGCTGAATCACCCTCATCTACAAACGCTGCTCCTAGCATTATAACTCCGGTACAAGTCACCGCTAGAATGAGCTCATGAATGATTGTACAAGTAGGCATCTGGAATCACTTAACATGAATTATCATATAAGAAGCGTGTTTACTTATGTCGTAATATAATTTAACTGTATAAGCACCTATATATATATTTGCAGCATCAAGTTTACCTAACAATAATTTCGCAGCTATTCTCAATTTCAATTTCGGCGGCTATATTTTGCCTTTTCTTTTCGATTAGACCAAGTTTGTGATTGAATTATGAGAATCTTAGTGAGTCTAGTTATATTAATTGCTGGAATAGTAGGGGTTAATTCCTTGCAAGCTGCAAACTTCAAAAAAGAAATCACTTTTGGTCGGAACATAACGGAAAATGATGTTGGCAACGACCATCGCCCAAATTTAGATCAAAAGATCAACGAAGATCATACAATCAAAGCTTTCAGCTCATTACCATACTATCCTTCTCGTCCGTATTAACTTAATTTCAATTGTGTTTGAAGAGATTCAATGATCGACTTGCAATACTACCATAAATTACACGGTTCTAACTATTATCTAGCTCTAGGAGGTCGCTTGGAAGGAGTGTGGCAGCATGCTTACGACATGGCTTTTGAGATTGTTAAAGAAATGACCGTTTTAGAAAAGGTCAATTTGACGACCGGTATAGGGTGGGGCTCGGGCCCTTGTGTTGGAAACACAGGTTCGGTTCCACGTCTAGGTATTCCAAATCTTTGCCTTCAAGATGGCCCTAACGGCGTTAGGTTTACTGATTTCGTCACTCACTTTCCATCTGGTCTAGCTGCCGGTAGTACTTTTAATAAACAATTAATGTATCTCAGAGGGCAAGCGATGGGTAGAGAATATAAAAAGAAGGGAATCCATATTATGCTTGGTCCAACTATTGGGCCAATTGGTTTGAAAGCAGCTGGAGGACGAAATTGGGAAGGCTTCGGCGCTGACCCTTATCTCCAGGGACTAAGTGGCGCTGCAACCATCAGAGGAATTCAAAATGAAGGAGTCATTGCAACCGTAAGGCACCTTATTGGCAATGAACAAGAGCATTTCCGTCAAGTTGGAGAATGGGATGTCAAAGACTGGTCTAATTTAGAATCATCGATCAGTGCTAATATCAACGACAAAGACATGCATGAAATATACTTGTGGCCGTTCGCAGACGCTATAAAGGCAGGTGTGGGCAGTATAATGTGTTCGTACAACCAAGTCAACAATAGCTATGCTTGTGAAAATTCGTATCTTTTGAACAAATTGTTGAAAGAAGAGTTAGGATTCCAAGGTTTTATCATGTCTGATTGGGGAGCTCAACATACCGGGGTATATTCGGCATTAGCAGGTCTCGACATGACTATGCCAGGCCCTGTATTTGACGATTGGCTTGGCGGAAAATCCTATTGGGGTCCCTTTTTAACCAGAGCTATTTATAATGGTACTATACCTCAAGAAAGACTCAATGATATGGCTATTCGCATTTTGGCACCCTTTTTCGTTAGCAAAGCGCATAGTATACCAGCTCATAGCGATCTTCCTAATTTCAGCTCATGGACTCATCGCACGAATGATCAACAGTATCCCCTTCAAGACTATGGCCCAGTAGTGCAACAGAATTGGCACCGTGATGCCCGATCAAACTTAAGCCAAAGAGTGGCTTTGGGTGTGGCTCAAGAAGCCGTCGTACTTTTGAAGAACGATGGAAATAACTTGCCTATTAACAAGGCAAGCGGAATATCCTCAATTTTCATTACAGGCATTGGTGCTAGAGCTGACCCAAGGGGGTTCAATTGTAAAGACCAAAGCTGTGTTGATGGAGTCCTCACTACTGGGTGGGGCTCAGCTACGGTGAATAACCCGTATGTCATCACACCTTATGAAGCGATTGCAAAGAAAGCCAGGGAATTAGGACTAGTCGTAGATTATTCTTCAGATGTGTGGAATTCGAATCATACCCTGGAACTAGCAGAGAAGGCTGACTTAGCTATAGTAATAGTCAACTCTTATTCTGGAGAAGGTTACATTCAAGTTGACGACAACTATGGCGACAGGAAGAATTTGTCACTTTGGCATAATGGCGACGAACTAATCCAACTGGCTGCCAAGAAAAATCGCCGAACAGTTGTTATTGTTAACGCTGTAGGCCCTGTTAATATGGAAAGGTGGGCTGAAGAAAAAAGTGTGGTCGCAATCTTGTACGCTGCACCATTAGGGCAGTACGTTGGTGAAGCTTTAGCCGATATCTTATTCGGATTCGCTAACCCATCTGGAAAACTACCCTTCACGATCGCGAAAAAAGATAATGACTATGTGCCAATTGTAGACAGTCTTGAAGGATCTAAAAATCCTCAGGACACCTTTGACCGTGGTGTTCATTTAGACTACAGGTATTTCGATAAGCACAACATAGAACCACGTTTCGAGTTTGGGTTCGGGTTATCATACACAAACTTTAGCCTAAGTGGCTTGGAAATCAGAAAAATCAGGTCGCCTCTGCAGAGGTTACTGCACACTAAAGGGTATTTATCGCTATGTCGTGCATGCTGCAGAGCTAATCTAAGCGACGTGGGGCTAGCCCTATTTCCGCACAGTCAAATGAATCCCGTTCCCGGCTACATCTACCCTTACCTCGACAGCAAGAATATCTTCACGGTTGACAAGGCTAAGGGATTTGACTATCCTACTGGTTACACGCCAGACCAACAAACATACCCTCCTGTGTCAGGCGGCGGGCTTGGGGGAAACCCTGCATTGTGGAATATACTTTATGAAGTCATCGCGGAAGTTAAAAATGTAGGCCAAGTCGCTGGAGGCTATGTATCGCAAATGTACCTAGAGTTCCCAACGTCTCTTCGGTCACTGCCATCTTTCAAGGTATTGAGAGGTTTCGATAAGGTTTTTCTCGAGCCTGGCCAAACCACGAAGGTTAAATTTCCAATATTGCACCGGGATATAAGCATCTGGGACACAATTTCTCAACTGTGGATCATAATGCCCGGTACCTACAAGATATATGTTTCCTCTTCTAGTAGAAAAGTCGAATTGCGCAGCTTTATTGAAATTCGTTGCTAATTAGATAGAGATCAAAATTCTTGGTTTTTTAAGTCTTCCATTTATACTTATTGTAGTTTATGGGTCTCAACTGAAATTCTATCAGGCGGAAGGGTCTAGTCGGCCTTTTTAGGACCAGTCAAGACTTTCACTAGGATTATTCTCCGTATTGTCTTGATTCTTTTTCAATGCGTAACAATCAGAGGTGTGAAATTTGTTGGCAATTCTAGACTGTGCGTCAAGCGATATTATGTGCCTTTCCAATGCGTTAGCCAGTTGAACGTGGTTATCGTACCTTTTGGCACTGTAGTTTCTCCCTAATTTTTCCGATGCATAATTCCGATATCGTCTTTCCACAAATTGAGTAATATAGTACAGCCGCACTGACGTTGGCTACATTATCTAGAATGCTCTCAACGGTTGTTAAAGTTTAATAGCCTGTATTTTGATGCAAAATAGCAGCAATTCTACTATTATACTCCGAAGGCACAAGTTACTATGAAATTTATAGACGAATAAGTTATGCGCCAAATCTCGACCTGCCAGAAGCAGATCCAGGGCTAGGAAATATAAACTTCAAGAAATCCTTCAATTCCGCAAATCATCCCAGCATACTATAAGCTTGTTTTTGAAGTTTCAGACCACTAGAGACAGACACTATACTCTTAATAAACCATGTCAACCTCAAGTAAAGTCACTATTCTGGATGTGAAAGAACGCACGGAAAAACAAGACGGAGTGAGAGTGGAGCAAAGCCTTCCAAAAGACTTGACTGATAAATTAGGTGATGTGCACATGAACATTCTCCCTAAAAAAAGGATTATTACTTGCCTTCTGGCATTGGCCACTGTTCAGATCATTTCATTTATTGATCAAACTGGTGTTACCGTTGCCACCTCTTCCATTGCTGAAGAGCTCCACGCGGAAACAACAATCAACTGGGCAGGTACTGCATCCCTATTAGCAAACTGTATTTGTCAAGTGCTATTTGGAAGGTTATCTGATATCTTTGGAAGGAAAAATGTTTTATTGTCAGGTTTGGCCATATTGGCGTGTGCTGATCTCGGATGCGGCTTCAGTCAAACGGGGGTGCAATTTTATATCTGCCGTGCTCTTGCTGGTATTGGAAACGGCTGCTCCTCCAGTCTTCCACAAATAATTCTTTCGGATATAGTATCACTCAAAGAAAGAGGTAAGTATCAAGGGATTCTTGGTATGAGTGTGGGTGTGGGAAATTCAATTGGACCATTCTTGATGGCCGCATTCGTTCAAAGAACTAGTTGGAGGGATTTTTATTATATGGCGTGCCCATTAAATGTGCTAGTCATGGTCTTGATTTTTTTTGTGATTGAAAACCGTGACAAACAGTTGCAAAATGTATTAAGCAGGAAAGAAAAATTCAAAAAAATTGATTATTTTGGTATTTTCTTTGCTGCTGCAGGATTGACCTTATTGCTAGTTCCAATCAGTGGAGGCGGGTCGACATATGAATGGGATTCTCCACTTGTTATCTCCATGCTTGTGGTTGGTGGCGTCCTTTTGATTGTCTTCATCTTGATAGAATGGAAGGTCGCGACGTTACCTATGATCCCATTGAGAATATTCAAATTACGTGGAGTTTCATTGATTTTGTTTTCGACATTTTTCTTCGGCATGTCGTACTTCAGCTTCCTTTATTATCAACCATACTACTTCGAAATTGTCAAGAACAAAGACATTGTTCATACTTCTCTCTTCGTGCTCCCACTAGTGCTTAGTCAGGCAGTCATGTCTGTGGTAGCAGGTCAAATAATTACCCACACTGGCCATTACATTCATGTTGTTATTTGCGGTTATGCACTCTGGTTGATTGGCAATTGTCTTTTGCTTCTTTGGAACGATACAGTCAATGACGGAATCAACATTGTCGCTCTTTTGATTATGGGTTGTGGTGTTGGTTTCACTTTCCAACCAGCCATGGTCGCAGCTCAGGCTCAAGCAAAAAAAGCTGATAGAGCCGTTGTAATTTCCACCCGGAATGTCATCAGATCATTCGGTGGTGCCGTTGGCATTGCTATTGGCTCCACCACCGTGAGCAACACATTCTTGAAGAGCGTCAAAAAACTCCACACAAATAACCCAACTCATATCAGCAAAGAATACCTTCGCTACCTCGAGGGCAATATCTATGGCAAATTCGACTTGACTTCCTTGAACTCTTCCCAGAAAAAAGCTTTGAGACGCTTGTACATCGGTGCGTTAGACAACTACTTCTATTTGTTAATTCCTTTCATCGCTATCTGCTTGATAACTTCCTTCTTCGTCAGGGACAGAGGTTTACAATGTATCGACGAAGAACCCCCCAAACCACAGCCAAAAAAATATTCAGACTTAGAATCCTCAGCCTCCAGCTCCAGATAATCGTTAGCGGTCCCTTATGACAAAGTTTCTACTTCATTTTCTTGCTGTCCACGATATCCCAATTGCTTTGCTATAAATGTGGGGACCATCTATTTCCTTTTATACGTTTTGCTCATATATTAATAGAAAATGGGCCGCAGGTTCATTGAAATTTATTTATTATGGATGTCTTAACCTTTTGTAGTCATCGATGTGTCAAGAGGTCAGGTGGGAGTGTATCATAGCTATTCAACAATCTCTTTGGCGGCTAAGCCAGTAATGATAAATTTCATTTCACTTCGATTTAGTGTATACATCAAAAATCAAAAACAAGGTCTAGCTTTATCACGATTTCAGCGGCTGCTGTTTGGATCAGGAAGAGTATTAATGAACCAGCTGACATTAGAGAGGAAGTATGAGCTATCTAGAAAGCTAGGATACGTTCCCAGACATTCAGTGTATGTTTCACCAAAAAGATGGGAAGGAAAATTGCGAAGATCGACGCCTAGAACAGACAAACTTGGAACTGGAAAGCAGGCGATGTATCCATCGGAAGTAACGGGCAAGGGCACACAGGACAATAGCAGGAGGTCTGTGTCACCGATTAAGACGCTCTCAGGGCTTCCGTATACACCGTCGAAGCTCAAGCCGACTAAATTATATAAGCTACTCAACGATAGAACGCCAGTTGACAAGGGTATATTGGTCAGGAATGGTACTCGCAGGTACAGTAGCAAAGGAATCTCTGGAGGCATACACAAACACAAGGGCGTATTCGGAAGATTGAGGTCATTTTTGACAAGATTCAGCTTAACGAGCCATGAATATGACGACCGAGACTTGAACTTACTACGTAAGTCGGCAAAAACGGTTCTTAACGTCGGGGATGAAACTAATGAAAGAAGCCTGAAACGAGTCTGGTTCGTTCCGAATGACACACCAGATAGAGATCGTAAACTGCGCGATTCGATGAACCAGAAGAGGGCCAATGGTGTCGGTCTGCGTGAATCAGAAGAAGCGGTAAAACAACTCGACGAGCTACAAAGTATCGTAAGGCAAGAAAGACAGAAGAATAGAGAATTGGAGGAATACTATCAAAGTCAAATCCAGAATTTAAAGGTATCACATGAACAACGCACCGACGAATTGACTAGACAGATTTCCGAGGTACAGAGACGTGCCACGCTAGCCGCTGATAAGATAGAGAACACGAGATTGGTGGAATTAGAAAAATCTTTATTCAAGGAGCATGAGAAGTTTCTTGTCGCCCAGAAGGAAGAAGAACGAATATTAACGGCAGAAAAAGAACGCTTGTATGCTTTACAGGCGCACCTCAACAAACAGAAACTTGCTTTGGAAAACGATTTCAAAAAATTGGAACAGGTCTCTGATGATCTCTCGAGTCAGAAGGCTGTAGTTGAGCATGAGCCCATTCCTACTGAGCTTTCTTCTGCTATGAAAAGCCACACCAAAAACAACACGATGTTTAATACCCTTATCTATCGCCTTGCCTCGAATAAGCAAAAGTACTCTTTAAAGCGTAGGTTGCTCCTTGAAGAGAAAGCGGTCATCGAACACGATCTACAAGCGAACGAACAAGATTATGTTGAGTTTTTCGAACTGTTAATTGAAATTTCTCAGTCCATCCTCCGGAGCAATGATACGCGAGCAACTCAGGTATTTAATGACTTCGAAGGCTTGTTGGACTCATTGAATACAAAGAGCTTGTCTAAAAGCCTGGCGTCGAAATTTGAAAGTGTCAAATTAAAGTTTAACGAATATCTGAATGTTTTCCGAGCTTTCAAGGCGCTTTACTCTCAGCAGCAATATCAGCTAATTAAAAAAGAATACGATGTGGCTAGCCTTGAAGAAATCAGGGGTTTATTTGCCAGGCTTCATGGCAGTTTTACTAAGTCGTCGCACAAGAAACGGACCCGCATCAATAAAGTCAATACCCATGTCTCAAACTATGATTTAGGCATAAAGTCTTCGGGGGGGACGAATGAAAACTATAAGAGAATTGCTGATGCATTCCATAAGAGGAGTAAATCTTTAAATGAAATGCAAACTCTCAACGAATTACTATTAACTCTAGCCTTTTTGCTGAAAGAACTAGAAGAGATAATTATTCTCCTCAAATACTCACCCCACCTTTAATTCTAACATTCATTTGACTACGCTTGTTGAAAGGTTTATCAATAGTGTATTTAATGCGTAGGCTCAAAAAATTATTCACTCTTGGTGTATAAGCAATAACTAATGCGCGTATATAAATAACGCGCCGATAAATCTATAAGCATCAACTTTTGTAGTAAGAGAGGAGTCAACATACCGATGGAGAACCCTACAGCACTCCCAGTGCAGCTTCAGCCATCTAACCTTAGGCCTATTGCTTACAGGATCTTATCGAAGAAACATGGGCTTAATATACAAACGGACTCATTGAAATTATTAACTGAAACCATCAGCTACAGATATGGATTCGACTGGAAAGGAGCTCAGTCTCAGCAATTTCTCGATGAGATAGCCAAAATTTGGAAGAATCAGGATCGGGGAATTTTCATTGATGGGCCTGGGTTAAAGCAGGTAATCAAGGAGCTTTCAGACAAAGGCTCTAATCAGGTGAAACGAAATGGTACGGTTGACAACTATCCAGGAAAGGCCGAGAGATCGGACACAATAGCCGATAGTAATATGGAGAGCGGAGCTGTGAATACGGAAGAGCAAATCTTGAATTGGCAGGACTATTTCAAAATTATAAATCCCGGAGACCAGCCCAACTGTAAATACGACAAGCAGAGGAAACAATTCATTCTAGCACCTACATCCACCGCCAAAAAACTTTCAAACAACCTTAAGTCGAATGTCGAGTACTTCAGCAATCGCTACCACCTTATATCGGATAGGTTGTCAAGAAACGAGAATTTCCAAAAGCCATCGTTTTCAAGTGTAACATCTATCAACAAAATCTTAAGTAACGGCAATAAAACAAACGAAATCACATTAATCAAAAATGTACTAGGAAGAGATGGATCCAAGTTCATTTTGTTTGGGTTGTTGTCTAAAAATGCCAACGACGACTACGTTTTGGAGGACTCTACTGATCATATCGAGTTAAATTTGAGCCAGGCATATAAGACCGAGGGTTCGTTTTATAGTCCTGGTATGTTTGTTATAGTGGAAGGAATCTACTCGGCCTCAGGTGGATCAATGTCCAATGTAAACCTAATAGGCGGTTGTTTCCACGTAAGTAACATAGGTCATCCTCCTGCAGAGCGAAGGGACGTCTCGTTGGAAAACTATGGGAATTTGGATTTCATGGGCATCAACAAAGGGAATGGAGTCAACCCCAATGATAATCAAAGCTTACGGATAAATAAATCGCTAAAGAAAAAATTGTCCTCGTTAGAAAAGTCGTTACCAAACCACAAACTACTTATTCTGGGTGCTGATTGCTTTCTTGATGACTCGAAAGTATTGGACGGGTTGAAAAAGCTATTCACAAAGATTGAAAATTCGATCATCGAAGACGACCTGAATGAACCACTAGCTTTAGTCTTAGTTGGTTCATTTGTATCCATACCATTGACCCCAACCAACTCCACCATTGCCAACATTTCAAATTCAGAAAACTATAAGGGCAATTTTGACAACTTGAGTAACATCTTGTCTAATTTCCCTCATGTCATTCAACGGGTGAAGCTTGTCTTGATCCCTGGTGTCAACGATCCATGGCAATCATCCAATTCACTAGGAGGCTCAAATCTTAATGTTTTGCCCCAGCGACCAGTTCCGAAAATCTTTATCAATAGACTAGAAAGGTTATTGCCAAAGGGCAACTTGATTTGTGGCTGGAACCCGGTAAGAATAAGCTATTTGTCGCAAGAGATTGTATTGATGAAAGACGACATAATCAGCAAGTTGAAGAGAAACGATATAATCTTCTCCAATGATCTAGAGATGGAAAACTTGAAGTTGCAAAAAGAGAAAGACAGTGACGGCCGCATACACGCAAGTGATATTATCACTGCTGATGCGCATATTCCCCCCAAGATCAAACAAGCTAGAAAGTTGGTGAAAACGATACTTGACCAAGGTAACTTGCAGCCCTTCTTGAAAAATCTTCGGATCGTCAATGCGAACTACGACTTCTGTTTGAGAATTGAACCTCTACCAACAGTTTTGATCTTGAACGATTCAACTTTCCCCCTGTTCGAGGTAACCTACAACGGCTGTAAAGTCATCAACACAGGAAAATTGATGGCAAGTAACAGGAAGCTCAATTTTGTAGAATATTTCCCAAGTAGCAAGCGTTTTGAGTTCAAAGAGCTATTCTTTTAATGTATATAGATAATAAAGGTCTCATACTTTTTCAACGCGCAATATCACCAACTTTTATTATCGGTTTTCTTTTGAAGTTTCAACAACATATACTGAGACAGTATAGAGCCCAGAAAGCTAGTTGAACGATCGAAATGCTGGAAGCCGAACCCCGAGACTTGGTGTTTGTGAAGAATAAGCATGTTCAGTATATCAAAGACTTGGACTCTCAAATGACGAAACAATCTTACGAATACTGGTTGCTGGAACATTTGCGAATGAATGGCCTTTATTGGGGAATAATGTCATTAGTTACCATGAAAGCGCTAGACGCTTTAGCAAAAAGCGAGGTAATTGACTTCGTTTTCCTGTGTTGGGATGAAAAAGTTGGTGGTTTCGGATCGTATCCGAAGCACGATGCCCATATTTTGTCGACATTGTCAGCGCTTCAAATATTAAGTATATACAAAGAAGTGGATAGTTTGGGCACCGAAAGGCATACCAAGCTTTTGGGTTTCATAAAGGGATTGCAATTGCCAAATGGCTGTTTTCAGGGTGATTCTTTTGGAGAAACAGATACCAGATTTGTATACACGGCCATCCAGTCGTTGGCCATCTTAGGAGAACTTTCCAAAGATGTTATAGACTCAGCGGCCGCTTTTATAATGAGATGTGAAAATTTTGATGGCGCTTTTGGGATGTTGCCTGGGGGTGAGAGTCATGCAGCTCAAGTATTTACGTGCTTGGGTACCTTGGCCATCACCAACAATTTACATATGGTGAACGCCATCAAGCTTGGCAATTGGCTAAGCGAACGTCAGGTTCTTCCTAGTGGAGGGCTTAATGGAAGACCCGAGAAGTTACCCGATGTTTGCTATAGCTGGTGGGTGCTTTCCTCTTTATCCATCATTGGAAAAGAACACTGGATAGACTCTCAGAAACTAAGATCGTTCATTCTTTCATGTCAGGATTTAGAAAATGGCGGGATTAGCGACAGAGAGGGTAATCAAACAGATGTGTTTCATACGTGTTTTGGAGTGCAAGGTCTTAGCTTACTTGAAAGCGACAATTCCTCTTTTGAAAAAGTCGACCCAATCTATTGTTTACCCTACGAAATAACCGAGACGTTCAAAAAATGGCCTGAGGACTACCACACTTGACCACGGCCGCCATGATTGCCGTAGCCTATGCTTATCAGTACATTAAACGTGAACCGCTTAGCTGTACGGCTAAGGAAAAGAATATAGACGAGCATCCAAATTCTCTAGAGCTAAGACTCTAGGGCCATAATATTCTGCAATAAGTGCCAATAGACACAATGCTGCATTATTGCAGCTGGCGGACTTCCAACGGTGGCCGCAGAATCGTCTACGTTGTAAGACTCTGGGAAGCCCTTGATATCTAAACCACGCCTAAAAAATTTATTAATGCTAACGAACTAAAATAGAATAATGTACACACCTCTAGTTTAACAAGAAGTTTATCGAGTGATGCCGTTCCTTGTCCTTCTCGTCGATTGCAGAAACCGATTCCGCATGTTCGGGTGTACAGGCAGTTTCTGCACCATCTGGCGTTGGGGCTGTGGCTGCAGACAAAGTAGGAGACAATTTGACCGAGTCGAGCTGAGAATCAGATCCGGTCCGCGACGACGACGGGTCCGCTTGTGACATCCTTGGAGACGTGAGGGTGACATTGGCACTGCCCACCACCCTTCTCCATCTAAACTGGCATGCATTGGGGGTCCTATCGTTGAAAAACGTCAGAATCTGCTTCCACCCCATTTTCTGTCCCTCTTTAAGCTCTCGTAATAGCTTATCCTCTGTCGGTGTCCATGTAGAAAAATGTTTGGTCCTTTTGCGCTGGCGAGAGTGTGCAGTGTCGGCACCGGGGCGCTGTACATATGTGTAGTAATGCTGCTGGGGGTATGGATGAAAATAAAATTGGGACGGACGGGCTCCCATGCTAGGTGCTGGAGGAGGCGGTGGGGGTGGTGCGAACCCTAAATGCTGGGGCACCAGCTGCGGCGGCCCCTGTTGCGGTACCTGCTGCGATAGCTGCTGGGGGAGGTGGTGGGCTGGGTTCGTGCGAAAATGCCCATGTGAATTTTGGTCCTGCCGATACACATAAGGGTAGTATCCGGGATTGGATTGATTGCTATAGCTCATTGCCAAACTCATTTTGACCAACTAATCCCAATTATACAAGCTGTTGCCCTACCTTTTTTGCCAATGGATTCCTCTGCGGCACCCGGCACCTTTATAAACATACGAAAGCAACGGATTTATACGCCTTTACCTCAATGAGCATTATCATAAGATCATTATGGCTGTATGATGCAAGGACTGTTTATTATATTACATAGAATACGTGCAAGTACAGCTGATACATTGATTGACCGGTTCCAAAAATGTTTGCTTGCATATTCAATACCTAATTGCATTTCCTATGCTCCCAAAACCTCGTATCTTGGATAATTCCTGTACGGTCCTGTACTGTAGCCCAACTAAATAGCATTATGCTTAGCATTATGCAGCAAATGTCCCATCATGAGGCTTCATGCAATGTCGATAATTTTCTATTGTTGCTCACGCAAAAACAAGGTTCAGTCATCGATTCCACAACTACTCATGTTTACAATCGTACATGCAATGACTGGATCCAGTAAAATATTCGGCAAGTCCCCTGAGTTTGACAATAGCGTAAGGGGCGCGAAATTTTGTCACGGCAAAAATGTGGAATGTTCATCGACGATTTGAAATAGAACGCTGGCGAGAAGCTTTTTGTCGAGCGAGACAATAGCTATACACCAGACGAGCCGAATTTAACAGCCCAATTTTCGTATTGTTCCAAACCCTCGCTCAGGACACTGGGACGGATGTATTTCAAACTGGTTTTGAAATCGTCTAGATTAATGGGGCGGATGTTCTCCGTGGGAGTGTGTAGCAATTTATCGCCCAAAGACCGGAGCGGACCCATAGCCGAGTCTTTGGCCAATGCGGTGATATCCGAGCCACTGAACCCTTCTGTCAACTTGATGAGCTCATTGTAGTCTATATCCAGAAGAGTGTTTTTCTGGTGCGCGAGGAGCTTCATAATTTGATGCTTGCGGGTGTCGTCTTCGGGCAATGGAATGTACTGTCTCCGGACAAAACGTCTTCTGGCGGCCTCGTCAATAGACCACGGTAAGTTTGTGGCCCCCAATATAAGAACGCGGGAGACGTCGTCTGCGGCATCTTTATCTCTTCCTGCGGCGGCGCTGCTGAGTTCGGACCACTGGATTAGGAATTCGTTTTTGATTCTGCGGGAGCTCTCGACATCGCCATCGGATCTAGAGCTCAAAAGCGAATCGATTTCGTCGATGAATACAATAGACGGCGCAAGCTTGCGTGCGATTAAAAACAAAGCCTTGACCAATTTCTCCGATTCCCCCAAATATTTGGAGGTGAGCGAGGAGGAACTGATGGAGAAGAAGGTCGATTTGGACTCGGTAGCTACAGCTCGCGCCAACATGGTTTTACCGGTTCCTGGTGGCCCAAAGAGAAGCATTCCTCGAGTTGGTTCTCTCAACCCTCTGAATAGATCGGGTCGCAAAAATGGGTATACTACTGCTTCTTTTAAAGAATTCTTTGCACTCTCCAATCCTACGATATCATCCCAATAGACTTCGTCCCCATGGACAACAATATCATTCAAAATCTGCCTGGCGGCGATAGGATCGATCCCGCGGATGCTGGAAATCAATTGCTCCTGCTCCTGTTCGGTGAGAGGTCTGTTTGGATCATAGTCATCACTCACCGACTCTTTTAATGCTTGCTCCATTTCTTCATCTAGGGGTTTGGTGGTCGTACTGTTATACCCACCCAAAATATCGTCCATTGTCGGAGAATAAGGTACTTCGTCCTTGCTGACCTTGGCCGTTACAGGGCGCTTTGTCGCACCAGCCGCCGCTGGTCGCCTAGGTTGAGACTGTCTATCTTGAGGAGAGCTTGCGCTCGCAGCTTTGTAATTGTAGCTGATAGTGGGTTTTTTCGCTGCTGTAGCCGGCAGTTTCACCTGCGGTTTACTTTTGTAAACAGGGGCTTGTTGCTTTGGCTGCGAAGAGTGCTTGACCGGACTCTTTGAAGTCCTAGTCCCTTGGGACTTGGACTGCAGGCCTTTCATCAAATTATTCACATTAAGAGGCTTTGGCTTATTGTAGACATAAGGAGCCTTACTTGTAGCAACATTAGAGGTAGCAGTATTTATATCGGAAGTGCTCTTTGATACGTGATCTGATAACTTGGGGGCAAGGTTTGCTGACTGTGACGAAGTAGGTTTAAATACTCGAGGTTTAGGGGGAGCTGGCTTATCTAAATCGTTTTTGATGCTTAGGTTTTCCATCGAGTAACTGTTCTCGTTACCATTCGGGTATAGCGAAGGTTTAGTGCCAAAATAGCCATCGCTGGCACCGATGTTTTTCTCTACTCTATCATCCATATCTATCAAATCCGGAGGAGAGTCCTTGATCCGTTCCCAGTTTGAATCGGTGAACTCGAACGAATCCTGATCAAAGTCGTCGAACAAGTGGTCGTCGTTTTGGTTTTTTACAGGCTTGATAGTAGGTACCTTATTCGTAGAGGGCTTTTGCCACGACACGGATGCTGCCTGCGACGCCTGACTAAGGCCTTTGCCACTAGAAGTTCTTTGTTGGGAAGTTCCGGGCCTCAAGGACTTCAACATTCGTCTTTGATTGCCGTTTGTCCCCGAGTTCGTCAAAGACCGTGACGACGGCGCCGATGCGTTCCGTAGTGAAGGCACTGTCATGGATGTGCTTTGCTGCGTCACCGGTGCTTTAATTGTTCCTTTGTTCGCATTAGTTTGTTTTCTGGCGATCTCGTCCACTCGCAACTGGGATCGAATAAGATGCTTTACGTTTTCATCCCTTATTCTCTTGAGTTCTTGTAGAAGGACCGCTGCATCCCCATCTGCCTTGGTCACCTGCTTATCGAACGTTTCGATCTTGAATAGCAACGACGTGTGGAGCGACTTCCATCCTTTTAATGCGTCCTCAATTCGATTTTGCTCCTCAAGTGTAAGATTTTTAATGGTTAAATTACAACAATCATTGTACGTCAGCTGTATCTCCTCTGCCAACGGTAATTGAGGCGGCTTTTTTCTCAGGAACATCGATATTTACGTACAGCTATTGATTTCCTCGAAGAATAACTATAAATATAGTGAAATGTTATCGTTTGCTGGCTACTGTTGCGGTTTTGTGTACTATCGTAGAACCCTTTATCGAACAGTCCAACGACGAACAAAGGAACCCCCAAACTACTGTTGTATCCCTGGGAAGTCAGGTAGCTGGCCCAGTGGGTTTCTGAATAAGCCAATAACCTACAAAATTACAACTACATTTTGTACTTACCTATATTGTAACCTCATACGCATAGGCCAGTGCGCAAAATGTTGTGATATAACGGGACACCCTCGAGTTTCCAACCTCGAGCATATTCTTTATAATCACATTCTATCTGTCCAAGCGTTTATCAACAATCAAATAACAGCCCGCTAGGGACCTCATGGTCGCTCGAACCCCATAGCCTATAAACGCACCTTCCCAACCTAATGGGCAAGATACAGACAACAGAGCTTCCAAATCTAATTGGACAAGCGACTGCAAGACCATCCAGCGCACATATAACTCAGTGATTGCCAAATTTCAACTTGGAGGTCAACTTTCAAAGAACAAGAACAAAACAGACAAAGAACACGCCAGTCGCTGACTTTTATACTCGATGCCATAGCCGGGTAACTTATTGGTTGAGTACAGAGTGCGCATACCATAAATGTAGTAATTAAAATAGGGCTTTCTATTCTGGGGTTCCAAAGGGTATTTCAAGGGCATATCTAGAGCATCCTATAAAGGAATATACTCAAAGCTAATAGTCGATATGGGAAGGGCGCTGGAATACTTTGTGCAAGCTTTTACCGTTATTATAACGATATTGGTGGTGATATTTCGCAACACGCTCAATTTATTCGAATATTCCTACCGTAACTACCCCGAGTACACGATGGCCGCGATGGGAGTCATTGGGATGTACATTGTCTACAGGCTGACACTCCGAATTATGAGAATGTGGGTGAGCTTGTTTATGATGATGATTAAGGCAGCGTTGGTGCTTGTTTTCATGATTGTGTGCTTCGCAGTCTACCTAAGAGGATGGAAGTTTTTCACTAACGACATTACGGTGCTCCAGCAGGCAGCAGTGAACTATTACTACGATCACAGTGGGTCGCGAGCAAATTATAGGAAAGGTTTTAATATAATGAGCAGCATATCGGGGCTTTTTGATACGAAAGGGTCTCATAAGCCTTATAACAAGGCTGCGAGCTATATGAACGACTACGGAATCGAAGTTGACGGGTCATACTTAGACTATATTGAGGAGAATTTCAAAGAAGGTAAAAATTTCGACTACGAGAAAATAAGCGATTTTGTGGGTGAAAACCTTGGAGATTTAATTAGTGGCATTGATTTGCAGGAAGTTGGAAGCAATATCTTGAATTTCATGCAGCACAACTGATGGTAACTTGGTTTTTGCATTCAATAATGATGAAGAAAGTTCAGTAATGCAACCAACATATTGAACCTATGATTCTATTTAGATGCTTTCTTTTCCTTTGGTTGAGGTGTTTCGTCTATACACTGCACTCCGTTATCTTTCAAGAAAAAAGAACTTATAAAGCAAAGGGCAATGAGAGGAATACTCAAATAAAAGAAGTTTTTCAAGGACTTCATGTAAATGGCTTTAACAACTTTCACTTGTTCATGATTCAATCCATTAACCTCTATCCGAGAGTAAATGTGTGTCTTTAAAAAAACTAGGTACTTCTGAGGAATACCTGCATACTTTGACCTATCGAGCATTGCCTTGTTGATCTCTTTCAATAAGCTATTACTAACAATCAAAGAACCCATGGCAATTCCTATGGCACCGCCAAACGATCTAATAACATTTCTGGTGCCTATGACTACCGCTCTTTCTGACTTTTTAGCTTGGGCCTGAGCAGCAACCATGGTAGGCTGAAATGTGAACCCTAGCCCTGTTCCCATTACCAACAAAACCACTACTACCACCCCTATGTTCACCGATTCACTCCATAATAGCAACAAGCAGCAACTTAATAACCATGTTCCATAGCCAAATAAAATTATATACTTGTAGTGACCGGTGTATGAAACCAATTGACCACTGATGATTGATGTGAAAGCTTGAGTTAACACCAAAGGTATCAATAAAACTGAAGCCATGATTGACGAATGGCCTCTTACTATTTGAAAGTAATAAGGAATATAATAAAGAAACGCGTAGTAGGTCATGCCATACAAGAAATTTGTTGACAAAACTAGGGACAACAGTGGGGTTTTGAAAAGTCTTAGTGGGATCATTGGAAGTCTAGGGACTTTCCATTCAATTAGCAAAAAGCCAATTAAACATAAACCGCCGACAATAAACATAGCTATTATAATAGCACTATTCCATCTGTAAGTAGACCCTCCCCCGCTTATAGGAATGAGGAGCAATATTAATCCTGCTGAGCTGAAAATGAACCCGAAATAATCGATTTTCTTAAATTTTTCTTTCCTGGGTAAAAGTTCGTCTAGCTGACTCGACTTTTTACCGTCGACGATATAATACGTCGTGATTGCGATTAACACCGCTACAGCTGGTATTATATGATAAAAATTTCTCCAAGTAGAGCTTTTGGAAAAACCAGCTAGAATCAATGGACCTGTACAGTTGCCTATCCCTATACTACTAGATAAGATACCATAGTATTTACCACGCTTTTTGAGTACCACGATATCAGAGATGATAATATTCGTTAACAGCTGAATACCTCCATTGGCAATACCACACCAAGCCCTAAATATGTAAAATTGCACCCCAGTCTGAGCAAACCCGCATGCTAAATCTGCAATCGCCAAAAGACAGTACGACGAAAGCAACACAGTCTTACGTCCAAAAATGTCTGCCAACCTGCCTACCAAAACCTGGCAAACACAGTTCGCCAAAAGAGCAGATGTCCCCGCCCAGTTAATACTGGTCTCTGCATGTAGATCTTTGGCTATCTGCGGAAGGGCCACTGTTATCCCAGTTTGATCCACAAACGAGAGGAAAAGACCGAAGGACATGGTAATTAGGCAGATTATTAATTTCTTCTTCGGTAAAAGATTGAGATGAGCATCTCCTAGTTTGTCTGCCAATTCTCTTTCTTTTTGTCTCATACCAACCTTTTCTAGGTCTATCTGAGCACTCACATTTCCCCCTTCGAGAGCCGCATTCTCTATCTCCTCTTGTGTCTCTGGCGTGTTGCTATGTTCCACCCTGGAAATCGAATCTTCAGGTACTAATTGTGACATTTTTTTGCCATATCTCTATCCTGGCAAAAATATCTTTTCGAATCGATAACCTCTGTAATGGTCTTTAAGATTTCTGAATCTCCTTTTCCCTGAAAAGCTTTATCAAAAATGCATAAAACTATGACAGCCAACCGAGATCTAAAAATCTACATAGCTATGGCTTATGTACTTGAACAATAGGTCGGATTTTTTCGGACTGCTCGGACTTGAATGTTCATGGACACCAAGAGAGAAGAGTACGAGTGGCTTAATTTCCCTTAACACATCAACTTCCTCGCTTGGTTTATTTGTCTTGTCATAGGTAAACCTGCTCTCACATAGACTAGAGGACATGCAGCAGTGAAGTATGTTTCTAGACTAAGCTTTTTTGTAATATCCTTTTTTTCACTCATTTTAACCCACAATTTTTGAAAACTTTCGATAACATCTTGTTCGAGGCGCACACTAGGCTTGCCATGTAAGCTCAAGAGTCAATTGAGGACCTCTGCTGCCATGTAATCACTCGATGGGTATAAAGCATGAAACAGCCTTTTCTTGTCACGTGCTGGAGTCAAGTTAGCATGGGAAAGTGATTCTTTTTAAGTCCAGTTAATTATAGCATCATAAGGCGGTAGTATTAGTAAAACAATTCAAGCCTAGGAAGGACAAGAGTGGACGAATATGGTTAAGGATACAAAGTACTATGATATATTAGGAGTTGAGCCCACAGCTACCGATGTGGAGTTAAAGAAAGCTTACCGAAAGCAGGCTATTAAGTGCCATCCAGATAAAAATGCTAACGACCCGGAGGCGGCCGCTAAGTTTCAAGAGTTGGGAGAAGCATACGGGGTGTTGCAAAACAAGGATACGAGAGCACTTTATGATGAGATGGGTGCTGAAGGGATGAAAAGCAATAATGTTGCAAACGAGGCCGCTGATATTGACCCAGCGGAGTTCTTTGGAATGATATTCGGGGGCGAAGTGTTCAAGGACTGGATTGGGGAATTGTCAATGATGAACGAAGTGTCCAAGACTGCAGATATCTTAGGTGAAGAGGATGGCGGTGAGAGTCCAGGACAAGGAGGCCTGACTACCGGTGCCACAGGGACTGGGGCTGGAGCTGGGACTGAAACTGGGACTGGCAATACAACCAGCAGTGATCTTGCGGTCCATTCGGGGACGGATTCGGATATGCTGAAGACAGGTGGGCAAAAGGAGGACGTTTTAAGTACGGAAGCAATCAACAGGAAGAAAAAGCAGAAGATCTCTGAAAAGCAAAGGCAGGAGCTTTTGCAACTTCATGAAGAAACCAAGAAGGCGCAAGAAGAACGGGTAAAACTTTTGTCTGAAAAGTTGTTGTCGAGGATTGAACAATATGCATCGTCGGTGTCGAATAAGGAAGCGTTAGATCGTTTTAAAATCAAATTGAGCGAGGAATTGGAAGACTTGAAAATCGAAAGCTTTGGTATCGAGCTATTGCACTTGATCGGTAAGATCTATACTAATCAAGCGCATGCAACCATTAATTCATGTAAGACTTTTGGCGTGTCGAAGATCTTCTCAACAGTGAAGTCCAAAACCAACAGCTTCAAGAACGGCTTTTCCATTTTGAAGACAGCCCTTGACGCCCAAGCATCCGTTGAGGTCATGGCCAAAGAGCAGGAAGATATACAAGCTGCTATTGACAGGGGTGAAGAGCTCACGGATGAACAGAAGCATAGACAAGTCGAAATGGAAAGATTATTAACTGGAAAGGTTTTAGCTGCTGCATGGGCTTCGACCAAATTTGAAGTCACCGGTATTCTTAACAAAGTATGTAATAGAGTCTTAAACGACAAGTCTTTGGGCAAGAAGGAGAGGATTATCAGGCTGCATGCAGTCCTTTACATAGGTGAAACCATGTCTAAGGTTGAAAGATCGCCTGAAGAAGCCGAAGAGGCAAGAATATTCGAAGAAATGATGGCCGATGCAACGGCCAAGAAGTCAAGAAAGAACAAGAAATCCAAACTCAGTGAAAGAGACATCGAAGCGTTCATGAAGAATGTCAATGAACACGACGTAGAAGAACCTGAAGAGGTTAAGTAGTTAAGATCCAACCCATACTTAATAGAAATTTGACGTTTTGGAATTTTTGTGAGCGCACGACTAACATTTCAATATATCAACGATGATCGACTCCACGACTTAGTCATCCCCATTAGTTCTTCTTGCCACCTAAAGATGACGACCTCAAAAGAAGTATTGGGTTTATATAAACTGCTCTTAGGGAAAGCATACAAGTTTGATAATTATAATTTTAGAGAATTTGCCAAACGGAAAGTTATTGATTCGTTTAGAGCAAATAAGTCACTCTCGGACCAAGAAGCGATCAAGTCATTTTACAACGAGGGAATAAACCAGTTGGCAATGTTGAATAGGCAAGCTACGATTTCTCAAATGTATACGTTTGATAAGTTGGTCGTGGAACCATTGAAAAAGCACCATTAGAACGCAATTGTCGCTTAACACTTAGATAGTCTCTCGATTGCGTGCGTGACGGCAGTGACTATTCGTAACACTCCGTCCCATACATAATTACTCACGATATACGTTTTCACATCGTTCATTTTTGTATATATTCTTTGTTCAAGTATTCTGTCAGGCTAAAATATTTACTTTATTTTTGGTTTTTCATATCCTGATAGTTGGTGATCTTGGTATTAAAGTGTTATACCCAGTGACACACTGCGGTATCCAAGATATGTATATATGCGAGTTATATATATATATGGCTAGGCCTTCTTCTAGTTGTATTTCTTTCGAAATTTTAATAATTTTACCGTTCAGATCTGTAAGTACTAAAATGATTAGGTCCAATGAACAAAGTGTATTTTTTGGGACAAAAGCTTCTTTTCAGATAGCAGGCTGATGAATAGACACGACATGATCATCAAGCCAACTTTGGTCTGAGGAAAGTAAGTGTTATTTTGAAAAAGATAGTTTTAAAAACTAAAAAAAGAAGGACGACCTCGGTGAGGATCGAACTCACGATCTTGAGATTAACAGTCTCACGCCTTAACCAGCTTGGCCACGAAGTCCTACTGATGGTTTGTTAGGATCAGCGCTTTTAGATGAGTAATTAGTTTAAATAAGACTTACCTGAACGTAGTCAGTAAAAGTAACGTAAGTTTATTAATAGTGATGCTAGATGCCTAAATATGCCAATTATTAAAAGGAGAAAGTAATTTTGTCTAGTTCGGGCACAACCAATAATGTTTCCAACCCATTTTTGAAGTGGATGTCCATAGAAAATTCTTTGCGTCGACTATCCAAAGTTCTAATATTAATTCTGGGCAAAAGCAATTTACCCACCGTTAAAGGAATCAAATGTAATTCAAACGTACTGATATTCTTTTCGGCGTCATGATTAATCTCGAATGATTCTTTTTTAAACCCTGAAATTAGCCAATTCTCGTCATTCTGAACCATAAGTTGAAAGCTGTCCTTCTTAGGTGCATGCTTTGGTGACTTATTAGGCGATGATTCAGCAAGTATTTCCAAATTACTCGATCCATTACGCTCTATTTCATTGTTAGCCCATTTAGTAACAGTTTCAACAACCAAACTCGCGAGAATAGGCTCTCCAACTAAGAATTTAGATTTTCTTTTAAATTCAAATTCAACTATTTGCAAAACATTCAAGACTGGAATTGGTACCGAAATGCGAAGTTCTCTGCGTTCTAACTTAGGCTCCCCTTCGTGTTTGAGCTGACTATCAACTACTACTTTTCGCAACAATCCTACTATTTCGTTCCTGTCTTTAACGTGTTCTATGTGTTTTTTTAAAAGCTTTTCTATTAAAAGCTCGATTTCGGCTGCATTTACAACCTTAATTTCCTGCTTGATTGCATAAATATTCAAATCAAATTTCAATGATTTAAAGACAAGGTTTTCGATCAAGAACCAGTATCTTTCCAATTTGCATTGTTTTATCTGGTTTAGCAAAATCTCTCGAACCGTATCATAGCATTCGTTCTGTAAATTTGAGTAACACACTTTCAAATCTAAGGAATCTAAAATCTTCGTTGCATAATTCTTATCAGGTATAATTTGATAGAAGTACGATGCGGGCTGTTCCCCGAAGGCTACTAGTGAACTTGGATAAATCTTTGGTTTTAATATCTTGTACTTTTCGTTGCTTGTTGTCAAATCATTAGATAAGATTCTTATCGGCTGCTTCGGGTTTGATGTCCCCACTTGAAATTTGGAGAAGATACTATGTGACTTAAAAATGTCTTGTACCGAAACTGAGACAGTTAGAGTCGTATCAATTTTCTCGCGTATTGAATGGCAGAAGTTTTCACCATTTAAGGTATAGTTCACTCTGGCTTCAAAACTGACCACTTTGTTGTCGCTATAGTAACCATAAGGAACCTTAACATTGGCTTGCTCGTATGGGGATAAACTAGAAAATTTGGTCATTTCACGAAGCCTTTCAGCGTCAATATTCAAGCCACTAGTGTCTGAAGTTATCTCGATGTGAATATTTTCAATTGGACTAGAACCATTGTGTAACTTGAATAACACCTCAGTCGTTTCCAATTTGATTTCGAAGCTGTTCAAAAATTCGCACCATAGCTTTGTTAGATTCTGATAACAATATATATCAGACAGAGCAGGTGTATTTGATATCAAATTATCAACGCGAGTTGACTCTTCTAAAAGTGAGGTATTTAATATATTTTCGTTGTTATATCGTACCACTGTATCATCGACACTGTTCTCATGATCCAAATGCGTGCATTCCATAGTAAAAAATAAGTTTTTGTTGACTTTGAAGGACAACTTCAAAGGCTTAAAAGAACCCAGACGAAAATTATTTGAGTACAACTTTATTGAATGATCCCTATCTCTAGATATCCTAGCATTGTCTATACTGAACTGTAACTTCGCCTCCACGTTTTCTAAGTGTAGAACAATATACTCAAAATCGAATTCAATTCCATAGTAATTAACCAACACAATTTCAATAAAATACTTGCCACCAGCTTCAGTTTCATCGCTATATAAGAAAGGTTTGATTCCTATCTTGAATATTTTTTCTAGCGGAAATTCAATGGACTCATTTACTTTCAAGGTGTATTCATAAGTTTTTTCGTATAGCCTCATAGTATGATTGTGCCTCTTGATTGACTTGTAACTATTTATTCCAAATCGATAATTTTTGGAGCTCATAAGGTTTGAAAATAATTTTAAACAAGTCAACGATATTAGTTTATAGTCTTTTTCGCTGTTATTTTCGATACAGCTCAAGTATAATTCTAGTAAGATTCCGCCCATAAAATTCCAACTATTAGCGATAAAAAATTCATAGGAATCTTGTAGGATATTCAATGATTCCTGGTAATTACCTATCTGGTAGTTTAATAAGGCGAGATCAATGCTCAAGATATCAATAGTTTTTGTCCGCCCCGAAGAAACGAAATCGTGAATTATTCGTTCAGTAATGTCTTGAAAATGTTTATAATATGTGTCTTGAACAGTTATCACATCTAAAAGAGGTTTGTAGCTTAGCTTTCGGACTTGACTAGGTTTCTCTTCATGCAAGGGTACTTCTTCGAGTATTTCGGTTACTCCATGAATAGAATATCCTTGAGACTGTCCAATTCGCACTAATTTAGACCTTTGCGCTAGCTTTAATTCACCTATAAATTCCATAATTTCATTCAACTGGTAAGATTGATCATTAGTTTTGTTGTTAGCGTCATTTTCCTCCACCAACTTTTTACAAAGTGGTAGATTCAAGTAGTTATCGATCACAACAAATATCCATTCATCTAAGTCACGTCCAAATATATTGGATAGATCATTCAAAAGATGTAGCAACTTTTGATACAAAGTTGAAATGAATATTGATGCTAAAGATATCGAATTGGCATAACTTGCTAGCAATTGCAATAAGGTAGACTGGCTCACAAAAATTGAGCAGCGCAAATCGAAAAGACTAATGCTCGCCTTAGCAATAGTTGCCTTTATACTGGTAGATGAAAAAGTGGCATCAAAATTATATTCGTTCAAATCCTCTGGGATATTTATATCCAAACTGAACTTGGTTTGGTTAGAATGGTACAAGCTATTCAAGTCGTTCGAGAGTTCATTGTACGTATTCAATGAATCATTTAGAAGTTTCATGTCGTTTAACAAGTCTGCTAAATTGAGTTTCAACTTGAATGCGGTCAAATCAGAAACCTTATGCTTGACTATTTTATCATTGAATAACAGGTACTTGTTACTGAAAGAAGATACTAACAAATCCTTCAAATGGTTTACCAAATCATTATACGATTCCAACTTCGCCATGTCACTATCGTACACCTCTCTGAGTTTAAAACACCGTTCTTTTACCCCGGAGTCGAGGCCTAGCGCCTGAAGCTCCTTTCCGTCGAGACCAAAGTCAAGTCTCAATTTGTCAAAAATTGACGTTTTCATAATAGTGGATTGCTTATCCTTACAAGCGGCCGGTAAAAATAACACGATCGTCCACTCGACATCCGCATTGGTAACTAAGTTCTTGAGCCATTCTTTGATTAACGGCCTCACTTGCGATCGATAGATATCCAAGCTCTCGTGCTTGACAAACATTATCCGAACATATCGACTTACGTCATCACTCAAGCTGCCCTGTTTGGGTACCTCTTCAATGAACTTTACTGGTAGCAACGGTATTGACTTCAATGGCTTGGATACATTATACTTCCAATGAAGGTTTGTCAACGGAAGCTTGGCTTGCAATTCTTCCTTCACCTCCCCGTAAACATCGAAAGGATCATAGTATCCTATCTGCACAGAACTTCGTAGGTTCAAATCATCAACGCTCATGTTAATTCATCAAACAACAATGAACTTAATGTTTAGTTGTTTATTAGTCTAGAATAATAAATCAAATCAGAATATGAAATCGAGAGAAGCAGCGTCCAAAAAAAATTGCGCAAACCCGGAATCGAACCGGGGGCCCAACGATGGCAACGTTGGATTTTACCACTAAACCATTTGCGCTAGAAGAAAATGCTCCGCGACGGGGAATTGAACCCCGGTCTACCATGCGACAAACGGTAATTCTAGCCACTAAACTATCACGGATGTTTTCTGAAAGTTTCATGGGATTGAGTATATATAACTACGCTAAGTAGAGCTACTATTTGAATAATTAATTGCATACCCATAATAATAGTGGTGTGCTTAGGGGAAGCTGTTCTTGAGTTCTTATATGTCATACTAATATGTATTGGTGGTGTGGAGTGAGAGCTCGTTAAGCTGTTACGGCCCGAACCTCTTACAAGGCTTTTTTTTATTGAAGCTGCAAAATAACTTGATGACTTTTTGCCTGTTATATTCAAAAACCAAATACTCAGTATTCCATTAAAAGTAGACTCAATTGAACCGAAAAGAGTAGAAGCGGTAATGCCAATACTTCGATCCTATTCCACGTTCTAGTTTTTTGTTTTGGTTTTATAATATTGAAATTCCACATTTGATGCAAAAATTCAACAAATTCGCACCCAAGAAATCTTCTTTCCCCATTCAAGTTGAATCTACCATCTCAACATCAAAAGCAAAAAAAAGTCAATATAACAGAAAAAATTATGAAATATATATTTAGACCAAGCTCTGATCTAAAGTCGTTATAGCTGAAGTAATCGGTTATTCATTCATTTCACAACATACATAATGCATCGAACATCGAATATCGACATAAAACAGCATGAAATATGCAAATAACGTAGACAACCAAGAAACGCATGAGCTACAAATCTAACAGCAAATATACAGGTGCCAGTGTGAGTTACCTAACCTTCTTAGGTGGTACTAAGCAAATGTCCTCGTGGTGCCAATGAGGAACAGAATATCCTTTCATGTAAAACACAATGGCTGCAATCACGTGAAGCCCCCATATATACCCCTTGATATCTTCAAATCCTTCTCCTTTTCAATATTTTAATAGAAATAACTCCAATGTCGGAAGAGAATCAGGAAACAAGCCCTCTATTGAGGGAAAATGAGCCAGCGAGATCAGACACCAAAAGAAATCGTATAATTATAGCTATCATTGCTATATTTGGGTTCGTTGCTGTATCAGCTTGGACCGCTTATGCAGTCACTCACAAGGAGCCCCAGATCACCGAGCCATTAAAGGTGCGCTTGTATACCCACAATATAAGGTACGACAACCATAATCCTGGTGAGCACGAACGGAAATGGTCGGCAAGAAAACAGTTGGTAACTTCTTCTATTGATTTCAACACTGATAATGGCCAAGCGAACGTTGTGTGTTTACAGGAGGTTTTGCACAACCAATTGGAGGACATTTTGTATAACTTGAACAACGAAAACACTACTGACGTGTGGACTTATTATGGTGTCGGAAGAACCGATGGAAAGAAAGAGGGCGAGTATGCACCTATATTGTTTAAGAGGACTGACTGGGAGATAGCTGAGAATAAGACATTCTGGCTAAGCGAGACGCCGGATGTACCTAGTCTTGGGTGGGATGCAGCGTTGGAAAGAATTGTCACCATGGTGACTCTTCGGTCGGTTGTAAATCCGTCCATACACTTGAATTTTTTCAACACTCACTTTGACCACAAAGGAATTAAGGCTAGGAGGGAGTCGGCATTATTAATCGGCCAGAAAATGGAAAATTACAACGAGTATCCATCCTTTCTATGCGGTGATTTCAACACGCAACCAACTGACGAGCCATATCAAACATTGTTTAAACGTGGTTTCAAGGATAGTAGAGCCTTGATTGACAAGCTCCACAAGTATGGCCATTCGTCGACCTTCACTGGTTTCGACAGACTGCATGAAGATAGCTCCACTATAGACTATATTTGGGCGCCATATTTTGCCGTAAATGGAAACCAGTTACCTTCGATTTCGCAGCTTGGAGATAACAACTACTATGGTTTCAAAATCCACGAGTCCTATGATATTATGATTAGAGGGTTTGCCATCTTACATTCGTACTTCCATGGCTTCTATATGAGTGATCATAGGCCTGTTTCTGCTGATTACTATGTTTACAAAAGTAATGTCAAATGATTACTTGGTCTGAGCCTTTTCAAAAGTATTAGTTATTCATACTTTATCGAGAATTCCAAATCTCGTCGAGAATTGCGCTTGTAATTATCGGTGTTAGTATTGTAATAGTATGTAACTCAGCTCTTTTAGCTTCAGTAATTTTAGATTCCAGAGGGCAGCACCAGTTCAACGATTGACTGATAAGAGTATTAGATAAGCCGACTTGAGACGGACTCAACTGCTTTTAACAATTCAACCGAAGTTTCGAACAAGAATTTTGTGACAATAAAAGGGAAACTAAGCTTGCTTGACATGACTGACAGGCACTCATGTCCTTTTTTTAACTGTAAAGTGTGTAAGTATGCAAGTATGTAAGTATGTAAAAAGGAAGCGTGTGCCTTATCTTATGTCCTCTTGTCACTGAGGATCAAAATGTCTGAAATAATTGTTTCTTTCAAACCGCCAAAGGATGAACTTTGGGACTCTGAAGTAGCCGAGCTTTCAAATGTCATAGGCCGTGGCTATCATAGCTTGGTTATTACTCTGGGCCAAAATATACTCCTGCATAGTATCATTCAATTTTACGCAACCTTTTTCCAACTAGGGAAGAGGTTGCAGTTTTTTGCTATTTCGAGAAACATAAACCACCATTCTTGACCAAAGCCATCCACTAAAACCTTCAAACTTTACCTCGAAAAGCTTTTAGTGCACATTTATCAATACCTTTTGCCTTCCTACTCTGAATGCGTTTTATTCGAAGTGATACGGTGTTAGAGAGACACATGTAGCAGGTATCTGCTTCAAACGCAGACTATTAGCCCTTGTTTTCCTCGATCCTCCGGTCCCAATACGATATCTTGGAACTTCAGCAACAACACTTGTAAATTTAGACATGAATGATTCATTGACTACCCCTCAGCGTCTAAAAAATTACGGTCTTCGAATATTTAACAACGTATCTCCATATGTATCAAGGGCTATAAAATGGTACCGGTGCCTGGGTCAGCAAAATCTGAGCGTATCAAGCGTTCAGTTATATATATTAGAAGTTTTTTGACTTACTTAAAGTTAACGTTTTCAATAAATTGTTGCCTGGAGATCTTCCCTCTCTATATAAAAGAAACTTTTTCAAGTCCTGGATTTCGGTGCAATAACGCTACAACAATAGCTTGGATTAGATAGCAAAGCTTTTTGGAAAGTTTTTGATAACACTACGCATATGAATATACTATCTGATTACTAACTCAGTTTCTTCTTTTAGACGCAGCGGTATCAAAGGTGCTCAGAGACGAAGTCTTCACGACTCCATCATCATCATCATCATCATCGATGATCTCTTCAATCTTTGGAACCTCTTCGGTGTCCGCATCGCTAGGTTCATTCACCTTAGGAATATTGCGTGGGTCCTGTTGATAAGGAACCTGATTAGAAGCTCCGGATACGATAAACAAAAGAGTACCTAATAGGCCACATACAAAGGTAAAAACAGCCACGAAAGCACAACAGTAGATCAAAAACTTGAAAGGATCTTGAACTATAGTATCAAGTGGTCTAGCCGTGAAAGAAATGTAATACTCTTTCAAGTCATCACGTTGGTTTGAAGCCAATACTTTCACGAAATCAGCAAACGATGATGCGTCAACTTCCATAACTTCATCAAAAGACAAGGGAGGCTTCACTGGTTCATTTTTCACATATGGCCTATTATTATCAAAGCTATGTTCCTCAACCTCTACTTTTGGCACATATGTTTGGTTTCCGATTAGCTCAGCCTCTCTTATGGAATGCCCTAGGTATATGTTGTCGAATAGTATATCCCCGTTCATGCTCCACAACTCAAAACCAAGACCTCCGATTAAATCCAAATTCGAAGGGTTTTTATCCTCATAATATTCTGGGTTGGGAAGTGATCTTGGGGACCATGGACCCTTGTAGTTTGGATTACGCACCTTGGGAGGATTCCACGGTCCTTTGTAATTTGGATTATGGATTAATGGTGCTTGCCATTCACCACATCCTTTATTGGCACATTCTGGATTGTGAATTTGTGGCACGACCCATATACCATCTTCTTCATCATCCCACTCTTCAGGCTTACTTGCCAGAGGGTCATCGATAACTGCGGGTGTATTTTCATCCCAATCATCAGGTTTGACGGCATCGGGATCTGGAATTTGGCTCAAAGCATATTTAGCATCGTAATCGTCTGGCTTCTTTGGATGATTAGGATCAGCAATGAATTCGTCGTCATCCCAATTATCAGGCTTAATGTCATTTTCGTCTATGATATGTGTGGGAGGGTTTAAAGGCGGATTCATCAAATTTTGTTTTTGAACTAAATTTCCTGCTTTAGCGACTTCACCGTCGACCCTAATTTCAAAGTCCAGGTTTTTTCTCAAAATTAGAGTATATAAGGTAGTGAATCTCCCCGTCCTCGACATAGGCGGCTTCTTCAAATGCTTCTCCTCATACTCATTTGTTACAGGGTTTTTCCTTCTCATGATAAAATGTATTTTGTCGCTCGATCCACATACATCGGGTCCGAACATGATTTGGTATGGAGTGTCACTATTGAATTCATGAAATTTTTCGAAATTATGGTCCAATAATTTAATGTAAGTGCCACCACATACCAATCCGTCTTGCAATTTCACTTCATACTGTAAAACCAAATCTTTTCCCGTATTATTGAATGCTTCAGGCAATTTATACGAGATCGCATGATGTGCTGCAGGCGTTTTCAATACCAACCCTTTATCGTTTTGGAATCCAGGATACACCGAGGACTCTTCTATGCCCCATTCGCCTACGTAGGCAAACTGGTCATTTTTAGTAGCATGCGAGACCTTCCAACTTGATTTCGACAAGTCGCTGTAATCGAATTGTTCAAAAAAAGAAGATGGGTCTAGCACAGATTTGTCAAATGGCTCAAACTTTGGAACGCCAATTGTATCGGTGGTACCGATTGCCCCCACTAACAACGACAAGGCAACGACCAAACTACGACCAAACTTCATTACCACTTTGAATCGTAATCGAACTGATTAGAGATGAACGAAGAAATTTACATAGTAAGTAGTGCACGGACCACGAGTCTACGAAGACACTAAGGACAGACCTTATCACATTGTACTAATCTATATGATCCATTATAGAAAGACGATTCCACTGAAAACTGGCTTTGAAAACGGCAAGTAGTTATGTTACAATTTTTCATGCTTCAGATTCTTCAAGAATTGCAAATTTGTTTGTTGAAGCATTTTTAGTTTTCTGGGTATGGGCCTCTGATTCAGTGTTCCTTGGCAGAGCAGGACCATCGTTTTCAAAGAACTGTTGCACGTAAGCGTCCTCATTCTCCTTGTCTATCTGCTCGGCTGTCTTTTCTGGCTCTTCTTGCGGTTCCAACAATCCGTTTTCGATATTTATCTGCTTATTTATCTGGTCCCATCCAGCCTTTCTAGAGTTCTGGACGAACTTAGCTCTAGCGATGCTTTGCTCTATTTTTGTGCTCAATATTCCATCGATCTTGGTGGATCTATCAACCTTACTTTTCAAACTATTGGTTTTCTTCTTATTAAATTTCTTTATTCTTTGATTTTCCATTTTCTTGTTAAGAAGCTCTTCGTTTTTGATAGTTGTTCGTATTATCGACTTTCTGACTTCGTTCGACTCCGGCTTTGGTATATTTGCTAGTTCTTTCTCTTCATTATTTCCTACTTCGCCTCTCCTTGCAGCCCTGCTGTGTTTTGAAACTTTCAAAAGTTAGTAAAACGCCCTTCCTTATACTTTCTTCCTATTTACATACTTTTCTTCGCCATTCGATCTTGATTATATACTAAATACTGGTGATATTGAAATCAAGGTAAAACTAAGTAACTGAAAAAAAAAAAAAATTCAATGAGCATCGGGTTTGCGAAATGTTCGTTTGATAAGAGATATCTGTATAGTGGTATGAAGTGCTACAGAATAGGTTTTGATCTTAGCACAAGTGGTGAAAGGCTTACTCTAAGGGCCTTTTGCCGTTTTCATTTATCTCTGAGGACTTTTTGACCGCTTCTATATAGTCATGACATGCCTTGTCTATTCCATGTTGTAAGGGACTGATGCAGGAAATCAAATCTTTACTTAGCTTATCCTTTAACTTAATATTATCCTTGATTAAGCCATTATTAGTGATTAGACCTGTGATTTTCTCTTGTAATTGGTTCAAGCTAATTTTACAATTTTTCAAACTGGCAAATATCTTCTTTAGTTGGTTTGGATTGGCACCGTTTAAAAAAAGCTTCCAAAATTGAGACAAAAATTCGGTGATGGTGATGTTGAACGTTATGATCTCTTGTAGCATCAGGTCAGGCACCACTGGATTAGCATTGGGTTCCTTTGAGCCTGAATAGTTGATGAGCTTGAAAGTCCTGAAATTCTGCTTAATCAAAGTTGAGATATCGGCAGCAGTTTTGGCGATTTCGGTTTTTTTAGAAGCGTATGTTTCTGTGAGATCAACGCCGTGAATCTGGGCCTGGAATGCATTTGCAGTCAAAAAGTTTGACAATTCCTCAGGCAGAATGGGTTCTGCTGAGCTGTCTTGCGCTTCTGAAGGTTTGTTTTCGGGGTTAGGATTGATCTTGAGCTGAACATATTTTAAATCTTCAACCTCATTCAAATCATGTAGGTTTAATTCTTCCTCAAATTCATTTGCTTCTTCTACCGACAAACCGTCCTTCTTTGTCGCGTGATTATGTTTCGTAGAGCTCATGTGGACCATTTTGGAAGACAACTTGTTCATATTCTTCATCAAGATAAGCATTTCGTTTTCCTGGCCTTTGGGGTTCGTCTTCCCTCTGATAGTGGCATTCAATAACGAATTTTGTTTATTCAAGTCGTCAGAATATCGCATTGTGATATCGGGCATGTTACCTAGCCTCTGTGAATTATCCTCTTCATTACCCAACAAGTCCAAAAATTTATTGACTTGTGTCTGGTCGTCGTCTGCTGTCTTAGCTTTCTTGAGAGCCGGGTCTCCATCTTTCTCAAGAAAATCCTGATCAATATACAAGTATTTGTCCAATACATAGTCTCCTCTTTCATTGGAGTTATTAATCTTATCACCCCGTAGTCTTCTGAATAACTTTGAATTGAAAAATCTGGACCAGAATTCCCCCTCTGGAAACTTTGATGGCACCAAATCGGTAAAAGCCTTTTTTATGATGGGATAGGTATCAAAAATCTCATTTATAGTATCCCGAGTGACGTTGACGTTCACCTGGTTATCTGAAGACGCCACGGGTTTGATGGTGGAGAGGACGTTATAGGGCCCTTTGTGCTGTGAGATGGTTAGTGCATACGTTCTTAGCTGGTTCAACCTGGTCAGCCAGAAAATGTTGGGCGACATCTTGAAATTAATCACCGCCTGGGTAAATGTGTTCCGTAGGTTCTTGTCTTCAAGCAAGAGTTTCTGCTGGAGTTGGTGGTTTTTCAAAAGGCTCTGATCCGTGAGCAATTCAGGATCTCCGAACACAAACAGGTTTGCAATTGGTGGCAGCTGCGAAGCCATTCCCGCGGACCCTGGGGCTGGTGTACTGGGAGTGCTGGAAGCGGGCGTGGGGCTGTCCTTGATCACCGTCTTCTGCCTGGCCACTATCGTCTGGAGTGAGTCTTTGATATTATTCATGGTGGGCCGATTGGTGAATGTGAGAACGAGCTTCTTCTCCTGGCCCTCATTGTCCTTGTACTGCACTGCGAGCATCATCTTTGGCAATCCCTCTTTAGATGCCTTCAAGTTGATCAACGTATTCAAGGCTATCGAGATCTTCTTCAGCTGATCTATTGCGACCCATTCTAGCATCAGGGGCGTGGTGTCCTCTTTAATATAAACCATCCCCGAAATCTTTGATACCATGCATGCTCCCGATACCGTCGACATGACTCTCCGCTTATAAACTAGTGCTTAAAGGGTCTAAGCAGTAGATTGCAAGAGTCGGTACTAAATATGAAATTTTTTTGTGTAATATTTCATCTGACCTTAAAAGCCATCTTTTCACCATAGTAGAGGAAGCAGTAGCAGGTTAAACACCATGATAAGCAGAAATATAGGTGCGTCGCTCAACGTGGCATCTAGGGGAGTCTGGAGGAACACGCTCCGTGCAGCGAGACCGGTGCAGACGTTCACTCGGTTCAACTCGACAGTCCCCCATCCCAAACGGCCCATCACCGTAGACCGCGAGTTCCCGGACCCGTTCGCCAGCGAGAAGCAGAACAAACGATACTTCTGGGCATACGGGCTTGGGGTGGTGCTTGCGTGTGCCATAATCTTCAACTACGAGAAAACAACGTCGCCCATTATCAACTCGGTGCTCTACTTCCTCAGACGGTCCCAGGTGGCCTCAGACCACTTGGGTGATAGCATCGGATTCCAGTCGTCGTGGCCGTGGATCTGGGGCCCCTTGAATACCGTCAAGGGCGATATCGACATTCTGTTTGCCGTCAAGGGGTCCAAGAACTCCGGCACCTTGAAGCTCAAGGCATCCCGTGAGTCAAAGCTCCATCCGTTTGAGATTCATCGGTGGGTTCTACAGATCAACGACTCCCAAAAAACTGAAATTGACCTTCTTGCCGACAATTCCGTGCAATTTGGCCTCTAATTCTTGTACATATCTCGTCTACATAGTCATTGTTCATATCATCCCTATAGTTTCTCTATAATAGTAGGACCGGAATTTTGGGTGAGAACCCTCGGGCGCTCCCTTGCTCAAAAAATTCAGTACTCAGCCATTTGACAGGTAAATTCTTTTATTAGATTATAGAAATACATAACATAGTGATATTGAACGATCGACTGTAGTTGGTTTTGGTACGTTTGGCGGTACAGGTTCTATTACATTCGCTTTTAATTGAAAAATAGGGTTTTTTTACAGAGAAATCACCCATAGACCATAAAATTGCTCGACAATGGCATACGATCAAGGACTAGCCATAGGGCTAGGGGTTGGGATTTCGTCGTTGGTTATTATATCGTGTTGTTTCCTTTTATGGTATAGGAACCAAAGAAAACAACTGAAGGAGGATCGTATCGACAACGAGCTTGATATGGGGCTCAGGGACGACCAGCTGTTCAACCAATTTCAGGAGGAGCTTCACAAGCCGTACGGGGACCCAAACAAATCGTCGATCACACAGGATGAAGAGGGCGGGGCGCCAGGGGAAAAGACGTACCAGGCGTCGTTATCGAACGGGTCGTCGTCGACGGCCAATTACTTTGACCGTAAACCGCCTGTCGCAGCAGGACACCAGAAGACAAAGTCGTCTTACGACTTCTACGAGTCGGTGATCCCCATTCTTCCACCGCAGCCCCACGTAACTGCTGGGGCCCACTCTCCCGCGGGGTCTTCTAGCAACGTTCTCGGAGCCGGGGCCAACGGGAGCGAGCACTCTTTCCCTCCTCCCCCACAAGTGCAGGACGACCAGGCCGGAAGCAGCAATGAGAGCATTGTGGGGTCTCCCGCGGGAGGCTTCAGCAATGGTGCTAATAAGTCGTTGGACACTTTGGCCAAGCAGTTGACTGGCCCTTCGTTTTTCGAGAAGCTTCCTTCCAGGGCCGCTACCGTCAGTTTGAAACATAGAGCCCAGACAGTGGCCAACTCCAGCAGCGACAGTCTTTCTAACGCCGTGGCCAACAGCGGCTCGGGCGGCCACGATTCGGTCTCTGAATCCCACTCAACGCACCCATCAAGAATGTCGAAATCATCTATTCATGGCAACCTCAGTGAAGTGTTAAACGGTACCCATGACAAGCAAGGCATAGATGAAGAGTTTGAAGATGTTCAAGATGATAGCAACAATGTCACTCCCTTCAGTATACATAAAGATAACCCTCAGGAGGCATTCCAGCCGGACGTGTCTTACAAATGATTACTTAATTCGTTCTGGTTGGCAGATCTTGACTATATTCGAATTTGTTTTAACTAGGCATTAGATCTGTATCTGCTTTTCGCTTTACTACTGTCCTTCAATTCTCATATTTATTAATCCTGATATACATCTTTACCTTCATATATGTTTATAGTGTGACTACAATAAAATCGAGCTCTCACTAACGCTAATAACTTGGGATTTATTGTATCCACCTAAACATCAACGAAATCATCAATGTTCAGAACGCTAGGAAGACAGTTGTTTGGAACAACGCGGCAGTCTCCATGGCTAACTTCAACAAGGTCCAGGTCCACTCCGTTCGCAAGAAATTATGCCTCATATAAAAGATTCGATAATTCTTCGCCTCAGTACAACTTGAGACAATGGCTTTATAATAGAAATACGGTGTACGTTGGTCTCTCACTCTGTGCCTTCTATGTGTACAACTTGAATGAGGCGCCTTTCACTCACAGATTGAGGTTCATTTGGATTCCATATTGGTTAGAAACCAAAATTGGGGACTACAGCTATTCACAAATATTGAGCGAATATCGAGGCCAACTACTTCCTTCAAATGATCCTTTGTATGGTAAGGTTACCAAGATCATGAACAGATTATTAACTGCTGCAATTACGAACTCGCAGGATGAAAAGCAGGTTGCCCATTTGAAGAAATTAAACTGGTCTATTCACATAATTCAAGTTGATCCTAATAAGGTCCCACCAAATGCGTTTATTTTGCCTAATGGTAAGATATTCATTTTCTCGTCAATCCTACCAATTTGCTATAACGATGACGGTTTGGCTACCGTGTTATCACACGAGTTATCCCATCAATTAGCGCACCATACCCTGGAACAGTTGTCCAAGCAGCCATTCTACATTTTGCTACTGAGTATACTATATTCCATTACAGGGACAAGCCAATTCAACTCTTTACTCATTGAAGGGCTCTTGAGAATGCCTGCTTCTAGAGATATGGAATCGGAAGCAGATCATATTGGATGCGAGCTTATGGCGAGACTGTGTTTTGACGTTAGAGATGCTGTTCAATTCTGGTTGCGGATGAGTGACTGGGAATCAAAAGCAAAGGGTTATACAAATTCGGGAAAGTTCCTTCAAGAATTTTTCTCTACTCATCCAAACACTCAAAAAAGAATACATGATATTCAGAGATGGTTGCCTCAATTGGAGACTATAAAGGAGAATTCCCAATGCTATGAATATCACCTAGGCCTATTCAACGACACTCAACGTAATTTTTTCGGAAGATAGTTGACTTATTATGTATATACAAGAACTAATTTAGACGTTTACAGTGATTTCTTCTTCATTATTTTTCTTACCAGTGGCATCGTTCTGGAGGATTGAGCTTTTGGTGGCATCTTCCCCGTCAATGCTTTTTATGAAAAGCTTATCTTTGGTCGAGACCATCCATTTATACGGTGTGATTTCAATGACAATTCTGTACCCGATGTAGTTATTTGAAGGATCGTTATCTATTTCCAATAGGTAGCACTCAACCACACCTAGCCGTTTTCGACTAGCCGTGTCCCTACTTGTGTAGACTGGTATCGAAAATTTGATAAACGTTTTTGCATTAAAAGCTGCGTTTGATCCACTGTCTTCGAAAACTTCTTCCATATCTGGAACTTGAACTGTCAGCACAACAAATGTCTCTATATCATTTTCGTTTAGTTTAGCAGACACCTGCTGGTTTTCGTCTATCAATGAAGATAATACGTCATGGTGCTTATCGTGACTCTTTATGACAAAATTTATAATTCTTCTCTCCACTATTTCCACAAGTTGACACCGGAAGCTGTCGTACTCACTCTCAATTCCACTAATTACGTTAGATACTTCCGTTTCGTCATACCTCTTGATCATTGCCCTATTGTTGGACCAGAGTTCCTCTTTGGACCTCGGTATCACCTTTTGAGTTTCCTTTGAATATTGATATTTGACCCATCTTGAATATAGATACCAACTGCCAAGCAAAACAGGAGGGCCAACTGTAATCAAAACATTAGGATGGATGTGGGTTATACATCCAGCACCCACTAGGATCATCGAACAATATTTGAATGAAGTCGATATCTTAGTATTCCAGAGAAGAGATGCGGGTGTTAAATTTGAATGGTAAGACTTGCGAGGAGGTAAATTTCCATAACTCCTACGACCCATACGATGTGGCCTACGCTTCCCCGGGAGTAGCCATGTCCTGAATGGTATCTGTTGCGGCGTAATCAACATTGTCGAAAGTAAAGAGTAAATAAGACGAAATGAAAAAATCGCATTATATTAACGAATTGTAGATATCGCTTGCAAAAATCGACCAAGCTTTTCTCCTATTTTGACCCGTTGGTACGATAGAGAATGGGGAGAGCAGACATAGGAACGGCTAAGTATGAATCAAAGCAGTTGAAGGCTTCAGGACTACAAAAGTTGAAGTTTTATTGCCAATTATGTGAAAAGCAATGTCGAGATGCAAATGGTTTCAAAAATCATATAAATTCTCCGTCACATCAGAGAAAAGTAACTTCTTTTCTGAAAGACGGCTCCAACATAGTAGAGCAGTATTCGGAAAAATTCTTGAAGGACTTTGTTAGGTTGCTAAAAGTGAATCACGGTACTAAAAAGATTAATGCAAATAAATTTTATCAGGAATACATATTGAATGATAGGGACCATATACATATGAACTCGACACGATGGACCTCGTTAACACAATTTGTTAAATACTTGGGTAACAAAGGTTATGTCAGGGTTGAACAGCCAGAATCGGGGTCAGAGACAGAGTTTAATTTAGTCATCAAGTTGATCGATAATTCGTCTGAGTACAACCAAAAGCAGAAAGAATATTCGGAAAGGCAGAAGAAAATGAAGACCGAAGAAGAAGTGTCTATGAAATTGATAAACAAGCAGATAGAGAGGGGCCAAGAATATTTGAGCAAGTATCAAAATGATACCCAAGAATCAAATACAGACATACCAGTTTCAAATGGACCAGTTAGAGTAACACTAAAGAACAAACCATTGAGCAAGAAACCTCAGGTGCGCTCAGCTTTCGGAAGTGATGACAGCAGTGAAGACAACGAACTGCATGAAGAAATTGAAAGAAATTTGAAAAAGAGGAAAAAGACAAATATAAGCGAGATAAGTAATAGAATACTTTCCAAATCAGACAGGTAGCTAAAGCAAAAATCAAGATATCTATTCAAGTTCGTTCATAGCATAATACATAAACGTCTCTCGAGTTGAGTTCATCGAAGTCTATATTCGGCTGGTTAATATCTCCATGCCTCAAATTAATTCTAACTGCGTCATCATCAAAGTAGCACCAGCATGGATGTTTCATGTCGTCTAATCTAGAGCTAGGCGTGGCTTTATTGATTAATGCTGTATAATGTCCGCTTTTCAAGTTCCCATAGTGATTGATCAAGCCAACTAATTTGTACGTTATTTCATGATTAATTTTATTCGAATAGTTATTGAATTTCAATTGCAAGGGGTACTTGATGATCGTGTCTAGTTTGTCTGTTAAATTGTACATGGAGAATCTTGACAAATGAATAAATAAAACCTGTGGCAATTTGATGAAGTTGAGAGTTTTGATTGATACAGAGTCGATCTTTTCATCGTTTACGTTGTTACCATTTATCTTAACTTTTTCTCGCGAAGGCGACTTACCTCTTCTCCCCAACCTGAAAATGCCACTCCTTTTGCTGTTAAAAACTGGATGATCATCAAGAGCGCTCGCAGGTGATAAATGAACTGGATCATTAGTTTTTTTGAAGCATTTAGGACAATGCCATGCATTATCACCACTGAGGATTTCATCTTGTGTATAATACCTTAAGCAATCAGATAGGTTTACTCTTTTATTATGGTTATTAGGAATAGGCAAAGATAAGATTGTAAAAGGGGAATAGTTGATAGACTCGAAACCGCACTTATTACATATTAGCTTATTTTGTAAATGACCTTGAAATAAATCATGAACTGGTGAGTTACCTTCGCTTTTAATAAGCAACTCGTACCATTTCAAATAGTCGTCTTTATCCTTTTGGTTAATATTGATGTTCCATTTAGATATATATTCGTCCAATATCTGAGGGGAAATTCCTTTCTCATTATCCACTTTATGTGACAATTCATCATGCAATCTTTCTAACACAAATAAGAGAAATTCCTGGGCATCTTGTTGTTCGTATGGAATATTAAAATCAGGCTTCAACGAAGCAGAGATCCTCAAAAACTTAGAGGGTGCAATCGCAGCCCCACCATGTAATTCGAATGATCTTAATATCCCTGAAATTGCTTCTGATAACAATGAGGAGTCTTTGGTGTTCTTCAGTGCTTTCATTACACTTATATAGTTTGGATCCTTGATATAATCAACATATTTCAGGTTTGAAAATATGGACTTGAATTGATACAACCCAAATAGTAATTGAACCGTCAGATTGATGTAACACGAAGAGCCGAAATTTTTCAATCCACAGATTGAATATGCTTTCATAGATTGAATTTTTTTATTTTTTAATTGTGTCTGTTGTTGCATGACGTATTGTGGTATCTTGGCATGTGGTGGTGATCCGGAAGGGTGCTGTTGGGAATGTGGAGGATTCATGTAACTTGAGTTGCTTATAAGGGGATTGTAATCATAGGCGTGGGAAGGTACAGGTGGACGGGCCTCTCTATTTGAGTTTGACATTTGATTATGAATTCTAACTTTGCTGTCGGATGGGTATGTTGTAGGTAGGGACGAAGTCTGGACAGGAATGTTTGCTTGAGGTCGGGTGTAATTTTGGTTTGCATTTCCCATTCCATCCGCAAATACTGCTGAAGGCTCTATTCTGTTGGTAGACAATGACTCTCTTTTTCTCGGTTGATCTCCATCGTGATCGCCATGGGATGCAATATTAGTTTGTAAACTGTTAGATAAAGTGTTGTCAAATACTGGGTAGGGTGTTTCTATAACTTTGTCCATCATATCGACGGGGTAAGGAGTGGTTCGCACACCCTTTCGTGAACTAATGGTCATCTTATTTAAGGAGGAACCAAGCATTGGAAGGGAAGCAGGTGGCATAGGAGGGGCTGTTGATGGTACGGGTGGTGGGACTGATGGCATGGGCGGAGCATGTGTAGGCATAGGAGGTATATTTGGATCAGCTTCACGCCAAGTTTCTTCAGCGGGTTGAAATATCAAGCTCTCGCTCGAGCCAACCTTTTCATTGAGATGCAACGAGGGATACCTGTCCATAAAATAATTGATAGACTCGTTATTCTCAGAGTCACTGTCAACAGTCATATTTGCTGGAGGGAGGATTGAATCGTCACTGGTACTCCCCAATGCATTTGATTTTAAATCATACATTTTCTTTGACTTCAGAATGGGTTTTTTTTGCTGAGGTATTTGCTGATCACCCAGCCCGCAGCCGTTATTCAACATGCCCACCTGTTGCTGCTGCATGCCATCGCGATAATACTCGTCTCGCTCCTCTAGATATTCGATGTACTCATAAAGCCACGAATATAGCTCGTCCACGTTGAAGTTCAACAAATTGTTAACATTCAAGTATTCCACAATCCACTCTTTCAACGTGTTCAAGGAAACGGAACGTGTATCTGTGGTAGCACTTTCATAGGTGTTGTAGAATGCAAATAGGTGTAAATATATGATAAAATCTCGTTCGTTGGTCCTGATAAACTCGTCGAATCCTTCAAAATGTATCATTATGAGACTGTTTATGAAGTAGAGAAATATGAGGTACCCCTTGACAAACTTTTGCAATCCCTTCTCCGTCCGCTGTTCCTTCGACAGCTCCTCAAATAGTAGTTCACAATAGTCGATCAAGTCGAAAAGCGACTTGGCTTTCATGCTAGGATCTAGTTGTAGTTGTCTAAACTCTTCATTGATAATCTTGATGTAATATCGTTTATTAACGTCTGTATTTGTCGGCTTAATAGCTCTTAACGGCCTTGTTTGTTGGCTTAGTACATGATCCGCCGACTCATGACCGAAATTTTTATTCAAAACTGACATGGGTTAAAGTGAATGAGTGCTTTCAGTTAACATCAACTTGTACTAGTGTCTCTATTCGAACATTCATATATTCCTTCAATAAAATCGTTCAAGTATGGAGGATCACTAATTTCTATTTGCGTTCGCGATATAGCCTTGAGCCAGTCATGCTACTATATATTGATCTTCTAATAGATGCACTATTTAGATATAATCTATACTCACGACGGATTGAATGGAATAATACCGAAGCTGCTGGCGAGGTTGTCGTAGACTAGATTAGGATTTTGGGTATTGTTGTCGTTGTTCGGGGGAGCCACAGAGCCTTCTTTACTATACACGTTGTAGAATAAACCGTAGTCTTCAAGCCCGGTATCTTCCTCTTCATTATTAGCATTGTTGTCAACTTTGGTAGAACTATTGTTGGGCGGGTTTGCACCAGATGGCTGGGGCGTGACAGTACTGGTGAAATAATGCAAAGGATGATGCTGCGAAACGGGCTTCTGCTTCAATGACTGGGGGTGTCGCGCAAGAGGCTGGGTCGGGTTGGATAGTTCGGTGAGGTTTCTCATGGTTTCCCAGAAATCTAAACCTTCCTCTATCTCCTCATCTTCGCTGTTGTCGGTTTTCATCTTCTTGCTTGGATAAGTGCCGTTTTTTGCATTTGTTTTTCGAGATTTCGCTTGCATCGAACGGGACTCATCACCACCCTCTGCAGCAGCTACAATCTCTACAGCTTGAGTTAAGGGAGTGAGGGAGTTTGATCCCGGGGGAGTTTCTTCGTTCGGGCCAGACCTTCTTTTGCTATGCCCTTGAGGAAAATCAGACGACGTATCGCTGTTTCGATTGAGCAATCTGATCAAGTCAGACTCTTTGCTATTAGAATTGTCACCAGGCTTATTGTTCTCTTCAACATTATGATGATGATGGTGGTGATGATGATGATGATGGAGGGTTGGATTGTTACCGGCTTTCACGGTTGTAACGGGGGGAGAGTTTGAAGAGTTCAATTTCGGGACTTCTGTCAAAGGAGGAAGATAATTGAAATGCTGGTACCTTGTAAGCTGCGATTCTGGCTCTAAGTAATAAGCAGGCGAGTAATTTTTGCTAGTCACGGAGGAATTCATTGTTTCATATGCGGGGTCATTTAAGTGGTTGAATTCATGATTAGTGTTAGGTGTCTGGCCTAAGATATTGAATGGTTGTTGAGATGGATCGTAAGGATAATTATGTAGATCTTGCTGCTGTGGAATCTGATGCCGTTGTTGAGGGGGAGAATAGTGATGGTGAATATGTTGATGGACGGTTATATCCAAATCGAATGTCTTTGCATACGAGATTAGATGCTGAACTAGCTCTTTATTCTTTATATTACCTCCATTTTCATCAAATAGCTTGTGCGGTAAGTTTACATCATCATGCTTACCATTCGTCCCTGTTAACGTATACTTCCAGTCAACTTCACTTTCGACGGGCCTCGTAATAGCGCTTCGGTAGGGCCTCAAATTTTTGTGCTGGGCCTGTGATTGTCCGTGAGCCTTCGTTGGGTAGTTGTTCACCTGATCAAACATAGATTGTTGCGGAGCCGAAACAGGGTAAGATGTTGACCGCTGCGCCGCTGATTTTGAATCGTCTCTAGAGACTTCCTGAACAAGGTCTTGGTCCCTACCGTTAACTTTTGCAATACTACCCAAGGATTCATAATTACCACTAGCTATGGTATCCACTTCTTTCTTGATGAGGGGGTGAGCTTTTCCTCTAGCCACATCGGTTATAATCTTTCTCCATCTGTTCCTACATGTAAGAGAGGGTCTACCCTTTATTTCTAGTGCGATCGTCCTCCACTTTGTGCCGTGTTTTTTAACCTGCCTGATTAACTGCAAATCTTCATGGTGATCCCAGGGCTTTAGTCTGTCTTTAGTATTTGGATCGAGAACCTCAATGTATCTTTTGGCACATTGGTCATCAGTCCGTCCCGGTATATCCCCGGACACTTTTTGCCAAGAGGCACCATACTTTTCGTATGCTTTTATTAACTTACCATCCTCTTCCACAGTCCATTTTCCCTTTCTCAAATTTGGATCGAGAGAATTGCTCCATCGCTTGCGGCAGTCCTTTGGCTTCCTATTTCCTTCAGACGACATCTTCTGCGCTACCATATCCCATTTTACAGAGTCGGCATCTAAATCGTTTATCTGATTGGGGTATAGATCATTGATAACCTGAATTAGTTCGCCATCTTCGTCTTTAGTCCACGGTTTTCTTGTATCGCGACGAAAAGTTTGAAACCCTAGTGATTCTGTAACTGCGAGAGGATCAATCAAACCGAGCTTCTTCTGTTTCGGCGACTCCATTCCAATATTTGCCTTGCTATAGGAATTTACTTACTATCGTGAATCAGTGTTTATGTATAAAGATTTACAGACTCAAATCGCCAATTTTAAATCTTTTTTCTATCAACTACTTGTTTCTGCACCAATTGTAAAGCCAACTAGCTACTTGTTTTGGAATTGTGGTTCACGATGTTCTGAAATTGTCCTGACTATCAAAAGTGCTCTTCTCTAAAGAAGTCAAAATTTTTTGACTCGACCTCAAAAAAGTTCCATTACACAAAACCAAAGTACTTCTACATACTTAGTAACAGGGATAGTTCCTTGTACCTAGCCAATGAGTAGGCGTACGATGCTAGTGCTGCGACTGGCCTTCTTTGGAAGACCTGTGGTCTTTGTTTTTGATCAACCTCAATAAATTTCTCAAAAGCATAGCAATGGTCACTTTACCTATAGAAGGCACGTACAAGCCGGCCTTCTGTTTGATGTCATCGTTGAAGTTCTTGTTGCTAGAAAAGTTTATCACAACTGCGCCATTCCTCACGTATTCGGTGGGGAATTTGTAAGAGTCTGAGGGTACACCGGTGATAATGACATCGCAAGTAGGGGCCAATTTTTCAACAGTGTTGGAAGAATCCAATTCGACAGCCTTGTGTCTCTTTTCCAGTAAATCATCACCCCTACTGTACTGCTGAACATTGTTGATATCGACAGAGTAAACGGTAGCCCCATCATTGGCCAATAAAGCTGCTAAGGGACGACCCACGATTTCCGATCTGTTGACCACTAGAATCTTCTTTCCGTACAACCTGTTGCCGTAATGCAAGATTTTGTTGTACACTCCCAAGTATTCTAATATCTTTACCATAGCCAAAGGCGTGCACGGTAAGATACATTTCTCCTCGTTGTTGGGAGGATCTAAGAACCGCACGTTGTGGTACAAGTTGTGGTAGTACATGAAGTTCAAGCCCTCTACATCCTTCTCGGTAGAAATCAATTGTTGCAAGTATTGGTCCTGTTTGTCGCCAAAAACAGGGAAGTACACCATTATTCCATTGACATCGTCGTCTTTGTTGGCCCGTATGAGCGAACTCTCCAAGTTATTCTTGTCGACTTGAATGAGCTGATACTCAAATCCCAATCCTTCACATGTCTTACCCGTCCAGCTAGCATACATATGGGCCGCTGGGTCATCGTTAGCTAAAAATCCCACCAATTTGGGTTTGAAGCCGAGTTGTTTTACTTGCCCCGTTATCTCGTCACTATATTGTTTAGCGATCGTTGAAGCTAAAATAGTTCTGCCTGCTGGTTTGGCTTCAGATGACATTTCTGTAGAAATCGATGCTGGAATAGCTTTCTATGTGTTTTATGGAAGAAATTCAGTTATTATAGACCACGTTTAATAGTCCTGGCTCAAGGCTGATTTATCTAGAGTGAGATAAATTTTTCATTATCTAATAAGTGACTCCGATTGCAAAATTAAATGTTCGACTCCGACTTAGCGATCTACGTAGACTGTGAAAGTTGCAGACATACTTCTATACAGTTAGGCTACTTGCTAGAGAAGATAATTTCAGACCAAAAAGGTATCTTTTGCTGTCGTAGCTCTGAAGAGAGCTTTTTGCATTGAACTTTTGCGTCACTTAGATAACAACTAGAGGAAACTGAAAATGTTCAGAATATCATTTGATGCAAAAACGGCTAGAAGAGGGACAAGTACGATGTTAAGTACAGAAAAGTAAGATGGCAAAGCGGGATGAAATTTCTCTATATCTTAAATAGTCTCGAGGAGTAGCATTATCAACGACATCACTGATAGAAGAACAATCCAAACAACTAAAACTATTCGTATATTTTAAAGATTGTGATACAGCTCTTTATCGTAAATGGGCAGAAGCATTCTTGTAAAGACTTTGCCAGATAAAAGCTTCACTCAACATTAGCTCGATATCTTTTTCCGTCCAGTAAGTTGTTGGAGGACTTTGCAAAAATAAGAGAATTTCTTGAAAATCTTTGGCCTTCAATTCAGCACTGAACTTGATTAAAAATGCCGCACACACGTAGACATGGAAGTTATTAAACCCTAGAGGAGATTCACTGAGATAGGTATCCCACATGCGGATGATCAACGGCAAAGATATCTCTCTCATAAGCAAGCAATTCATCCATCTGAAAGAAAACTGAATGAATTCTACTTGCTCCTGGTCAAAATGTTGCAAAAGCTCGAGATCAATTCGTGATATTAAATTTCGTAACTCACTAACTTGTCTTATGATACCCGGCTGTTGATGTATGTAGTTATCGGTGATTGTCTCGAGAAGCCTGGAAAGACACCAATAAGTGTCCGCTTCAATAATAGTCATTATGCGGGGGGATAGTCTAGCAGGGTTGAAATTTTCCAAACTAAGATTAGGCAACTTTGGGTCGCTCAATATCGCTTTCTCTTTTTCATCAGATTCGTCGATCAAGCCTGGAATGAATAGCAATATATCTTCGCTGCTACTAGGGTCTTTCTCAAGAGCAACAAGTTTCTGCAATTGCCAAATGTAATTGTTCAAAAATATCTGGAAAAATGGAGTACATAAATCATTGATGCCTTGGACATAACCGCTTGCAGGATGCCTGACTGCCCACAAGAATAAAATTTTTCTCAACGATTGCTGTATCTCTGGGCATGAATATAACTTTATTGTCGGGTTCGTCCTCTTAACGTCTATTTTGATTTGATGGTACAATTGTCTATCGCGGTTAACGTTGCTATTATTTACAGATGTCAAGGAAGTCGACGAATTGTTCGAGGGAGAATCGTCATTGAAATTGATTTGGGGATCAATGACATTCAATCCATCCAAGTATTCTTCTCTCTTTCTTTTCAATGTAGAGCTTTGTCTAGATTTGTTAGTGGGCAAGTACCCTAATAATATTTGCCACGTAATGGCTCTTAGCTCTGGGGGAATACCATTCCACGATAGTTTTCGCAATTCTTGAATATCAATACTGTTCTCACTTGTCAAGGCTTTGGAGAACTTTGAGTATTTAGCATTGAGCTGATTTAGCTTTGTCACCTCTAGTCTTGCTTGAATGTCTTCGTAGTCGAATGATTCTTTCTGAATTTCCGCAGGAGCTCCCGCTGTCACCGAAGCAGTTAAATCAGGATACAAAGAGTCTAGCATTGGACTGGGTTGTAAGTTTAAAGACGTCCTAGATGTATTATTTGATGCATGTTCCCCACTCAATTTGGAGATATTTTTGTTGTCTAATGGGGCCTTGCTTTGTGATGGAACGGACACCTCCTCTAAGTCTGCATCCCAGTCGTCGTCTAAGTCTGCGTATCTGTGCCCCCCACGGGAGTAAGTATGAGAGTAGGAGTGGCGGTTGTTTGTCAGGTGTGTGGTGGGTTGCTGTCCCGTATTTCTGAAGGGTGTCGTCTTTCCGCTACTAGGACTATTATGGGTCCTGCCATTGCGCCCTCCAGCTTGAGGAGTCGACAATAAGTGGGAATATGACGTACCAACAGGCCCAGAAACCGATCTTTGATACGTTGATCTCCTGGGGCCCAGAGTGCTAATAGGCCTGCTATCACTGTTCTCTCCTGTTGGAGAGCCCACCCCGTACGACATGTTCCCGTATATATTGCTATTCACTTCCTTGTAATCACTGTTGCTCTTAGTATTATTAATGCCCGATGTTTTGGTGGTTCCAGTTAGCGACAAGTTTTTGAGGAATGAAGACAAGTGTTTACCTTTGCCACCATTTTCTCCAAATATGAATTCATTATTCGGACTATTATAGACTTGTGACATTTCTGGCTTCTTCTTGCCCATAGTTGAACTGATTGAGTGATTAAGATCCGGTCTCTCTAGCTAAATTAGGATTATTTATAAGATCTTGAACTTTTAGGGTGCTCGTTTAAGTGTGTACTGAGGGTTTTGTGTAAGTGCAACAATCATACTAAGCCTAAGGGCTATAGTAGAATAAGGGACTATATTATATAAATAGGTTTATGTAAGTATATAGAAGAAAGAACAAAGCCATTGCCACTAGACGGTGATTTCACCCTTTACAGCAGTGGAACCTTGCTTCAATTCTCTACCAGAAATGTGCAAGTTACCGTTTTGAGTGATGTTAACGATGACTTCCAACTTGGAGTTTGGTTTCAAGTCCTTCATGGCTAATTCAGCTAACAAGTCACCACACTCGTAGACAGCTTCCTTCTTGATTTCTGGTTCGTCATCTGAGGAGTCTTCGTCGGACTCGTCAGAGGCTTGTTCTGGCTCGACGACAGTTTCTTTGATGGTTCTCTTACCTTCGTATAACTCGATTATGACCGAAGAGTTTTCACCATTGGTGACCTCGACAGACTTCTTTATTGGGTAGGCAGTTTCAGCTACCAAGATGGGGTGGAACTTACCTTCAGCATCCTTAATACCAATTGATTTGGATAAATGCTGGGTGTTGAGAACAACCGGCTGCAATGACTCCTTAATTTCGTCGTCGTCGAAAGTTTCAATCAAGGATGCTTGCAAGGCAGCACCACGACACACTAACTCGGAGGGGTTTGCTGCCTTGGAGTCCAAAGAAGGAGACACGACAGTGGTAGATTCAGGGAAAATGAAAGAGATGTTACTGGCCAATTTTGGGGTGTGAGAAGTACCACCAACCAACAAGACCTCGTCAATATCCAAGTTTTGTAAACCAGCCTTAGAAACAACCTTTTCAACGAAACCGGTCATATCGGACATGACCTGTCTGGCAGTCAATTCGTATCTTAATCTATTGATAGTGGTATGGAAATCAAATCCTTCAGCCAATGACTCGATGGAGCAAGTGGAGGTTTGGACATTCGACAATGTCTTTTTAACTGTGACAGATTCCGACTTTAATTTGGCGAGAGATCTAGCATTGGTCCTTGGGTTGGCTTTGTATTTCTTTTCGAATTCCTTGGCAAAGTGCTCAGCCAAAGCATCATCTAATTTATCACCACCTAATCCGTATTCATGAGAAGTAGCCAATATGGTCATCACACCTCCTCTAACAGCTATGACGGCCGCATCAGACCTGATACCACCAAAGTCAGCTACAACGTAGATTTTATCTTGCAATAAGTTGGTGACTTCACCTGACAAATGAGCTAACAAGGCAGAAGAAGGTTCATTGATCAACTGCAATACCTTCAAACCGGCATCCTTCGCGATGCTGGCCAATTCTTCTCTCTGATGTTCGTTGAAATCGGTTGGGACTGTGAGGACTACACCTTCGATTGATTTACCAATATAATCTTCGGCCGCGAGCTTCATTTGCTTAAAGTGTCTTTTAGTGGCTTCTGAAACCGTGACAGTTTCAACTTTACCATTCTCCCTAGTGACCTTGAACCCAACCTTACCGTCATCAGTTTTAACGGCAGGGGACCCCAAATCGGTCACCGAGGTGTCGACCTCGTCGAACTTTCTGCCAATCAAGTCTCTAAAATTGACAATGGTGTTCTTAGGGTTTCTGATTAACTGTGCCTTGGCCTGAGCCCCGTGGTATTCGTCTGAATCGACATATGACAACACGGATGGGATGGAACGGTCTCCATCTGGATTCGCAATAACATCAACTTTACCATCCTGGGTGGCAACTGCGATGGATGAAGAGGTGTTACCGAAAGTAATTCCAAGTACGGCGGACATTTCAAATTTAAATACAAGTCACTTGGATAATTAAAACGTAGTACTAGTTGCGTCTGGTTCTCTTCTTCCTAGAGACTAAGTGAAAAAATTTTGATGAGCTTGAGCCTGGCTTACATAAGCCTCCATATTGACTGCTGTTATCAATTATCTGTGGTGATAGGAATTGGAAACAAGTGAAGCATTGAGTCGAGGCGCTCAGCTACAATATATGGTCATATCAGACACTTTCGTGAGATGTCTGCACAAAGTATAAAAAAAATTGATATTCAGTCAACTTAAGACATCCGGTTGATCTTTGAGTAAGGTGAAAAATCACGAAAAAAAAAGAGGTCGTACCCGGATTCGAACCGGGGTTGTTCGGATCAAAACCGAAAGTGATAACCACTACACTATACAACCTGTTACTTATTTCTTCTTAATGAAGCGATATATATAATTTATATAATGGTTTCAAGTATAATCTTCCTCTGTACTCGGTAACTATACTAGTGTGTATTCTACTGTTGATGCTTGACAGATACGGGGAAAGCTTTTGAAAGTGCAATAGTCTTAGATCAACGTCTACTTTTGCCAGCACTCTTAAATACTTCTCAGTACGCTAAGCATGTACTTCACGTTCCATGGAGCGCTCGGAGTTGGATGAAAGATACAGATTGGCCTAGAGCACAAAAAACGGTACGGTCAATTTGCATAAGCGGTCCAGTTCTGACGTAACGAAAGGGCATGTATTTCAAGAGCTGGTCTGGAAGTAGTGTTGATAATTCGTTTAATTTTAAAGCGTTCAACGGACGTGTTCTTGATATCGCGATTATATCGTCAGACTCTTAAATATAGTAATTTATACGTTCTTTTACAGAATCTCTACGGATATACTTCTAGGACGACATGTCAAGGATAGGGACCAGAAGGAAGATTCGATTTTTGATATGGTCGACTATTTCGCTTTCGTTGTTGGCACTTTTCGTGATAACCTTTGATATACAGACAGGGACTAGCAGATTATCGGCGCAACCAACAAATAGCCGTAAAACGGTGAACAAAGAGCCGGAGCAAGCCATAAAATTCGATGAAAACGATGGTGAGCCTGAGGTGCTGAAGCCAGAAAGACCAAAGCCAAAGCCCAGACCCAAGCCGAAACACAAACAAGAGGCTTCGAAGAGTAAGGGTGAGACCGGGGACAAGAAAGTGGACAGTGGGAAGCCCGAAAATAGCAAAGAGAACAAGTCGGAGGAGGAGAATCATGAGAGCAGTAAAGAGAGCGGGGAAAGGCCCCAGAATGAGTCAGAATTGGCTCAGTCGAATCAGCAAAACGAAAATACGAAGGTAGAATCTTCTCAACACGATAAGGACCCCGTGAGCGAATATTTGAATGAAGAATACGGGGAACCTAAGGAGGACCCCAAAAATCCACACAATTTTTTAGGTGAAACTGCGGAGGCAAGCAAAGAAGAGGCACAAGGAAATATGAACGACGAGGCGGACCAGGACCACGCTAGCGATATCCCCACACAGAAGCAGGCGCAAGAAGACGACGCACCAGGTTTGCAGGCACATAAAAGTGCAATGCGACCCGGAACTGTGGGTGGAGGGAATCTTGCTAAAGGAACCTTTGATATTGTGACGGTGAAGGAGAAAGAATTTCCTAACATTCCTGAAGACTTGAGTAAGATAAACCCAATGAATTTCAGAATTTATTCTCACAATGTGAAGAACGGGGGCCATGATACGTTGGTAGCTGGAGAACGATCCTGGGACGAAAGATTGAGTGATATCGCCGCATCTATAATGTTTCATAGTGGTCAAAATACTATCGTTACATTGCAGGAAGTTTACAAGTTTCAATTTGATGATCTACTTAGGGAATTGAATAGATTTTCACCACAGAAAAAGCCGGAATGGGCAGCGTATGGTGCTGGAAGAATTGATGGGAAGGATATTGGGGAGTATGTTCCAATTTTTTATAAAATTGCCGATTGGGAACTAGTTTTTAGCGACACCATGTGGCTTAACGAAAAAAATCCACGTACTTCTTTAGAAGGATGGGATGCCAAGTACCTAAGAATCTCATCTTATGCAACATTGAAACATAAACAAACCGGAAATTATATCAATGTGTTTAACACTCATTTTGACCATATGGGCGTTCTCTCGCGAATTGGTTCGGCCGATTTGATTGTGAAGAAAATGAATGACATTAACAAGTGGCCTTCAATTTTATGTGGAGATTTGAATGCGGAGCCAAACGAGAAAGCTATAGAGCTCATTACTAAACAATACAAGGATGTGTCGCAACTAGCCACCCCATTCAGTAGATATGGCCATACTGGATCAAGCGTGACCGGATTTGTGGGCGAGGTATTGCTCGACGGAGGACAAAACATAGACTATATTTTTTCGCCTAATTACACTGAGATGATTGATGCACAAGTCGAATGTGACAAAGACCTGAGTTTTGAGAAAACACCAGAAAGTTCCTTGTTACTTAAGTTGCGGGCATTTGGTATATTGCATTCAAAATATAATGGAGTTTATATGAGTGATCACAGACCTTTAGTGGCAGACTTTCTCTTGGAGAATAAGTGCGTTTGAAAATCTGCTTTAATTAATACACAACGATTTTATTAAGTTAGTAGTTATGGGTGATAATGCTTTTTTTCGGACAAAGTGAGTTGCTGTATGGTTATTGCTACCGACTCAGTGTCATATGTGCTTATTGACTCGTGTGATTTCCTGTGAGTGCTTCTATTATCTGAGATGCCAGGCTCGTTTATATTTGCATGCTTCGTATTGTTGTGTTTAGTTTCGCTTGTCTTCGCTGACTTGGGTGACTTCTTATGAACTTTTCTATGATCTGCCATACTAGGCTCGTTGATATTTGCATGCTTCGCATTCTCATCACCAGTTTCATCTCGTCGTAACTCCTTAGGAACGTTCCTATGAACTGCAATATTAGGCGTGTCAATATTTGCGTACTTCGAATGCTTATTTCTAGAACCCTTTTTTTTAGTCCCTTTTCTTTTGGTCCTTTCCAAGTTCCGGCGCCAGTCTATGAATTTGAGAAGGATTGTTCGATCCAATATTTCAGGCGCAAATGTAAAGGGCTTCAATATAATTTCATTGCCGCCCTTTATGGAGAAAAGCCGGCGCTGGACTAGAGCGCCAGAGTTGTGCATGTTTAAAGACAAGCGGAAAAACTGGGCGACAAACCAAAACCACTTATCCAAAAACTTACGATTCAAAAGTCGATGAGTGGAAGTATCCAAGTATTCCTTAACATCGAATTTCTTAATATACTTCAAATTGTAGTTGTTATCTTTATATCCAACTATCAAGTCGTTCGTGCCCGCCAAGTAACACTGCAAGATTGCCTTCGAGAGGTTTGCATGTCCAATCTTGCGTGATTTTAGTTCTATGTTATTCTCGAGAATCTTGTACTTGAAATCCCGTGCTCCATGCAAAAGCTCAACATCTTGTGCTTTCTGTTTCACGGCATCGATTTCACACGATACAAGCACGCGAGAACCGTCTGAAAAACTATGGTTGACCATTGAATTGTATTTTACCGCATTGCTAGTGGCGGGACAAAACTCCCACGTATTTGGCTTGTTCAACTCCTTTTCATTGCAAGTAACTGTCTGTTCGAAATTGTAGCCTGTCATGCAGCTTTGATCTACTTCCTGATGAAAACATTCTTTCTCCATGAAAATCTGACCGTCGAACGCAACCACATTGAGCAGCAATCTTTGCCTCTGAAAAGGAAGATACATAAGGTCCAAAATAGTATGTCGAGAAGTTATGATATCTGCTTTTATCTTGTCCTTCGACTTTCTTTCAAAGTTTTCAATCGCAACATACTTGGTTCCTCGAACATTCCCGTATTTCAGAGACACTCGAGAGTACGCCTTGTATTGTGAATACCCCCGACTCAAATCAACATCGTACTTTGTGTTTATTTTACCATTGTCAGCGTTGGAACTATCGAATAACTTTTCATCCTCATGATAATACCTCGCTTCAGACCTGTCCTGGCTTATTTCCAAATTTTTGTGTCTGCTATAACATAGAGCTTCGTAACAAGCATCCTTAGTAATTTCATGGTCTTCAACAAGGTTGATTAGATCGCCTGACCTGACATAATTTATGGGTATTTTCTTCTGTTCAACACAATATAGTAAAAATTGCTGCAACAGTCCGTACATAATAAGCTCCGTGGATTGATGAATTAATACTATCGAAAATAAAAACGGTTATGTGTTTGAATCTTTCTTTTCAGGAGTTTTGTTATGGGTAGTATATCGGTATGTAGACTGGACGAGGCTTAAGCTATAGGGTTGATAACAGGCATGCTCTATCAAAAGAAGCACTAAATAATAGTAGTTTTGACATGAAAGACATTATCGCGTATCATCAAATAAACAACTCAGACTGATTTATATGCTTTTTTTGACAAATTAACTCAACCAACACGATGGAGAACCCTCATGAGCAGGTACAGAACGCATTGTTGTCCCGTATAATAAGTAATATGGTAAGCTTTTTTTTTTGGAGGGCAGGGGTATGAAAGAACTAGCGGATAGAATTAATACTAACTGGTTCAGGAAAATCTAAACGAATCGATTGTTACGATGAATAAATCTTTACAAGACATAAATAGAAGTAACATGGATACCGAGATGGTGGCACAGATGTGGGAGAACTACTCAAAGAACTCAGAATTCAATTTGGAAGCCACAGGTCAGAAAAAGGACCCAATATGATATGAATTGGGGGGTGCGAGACCTATCAAGGAGACTTGCTCGGTACTGGCGTAAAAAAGGCCGTGCTGTCTCGAAGTCCTGTGAAGCAACCGCTGCATATTTGCCTATAGCTTCTAAGGTCTACGTAGTCCGTCTACTGGAAAAGTCAGAAAAAGTCGTTGTATTTACGTATAGTACAAAATAGATAAAGTTATTCACGGACAAAAATAAGCAGCCATTGTGGCTGTAGGCAAATGTCTTCCCGGTACAAGTTCAGTCGATTTGGCTTCTTCCGAGCCCGTTTTTATGGCACAACTGGCTACGCCCAAGTACCGCCGCCGTGCTCTCGCTTCCCTCTCGTGCCGACACCAACCGCATATCCGACGAATTCATATGGAGGCCAAGACACTCTATTGCGTGGGCAACATACCAAATCTCTTCTTCAACGTAACTCTTTGTCTGGAGTATTTGTCGTCTGGAGAGAATCTAGCTGGATGGGCTGACTTGGTGATTTCACCACTCTCGGTAATTTTGTTCAAAGTGTAAATTCTTTTGCCATCTGGCCCTAATGTGTACATCAAATGCATCTTGAATTGTCCTTGATATTCACAATATGTGCTCTTTCAATCGTGTTATAACTACTGTAGGTGAAATTTTCAAGATGAGTACTGGGAAAAAAAGTAAAAGTACACAAAAGCGAAATGATAACGACACGACTAGGTTATAACGGTTAGTCGTCTGGCTTTCTGTATGATAAACTAACTATACGCAACTACAGTCTAAAGAGGGCGTATCAGACAGGAAAGGGTTCAAAAGGTGTTGCGGGCATCATGGCTGGATCAGTGAAGAAGGACGCATTTGCAGATTTGTTTAAAATGGCCAATACGACGTCCAATAGCTCCATTAATGACTCGAAACTACCGCTATCGGAAAGACAGAGGAGAATGCATCAGAGCGCAGGCTCCGGAGGTATAGGATCCACAGGGTCACTTGCATCAATGCATAGCAGTACGGCCTATTTGAAAGGACGAAGTGCGAGTCCAATGGGCAGTTCGAGCATGGGGACGCCAGAGAATCAGTCTGGATCGCTGACGCCTAGCAATTCAATGAATGATCCATTTTCGATATTTGAGAAACCGCTTATGACCAGTACATCTGCAGCTGGGGCGGCACGCCAGACTGCTAAAATAGGGTCGCCTGGGACCAAGACGAACGAACAATCATTATTGGATGACGATTTTACCGATGCATTCACGTCAGAAAAAGCCCCAGAGAAGGAGCAAAGAACGGCCTTACAAAACGTCGAGGGGGTAAAGGAAAAGCGGGATAGTCGGCAGGCAGAGGTGTCAGCAAATCCACGCGATCATACGTTAGCAGAATTGGTGGACATCGGCTTCTCGGTAGAACAATCAAACGAGGCCATTCATGAGGTGGGTACTGACTTGCAGGCATGTGTCAATTTCATAATGAGTGCTGGAAAAATGTCCTCTAGACACAACAAAAGCCGGCATAGTGCTCGGGAATCACCGGACGCGCAGCCAGATATTGGTGCCAAGCTCAATGACTTATCAACAGATTTCTTCAATAAGGCGTCGATATTCCTTAACAATTCCAAGCGCACGGTAATGAAAAACATAGAACAGTTTCAGCAATCACAGAATGACCATCTGGGAAGACACGATGGTCAAGTATCGGTGCCGGAATGGATGAAGACACAGCGAATGTACAAAGAGGAGGCTTCAGAGCGTAAACCTAACGGTGAGAGGTATGAGAACTATGGGTCAGACGAGGAAAACATCGACCATGATGCCATAAACAAATTCATGGAGTCGCAGAGACTGAAGGAGAAAGAAAAACAGAAGGCTAGGTATGAAAATATTAAAGCACTTGCTAAAAATAAAATAAGCGGGTCCACGAACAGTCCTAGCTCCCAACTGGGGAGGTCGTCTCCTGTGAAGCAACCCAGTCCGGTGAAGTTAACTGGTGGAGAGCCCAGGCCGGCTTCGAGGACGCTACCAAAAGCTGCGCGTGAACAAGGCAGCGAGGACAGTGTCGACTTGCTTGGAATGGGGCCATCGATGTCGCGCGCCGAGAAGTTTAAACAAGCGGGCTCTACTGATCATGTATATCAGTCAGCATCACGGCGAAAAACCAGAACGCCGTCTACCCGGAAGTTCACTCTGGATCCATTAGACCAGTTTCAAAAATCGGATTACGAAACAGCTAAAGAAAGGGCCACTGAGCAGTTCAGAGTTGGTGACTATGATGGTGCGAGCACGAGCTACGAAAAATGTCTTGCGGCATTACCTCCTACACACGAGTTGCGGATTCTCATATGTTCTAATTTGGCGTTGACCCTCATTAAGAACGGCAATTACAAGCAGGCGAGAGTACACTGCGAAGAGGGGCTACTGCTTATAGTGCCAGAGGATCTTTCCGACACCAGCCATTTGCTTTGCGACAAAACAATCAAGTCGTGGTATATCAAGTTGGTAGCGCGCAAGGCTGAGACACAGGAGATGCTCGAGGATTTCCCGGGAGCCTTAGCGGGATACATGGAGCTAATGGGCAAGCTCGGGGTTACTGACAAAAAAACCATGGATGCCAAGAGGCGCGTGGCGAACATTGTAAACCCACCCAAGGCCGAGGCCAGGGCCAAACCGGAAGCCGAGGCCCAGGCCAAACCAGCAGAGCGCCAGCAAAGAGAAACGCAGACAGTTCGGCGCTTGCAGCAGCAGAACGAGGACACCAAGCGGCAGGAGGAGCTCAAGTTTGCTCTTCACGACCAGGTGGAGGAGCGCATTGCGCAGTGGCGGTCTGGTAAGGAGGACAACCTCCGCACATTGCTCCTGACACTACCAGATATTCTCCCACCAAGTGCCACGACTCACAAGTTGACGGTGTCCGATTTGATGTTGACCAAGAAGGTGAAGATCAACTATATGAAAGTAATTAGCGCTATCCACCCGGACAAGTTGGGGTCGATGGCTATGGAGGACAAGATGGTATGCGAGGGGGTGTTTATTGCCTTGAACAAGGCGTGGGATGCATTCAAGGCCCAGAACGGCATTGCATGATGTACGTAGTCTTTAGAATGAACGGCGTAACCGACGATAAAAATGTAGGTATGTGTGTGCTATAAGAAATAAGCAATTCTTACAGCTAGGAATAGTAACCATGAGTGTCTCCCGGCTATACAACCGCCCAGCCACCATCCAACTATTCTTCCATCCCTTTGCATCGCCAGGACCAATGCCTCGTGGTTTGCAGCCATATTCCCGAAACAGCAAACTCGCACGAGCCGCACGACTAGTACACAAAAGGACCCCACAGACGAGTACGTATGACCTGCATCCACCCGCATAGGGAGCGGAACAACGCCTACATCCAGACACCACACTTCACACATCCAGACACCAATAGTAATCACAACCGCCCTCATTGAACTCGGGGGTTTGGGTGCAAAATAATTGCGTGTATATCACTCAATCTTTTTTTATCTTTAACTATCAGCTAGATAGTCAGCTAGATACATATATAGTGTCATCATAGCACCATGGATTTTGTGAGATCTTCGTTATCATCTTGTGATTTCCTAATATCATTTTTCATCATTCCTTCACTATATACATCACTGTGTACGTGGTCGAAATAGTGTCCCCAATGTCCTCCCTAATCAGCCCCCCTCTTTTTTTTTAATTAACTTCCTGTGACGTCTTGCACCCTTTGAACCGAAGCGATATTCTAGCTGGCGCACGACCACATATCGTTCCTGTCTACCAAACCTTGTCGCCACTCCCCTCACCTTTCTGTCGCCTTCTCCTACCCGAACCGCCGACCCAGATTCTTGCTTCTTCTATTTGTATACTGCCTATCGTTATTTCTTCCTTTCCGTTATATGCTACGGCCTCTACTTTCCTAATTATACTTCTACTGTACGTCTATTTCCTTTTTCATTCTCTTCTAGTTCTCTAAATCTTCTTCTATTCTCTTCTTCCTCCACTTCTTGTCTATCCAGCTGCCCTGTCGATCGTCGCACGTGCCCAACGTCCCTTCTTCCGTCCTACCCATCTCTTGTTCGTCTGTACATGTCACACTACCCTCTTGTATCTATTATGTCGTGCTATTGTCGCCTATTGTGCTCTGCCTTCTTAATCGCACTTACGACAAGCATAGCCCGTTCTGATGGTTGCACGCCGTTCAGAAATTAGAATATTATCTACTGAATTGGTGTCATCAGGCTTATACTTAAGGTTAGACAAAATGTTATGTGTAACATTTTAACATCGCCTATATATATGCGGCGGATCCGCTCTAACTATATTCATTATATATTAAAGTTTTTTTTCATTTTTTGGTTCTTTCAGTAATATACATTCGTTAGAGGCGATAATACCAGTGGTGAGAAGCGGTAACAGGGCCGCTTAAATCAGAAATTACATAATACTAATAGTTGAGGAGACCAGGATGGCTATATTCAGATCAAAATCAGGCAAACAAGTAGAAGTAGGGGGCGGGAGAGCAGAGCTAGATACATATAAAATGCATAGCAGTAACATTCACGATCCTATTTTGACGGCGGTGAACGAGGCCCAGCCTTTTGAACAGGCGGTGGACCACTCGAACGAACGCAGGCCTTCATATTTGTCGCAGGAGTCGAGCGAGTTGAAGGATATCTTTGGAAATCCCATCAGACAGGCAGACATCTCCAACCCAACGCGGGCGCGTAACGAGCGCCCGCTCGACACGATTCGGGGGTTTGAGTATGCTATCACTGGTGACATGACGTACCGGGATCAGTTGGAGACCTCGCGGTTGGGGTGGGGGTTTCACGAGGACTTTCCATACCAAAACATGGGGTCCTCGGGCGGAGCCGAGGGTCCTGGTGGCTACGAGCGTCCGGTGATTAATTTCAACGATGGCGCTAATCAGGGGGTGTACCAGGCTGGCAACTACTCTGCCACCTCGTTAAAGCCGGAGCCCAAGAAGAAGAGAGGGTTGTTTGGTAGAAAGAAGTAGATGGAAGTAAACGGACGAGGCCGGAGTGGACGGACGTATACGTAAGTAGACGTAAGTAGATGGCTATATATTTATATTCATATTTATACGAATGGACGTACTTTGAAATTCATTGTAGGTTTTCCGCATCGTTTGCATTAGTGGCTCGCCAGCAAATGTAGCATTCCACAACGAGCCTTACCTGTTTTACCTGATTTGCGAAAGTCTACAACAGCGGGGTTGCGTCTACATGGCGATCCTGGCTACTCCGGTGGCTCTGGCTATCTGACTATTTGGCTTGTGTGCTTTCTCTGGCAACTCGGGCTACTTCGATCGGCCTATTTTCTACGTTGCCATTGGTTCGTGCCATCTCATCCGAATCCAGCGCCATACCCAGCACTTCGGCTAACATTTCAGCTACCTTTTGCTCGACCCCCACGGTTGACTCGACTGAAACGGCCTGGCTTATTATCCGTGCTGAATCGCTTATATCAACACTACTATTGTTCGCGCCAACATCATTTTCAGTTGAAACTTCTTTCTCAGTGTATAAGTTGATATTTCTCGCCATAAACAACAAGATACTGGCAGTAGAGGCATTTAATGTCGAGTATGAGCAGTGAACAACCACCACCAGTACAGCAACAGTCGAGGCAAATCTCGTTTAACGTTTCGGACCATTACCAGATCCTTGAAGTGGTGGGAGAGGGGGCATATGGGATCGTGTGTTCGGCGGTCCACAAGCCCACAAATCAAAGAGTTGCTATCAAAAAGATCGAGCCATTTGAACGGTCGATGCTATGTCTTCGGACGCTCCGTGAGTTGAAGCTATTGAAACACTTCAACCACGAAAACATCATCTCCATTCTCGCGATTCAGCGGCCCATCAGTTTCAGCGCGTTTAGCGAAATCTACTTGATTCAAGAGCTCATGGAGACCGATTTGCACCGAGTGATTAAGACCCAGAAGCTCAGCGACGATCATATTCAGTATTTCATCTACCAGACGTTGCGGGCGTTGAAGACGATGCACCTGGCCAACGTGTTACATCGCGACTTGAAGCCGTCCAACTTGTTGCTCAACTCCAACTGTGACTTGAAAGTGTGTGACTTTGGCTTGGCCCGGTCCATTGCCTCTTCCGAGGATAACTTCGGGTTCATGACCGAGTACGTGGCTACGCGGTGGTACCGGGCCCCCGAGATCATGCTCACGTTCCAGGAATACACCACCGCCATCGACGTATGGTCTGTCGGTTGCATTTTGGCCGAGATGTTGATGGGAAGGCCGTTGTTCCCAGGCAGAGACTACCACAACCAACTTTGGCTCATCATTGAGGTCTTGGGAACTCCTAACATGGAAGACTACTACAACATTAAGCTGAAGCGGGCCCGCGAGTACATTCGGTCATTACCATTCGTTAAAAAGATTCCACTTGCTAATTTGTTTAACGACCCTTCCATCAACCCGTTGGCTATCGACTTGTTGGAAAATTTGTTGGTGTTTAATCCTGCCAAGCGGATCTCGGTGGACAACGCGTTGAACCACCCTTACCTCAAGCTTTACCATGACCCCAATGATGAGCCCGTGTCAGATAAGATCCCCGAAGATTTTTTCGACTTTGATAAGCACAAGGACGAGTTGTCTATTGAGGACTTGAAGAAACTTTTATACGACGAAATCATGAAACCGCTTTAGGGATTTTTTTTCCAGGCCGTACGCCGTCCGACTTTGTCATCGTTACCTCATCGTGGGCCTATAGTAGCATTCGTTGCATCTTCAATTCTACCATCTTGGTTTGTTTATAGAACTGCATTAATATATTCCGTCTATTTGAGCAATTTTTGCCCTTTTTCTACATGGTCAACTACGACTTTCTTTTAAAACACACTAAATCTTTGAGGTCACCTATTCCCTGGCCATTCAGGTTCCCCCAAGCCCTTTGGGACCCTTGGCATCCACCAAACCTCTACGTCGTCGTTATTGGAAAGGTGGTGTGCATAGAACGCCCAGGCCCTTTTTCGACCGCGTGTTATAAATATCACCAGTGAAAAGTACACCAAAGACCACCAACCCTCCCAATATCAGCCAATACATCATCATGAAGTTGTTTTACGTGGCGTTGTCTATTATATCTGTGTTTATGGCGGTAGCACAAGCCCACAACGTATTGTTACCCCCTTATGGTAAACACTGCTTCTTTGAGAACCTAAAGAAAAACGACGAGTTGGCATTGAGTTTCCAGGTGGGATCGAGAATTCCCGACAACGCCGAACAGAACGTGGTGGATTTCTACGTATGTACCTATATCCTTTAGGCTGAATGAGTTCCTACTAACACGCGCAGATCACCACCCCTAACGGCCAGGTTGTGTTGAAACGGACCGATTTGGACCACGGCGACGAGCAGATCAGGGCCGAGACGTCAGGCAAGTACCAGTACTGTTTTTCCAACGAAAAAACAAGCCGTGTCGACGTCGACGTGTCGTTCAATATCCACGGCGTCGTATACATCGACGTCAACGACCCAAAGTCCGACTCTTTGGACTACGCTATCAAGAGAATGTCGCAGTTGACGTCTGACGTTCGTGCCGAGCAGTCATACCTCGTTATCAGAGAAAGAACCCACAGAAACACCGCCGAGTCCACCAACTCGAGAGTCAAGTGGTGGTCTGTGTTCCAGATGTTCATGGTGGCCGCTAATTCTATATTCCAGATCTACTATTTGAAACGGTTCTTTGAGGTCAAGTCGGTGGTCTAAGAGCTCCGAGAAATGGCCTTTTTTCCCCGGTTTTTCTTTCATACCACTTCCCTTCACTCCCTAGTATTCCCTGCTATATATACATCCTCACATTGTTGGTTAATAGTGCGTGTTGGCTCATATAAATCACTGTAGTACTGTTGAAGCTCGGTCTTTGGAGCCGGGCACATGATTGCTGGACCCCACTCAAAATCGCCTCGCGTGAAAGGAAAGCGCCGGCAGATTAAAATTTATATATATATAAGAGTTCTTCCTGGCGCCAGAGGTTATTAGTTGGAAATTCAACACATAGAGACCGATATAGATACGTATACCGATTGAGACGTCGATAAATATAGATAGGATGTCGAAATATTTTGCAAATATTAAAGAATTACCGCCCGATCCATTGTTTGGGTTGAAGGCCAGATATACAGCCGATAGCCGCCAGGATAAGGTGGATTTGGGAATTGGAGCATATAGAGACGACCATGGCAAGCCATGGATTTTGCCAGCGGTGAAGAAGGCGGAGGTAAAGTTGATTGAATCTGCCGGGTACAACCACGAGTACTTGTCAATTTCGGGATACGAGGCGTTTTTAGCGGAAAGCGCCAAGGTGATTTTGGGGGCCCAATCACCAGCTATTGGTGAACAACGAGTGGTGAGCCAGCAGTCGTTGTCGGGAACCGGAGCGTTGCACTTAGCCGGGGCCTTTTTGAGAGATTTTTACACCACGAGCCGGCCAGGGCCACCAGTGGTGTACTTGTCGAACCCTACATGGGCCAACCACAACCAGATCTTTACCAGTTTGGGGTTGCAGGTGGAGAAGTACCCTTATTGGAACAACGACACCAAATCGTTGGACTTGAAGGGGTTTTTGGCTGCTATCGCAAGTGCGCCCGCAAACTCGGTGTTTGTGTTGCATGCCTGTGCCCACAATCCCACCGGACTTGACCCTACCAAGGAGCAGTGGTATCAGATCCTCGAGGCATTGGCCCAAAAGGACCACTTGGCTTTGTTTGACTCGGCCTATCAGGGGTTTGCGAGCGGCAACTTGGACAACGATGCGTTTGCCGTGAGGTTGGCGGTAGACTCCAAAAAATTGTCTACTCCGATTGTCATCTGCCAGTCGTTTGCCAAAAACTGCGGTATGTACGGGGAAAGAGTTGGAGCTATCCACGTTATCCCGGCCGAGAAGAACGGATCGTTGAGCAAGGCCATCAAGTCTCAGTTGAATAAGTTCACCCGGTCCGAGATCTCGAATCCTCCTGCTTACGGAGCCAAGGTTGTGGCCACCATTTTGACCGACCCTGAATTACGTAACCAGTGGGAAGCCGACTTGGTCACCATGAGTTCTCGAATCAACGAAATGAGAGCAAAATTAAGAGACTTGTTAACCAATACTTTGGCCACCCCCGGTAACTGGGACCATATTGTTAACCAGTCGGGAATGTTTTCATTTACTGGTTTAACTCCCGAGATGGTGTCCAGATTGGAGAAAAACCACGGGATCTATTTGGTGAGTTCTGGGAGAGCATCGGTGGCAGGCTTGAACGACAGTAATGTCGAAAAAGTTGCCAAGGCCATTGACGAAGTTGTTCGGTTCTATGCAAAACCCAAATTATAATGACTTTAGTTCTGCTAATTTAGTTTAATTTTTCTAGTCTTCTTTTTGCAGTTGTCCAATTAACAATTTATGGCGTGTCATATTAGACTGTAGCTACGACGATGTACATATGCATTATATTTGAAAATATAAACTTTTAGAAACTTCAGTGAAGCTATTACTTTTTGTGAATATACAAAATAAATTAATTACTAAAAAGCCCAACTAATAAACCAAACTTCAATTAATACATCATCTCTTTATTGTACTTTTATTAATATCAACCTTTTATAGACAACTAATTTATTTTCTTCTAAATGAACAACCTTCGGTTAACTTGGCCTTACCACCAGTTGGGGTACACAAGACGGTAGAGCAAGAGTCACAGGTGACGGCGGTTTGGGCGTGCGAGAAAACTGTGGTGATGTTTAAACAACCTTGGCACTTAACGTCCATGAAGAAGGATCTTGGTTGTTGGACCAAAGTCTTCAATTTGTGCTTTTGAGCTTCAGAAGCTGGGTTTGGGTTTAACAAATCTTGAACTAAAACCTGTATTCTGTTAGTATTACGTCCATTTCGGCTTTTCAACTGTTTGAATTCTACTCGCTTTCGGAATTTTCGTCTTCTGAACTTCTTCTTGATGCACTATGTGTCTTCTCTTCAAAAGCACTGCAATTATTTAAACGCTCCAGCCATTCAATCTCAACAATTAACTTTTCATATCAGATAACCTTTCCCTCTCTTCACTCTCGTGTCGCTTGAATCTCTTACATTTCATTTGTCTTCATTTTTTCACCTGCGTCATTAACTCGATTGGTCAAAATTTTCAGCAACAAAAATATCCTTTATCACCAACTAGGCTTCATCTCTTTCCCGGTGAAATTCAAAGCAGTTATTTGTTGAGGTTTCTCAACCGACTTAAACATACCATATTGTACTATCTACGTTCTTCTATTTCGAATTCGAAGTAAAAAGTTCACTAACAAAATTTCACTAAATTTTTCGTCACTAGATGGTACCAAGTTGAAGATTTTCACCATTGAAAAATAATTACATAATCATCGTCAGACGGCTGACATAAGTTGATTTTGCGAGCCGTTGGGCATTATGCACGTGCATAGTGTGACTGCGTTTTTGCAGCAATAACCACCAAACCTGCTGCTGTGCTTCTCTTGTACTCGTCTAATGTGCCCCCGGTGTGGGCTTGCTAATGACGGAAAGAAGATAGCTTTGTAAGGGTGACAGTTTGAACCGAGCGATGAAGGAAATACGTGTGAGGTTGGAGGTTCCGTGAAGAATGCCGTAGTTCTTTTAGCTTCGTATTAGCAGGTCATGAGACAAAGTAAAGAGCCGAAACGGCTTCGATGTTCTCTCGCTATAGCAACCTACAGTTGTTTCAAATCAAAGCATATATTTCTCCCACGCGCGAACAAAGCGTAGGGAGACAAAAAAATATCATCACCGCAAGTAGGATAAGCACCAGGCGAGGAATGGTATTATCCTCGCGCGGACTTCAAACAAATAATAAATTGAACTAACACTAAATACACTATATCCCAAAACCGAGCAAACTGTAGCAGGTGACACCAGCAAGTAATAGCAGCGAGCAGCAGCAACATGCTTCCCATCCGTCAGGCATCAATGAGCTAATCATTGGCGAGCTTCATATAACAATTTCTTAAACTATAGACGTTGCCAATGGGCAACGCGACAAAAAACAAACTATATGCGTTATAAAATTCTGAAGTCTATATAACAGCGACCATCTTCATTTTCGGATGTATTGTGGATATTAGTGTTCCTGGATTCATAACCAACACCAAGAAACAAAGACAATCAAGCTAAGAAGTATACCATAGGAAAAGGATCGAGTATAGAGACGGTGGGCGGGGGAAGAGCTTGGGATGGGGGTACAGTAAATCACAAATAAAAATAGGGAGGTGTAGAATGGGCCATAAAGACCCGGAATAAAAATAAAGTAGGCATTTCAAGGGAACATTTTTTTGGGGGTTTTTTTTTCACTTTTTCTTTTGTGGTTCAGCCAATTAACGCTAGTCGCTTAACCCCATTATTTAGAACCTCTTCTTGGTTTCCTAGGAGGAGTGACAGGTCTATTATTCACAACATTATTACTCTGGGGATACCTTGGTTTCTTATCGGCGGGCTTTAAAATCTGGAAGGAACACAATAAGCTCTCGTCCACACTCATCATTGCTCCCGCATTATCAAATTCACCGCAGTAGTTTGGAGCCGAGAATAATGTTACCAACTGTCTCTTGGAGAAGAACTCATATCCGTCTTCAACAACTTGATGGGCCCTACAGATAAGGTCCATGTCGTGTTTTTGCAAAAACCTCGAGACGACGTCAGGGCCGAAAGTGAACGACACACCTCGGTCATTCTCTGACCATCCAGTAATGTCCTTATCGGGATCAGACCACAATAAATCACATAATAATCCTACGTCCGGGATGTCTGTTGGCCTCATGACTCTTCTAATCTGTTCCATCGAGTTTAAGTCTGGTGACAAACCTCCATGCATCGTGAAAATCTTCTCGTCGATTATAGCAGCAATTGGTAAACAATTAAAGCAATCGGTAAATGTTTTCCATAACTTGATATTATATCTTCTCTTACATTCGTCATAAAACCCGTAAATTCTATTAATGGAAGCACATTCGTGGTTCCCCCTCAAGATGAAAAAGTTCTCTGGATATTTGATTTTGTATGCTAACAACAAGCAAATTGTCTCCAATGACTGCTTGCCTCTGTCAACATAGTCTCCCAAAAACAAATAGTTTGCTTCAGGGGGGAACCCACCGTATTCAAAAAGTCGTAACAAATCGTAGTATTGGCCGTGAATATCACCGCAAATCTTGATGGGAGCTTCCAACTCCAACAAAATCGGTTGTTGGATGAAGATTTCTCTGGCTTTTGTACACAAGTAGCGGATTTCGTGCTCCAACAACGTGACTTGTTTGCCGGGTCTTGAACCCCTAACTTCCAACAACCTGTCGACAATAGAATCGACGTCTGCTTCCTGATGATCTGCCATGGTGCTGTGATTAAGTTGTGTAGTGGTTTATTTTAGTATCTGTTCGACCGGGGGGTTTCGGGTCTCAGAACTGGGGTTGAAAATTGTGTGAGGGTGTTGTAATATGCAGAGGACGTGTCAAATGTACTATAGGCTATCCCTTATAATACAATCAGTTAAACTGTTATAGTACGGCTCTCAGCAGCTCCTATCTTTTCAATTAGGCGCTAATTTCCTCAACTAAGCTTATTCGAATGCTCTAGGTGTGGCTCTTTTCTCACAAGTGTGCAAATGGGCCTTGGTGTCTTTTTCACTCACTTGAACAAAAAACCAATAAACAAATCAAACGAATTAATCAGTCCTATGTCAAACAAAACAACAAAAAAAAACAGTTGAGTGGTAATATTTGAAAAAGGGATGCTCTTACTAAGTCGTTATTTGTTAGCGGGTATTTTTCAAACTTTCAATACTCAAACTGAAATTATCTCCAAATATTCCTGCTGGTGGTTAATTCACGATAATGTGTTTGTTTCGATTGATTGATTATTAAAATGTGTTTATTTCCTTCAACGAATATGTTTATATCGGTAATAACATTTGCTATACTATTTTGTTCTCGCAAGGTTTTCTGAATTTTTGAAATTTGCAATGATGCATTACCCGGCCACTCATATTGGTCTGCCATCGGTACATGGGCCATATATGGGGTTTAGGTAGGTCAAAAAGAGGGACTGAGACTGATAGACAGACATGAATGTGTTTCCTAACTTGTATCATTCTCGGTTAGTTTCTGAGTCAGATAGTAGGGCATGTATATTGTGCTACAAGCCTGCGACAACGGTTTTACTTGCGGACAACAAGGCCGATTACTTCTATGTGTGCCCCCAGCACCTCAGGGACGATCAATTCAGTACGGTGATAGAGCCAGAGGAGTACAAGGCCCTCAAGGGAGAACTCCAACAGCTTGAGGGCCGCGTTGAGGACAAAAAGAAGCAGGTGGAGCAGTTGAAGCCTAGCTCGTGGAATTTTTTTAGTGGGTTATCGGGAACCGACAAGAACACACCAAGTGAGCCAAAAGACGGTGCAGAACAGGTAAAGGAGAGCGATAAAGATCGGTACGGGAAAGCAAAGCAGGAATTGCAGGCCCTATTGGCGGAGAAAACGGAGAAGAGCGCAACAATTAATAACTACAAGTTCAAGGATTACACATTAAACAAAGACATTTATAAGATGAGAATACAGAGCTACGTCCAGGCCAAAGCCCGGGCCAAGAAGCAGCAGGAGATGCATTCGCCAGGGTTTTTCCCTTCAGTCCCGCAGCATGAGGTGAAGAAGCCAGAGCCCTAGTTGACGACTTTTTCATCGAACCAGTTTTCCCATTGCTCGCACTTATTCTTCATGACAGATCCTCCAACGAAGTCCATATTTCCCTCCAAGTACTCAAATTTGAAGTTCTCTTGATTCCCCATGGTGGCGGCCCAATATTCTCTAACAGAAGCGTCATTATCCTCCCCGTCGTCATCAGTTTGGCTATTTTCTTGGAACTTTTTGTCATTCAACTCATTGTAGATCAATTTGTTCATTTCGTGTTCAAGCAATTGCTTGATTTTGTGGATAGGCTTCGTGTCAAATAAGTCCTGTTTATTTATTGCAAACATAAAGTCGATTCCGTTTGGCATTCTCTCAGTGGAGCTGAGTAGCGTAAATAGGTGTCTAGATATTGATTTGATCGACTCATCCGTGATAGAATTCGATGATGAGTCGATCATGTACACTATTCCTCTGATATTTTTTAATGTGATATCTTCATTGATCAACTTGACCAACAACTTGGAATACTTAATATGTCCTGGGTAGTCTATGAGCTGGTATTTAGAAGCGATTTTCCTATTGGAAAACGGAAGGTAAACTTCCGATACATTTGGATCTATCGACGATACAGTGTTGGTAAACTTCCCACTTTTTTCGTCATTGGTAAGTCTGAAAAATAACGCTGTTTTACCACTGCCATTAGGCCCTATGATCATAAATGTTGGCTTGTAGTACTGCGAAATGCCACCCTTATTAGAATCATAATTTTGGTACAAGTATAATGCTACCGTAACCAAAAGCCCCACCAATAGAGTGAATATCACTATCTGAACATAATTCATCGTAAAGTGGTTGAACTATGTAGTCTAGAAACATGAAAAATCTGGTTTTTGATATGTCTATCGTTCCGGCATATAGAAGATGATTTAATCATCGATATGACAGCTTATACAAGGGTATAGAATAAATAGTGTTTGTTTCTATGTAATTGCGAAGATTAACTATATAGGCGGGTATACTAGTTACTGACAATATTTCTTCCATAGTCTCTTGCTTTTTGGATCAATAATTGGTCCACTAAAACCAATGCTGTCATGGCCTCGACAATAGGAACGGCTCTAGGAGTAACACTAGGATCATGTCTACCTTTAGCGGCCAACACACCGTCAGTTCCATCGTAGGTAGCGGTCTTTTGCTCCTGAGATATAGTGGCTGCAGACTTAAACGCCACCGAGAAATAAATGTTTTCTCCGTTGGAAATGCCTCCTTGGATACCACCCGAGTTGTTGGTTTTAGTCCTCAACTTGCTGGCATCTCCGTCACCAGGCACAAATGCGTCATTGTGCTGAGACCCAGGAATCTTGGTACCTAAGAAACCAGATCCAAACTCAAAGCCCTTGGTTGCGGGTAACGACAACATGGCGTGGGCCAACATGGCCTCCAACTTATCGAAACAAGGTTCTCCTAAACCAATAGGGCAGTTTCTGACAACACACGTCACCACCCCTCCTATGGAGTCCTTGTTATCCCTGTATTTTTCAATCACCTTGACCATCTCGTCTCTGACTCCTGCATCCGGGCACCGGATTGGCCCACAGTCGTCCACTTCGTCTCTTGTGATGGTATTCAAGATATTCTGGAAGACTGCATTCTGGGGGTTCCTGTCCATCTCAATCTCGCCAATACTGGATACAAACGCCACGATTTCCACTCCGTTGGCCTTGGCTAATACTTTTTCTGCAATTGCTCCTGCTGCAACCCGTCCAATGGTCTCTCTAGCGGACGACCTTCCGCCACCCGACGAGGATTTCAACCCATACTTCTGTATGTACGTCCAGTCCGCGTGCGATGGCCTGGGGTATAAGTCTGTCTCCGAGTAATCGTGTGGTCTGTGGTCCTCGTTTTGCACCATCATGCCGATGGGTGACCCCAATGTGACCCCATGCTCGGTTCCCGACTGGATCTGCACCTGATCTTTTTCATTCCGGGGTGTCGACAACTTAGACTGGCCTGGTCTTCTTCTGCTCAACTGGGGCTGGATATCTTTTTCGGTAAGTTCCAACCCTGGTGGACAACCATCTACGATGCATCCCACCGATTTGCAATGTGATTCTCCGTATGTAGTTACACGAAAAACGGTACCAAATGACGACATATTCAAATATTCGTACTGTTACAGCTATGTACCTTGTAAAGACTGGTTATACTCTGTCAACGCTGCTCAACAGCTATAATACTGTTTCTGGGACATATATAGTCGGACATAAATGAGTAATTTTTCACCTGAACCACCTGATGTGTCACGTGCGCGGACAATTCCTTCCAAAAGTCCTCTGTAACTGTTTTTAGGGAAATTGTAAACATACTCTTTCTAGGTATAATTGTAGTTTTGATTCATTAGCAGATATGAAAGCAGGAAAGCAAAGGTTTCTAGACGGAACAGCAGCATCGGTTGTAGTTTTGGATGGATTTAAGAAGAAATGAGGTTGAAAGAGGCTAGAATACTCGTTCTTCTTTGGCTTATATCGGTGACAACATTTGCTTTGGGCAGTATCGAAGGCGATGGATGGAACACCTTATATTCGTTTGGTGACGGTAGGATATATATGCATTTGAAAAATAATGATTTGGTGGCGGTGAATTTTTCGATGACGGGCCTCGAAAAACGGAGTAATGGGTACTCCGAGAATGACTTGAACTATAAAGATAGGCAAAGGCTCGCTAAGTTGGCGAGCCCGCCGGCTAATACGTCGCTTTTTTTGGTTGGAGATGACTTGTTCGGATTTGGCGGTAATAGTACCAGCACAGAGTCCGAAAAGGATGCTTGTGGAGATGGTATATTGACTTTGGTTAAGTACGACAAGCAAGCTGACCTGTGGATTCTGATGGAGGGATTGCAATACGACCAGATTGAAGACGGGTCATTCTATCGGTTTGCTACCTACTTGACGGCCCCGGGCGACAACACAGTATACATATATGGTGGTTATTGCGGGCCGCTGGAAGAGGTATCTGGTCGGATGCTTTCGTTCGACCTTACCAAGTTGGCATTTTCCAATATTACCACCAGCACGAAGCCCCAGCCATTCTATGGAGCGTCTAGCTTGCTCGCTCCGGATGCTCAGACCCAATTGGTGATCGGAGGACAGAGTGACAAGGGATGGTTAAATATGTATCAATTGGCTACCTGGAATTTCAATTCAGGCTGGTCGTTCAAACAAGTTGCGAACGCTGGTGAAACTTCCGACAATGTGAATTCTCGCCGTTTTCTGTTAGCCTTACCCATTTTTGATCAATTAGACAACGATTCGACGTTGTCAATCTCTGATTACTATCACACCAGCGAGGTCCTTTTGATCGGGGGCGAACTTTTGAAAACTTCAGCGACTCCGATCTTTGCTAGGCTCTCGACTAATTCGACTACTTGGGGCTGGTGCCCTGCGAACGATACGGGTTTACAGTACGGTAACATCTTGGGTGCGGCCACTGTATTCAAAACTTTAGTGGTCATTAATCCCGATGAGGTCTCCACCAAACGAGATTTTTCCAACGAATACACTATCCGTTTGTACGATGTTGACTCTTTCGAAAGCGTCGCGAGTATAAAGGACAATTCGAAAGTTTCTCGTCATTCTGGGAGTCAACTGACTGGTGTCAAAAAGAAGGCCATTTTGGGGACTGTTTTGCCAATATGCGCCATTGCAACAGCAATTACTGCAGCACTCTTCATCAAGAAGAGGCGCAACCAAGGCTCGAACGAAGATCTAAATGAAGACTATCACATCGGCAACTACTACGATCAGGAATCGATATTTAGTGGCAGCGGCAAGAGGAGAGCTGCAAATACCGCCAACGACTCCAATTCAACCTTGGACGTGGCCTCTATTGATTCGTGGGTAAGAAAGAGACAGGAATTTGATGATACTAGGGCAAAGCCGCTCAGAAACAGTTACCTCGCATCTAACGAGACTCTTAGCAGCAATGCATCCCAACACCATGCCTTCCAGGAATCTCCGCGTGAGCTGAAGGAGGTGCCGAAAACACCCACGCCACAACCTACGCCTCTACAAACAAACTTGGTTAATCGGTCCGTGTCCAAGCTCCGAAAGTCGCTTTCCTTTTCTTCCCCCAATACTCCTTCTGGAAGTACCGAGCCGGGCTCAGTGATCAGAAAGAAGAGCCACAACGCTTTTTCCAATAGACCAGTGTCGTCCAGGCTCCTCAGCGATGCCGATCCAGACAACTTCGAGGCTACTGACATCGTGGATTTTGTCGAAGCGCCTAAGGGTATTCAATGCCACGACGAAAATTCCGATTCCGACACTTCCGTGGACGACAAGATGGACGTTCAGGTGCTCGTAAGTTCCAAGAGGCGTTCTGTGCTACGTGTCATCAATCCCGACCTCGAGACCATTGATGATGAGGTAGAAGAGAATGCAAACAGATCCAACTCCCCCGCTACTGTCCCACTGGGTTCGAAGATACGACAGCGTATTCCTTCTGGTGAAAAAGTAACCGGAGATGAAATTGTATAGTATATGTAGTTTACAATAAGATGCTCAGTGAATCCCAGCTTGCTACAATGGTGACCTAATTCTTGCCATATTAGTTCGTAATTATTTTTTGGGAGAGTTCTTCGATGTGCGAATATGAAAATATATGGTGATAACTTTTATTAAAGGTGATCTTTATCATAGAATATACGGAATTCGGGCATAACATATGCAATATTTTAAATCTTTGATCATCGTTATACACATATAGTCTTGTAGGATGGAAGAATATGCTAACGAGGATAGAAAACTATTTCAATTTGACACTGGGATGGGGTCGTCAGAAAACAATGTATTCGTACATTCCCCAAGAAACGAATATAATCAACCAGAGCAAGTGATAGATGTGGAATACGAGAACTTTTTCAACGTGGACGACGAGAACATTGGTTTTGAGAAATACCGCGATGAACCAATGGACAACGAATTGAGAGACCACGAACGAACGAAAGACGGTGGGGCGAATGCCGCTGGAATAGACCAAATGAGGCTTGACATGCTCGGGGACTTTAGGAAGCAAGATCATATGGAGTTAGACGAATCACCACCATTGAATGTAGAAGCTGATTCATTTTATGATCCATTATTGGATAGCAAGGCCGGGACTCACGAGACGGAGTCATTGTTTAATCCAAATTCTGCAATTAACCCTGAGACAAATACACCGTTTCTGGGTTTGAGCAATACACCGAATTATCATTCTTCTGAGCCCGTTCCAAGGGTGACATCACAGCAAAATTTCGTCCCTCAAACTGGCTCGTTGGCCAGCGTCAATACACTTAATACCCTCCCCAATAGGAATGTTCGAGATGGATCCATCGAAAACTACAACGGCAATGCTAACAGCTACGGCGGCATGCCCAATGGTCAATTCAACAACCTTTCGAACTCCAATGCGAGTGTCAACGTCAATGCAAGCAATAATTACTACAATGATCTTTCGCCATTAACTACGACAACCTCTCTTACTCCCTCTGCCAGTTCCGTACACTCAACCCAACCATCATTCTTCTCGGCACAGCAATACTTCACTCGAAACTCGTTAGATCATCCTCCTTCACAACATCATCGCCAGTCATTCGATGTTTATTCCAAACATAGGACATCCTTCGATAGCCAGCATTCGTCTATTAATCAACGGCTGAGAAACCCTGCGCCCGGCAGATATACAAGTTTCACCAACTCCATAAGTAACTACATCCCATTCATGAGTGATAGAAATCAGCATATATCGAATCCATCGAGCCCGCCAGAATCGGTATCTCCTACTTCCCCACCACCATCCGCCTACGCAGGAGGAGCCACTCACACCCAGCAATCTAGGCATTTGATAAGAAGTATATTCAAAAGTTCAACGTTGCTGAACAACACGAACTCAAGCGAGGCAAATGCGGACTCTAATCATAACCCCGAACAATTTAATACAGAGAGTAATAATTACAGCAGAGGGACTAAGAATGTGGACAATATAGATGTTTATTCCGAATTTTTGATGATGAATCCGGCGAAAGAGGAGACAGATTTTGACAATCCACAAGTAGCCACCAAAAAAGCAAGGCGATCGAAAAGGAGTTTGTTCACCCGTTTTAAAACGCCAGTAAAAGTGGAGCAAAGCGACGATAATTTCGATTTCTTCAAAACTGAAGACGTCAACTCATTTGATAACAGTAATAATAAAACCAATATCCTCAATGGAAATGACGCTGAAGGTATAGAGTCGGATGTAACAGGAAACTCTGCGCAAGTATTGTCGACACAAATGACATCGTCATCGGAGTCAACCTCAAAGCGTATGGTGGATGTTTCGTCTCTGGAAAACTCAAACCATCATATGACGAATGAACTCTCTTCTAATCAATTGGAACCAGATTATGCAGCATTATTCGAAAAGGTTGGTAAACGAAAAAATATCGTAAATCCAGCGACGTACATCAGAGGAAAGCCAAGACCAAAAAACGACCCATCAGAGACAAACAGCATCACCGGGCTTAATAGCAATTCTAATACGACCACCGAAAGATCTTCAATTTTTAATGCCAATTTAAATGGCTCAACAAGCTACCCCGACAATGCTGACGGTGTGGACATGAATTATCAAGTTTCCCATGATTCTTCGCAAAGCCAAAACCTCATTGGCTCTGATGTCGGCGATACAGACTCAAATAGGAGTGGCTCTACTCCATCGAATACGAATACTTCATCGTCTTTGGCGACTGCTTCGAAACGCATTCTAGGTTCAAAATTGATGGCAAAAAGAAAACAAGCTCAACCGGATATTCCTGTTCCTCCTACCACAACAAAAATTATCTCTAAAGGTGTTGAGGTTGAAGTTGACTTACAGTCACTAGACTTACCTCCTACGACGCAAATATTTCCTACAAGTATCATCAATTCCAAGAGCAGAACGAGGGGAAGAAAAGAAAATAAAGAAGCAGATTTGGTTGACCAGAGCAAGATCTATCTTTGTAACTATTGCTCCAGAAGATTTAAGCGGCAGGAACACTTGAAAAGACACTTCAGATCATTGCATACATTTGAAAAGCCATACGTTTGTCCTATTTGTGATAAGAAATTTAGCAGATCTGATAACCTTAATCAGCACTTAAAAATTCACAAACAAGAAGAGGAATTGACAAAACAAGGATTGAGCGTTCCTGAAAGTGTAAAATTGGAGACTCAACAAGACATGTCATGAAATCTTTGCACTTACATAACTACTCGCCAAATCTACTATATAGGAAAATCGTTTTCAAATTTTATCATATTTGTAAGTAATACTATAACCCACCGATAATAATTTAATTTCTAATCAAGATACAACATCCTCTGACGGGATGCTTCGAAATGTTAATGAAACATATAACAAGAATTGAATTCAATGTTCACTTGGTTTATGATCCTAACGTGCAATCGTATATGGAATGGCAGAATTGAAATGAAGGTAAGATGCAAAAAGATTCAAAGGGTTATGCTTCAGGGAGATAGACCACTGTCAATAAATGGTAGATTGGAGTCTATTTCTTGAACTAGCTTATCCGAGGTGGCCTCGTCGAGGACATCTGTCCTCGTTTTCCTTGGTGGCTTGGTTATACTGTGCTGTTCATTACTAGCAAGACCGCCAATACATATATTCCTTGCCCTATGTTTCTTTAATGCATCTAACCTTGAAAATTCCTTACCACATAAGCACTTGCAGTATCTTGCTTCTAGGTGACCCTTTACGTGCCTATTCAAGTCATGCTGTCTCACAAACCTCTTTGGGCAGTAAGAGCATCCAAACGGCCTATCACTTAAATGAGTCTGAATATGCGACCTAACGTTATATCTCCTCGTGAACTTCTTACCACAGTTTTTATAAGTACAAGTAAACACCTTGCTTTCATCTGGGCCTTCCCAGTACTGGTCTAATTCACCGGGGGGCAATAGAGAGGTTTTCTTTACCTTTCTTCTTGGCGAAGACTCCTGAAGAGCTTTCTTTACATCTTTTGACGACTTTGCGTTTGGTGAGATTATAGGGCTCCACTCTAGAGTCATTTTGGACTTCAGCGGAGTAATAGGCTTTTGATTTTTCAACGGTGTTAATTGTGTAATGGTTGCATTGGCATCAACCGTGTCGTCTTCAGTGGGAACACTTTTCAATGGACTATTGCAAAACTTAACGGGGGATGAGTTCAATGATTGTTGATAAACGGGGGAAGAAGAGAATGCAAAATGAGCATTGGGGTTATTTTCACTGATTATATTACCAGAGTCGTCTGAAAAGAATTGTGTCGTATAGAAAACATTCCTTTCGTTTCTTAACTGAGAATGGATAGGTGAGGAGAATCTGGTATTGGGTTGGAATGATTTGGTCGTCTGTCTCATTGGCGATGGAGACAGTGGCTCTGGAGAGGAGTTCCAGTCTGGGGAGCCATTTGTCAAGGTTGGCGGTGAAGGAGGAGGCAAAAATGAATTGGGGTTGTTTTTGAAATGCAAAGGCATTTGATTCATGTCTCTCTTGGTCGCAGTTTGAGGCATGTTCGGATGGCGGCTAGGGTTTTGTATTGGAATTGGAACGTACTTGTACATTGGCTGATTGTTATATGGAGTTGACAGCTCGGGCGCTGTAATAGTGTCGAACAAATCAGATTGCTGCTGTGAAGGCGTTGGCTCCCCTGATACATTCTTCTCTAGTAACGGGGCAATATCACTGATATAATTATCTTCCCTATTTTGTTCTTTTGACGGATAATTCATTTTGTTAAGTTGCTGCAAGTATTTCACAGAGTATTGGTTAACGGATCTAGCTTGTTTTGACAGTGCAGGGGCCCGGTCACCTCCCAGTACATCTGGCTTCGGAGAAGGGGGAAATTTATAAGATTTGGGGTTTTCATTTGTCACAATGTAGTCCTTCAATTCGCTTTCCTTTTTGGATGACTTTTGTTTCTCATACTCGTATTCCTCTTCTTCCGCAAAGTGCAACGGTCTCTGAAATTCACCGGGGAAACTAAAGTTTAGAGCGGAAGATGGTACACTAGGCTGATTTAGTTCTAAAGAATTAATCAATTCACCAGGAGAAATGGATTTTTCTAAATCCATTGATGGCTTCACGGGCTTATACAAATCACCAGCCAACCCCAGGATCGACAACTCTCGGCCGTGGTCTGCAAATCCAAATATCGCTGTTCCGCTGATTCCTCGACTATGCTTCACTTGGTGGCCTCTTTTTTGCTGAAATTCTTGCAGCTTGAGATCCTGGTTCACGAACCCTGAAGGAACATCCAAATCTTGTAATCCTGTCAATGTCTCGTTGAACAAGTTGTCTACTTCATTATACTCTCCGTTGAAGAACTCGTCAAAGTCTTCATGAGGTAATGGAATTCGTGAGGTGGAATTAGAAGCTGTAACTTCTTCCCAATTGCTGAATGGCTCCATTTTAAAAAATGATTCTTGTAGAGAATATCTTCGATAAATAGATCAGCCAATTGTTATATCGTTGATGTCTTCCCTCGAAAATTTTGCAATATACGCTAATGTCTTTACTATGATACTAAGAAGAAAGGGAAGAAGCTATAAAACTTTAGAAGCAAACAACCTCCTGGGATTCTACTATGGAATACATTAGGATGAAATGATGCAAAATTTTGATGGATATAAATAATAGAAAATTGCCTATTTAGGCATTTTATAAACATAGCTTATTTGATTGCATATCGAGCTGCTTTATGGTGTTCTTTTGTTCTTTTGCTCTTTAACAATAGCGAGAGACTAGAAACGGAAATACATAGTAACAAGTGTATAGTGTATGATTAGATGACTTATAAAAGTAGACTTGCTTCACCGCGGCGCAAAACAATCACATGAGACGATCTTATAAACGATCATTGTTGTAAGTTATAAAAAAGAATAAAGTCTGAGACATAAACGAATATGAGAAAGAAGGACGCAACAAAGATCTACTGTAATAATAACATCTTTCTTGGATCTTCGATCAACTCCTTCACGGTCTTCAAGAAGGTAACAGCCTCACGGCCATCCAAGATTCTGTGATCGTAGGTTAAGGCCAAGTACATCATTGGTCTAGACACCACTTGACCGTTGACGGTGACGGGTCTCTCCTTAACACCATGCAAACCGAGAACGGCGGTTTGAGGCAAGTTGATGATTGGAGTACCGTACAAGGAGCCGAAAATACCACCGTTGGAGATGGTGAAGTTGCCTCCTGTCATGTCCTCCAAAGTCAATTTGCCGTCTCTGGCCTTTTTACCCAAGTTGGCGATCTCCTTTTCAATACCCAAAATCGACAACGACTCAGCATTTCTGACAACAGGAGTCACCAAACCCTTTGGCGTGGCAACAGCAATGGAGATATCGACGTAGTCTCTGAAAACCATGGTGTCGTTATTTTCAATGGAGGCATTGACGGCGGGGATGTCCTTCATGGCTAATGTAGAGGCCTTGGAGAAAGCACCCATGAAACCGAACTTAATACCAGTTTTTTCCAAGAACTCGTCCTTGTATTGTTTTCTCATTTGCATGATGTTGGACATGTCGACTTCGTTAAAGGTGGTCAAGGAAGCAGTGGTGTTTTGGGACTCCTTAAGACGTTCAGCAATTCTCAAACGCATTCTGTTCATCTTGACTCTCTCTTCGTATCTGGAGAAGTTAGTGAAGGATGCTTGTCCCTCAGATTTGGATTCTCCCTTCTTGGACTCTTTCTTTGGCTCTTCTTTCTTTGGTTCTTGTTTCTTTGGCTCCTCCTTCTTTGGCTCCTCCTTCTTTGGCTCCTCACTCTTTGGTTCCTCCTTCTTTGGCTCCTCCTTCTTTGGCTCCTCCTTCTTTGGTTCTTCCTTGGCAGCACCGCCTTCTGGGGCCGCACCTTCTTCGATCTTCACCAATTCTTGACCCACTTCCACGGTGTCGTCGACTTGAGCCAAAAACTCGGTGATTTTTCCGCTCACAGGAGCATTAACCTCCACATCAATCTTGTCAGTCTCAATTGTGGCAATGGTCTCGTCCTGGCTTACATATTCGCCCACCTCCTTGGTGTAGGCCGATAATGTCCCCTCGGTGATCGACTCCGCCATTTCCGGCACCTTCACGGTATGCGACCCAAAACGCTTGAAAATCAACATGTTGTTAGAAATTCTGTTGTTGACGCTTCTAACTCCACCTAAGCGTCCTGTTTGCATATTTCTGGTCCCCATGACGCTGCCAATTTTCACGCCGGTCTGGAGTGCCGGTCTTCTGTAAATGCTTGGTAAGCGACGCGTTGTACTTCTAATGCTTCTAGATAACATGGTTTATTGTTCTGCGACCTATCCTGTCAAATAAACTGTTTGATCCGATAATAGTAATGATGAACGGTTGATTGCTCTATAACTCAAGCTATAATAGTAACCGGGACTTTTGGTGTCTGCGGACTTTGTGTTACTTTATATCCATCGACACTTTTGTGTTCTCGGAACGACTGAAAAATCCGCCGGAAACAAACAGTTGTGATTGGCTTAGACGAGAAAATCAAGTGGTCTCCTCATGCCCCGGAGTTTTTGATAGAGGGCCACCGAGAAGTATTGAAAGCGCTACGGCCGGAGAAAAAGGGTATAAATGGATTTTGTTGGTCGCCGGGATCTCTGTCGGACTTCAGGCTGGTAGAAGCTCACTATGAACGATATTTCCGTGGTTCAAGATGAAAACTAGCCCCGGGTACTTGGGTAGGAGCATAACTCATACAAGAAATTCCGGGAGACGAGAAGAAAAAAGTTTGTTCGCGAGAGCTCGATTCGAACTCGCGCACGATATTGAACGTTGTACCCACTGCGCCATTTAGAGCTATGCGACCGCATGTCTTTTGTTTATGTTTAAGCCCGAAAGGGAAGCCTTATGGAAATGGACCCAGCACCAACTTCTAGCACCAAGTGGAACAGAACCAAACGAGTCAAAAACGGAAGATCGATAATTGCAGGTTTTCACTTAGTTATTAGCATTTGATTGAACCTGCGAAAGGGTGTCAGGAAAGGATAATATTTTGGAGCAGCCTTTGGTCAAGAAATGGTGATTTTGCGGCCATACGACTACAATGATGGTGTCAGCGAAAGAAGATTAGTGAGCGACTTGTCAAGGTTTCAGCACGAAGATATAACACCTAGAAACCGGTCCCGCAATACCACACCAACTTCCGTTGCCAATGAAGCCTTGGCTGATGCAAGTAAGCACTTAGAGAGGACATACACCTACAAAGATCAGAACGACATCTACGCGCACTACATGAATGCATCGATATCGACCACAGGGGCCTCAGAAGACTCGTTTGTGCCGTATCCAAAATTGGATGATGTGGAGTCCAAGATATTACTCCCATACAATAATGATGCTGCTATTAAGCTTCCGAGCTTACCCTCGTTGCACACGTACCATAACAACGCTTCGAACGAAACGTTAGCTTCTGGGACCACTTTGCCACAAAAGATGGAGAAGGAGCTTCCTCCAATAATAGATGATGAGAGCGCAACCATAGGCAAGGAGCAGCCTAGTTCCATGTTCACGCGGCACCACGACGACTTGAGGAGCCTTTCTTCGCGCAAAAAAGAACTCGAAACTGAACTAATCAGAAAGGTCATGAACAGGCCTGTAGCTTCATTTCCTGCAAGGCGTTTAGTTGGCTTTGACCAGCATGAAGCCTTTGAAATCACCATTACAGCGAACGTTTTGCTTTACATGTTTGAAATTTTTATTGCTATAATAATCATCTCCCTAGCATGTGTACTCTCGCAAACGGACCACAAGCTATCTAATGGGTTCTATAGGTACATCATCGCAGACAGTGCCATATCTATTATAGTGTCATTTCTATTCATAAGTACAATCATCAATTTCGAGAAACGAAATGGGAGCTTTTATTGCTTGGTGGCAGCCTTATTGAGCTTTGTTTCCTTTGTTCTCGCCACGGCAGTATTGATACCAAATAATAACTGCTCCAAGGAATCGGTTTGCACGTTGCGGAAAGTTACTGCAGGCTTCATAATAATATCATTTTTCCTTTGGATGAGTAACCTCGTCATGTTATTGACAACGTTCTACATTTCGAATTTGAACTTACTTTCTGACATAAACTTTGACTACAGTGACAAAGGCATTGACAGACATTACAATGAATCGTACTCCCAATCATATTCCCCTGATTATAGAACGTTCCAAAAAGATGTTGACTCGTACAATGGCGCACCCTTAAAGGAATATTTGCTCAACGATAATGGTGAAATGTTTGAAATCAACAACCAAATGCAAGTGAAAGGTCGTAATAAAATTATTGTATATACTTGATATAAGCAGCACCCCAAAAAAAAATCGATTGCAAAATTTCGCAGCATTTGTGTTTAGCATAAATTCACAAAATCCAGGTTCCAAGTTTATTTGATTGTTTCGAAAGTTTGTATAAACATCTAGATAAGCATGAAACTAGCTCTTGTGGTTGGCGTATTGAGTATTGTACGGCCTATAACTTCGGCAGCTCTTGGTTTTTCCAAACTGGATACTCATTTTCCGTCTAAAATTGATATAGAGGAACTCAAAAAAACTAAACTGAAATGCCAGAGCGAGTTAGAATCACTTTTATCGCCGGATTTCAGGCACAGTTTAGGTGAGGTAAGCCAGGGGCATGAAGAGAAGCTATGGTTGTTGCCGAAAAACTTGCTCAAAGCAGAAATTCTCACGACACTAGGACTAGATCAATTGAATGAAGAAAGCTTTTTGTTCAACTTGACTCACGATTACCAAAATATAGTCATTCCCAAGGACTTTAATAATATGTTCATATTTAATACTACTGAAGATCTACGCTTTTCAAAGGACAAACGCGACAGTTTAGCTGAATTTATTGGCAGAAGTGCCCCTTTTAACTTACCAAGGTTCATGAATTTTGTTAACTACTACGCTGTAATCCCAAAAGAATACATTGAGTCTAAGGTGAACACTAGTCAGCTTTTAAATTATGATTCAGTCTATGCGAATGGTGTCTTAGAACTTGAAGCAAACAAATACCCGATTTTCAGAAATTGCATAAGTGAAAATAAGCCATTGCTTGTATACCTTTTCAATAACGACGAGTCTAATAAGCCTATCCGCTCTTCCAATACCATAATGAATATCAAGAATTATCTACCAAAAGACCAGACAAAAACCTTCGTATCGAGTTTTTTCGACACTTTTGCCTATAATTGGATTGATTTAATAAATTACAATAGCTTAGTTCGGTCTATGTTTTGCACAACAAGTACTGAAAGTATGAATGAAAGCTATTGCTTGAGAGTGCAAGACGAAGAATCTATCCAGATATTCCCTGCTTTCGTAGACGTACTGAAACTGAAAAGAAATTCGATTGACCAACTAGAGAAGCGAGAGACTAATATAGTGCCGCCTAAAACTTTGTCTAGCCTTCAAAGTCAAATTGACGGTAACGAAGATTCGTATAACCAAGCTTGGAGAGATTTTGCTAGCATAGATGAAGATACAAGCCAAAAAGGACATCTTGATGAATCTGACGAAGTAGCATCAAAGAGTATTCCTAACAATCCCGATCAAGTTATTTCAAAGGCGAAGACAGGAAAAGATAAGTGGAATGGTACGACTAGATATTTTGCGGACTACGAAAGCCCCAGATCAGACGGCATTTATGACGTCGAGGGAGAGTTTCTTCAACTGCCGCCAGATTTTGAAGATGGGGTTGACGAGAAGCTACAAGAAAGTGTTCAAGACAAGGAGAAAACATTTGTGTCTCCAGAAGGGATATTTATCTTGCCCGCATCGCTACTTCAGTTAGCTAACTCTAAGGTTAAGACTCCGCGCAACAGGAAATACTCTCAAGTCATTTACTCCTCAATAGAGAGTGACTGTTCAGTTGACGATAATGAATATGATAGTGATGAAAATTCGCGTCTTGACTTCGAGAAGAGGCTGTCAGTATTTAGCAACGACGAAAATTGTGAGAAGATTACTTGGTATAACATCTTTCATTACAGTATCTTCGGTAAGCCTAGATTTTGCCTTGATTAATTTTCTTTATACATTTCTATTTGTACGTTCAAGTGAACCATACATTTCCATTTTGTAAACTAACAGCCTTAAAATAATTTTAAAATACATATTGAGTTAAAACATATAAACCTCAGAAATAAAACCTGATTTATACCAACATACGAGGAATCGGAGCACCCAATATCATATGAAATTTACGCGATTGCCAGAAGCGGTACCATGGGACCCATAGGCGGTATTGTATTTGCCCATTGCATTGTTAGGATTACCGACTATAGTTGAAGTGGGTTCAGTTGGTTCAATCGATTCCAAATAGTACGAATCTCTCTTGGAATTGTTCGGACTATCGTAAACGTTGGAATTGAAAGCATTTTGGTGCCTGTTGTTCTGGTCCGAGAAGGCATCTTCCTCGTACATTGAGTCATCTTCGTCATATACTTGGTTGGGTTTACCGCCGTTTTCGTGACCTCTCATTGCGGATGCACCCAACGCCATCAATTCCAAATCATCTTCGTCCTGAGGAGACTTTGTGGTTTCGTTAGCACCTTTACGATCAAACCTAGGTAAGAAAGAAACCCTGTCATCTTTCATTGGTTGGTATCTTGTATCGGGGTTTTTGTAAATCAATGCCAAAACGCAGGTAATGATTGTGAATAATAACAAGAACAATGCAAAGACTGCATTCAAAACAAAGTAGACAACAGCCATAACTGACGCAACAATATGCGGCTGTTGGAAAATGTAGGAAAAGAACATGAAGAAAAGAGCATTAATAGCATTGATAACTGAAATAGTAATATTGAACGCATTAGTCCTTTTATCCATAAACGGCCTGATCCAACATAACACGATACAGTACACCAATTCAATAGCAAAGACGATAACCGACTGTACCTTACCATGGCTTTGCAAAACAGCAACAAATAATGACTTGACAAGTATGTATATCAAATTAATCAAGACAAAGAAATACGAATCAGCACGAAAGTGAACGTAAACAAATCCAAATTTGTTGAGAAATTTCCCGTCACCATACAACAAATAAGCAGGGTTCTTGAATTGCCTCACGGATCTTCTACCGAGCCAGAAAACTCTAGCAGCTGCTTGAAATAGAAGAATCAATACAGTCGCTAACAAGAAAACAGCAACGACGACCGTCCCACCTGAATCATGTTCAGTGAATTCCCATAAGCACATTACAGCTAACTGAGGAAGGGCAAGAAGCAATAATCTGTAAAGGGAACCCTTTATAATGTGGGGCCACTGTTGTCTATACTCATTGAACTTCCCTTCGTTGATCATCTTGGATCTAATGAGGATTTCGATGATCGCCTTAAATAATGACAAGCAAACGACCACAACAAAAGCAAAGAACAATAAAAAGATGATCGTAGTCATAAACAAGTTTGTAATTTCAATGCCTGCTAAGTATGAAACTCTTTGCATCCCTCTTAGCACAAGAATCTTGGAAGACAAGTGACTATCCTTCTCATTGATGGTGTATAACTTATTATCTAAAGAGTCGCTGTACCCGAAATCATCTGAGTCAAGAGTAATGGAGGCTCTTTTGAAAAGTGTCAAACGATTGTTTGTCTTTTGATGGTTATACAAGTTAGTCATCATCTCAACCGCTGATCTCTTAAATTTCTTCTTTTGAACCGAAATGGAAAGATATGCCTTTTTAATAATGTCAGTTGGAGTACCACCTGTTGCTTGGACATACCAGTTGGCTATATCCTGGATAAAATCGACCTTTATAATACCCAAGGACCACATAAAGTTCTGCGCCCATGCAGCAGCAATAGGAGGGACCTTTGCAACCGCCATCATAGCTGTAATAGATAAAGATTGGAAATAAACGAATAAAGACATGGAATTGGAGGCAATGTGAGCGGCGGTGTTTGAGTGCCCAATGACTGATACCACTCCTGAAGTGATGACACCCAACCCTGAAATTGCGGCAATGGGCCAGGCGGCATACTTTGTTTGTACTGTCTTGCCATTACTTAATACAGCCTCCACACAAGCGTACTTCTCCTGCGTTTGCTCGTTGAACAAAACCACACGAACTCTTGCGTCGAGGTCGGGGATGGTATACGCCACGTTAGGAATTTGGTCCGTGATCGACTTACTGATCTGGTAATTTGAGTCCAACTCCATGTGTCCGCTGGTAAGAGGACAAATGGGGCCATAATCCAACGAACAAAAGGAAAAATTTTTGGAAACCACATTGATACCATATGCGATCACATTAATGTGCGCCGCAGTTTTCCCATCAATATTGGAAAGCGCCTCTACGTTGAAGTAGACGGTGCTATCATGGGGATAAAATACCACGTCAAAACGCGTGGCCGTAAATTGTGAGTTGTCCATACATGTCAACAACGACGTAGACCGAATGTGCTTGGACCCCTTCGAGTTTTTCGCCGTCACCGAAAGGACAAGGGTGACTAACACCCATATAAAGTTAAGATACATTTTTTATCTCTGTTGACACTAGAGTGTACCTTCTGATTCCACTGTTTCAGTATTTCCGTTCCACCGACAGTGCTTGAATCTTTAGTGCCTCAAACCACTCCAGATAACGCTAACGCTTAATCTATTCTAACAGTTCAACCGCTCGCTAATAGTCTGACCTCAGTTAATGTGATCTGTATCTCTTTTCACTCCGGACCTTTTCTACCAAACTTTTGTATATTTGAGCCGAACTTCTTCGTTTATCGAGCGATAGGCAGGCTTTCTTATCCGTATAGTTGACTGATGGCCTATAGGTGGTGCTAACTATACCCCTGTATTAAAATAAACTAATTCCAAAGCATAATAACAAAATATCGACATCAGGCCCTAAGTATGAGCCTCATCTATATGCAGTACATATTTGGGGCTATTTATAAACTACCGTTAGCATAAATTTTATCAACAACTATAAAGTAATAAATCAGCATATAAGTTTTGTACGTGAGGGTGGCTAAGCTTTTAGTTGCATTGTTATGTCGCCGCCATCACGTACATTTTTGGCCAATTTTCAGATGTGTATAGCCTTGTAGAATGGCTTGCGATGCTTTGCATTGCGCCTCGCTAGTCCAAAATGAAAATTTTATATAGCAAATAGAGAGAGGAAGGAAAAAGAGGTTGAAACGTGTCAAAAAAGAGGCGGTGAAACGAAGGCGAAGAACCACAGAGCTATGTTCGATTTGGGTTAGAGAAAAGATAAGTTCAAGATAGAAAGGGGACATAATAGGGAAAAAAAGAGGACACAGTGGGGACAAATGCGGACATATCGGGACGAATATGGACGAAATGAGGGCAGAATGAGGATTGAATGTGCCTAGTCAAGATGTATAAGGATAGTGACAGGACAAGTCAAAAAAACCGTAGAACATTTAAGCGTATATAAGTGCGACATATGAAAATTGCGACTAGTACGGAATACCATTGGTGATGCGCTGGAATTCATCGTAGCCCTTGGTGTAAATAGACTCCATGGACTTTCTGATAAGGGACCGCATGAATGCTGAGGCCTCCTTGTCTGACTTACCAGGAGAGAACCGAGATCTCAATTTCTTGATCGTGTGGGGCTTAAAGCACGGTAAACCGCTTTCGAGCATGGGGTTTACTGTGCGCACAATAGTTTCCATGTAGGGTCTACACGCCAAATAACCCTTAACGCAGAGCTCTTCGAACCACTGGAAAGCTTGGGTGTCTGCGCTGCCGCCTAACACCAATACCATCTCGTGAGTTAACTTGAATGGAACTGCTTCGAATTTGACCCCACCAGGAACAATATCGAAACAGAAACCAAAGTCAATGTGCAAAATGTGGCCCTGGTCATCGTACATTATATTACCGTTGTGACGATCTTTGAATTGTAAAAGATACGAAATAATGGAATATGCTGCTAACGATTTGATCAAATTGTTCCTAGCTTTTTGAAACTCAATGGAATTTTCAGGCCCAAACTTGGTGGTAAAGTATTCGTACAAACCGTTTACCGCCTCTCTACCAAGCATATCTCTCGAGATCGAATTGGGCAATACGTCGATAACACCACAACCTGGAGCGGTTGCAGTGACTCTGTATGGATATACAAACATGTCGAGACCTGCGTTAGCCCATATAGTCCTGAAAACGGAAATCAACTGAAGGGCCAAAACATCTTGTCGACAATCATCACCGACTTTGAAAATGGCACTTTGCCACTTTTCGATGGGGATTTTTACAGATTCACCCAGTTCATCAATATCCTCCACATCCTTTTTAATCTTGAAGGTAGCCATAAACGGCGCTTTAGCATGCGACTGCAATGGTTTACCAGTCTTACGGTTGATATCTACCACGACTCCATCTGGATTACTGGGCAAATATACCCCAGGTTTGACCTCAATTTTAGCCATTTCTTCGTCGATTTTGAGCTTCTTCTCAGCTTTCGATTTTTTGATGTAAGGTTTCAACTTTCCAGATATGTCGGTAACCTCATTAAAAAAACCGAACTCTTTGTGGTAGAAGTCAAGGTCCTCTCTGCTGATTGACTTAAGCATCTGTTCTTGAATTCTATCTAACACTGGCTTCAATGAGTCGGGTTCGGTTGAGTCTTCATCCTTGTAGCTATTAGCTAACATATTCCAAATAATCTGGTGAGCAAATAATTGAGAAACCTTTGCAGTCTCAAGAATGAATCTCTCGACGTAACCCTTCGCATCGAATCTCAAGGATTGTACAATTTGAGGAACGTAGAAAAACGTTAAATTGACATCATGATGCTCCAAAGATCTCATAGTATATTGCAAGATATATGGGTTATTACCAAATGGTGGCAAGAATAAGGTTATTGAATCTATCGGTGATAATGGTGCCCAAAACAATAAGTGGTGGGAGGGCATATGTGTTCCAGCATTAATGCCAATGAAATATTGGACAGCATCAGGATAGAAAATCGCAGGGAGTGGTTTATCGATGATCAACTGTTGTAATAACTCATCCAAATTTTTGATCTTATACCTGAGTGCCAAGTTTACAGCTAAGATCGGGTCTATGCCATATGCTTTTGAAATATGACTACCACTGATATGATTACATACAAATGTTCCCTTCGAGTCGCGGGGATTCGTAGGGCTCAACCAGACCGAAATCTTTGAAATTTCATCATCGAGGAAGAACAAAATTAGAATCTTCTTCGATTCTAACCCGTCATCTCTAAGCGTGTTTGTATGTGACATCAAACGGGCAATTTCCTTCAAAAGCCCATAATCTGCTTTGATTTTGAGATTATTGGACCCAAATGGATAGCAAGCCCTTCTTCTAAACCACGAAAGGGTAGCGTCGAATATTGCTTTTGTAAGACTAAATACACTTCGCGAGCCTAATTTGGTGTGATAGTTCAAAACGTCAAAAGCAAAACGGATTAATTCAAATCTTACATTTCTTGCAAAAGGATGAAGGCTTGCGACTGATAAGTTGTTCAACCCAATTTCGATAAATCGGGTAAATATTTTGAGTAAATGATCGCTCTGATATAATGAGGCTTCGAAGTTCGAAGCAAACAACTTGATAATTTGAAAGTGAGGTTCGAACGTTTTTTCGGTGGCCCGAGAAATTCTATTGACGGCCTTACGATCACTTGGCGAGTACTCCATCTTGCTGAATTCAGGGTTTAAAATATCGTGTGATGTGGAGAACAACCCAATCCTTAATTCTATAGATGTCTCCCATTTTTTGGCAATCTCCGATAGAAGTAAAACCGATAAATTCTGTCGATCTTTCATAACTGAAAACCAAATCCCGATAGAAGCATTCATAATAAACGGTTCAAATAGTTCGAACGGAATTTCCACTAAATATCTAATGAGTTCCCCTAGGTTATCGTTGGAGATCAAAGCTAGACCTGCGCAATCGGTCAAAACATTGATAATTTCGTCACTAGATACATCATGATGCTTGGACCGAATTCTCAATCTAATATCAGTAACTTTTCTTCTTAAATTGTTAAACGCATTATCAGCGTCGTCTTGCGTATGAAGAGGTTCCTTGTTCATCAATTCAGTTACGAAGTTACTTTTCCAACTGAGCTGAGAGACAAAAGCTGGAAGCGTGTTCAAATTTTGAGGATTATATCTTGAGATGTTTGAGAGCTCTCTATCGTTGATGAGGACACTTCCTGCCATTTCCAAAGCGAAAGAAACTCCAAACTGCACTTTGCCGTTAGGTTGGAATCTGTCTAGGTCAGAAAGGTACGATTGAATCAAAGTTTTGACATCAACGTTGCATTTTACCAAAATTAATCTCACCCAATCTCTGGCTTTAGCGTGGAATCGGTTAAGGGTATCTTTTCTCCATTCATATGAGTCTGACAAGGAAAGAGATATACCAGTATTCTTGGCACGGTAAGACGTAGTAGGTTCATATTGATTTTCGTCTGCATCAACAATACTTTGAAAAAGTAAAGTCAACAAGTCAAATAAAGCAAACAAACTTTTATGGTGGCACAAGGATGAAGGAATTTTATTTACCAAAATATCGCAGCATTCAAATGCGGTATCTTGTAAATCTTTCAACCTGTGGCAACATAAGGCTAGCATGTTCGTAAGTTGTTCAGCAATGCGCTCGGAACTGAACTGTTTATTTCCACCACAATTGATAAGATAAATATAATCTTTCACGATTTTGATTGCGATATTATCAATATATTTATCGACTCTGCTAACCTTGATGGATGGGTCAGAATGGTAGTATAAAATCGTCGAACAATCCCCAGACTTGACCCTAAGGGATTCGACGAAGACAGTTGCGGATATAAACATCAATTTGGGATAAGAAATGTTACGATGAACTTCTTTTATGTCGCCCATGATATTCCTGTGATCTTTGACATTATGATTCGATGAACCTCTCCTCAAAACAGTATTCAATTCTAGAGACGTTTCTGTTCTATCCCAAGATAATTCTGAAGCTAATGGTGGAGAATTGTAAGCAATTCTTTTCAATTCACTACTGTATTTTGTTGCATTCTTCGAGTTGATAGAATACCCATGAACCACCATATTAAACCAAATGTTTCTGAACAAATTTATTGTGGTGGTATCATCGATCTTCAAAGCTGGCTCTCCCTTGTGTACATCAGGCAATAATTCCGCCAAAGGTTGCAAGTAAATACCAATTTGATCCCCAATCTCAGATATTTCATTGTGCGACCTGTGATGCTCAAGAATCCTCACTTCACCTTTACTGATGATGGCTTGGAGCATTTCGTGCAAGTAGACTTTGAAAAGAGGGTCCTGCTGTCTAAGCTTGCGTGATAAAGAAACCCTGGCGCTGATAAGGGAATTTAAAAGAACCGTATCACTATCCTCTAATGCGTCAACAGACAACCTATTCAATAACCTGCACAAGATGACAAATTCACGATCAGGCAAAAACGGTGCACATGATACCAAACCTTTCAAAAGAGTTTCACCAATTCTAGAATGGAGCTTGCTCGTCTTTTGAGACAAAATCGTTACAGCTAGTGTGCTCACCGTCTGATCATTGCATGCGCGAGAAATATCAGCAATAGCGGTTATAGCGTTCTCACATACTCGGACATACTCAGCCTCTTCGTAACCATTAGATTGCACGTTACCATTACGCTGAATGTTCAGTTTTTCAAAGTGTAAAGAAGCTGAAGAGTTCGACCTTGAAAGTCCCTTCGAATTTTGTAAATCCCGAACTGTAAACGTATCCGCTCTTCCCAAACCGGTGTTCCGTCTAAAGGAATTCCTAGCCTGCAAGCTGTCATCCCCGCTGAATAACAAATTTGTCAAAGCGTAGATAGTAGTAACGACAGCATCTTGTGATAAGACCTTGCTTGCCAACCCCACACTCTGAGATGCACTCAGACAGTACTTCGTGTCGAATTTAGGATTAGCAACTAAAGAGGTGAATGCCCTGGTTAAAGAAGGCCCAACACGTTCATCCTTGTAAACTAAAAGTGAGCCTAGCTGGATGACACTCAAGCCTAAAACTGGATCTAACATAACATCATAAATAGATAAGGAACTTTTCAAAATACGTTTAGCAACCGCAATGCTGACATTATCTGTAAACATACCACACCCAAGAACTTGCACATTAAATGACTTAGCCGAATAACCTGTTTTAAGTCTGGAGAAGGTGGAGTAGACAATGTAGGTTTCGCCTCTGTCCAAAAATTCCATCTTCTGAACCGCCAATTGGGACAATTCACCGATTATCTTCATGTGAAATCCAGAGATGTCTAAGCTATCTGCACAGCTATTTGTATCGCTTTCGTCATCGTACTGTTTCGATACCTTGAGCAAAAGATACTCCAATAAAGGCTTCTTGGAATTACCGAGAATCGAATTGAAAAGAGAGCACATCAAGCTACTTAACCGCTCGATATAAAGGATGGGAGAGAATTCCGACACAACAGTCCGATCGGCGATAAACGAGTACTCATTGTTGTTAGCAAATACGTTGTTTAAATAATTTTCGACATCGTTGAGAAATTCAAAGTTGTCGATACAGACGTCCAAAGTTTTGAAGATCTTGAGCGCTTTTTCGGAACGTCCCAAAATTTGCGGATTTTGAATCAAGGCCTCAATGAACCCCAACAAAGAAAAGTAGTGAGACAACTCATACGACTTGCTACTGAATGTCTTTTGATTGAATTCATTAAGGAGGTCTACTACCTCGTCACAAAGTATGCCTTCGAATTTGCTTCCCAAGTTGATAGCTGCCGTGGTCAATTTCTCACCCAAAACATGCCATGGCGACGATTCACCAGTCACTTGAAAAATTGAATTTGCAAACTTTTGTTCCGGCAACTCTAATAAGTACAACCGGATTTTATGCAAGAGAACTTCAGCCTGTTTGGGAAATTTCATGTCGCTCAAGGTGGAGTCGCATAAGGCGATTAAGATTTCGAACTCTTTAGTCGTCATTGCAACATCTGATAACTCTGCATCACTGCCTTTGCTCGCAAAGGATAGTAATTTGGTAAAATCATCGGTTGTTTCACTATTGGGTTCACGAAGGCTTGTGGGAACATTCTCCACCGACAATTTCGCTAACTTCTTTAACGCTTCACCTCTTATCGTACCCCGTGTTATCCCGAAGTAATCCATCTCGTAGTAGTGATTATCTATTTAATGCTGTCTAGATATCACCAATTCACCAAATAGCTGATAAATAGTCTATAATGCCAGACTTGATGATAATCGGAGGGCTTTAAAGAAAAACCATATTACGGGCGCACGTGAAAATATTACCACAATAAGAAGCTCCTCACCAGATTATCAATGTATTTCTATTATATAGAACCTAATATACAGATTTTAAGACATATGAAGGTCCTTATTAGCGTTCAGGCAAGATTTTATTGTGGAGAAATACGAAATCAAAAAAATAATACCGTAGCATGCTCCCTCAAGGGTGAGGCTGTCTTCTGAAAAGACAGCTTTTGCCCAAGATTAGAAAAAATGACTGACTGAACGCTAATAAATGCTTCTGTGAGAAAAAAATGCTCTACTTTTATCGACGTAAGCCTTTCAGTTTATCAGTGACCGAGACTACCCGAATCAAGAATAAGTTTCAATCAAGGTATCTCTCAAGTTACCGGAAATAGAGTCTGGCTGAGCATCTTGTAATCTGAAAATGGATTCAACAACTGATAACTCTGGTGCTGTAGTGTCCAAGCCTGCAACGGCCAACCAATCGTTAACTACCATACCGGCCCCAACCACAGAAGAACCTCTGTTGACAGTACCGGCAACAAGAGGTACTTGTAATAATGACGATAATTCTTCCTGATCCTGAATCGAGGTCTGTGGATGAACCAAACCACCCTGGTTGGACAACGAGCAGTAAGAGCCCACCAACACGTTACCAGCAATGGTTTGACGGAAAACTTCGACTCCCAAAACATCGGCAATCAACTCTTCGGTTTCCCTCTCGATGTCAGGATGTACTAAGGCAACGTAGTCATTACAACAGATGACATTTCCCAAGGCAGACAACCTTTCTTCCACCCTTTGGATCTTGACGGAGTCTGGTAAGGAATTTCTCAAATGCATTAACTCTTGGTCGGTCGTCTGGGTAGGCACCAACAATCCACGTCTATTGCCGGCTGTCATTCTACCAACTATACGTGTACCAGCAATCGTGGTGTGTACGATGGGAATAACATCACCTAATTCTGCTTCAAATGATGAGTAAAAATTTTCCGATCCGCCAACAGCGACAAGACAATATGAATTTGTTAACTTAGAAAAAACACCAACTTCGTTAGAGTTCTCAAACTGTGTTCTACTCGCCATATTTGATAAAGTATAATAGAAGAGCTAGTTTTTCTTCCTTTTTGATAGTTGGGCTCCCTATTATTAGTTTAGAGATGAGACAAATTTTCAAAAATGGTCACGTGACATTCGAGAGAAGCTGCAATCTCGTTAATGCTATCATAAGCGAAGATGATATAGCCTTCATTATCTGTGCCTATATGGCCAAAGAGAAGGGGAGCTTCATAAGTCACGATTGATCAAGAGCTTTATCTCTACAGTGTTACTTTCGTCTGTTAAACTATGTTTCCATATATTACTTGCATTATTCGTAGATTCCACATAATTATTGCTATATACTCAATTTTATAATTATTAAACATTAGAACTGCGGCCACATAGTATTGGCTAAGGACCAGTTCTTGAAAATAGGGAGCTTATCCAATGTTTGTTTAGTCAAGGGCACTGTTCATCGCACCATCATCGAAGTCGTCTTCGTCTTCGCTGTCCTTCCAGTCTTCAACTTGAACATCGGCCATATCAACGTCATCGGCATCGTGGTTGGGTAAGACTTCCAAGCCTTTCGAGCCTAATACCACTCTTGCCACTTCTTTATCTCTTACTTGACCCTTCAATAACATGACCGCCAAACGATTCAACAATTCGCCTTGGATAAGACGATTAAGAGGTCTGGCACCGAGGTCTGAAGAGTACCCATTCTTCACCAAGTATTCTAAAGCATCATCGTCAACCTGTAAAGTTAAAGCCTTACCGTTAGCAGCAAATCTCTTTTGAACCTCGTCCAACCTAATCTTAACAATCTTAGCAATTGCTTTTTTGGATAACCTGTTGAAAATGACGGTGCTTGATATACGATTCAAGAATTCTGGTCTAAAATGGCCCCTCACGGCATTGGATACGAGCTCCTTAGTCGAATCATCAATTTTAGATCCCTTGGATGCATTAATGTACTCTGCACCCAAATTGGAAGTCATGATGATGATGGCGTTCGAGCAGTTAACAACTTTTCCCTGAGAGGAGGTAACTCTACCATCATCTAAAATTTGTAAAAGAACAGTCAAAACTTCGGGGGCGGCTTTCTCGACTTCATCAAACAATACAACCGAGTAAGGGCGGCGTAACAAGGCTTCCGTCAAAATACCACCTTCTTCGTACCCGACGTAACCGGGCGCTGCACCCAACAATTTGGACGCAGACCATTTATCTCCCAACTCCGAGCAGTCGATCCTTATCATTGCTCTTTCATCAGCAAACAAAAACCCGGCCACTTTCTTTGCCAATTCTGTTTTACCGGAACCTGATAAACCGAGGAACAAGAAAGAAGCAGGCTGGTTTGGATTTGCCAAACCTGAACGGTTTAACCTTACTGCGTTCGAAACCGCTTTAACAGCTTCGCTCTGGCCGACAACTTCTGCCGACAACACCTTCTCCATATTAATTAACTTAGCATTTTCAGCCTGTGTCAATTTCGTCACTGGGATACCGGTTAACCTTGCGGCAGTCTCGGCCACTTGTTCGCTACCAACTGCATTCTTCAACATGGCATCAGAACCCAAATCTTGTTCTTCTTCAGCGACCTTAATTTCCAATTCCTCAATTTGCTTAGAAACATTTGGTATTGCGAAATATCTTAAATCAGCTGCCGTCGCAGTATCGTGCCTTCTTTCAGCATCTTGTGCCTTTATTTCAAGATCATCTAATTTACGCTTAGCAGCAATTAATTGATCATGTCCTGCACGTTCTTGGTTGAATCTTTCTCTCAAAGGTCCTAACTGTTCTTCCAAGTCAGCCTTTCTTTTCCTGGCACTTTCAAGACGATCCTTAGAATCCGCATCAGCTTCGACGTCTCGTTCTAATGCATTAATTTCGACTTCGATCAAATGCAACTGTCTCTCCAAGTTATCCAATTCTTCTGGCTTGGAGTCCCTTGCAACCGCTACAGCTGCAGCGGTTTCATCAATAAGGTCAACAGCTGAATCTGGTAAGCTTCTGTACGTCAAGTACCTTGAAGCTAATTGAGCGGCTGTTACCAAAGCACTATCTAGTATACGCACACCGTGATGTATTTCATATCTTGGTTGCAATCCTCTCAATATAGCCACTGTCTCAGGGACTGTGCTTGCAGGGACATCGATCTTTTGAAATCTTCTTTCGAAAGCACCATCTTTTGAAATGAATTTCCGGTATTCCGAAAAGGTTGTAGCTCCAATACAATGGAGTGTTCCTCTCGCTAACATAGGTTTCAACAAGTTAGCAGCGTCCGATTTACCATCTCCCATCAACATATGAATCTCGTCAATAAAGAGAATAATCATTTCATTTGATTTTTCAATTTCGTTCAATACCCCTTTAATTCTTTCCTCGAATTCTCCTTTATACTTGGCTCCGGCTGTGAGAGCACCTAAATCTAAAGCGAACAAACGAGAATTGGCCAATATGTTCGGCACATCACCATCAATAATTCTTTGGGCAACTCCCTCAACAATAGAAGTTTTCCCTACACCTGCTTCACCAATTAAAACCGAGTTTGACTTGGTTCTTCTCGCCAAAACTCTGATGACTCGTCTGATTTCCTCCTCTCTGCCAATAACAGGGTCAATTTTACCCTCTCTCGCTTTTTCAGTGAAGTCCTCACAGTATTTGTTCAAGAATTCGTACGATGAGGACAGATCTGCTTGTCTTGAGTCAATTCTTTGACTTCCTCTCAACTCAATTGCCTGAGCTTTGATGGCATCAATATTGATGCCGCTTTCCTTGAAAATGTCCTTTATAGAATTGTCTTCTAATAAGGCTAATAACAAGTGATCTTGCGCAACGTAATTGTCTTTCTGTTGAGCTTTAATCTTGTTCGCATTATTCAACATCTGACCTGTGGCATAGCTGGGCCTCACTTCGTCTGGAGCTGGCGTTTGTGAGGGCAACCTTACCAAGTGTCTATTCACATTTCTTTCAAAAGTAGGCCATTCAAACCTCCCCTTTTGCACCAATGTCTTAAGATAAGCTGTTGAATTTTCATCATCCGATGGAACCATTGCTGCTAAGAAATGCAATGGAACCAATTGAGAATGGTTATTTTCCTTTGCCAATTGAGTGGCATTGGTTATTATCTTCAAAGCATTGTCTGTAAATTGAGTTTCATCCATCTTTGTGATTAATGTTTGCCTTGGTGATCGTTATTAGATGCCAGATTTCAAGTCCTTAAATACACTAGCCCCTGGTCGGACCAAGGTTAGCTAGAAGGCACGAGAAACTTGCGGAACTCGCATGAAGCATAGAACATTCTAGAACCTTCTAGCAATATTTGAAGAACATTACACAAACCCGTCCGCAGTATCGCCTAACGCTAACTGGAGTTCGCGACTAATCAAGAACAAATAATTAAAGGAAATACCGCTTCCGGCTAAAGTTCCGTGGATAAGGCTATTACTGACTGAATTTGAATAACCGCGCCGTTGTTTATACGAAGTCTTAAATTTTGCACTAAAATGTAGGACATCAAAAAGCCTTTATGGCCAAGTTGGTAAGGCACCTCACTAGTAATGAGGAGATCGTCAGTTCGAATCTGGCTGAAGGCAAATTTGAGTTTTTTTTTTTAGTGATGAACCTAGTCTTTTTTTGATGGGAATAGGCCAGTCCTTTATTTAACGCATATGTAGCTATTTAGCCCCAACGGGTGTGCTGAAACTGGGGAAACTGTTGTTGAGAGAGACCAGTTTGTTGCGGTTGAAAACCCGAAAATCCAGTTGGCTGTTGAGCATACGCACCATTTTGTGGAGGGTACCCGAGTCCTGTTGGCTGTTGTGACAACTGTTGATACGATGAATTCTGTTGCTGTTGTCCAGGGACAGCAGCATTAGAAGAATATTGGTTAGGCCTGTTATAAAGCGACAAAATGGACTGTTTGTTAGTCTGCTGCGCTATCAACTGCGGATTCTGCTGCTGCATCAAGAGCTGTTGGTGCTGTTGATTATTTGGATCCAAATACTGTTGACCGTTACTATCTATATAAGTGATTTGGCCGGTAACAGGGTCAGTGTATTGATAAATTTGCGGTTGTTGCAGACTTGAAGATGGTGCAGTCGTTGTCATGGAACCGTTGTTTGCACTTGAGCTTGTGTTAGAGGGGGACCACCAATCGCTGGCGGGCTGTTGCAGACGCTGCAGCCCTAATAAAGAGCTCATCGGATTATTTTCCTGGAATGATAATGACTTATTGGTAGGGGGTCTTTTGGGCAATTCCGGTGGAACTTCTTCCCGCGTTGGGTTTGTCGCCTGGTCCTGATCCAAGATATCTAGAGCAAGTTCCACGCTACCGTTACTTAACAAAACCGCTTCTTGTACTGACTCCCTGTCAGAATAGCCGTATCCCATTATTATACGGACCTGTTTTGGATACTGCGACGCCTCATAGTGTGTAAGCCTCCGATGGCTCAACGATGGCGTGGGTTCCGCGGAGTTCTTCCTATAATTGGGCCTGAATGAATTCAGCCTCGATCTCAGCCTAGTACTTGAAGGAGTGAGTCCTTCATACTCGTCTGAATATCTGCTTCTATCATCGTACGCGTTGAACCCGTCATCACGGAATTTGCCCAACAAGTACTTGTCCCGAATGAATTCTTCAATCGGGCCGTCGTCGTCATCGTCGTGGGGAAATAGTTCCTTGGCAGGATTCCACCTCTTATTGGCCTTTCTATTGCCCACCCTTCTCAAGCAGTCAACCTGCTCGCTTGACCACAGATCAAGAGTTAGCGATTTAACCTTTGATACGTCACTGGGTAGTACCTTCCTATGAATCGACGCACATCTTCCACATAGAAGAATACCCAAGTTCCAAGCGGCCCATGTAGGATAAGCGGAACCACATTCTCCACACTTATTGTCATTACCCCTAGCATTAACTATGTCAATCAACTGCCTTTCGACATTTTTCTGGTGCCTTTTAGACATTATGGTCGTACTATTTGCTGATATGGAAAAATATAGCTAGTTCCAGCAATTCCTGAAATTACAGAGTAGCTTTAATTACGCGCGAGAGAACGTCATATGACTAGCCGAGCCATAATGAAGAGTTGAAGTATAAAACATTTTTATATATTAAATGGAACATCGTAAGACTTCCTAGTAGAAGATAACTCTCTAATTCTTAAAGAGTCAATGCAAATGTTGATATTAGCTAGTTCTTTCGAGAAATCGATTTTCTTGATGGTAGAAATCAACTTACCTAGCTCTACCTGGTTGGACTGTATGCCTTTCAACTCACCAATGATCAAGGATACATGGTAGTCATGCGCTATTGGAGAATCGTCCTTCACCAAATCAAGCAAATTCATGTTGTCGACCACGACTTGGTGCAAATTCTTGAAAAAAATGGCCGCATCTGGGGTGAGACGTATTCTGCCGGCAATGAATAGACTGCTTGATGTAGAGCTTTTGTAAAAAGTCAATCGTGGCTGGAACTTGAGAGTAAGGAATTTTTTATCGCTTTTTAATGTGTCTTTCGAGGCAGCGTTTTGAAAAAGTATACGGTTGAGGTTTTGTATCCTCTGGGACTCATCCTTATCGTGCTGCACCAACGCCTCGGGGATCACCATGTTCTTCACTGACTCCCTGAGGTTCTCGATATACTGGTCCATTTTGTACACTTCTCCCTTAATGTTCGGGAAAAGCGTGATATGGTGCTGTCTGAGTAAGTAGTTGTTAGAAATGCTGAAGGTGCCCTCCATTCCCGTCGAGGGATTACCAATTATATTCCAGTGGTACTTATTACTTATAGCTGGCCGCTGCCTATGTACGTGCTGGATAGCTTTGTTGCAAATCTGCTTCAACTGATTGAGTACTGGCAAAGATGGGTTCCAAGGTAAATACACGAATATGCTCGACATGTTAACTTGTACACTGTGATTTTGCAGAAAGAATGTGAGTGGGGGTACTGGTGGTAATGGGCTGTTTTCTGATTCTTCGGAAGATGAGTAACCATGCAAAGTTTCCATTCCAGAGTTCTTTCTCTGCAATCTTTAGATGGGCTGGAAATGGCCCTTTCTTAACCTGCAAATATAAAAAAAATTGAAAAGCTTTCTACATGTTATACCACGTGCAAACCAAATCTAACTCGCAAATTTGAGCTACAAGTTTGGCCTTATCTCTGTGCGAGCATATTTACAGGTTAGCTCCCCACTTCAGTCTGTTTTCTGCACCCCCTGTTGGGGTATCTATGCTACAAATAAGCTCAGAGCTAATATCCCCCGCCCCCACACTGTAGTGATTGCGCGGTCTGTACCATTGCCCCCTGCTCCTTAAGCCTTGCTTTAAAGTGCGAACAATTAAGCCACTTATGTGAACTGCGCAATTACCCCACAGAAGCGCTTTTCTGTTTAAGCGAAATGGCCTATCTCAAAAGATAACCATCTGGTTATTTATCTGTCCACTGACTAATGATAAGCACCCACTGGCTCAAAATACCACAGTATAGGCTGTATTTGTCGAAGGTCCTGTTAGGGCTATTTAGTGGACCATTGATATACAAGGGGTTGCTATTGGGTCCTCCAAATTATTTGAGGATCTCGTAATTACTATTAACAAAGTACCCCATCAAGAGAATTATTACGGACTGCATAAAGCCCGAGTCGTATTGAATCATCGCGGAGTAATTTTTCAGACACCTGGTTATCTCAAGCAGTACTAAATTATTGTCCTAGGGTAAAAGGAAATTCTTCTTGCTGGATCGTAGTATCCTATATAAAGTGTCGTGGCTTGATTTTGCAATTCTGATAACTTCAATTGGCTCAAGCTGTTCGTTCGTACCATAACCACAATAGAATGACGAGCAAGGTGATTAGCAGACTAAAATTAAGGATGTCACACACGGGGGACTCCATGTCCGTAAAGTCGGTGAAAGAGGATGTTTCCTCACAGATAGTTGTTCCCAGCGAGATCTATAACTTAAACATCGTTTTAATGGCGTTTACGGCCGCTGCAGCGGCCATTATTATCGGGTACGATGCCGGGTTTATTGGGGGCACGGTTTCGCTCGTAAGCTTTCAAGAAGAGTTTGGCTTGGACAAAATGTCCGCGAGCGCGAGTACCAATGTCAGCTCTAACGTGGTGTCGGTATTCCAAGCTGGAGCATTTTGGGGCTCATTGTTGATGTACCCAGTTGGGGAAATATTGGGGAGAAGGATAGGATTGATCATCTCAGGGTTCTTGCTAACGTTTGGGGCAGCCATTTCTTTAATCTCTAACAAGGATAGGGGCTTAGGTGCCATTTATGCTGGCAGAGTTCTAACGGGTGTGGCTATTGGGGGTTGTTCGGGGCTTGCACCAATATACGTTTCTGAAATCAGTCCTCCCGCGATTAGGGGGAAGCTAGTCGGGCTCTGGGAATTATCGTGGCAGGTGGGTGGAATAGTGGGCTATTGGATTAATTATGGAGTGTTACAGAATATCCCAAACTCACGTAAACAGTGGATTATACCGTTTGCGATTCAGTTGATTCCTTCAGCTTTATTTTTTTTTGGCTCTTGCGTTATTCCCGAGTCTCCTAGGTTCTTGGTCTCGAGAGGCAAAACCGAAAAGGCAAGAAAGAACCTATCATATTTAAGAAAATTACCAGAAGATCACGAATTTTCCTTACATGAGATCGATATATATATAAAGGATTTCGATGAAAGGGAAGCCAAAATTGGCCAAGGTTTCTTTGCTCCTATGATTGAAGTTTTCACATCCAAAAAATTATTATACAGATTGATTCTATCCACATCCTTATTTCCTATGCAAAATGGCAGTGGTATCAACGCCATCACCTATTATTCTCCCACCGTCTTCAAATCCCTTGGGGTGACTGGTTCTAACGCCGGGTTGCTATCTACTGGAATTTTTGGAATTTTGAAAGGGGCTTCAGCATTATTTTGGATCTTTTTCATCGTTGATAATTTTGGCCGTCGTACGGCTTTGATTTGGTTCTCGATCCCCTGTTCGTTGACGATGTGGTATATCGGTGCTTATGTCAAGATCGCGGATCCCGCCAAAAGAGTAGCGGACGGGAACACTACCATGGATGCTGGCGGCAAGGCTGCCCTAGCCATGTTGTACATTTGGACTATTTTCTACGGCACCTCTTGGAACGGCACTCCCTGGGTAATCAATTCGGAAATATTCTCTCAGGAGGTACGAACTTTCACCCAAGCCGTCAATGCTTCTTCTAACTGGTTCTGGGCCTTCATTATGGGAAGATTCACTGGTCAGGCTTTCGAAGCGACCTCTTACGGATTGTACTTTCTTTTTGGGGCATGCATGATAGTTTTTCCATGCGTGGTGTTTTTCTTGTATCCTGAGACCAAAGAGATCCCCTTGGAGGCGATTGATCATCTATTCGAGGTTCCTGCGTGGAGGGCCAGAGATTATGCCATATCTAAATATAACCTTGAATATGAACATCATAGTTCTCGGCAAGAGAAGCCTTCCTCTGTGGTATCCGACTTAGAAGAAAAGAATGGAGTCACGAACATTGAAACTGCCCGAAAAGAAGATAGTGTGTCCCCGACGCCTCCACCTGTATCTGCCTAATAATCTCAAACTTGTGTTTCGATGTCGGTGATTAGCGGGCTAAGCTATTATTATATAACGCTGTATAAATAGTTTATGTAGGGGTTTAAATCTCAAGTAGTACATCGGATTTTACTTCACTAATGCTATAAACTTCATTTCGAAGTCTTTGTAGGTGTATTTCGCAACTTCTTTGTATCTTTGCATAAAGGAGTCAATTCTACTATCAATGATTTACGAGATCGTTTCTAATTCATATCAACGAATAATGACTGCTAGTAGATACTTTCAATATGGCTTTATGCAATGTATAATTTAATAATTTTGCGTAAAGAGTATAAAAAAGCGTAGTTTGTCCGTCCCATTTTTTGCAACCCATTTTTTTTCATCTCTAATAACAGAATACTACAAAATCAATAAAATGGTACGTTAGAAGGGGCGAGAACAGAGGGTTGAAAGAAAACTTGCTGACATGGATAGGGACCTAAAAAAGGATTATCACAAGAGGAGAAAAAAGAGAAGCTACTCGAATTCTTCAATCAAAGTCATACTTTCTACACGTTGAAAGAGATAGAAAAAGATGGATCCAAGTACGCCAAAATATCGTCTATGGTCATCAAGGACCTTGTTCAACTGTTAATTGATGATAATTTGATCAATTGCGAAAAGTGTGGAACAACTAATCTCTACTGGTGTTTTAAGTTTGACAAGATCAAGAGTCTACAGACCCAATACCATGCTTATGACGAAAAACTCAAAGAACGGCGGACTGAAAAGGGCCAATTAGAAGAGAAGATCCAGCTGGGAAAGCTTCAGCGGTTGCCAAAATCTGACTTTGGAAATAGAAAGACGTTGCTCGAACAATTAGCCGCTTTGCAACTGCGCAAAAAGTTGTTGCTAGAAGAATTGCGAAAATACGCCGACAGCGATCCAGAGTTAATCGATAAACTAAAAGCAAAAAATGTCCAGCTTATCAGGGGTATTGAAATGTTTACTGATAGTATCGAGCTGATGATCTACTATTTTACGAGAGTGGCATTGGCTCCAATTTCTGACGAAGATTTGAGAGCTGAGCTTGGAATTCCTTCTGAGTTTCCCGAGTTGCCCTTGCTAACATGATTCTTTCGAAGGAGCCTTCAAAACATGTGATACTAGGCAAGCTTTCTGGATATACGAAGCTAAATTCTCTTTACAATATACTGTTCTTCGTACACACATAGTGAGGCACATGTTAAATATGGTTCTAAGAAATGCATGTGTTTAAACCGCGGGTGGCCTGATGCGAGTTCACAGGCGAAAATTCTGTGGAGAACCGAGTATATATCTACGCAAATTCGCAAGGGATTAAAGCAAAGAAGCTGTACCGATAACTTGGCTACATAGACGTAACTATGTTTGATATAGCTGATGACAAACACGTTGAAGTTTTCCTTTTCTTGGCTGATGGGATAGTGCATGAAACCACTCCGGAGAAAATAGAGCAATATGTCGATAAGACTTTCGATAAAAGCAAGTTGGACGAATATTGCAGAACTTTGACCAAGCCTTCCGAAATTCCTGGGTTCAAAGAAGAGATCAAGAGTTCAGTTAACAGCAGCTCCACTGCATCAGTTAGAAGTTTTGTTCTTCTAATGAATGCTTTAGATTCGAGGATCCTAGCCCCAGCAATTAGTGGTTCTGTTAAATTAATCAGGGATATGGACTATACTGAGTTACAGGCTTTGTTGTCTTCGTGGCAAAATTCGAACTTGGAATTTAGAAGAAGAATTTTCAGGTTGGCTTATTCTTTAACCATTGCAACATTTATCAGAATGGCCTCTGAGATACATAATGAGGCAAGTGGGTTCCCAGGAAGAGAAATCAGAGAGACAATTTATGAAAATCAGGAGATTGATACTTTCAGGTATGAGATGTTGGAGCACCCTACTGGGACTGAATTGTATGTTCCTAATATTGACGTTTTGATTATTGGATCTGGATGTGGTGCAGGTGTAGTGGCCCATACATTGGCTAATGATGGATACAAATGCCTTGTTTTAGAAAAAGGAAAGTACTTTCACTCCAGTGAGTTGGTTTTCAATGATCTTGAAGGAACCAAAGTCTTATATGAGGAAGGTGGTAAGTTGCCAACGAGCAATCAACAAGTCTTAATTTTAGCGGGTTCGACTTTCGGTGGTGGGTCTACCGTGAATTGGTCAGCTTGCTTGAAGCCTCCATTCAAGGTGCGTAAAGAATGGTATGATGATTATGGAGTTGATTGGGCAGCAGATGAACTTTATGATAACTGCATTAATTATGTGTGGCAGCAGGTTGGTGCAACCACAGAAGGTGTTACGCACTCTTACACCAATCAAGTTATCTTGGATAGTTCAAAAAAATTGGGCTATAAAGCTAAGGAAGTTGCACAGAATAATGGTAACCATCCCAACCATGATTGCGGATTTTGTCATTTAGGTTGTAAGTATGGAATCAAGCAAGGTAGTGTAGCTTGCTGGTTCAGAGATGCAGCGGAAAAAGGGTGTCAGTTCATGGATCAAGTTAAAGTTATTCGCATACTCCACAAAGATGGAAAGGCAGTCGGGGTATTATGTAAAGACGCTAATACCGGCGCACGTTTTACCATCAAAGGTCCAAGAAAATTTGTTGTCAGCGGCGGTTCATTAAATACCCCGGTTGTTTTGCAGAACTCGGGTTTCAAGAATAAACATATTGGTGCCAACTTGAAATTACATCCTATTTCAACTTTGTTAGTCTACTGGGGTAAAGATGTTTACACCCAACCTCATAATAAGGCGATCTTGACTACTGTATGTACCGAAGTTGATGACCTAGATGGTAAAGCGCATGGTGCTAAAATAGAAGCTATATTACACTCCCCTCTGTTGGAAGCTGTGTACCTTCCTTGGAGATCGAGCGACCAGGTTAGACAAGACATACTTCGGTACAACAACTTGTCAGCCATACTTTTGATTACTAGGGATACATCTGCTGGTACTGTGACCTCTGACAAGAATAAAGATGCGCTTGTGGTTGATTATGCCGTCAACAAATTTGATCGCAATGCATTATTACAGGCTCTTTTGGTCGCTGCCGACATGGCTTACATCGCAGGAGCAGAGGAAATTATCAATCCACAACCTTGGAGCCCAACCTTCAAGTCATACAAGCCGAAGGAACAGAGAAGTGTCAACGACGAAGAGTACGTCCATTGGCGAAAGGAGACGAGTAAGATCAAGTTTGATTCTTATGGTATGCAATATGGCTCAGCTCATCAAATGAGTACTTGTCGGATCTCGGGTAAAGGTCCTTCTTATGGTGCTTGTGATCAGAAGGGCAGATTGTATGAATGCAAAAATATTTATGTCGCCGATGCAAGTGCTTTGCCAACTGCAAGTGGTGTAAACCCTATGATTTCAACTATGGCTACTGCCAGGCTCATTGCATTGGGTATAAGCAAAGACTTACAACCTCAAATGAAACTCTGACCGAGATATTTATATGTATATATAGTAGTTGATAACATGTTTTTTTATTTAACTCATTATTTGACATCATATAATACACTATTGCAACTCAAGAAATACTTGAGGTTTTTAACGTCACTATCATTTGCAGGAGACATAGCAAACCCTAACGGTCCTTTCTCACATTCACTACATATCAATAGTCTTTCAACCTTCATATTCAGTATTTCGCTATCTTCTGTTGAAAGCGGCTGTTTCAAATTTCTAGCGGGTTTAGAAACGCCAATATTGTCGAAATCCCAAACATCATTTATCCTAAAGTACTGTGCTTGAGGATCATCGTCATTTCCATTTCCTGGTAGCTGGACCATTTGTGGTGCATTTTCTATCGTAATTTCACTTGATTTAATACCTGAGAGCGGTATTATCTTTGCATTACATCCATCAAAAGGACACCGTAAGGACAACTGACCATTTTGGTACTCATGCAGCGTTTTGACCACGTCAAACTGTTGCAAAGCCATTCTTTAGTAGGAAAGCAAGAGATAGATCTCGATGATACTTTCACGCGTTGAAAAATCTACGACAGCTTTTCAATTTTCGTCTAGTATAAGTGAAATAGTATATACACTTTATATAGGTCATAACTTAGATTTCAGGTTTGTATCATCTATGTTCTTCAAAGCTAAGTCGGGAAGATGTTTATACAAATTAGCGTATCCCTCTGCATCTGCAGAACTGGCACTTCCTTTGGCGATTCTCATGGCAATACCTTGCGAAATGACGCAGAGTCTTAGTAAACCGAACACAACACCTACAGTCCAGTTGTCGATAGCATTGTTCGACGGCTCTTTCTCATTCCAATTGTAGCCCAATTTGGACTGGTAAAGAGCCAATTTTTTGTAGACCGTAGAGACGGAATCCGGGTTCTCAATTCCCATGTCAGTTTTGAAAGGCTTGTAGAGCAACAAGTTCAACTCATGGGGTAGTTGAAAAGGTTGCATGAAGTTGGCCAAGTCGAACAATGGGTGTCCAAAAGTACATAATTCCCAGTCCAAAACGGCCACTACCTTAGATCCATTAGGCTCGAATAAGACGTTATCAATCTTGAAATCGCCATGAATTAAAGTCTTTTTAGTAGGATCGTTGGGAGCATTGGATAATAGCCACTCACACAATTGCTGGAAATAAGGAATTGGTACAACTGTTTGAGACTGGAGCTTCGCAACCGAGGTTAACGTCTTAATCTGCCTTTGGAAGTAAGTACCCGAACTCCGGTTTATTTTGTCAGGCTGAAACTGAGGAAAGTGGTTAGCCGGCAACTCCTTAATAAGCGTGATAGGGTCGAGCAAATGGACGGCAACAATGGTGTCCATTACCGAATCCCAATGCTTTTCTGCTTCGTCTCGACTCAACTCGGGCATGCTCGGATCTTTGAGTTGTTTCCCATTTATGAATTCCATCAAGTAGAAAACATACCCAATTACGGACTCATCCTCGCACAACAAGTACACCTCAGGCACTGGTACCTTTCGGTCGCTTTTCTCGTTGCACGCTTGAATTCCCTTTAGCATGAAAAACTCTCGTTCAATTGCATGTGCGGACTTCGAAACCAAGTTGGCATTGGCGACAGGCTTTCTCCTCAACACAAACTCAAATCCAACGGCATCGGTGACAAAGTAGGTTGGGTTTGACTGCCCAAAGGTGAATTGCTTTATTGTTAACGGTAACTTGAACGTATGCTCTTTTAATCCGAAAGTCGTTTTAGAAGGTTTTGACAAATTGAACAAAAATTTCTCCAAACCTTTGGTGTCGAATAAGCTTCTTACCTCTGTTACGTCTGGCATTGACATATTACTTACCTTTTTCTATAGACTGTGGGCTTTTAATTCGTATCCAAGTAAAAGAAGAAAAAGTTTAGGTAACCCCGCAAAAATTCTCCATGGATTTTCAATGCGCTCTAATGATAACGACTTCATAGTTTTACAAGATGGCTAGACTAAAGGATACGAATATCCTGAGCATAGCTATCTGAAAACCGCAAAATTACCAGAAAGCTTTGAGTTCTTTTGTTCCCTGATTTTGCATTTTGACGGTTTCTCTAGATATACAACTATTCCCGACAGATTTGAATCGGTTCATGAAAGACGTTCATATTAGTTAGAGATGACGAAATTAATATGCATATGTACAAAGAAGACACTGGGAAGCAGTCAAGCACTCCCTCAGGCAAATAGTAACTGGCGAAGAATAACACGACAAGTATTATGCAAATAAACTTGAAAAATAGACATTATTTGATATTTAGTGAATAATAATTGTAAATGCCTCGCTGACTGAATTCCACTGGCCAAATACTTTCCTTGAACTTGTCTCGTAAGTAACCCTTCTTTTTAACCACATTGAGATTAAAGTATCCTATTGAACAATTTATTTTCCTGGAAGCATATACCAAGAAGCGAGGCTTTTTGACCTTTTGGACAATCTTTTCGCCTGTTTCTATGTCATAGAAGGTAACATTCGTATTAACCAAGGTATTAGTTTTGTTCAAGATTGATTTGTAATCCTGATTCGAAGAGTCAACCTTGTAAATCCACGCCCGCCTTCCTTCGTTATCGTAAAACTTCCAAACCTCGGGGGGTTTTGTCTCCGTTGATAAAAGGTTCATGGAAGAGCTTTGAAATGGTACAATCTTCATGAACTCACCGGTTGTGAGCTCGAATAATGCCTTGTAATCGAATTCAATTGCTTCGAGTGACGAGTCATAATTGGTTTTCAATATGTGAGACAAATACCACCTTGTAATCTTTTTACAACCTGCTATGTCCAAATATTTAATGTTGTGGTTATTTTCCAAATACTCATTCACATCGTTCAACTCGATCGATGAATGCGATAACGCCAAACTCTCTAACAAGGGAAAATTGATCTTGATGAGCTTCAAAATCTTGCTATTCAATGGTAGCCCGCCCAAATTTAAGTAGCGAAGACCTGGAGCCTTTAAATGCTTTAGCGTATAAAGGAGGTAGACCTCGTTTAAAGGAGAAACCATATTGGAATCGATCTGTAAATTAAGCCACGTCAACAGGTTCTGAGACACAGCAGGGTGGTTAGTCAAAAAATTAATCAAGTCTTTTGTTGTGAGCTTGGAGCACTTTGCTAGCGATAAATGGGTCAATTTAATGGAGTGGGGGACATGGGTGTTCAAGATTGTTGAGGTGATAGAGGTATGAGTCAAGTCTAATCTACGAAGACTCTTTAAATGAGGCAATATTTTAACAAAAACGTCGGGTGCCAAATTTGAACAGTCATGAAATGAGATCTTGAATAAGTTCTCCAAGCTTCCCTTGGTGACAACTTCTCCGTCGTGGTGCTCATCGACGGGATCGTTAATGATTAATTTCTGGAATGCTGCGGCAAAGCTCTCGCTACTGGCACCACAGAAGTCTAATGCTTGTAGTTTGGGCAAACTGTTGAACAAATAGTTTAACACATGCTCATCCAAGTCATCCTGAATATTTTCCGACGCCAAAAACTCAATCAAGTTTGGCGTCAACTTCAACGCCTCTAAAATTGTTTTGGAGGTCACCATCTGAATCTCCTGGTTCATGCGGCCCGTGCGGCCCAACCCAATGGACGTGAATATCTGAAAGTCCATGAATTCCACAAACTGCCCGAGCGACGGATACTTCACCAAGTTCTGCAAAAATTTGTCAAACGAATGCGGTCTGTTGAAATTGGCATACTTGTAGAGAAATCGAAGCGATATCGTATGTAACGACTTCAGCAAGAGCGGGATGGTCTTGGAAAAACTCTCCAAATTGGAGTTGATCGACGTCGTGTTGTCGTCGTAGTACACTATTTCAATGATCTGGTACAAGATTTCAAGCGGCAAAGAAAGAAGCGGCGAAAACCGCCCATCCGCTTCGGTCTCACTACCATCGAAGCTGCTGTCACTGGTGGTAGTCACCTTGCTGCTTAAATCGTATCCGTCCTCATTGGACTCTGTCGAAGTTATGGGAGAGAGCGATACAAACGGGTTGCATCGCCCACTAGAGTAGACTTTGCGTATTTCCAGCAACCCCATCAACTCATATACTAGCTTGCTTCCAGAAATTCCTTGTTATCACCTTTTTTTAGCGGAAAAAGTTCTATTTATGTCCTCTCCATATACATATAAACGAGTCAAAAGTCATCAGCGGCACTGATCACGTGACCAAAAAAAAAATCCAATGCCCGAATCTACATCCCTACACCTGAGGCCATCTGTCTTTTCTGCTTGATGCGATGCCAGTGCTTAGTCTGGGGAATGCAGAGGACGTCTGGAGCTGGCTAGCAGTAGTCCAAGAACAACCGAGGTGTTGTCGAGTCCTAAAAAGCCTCGGGGCAGTGGTGATTTGTGGTCAACGAGGTAAAAAGAGGTGACAAACCAAGACTCACAAGCATAAAACCCGGTCGCGGACCGGAAACGCCAGGGCAGGAGCAGCGCCTGGAGGGTTAGAGAGGGCGAAATGCCGTTTTGATGTTCGCAGAGGAGGGGAAGCCGAAGAGAAGGGAGGTGCGAGACAATGTAACGTTGCAGTGAGTATTGGATGCAGGATAAAATGTCGTACAATATCGCAATATATTGCGACATTGTCGCGATATATTTGAATCGGATTAACGGCCCCATGGGCTGGATACATTAATATATGAACAATTGTAGAGGTTCACCATGTCACAGGTCAAGTATAACGAATCGGATGAAGAGAGTTTGTCAGAATTTGAGAGGTTAGAGTCCACGCTTCCGGAACCGCTCAAAAGATCAGCGTCGTCGCTCTTATTGTCGCTTTCATCGGCCAACTTGTCGAGTCCCAACGCGTACGGGCCGGCCGGTAGCCCGGCAAACAGCCAACGGGAACCACTGGGAGTGTTTAATGACGGGCATCCGTCAACGAGAGGGCCACCTGTGTCGAAATCGCACAAGAACCAATTGCTCAAGAAGCTTTCGAAGACCGAGGGCCGGGAGTCGTCGCCAGTGCCCATTCCCAGGCCGAAATTCAACGAGGAAATCCATAAGCCGGCCATGAACACAAGCCAGTCTTCGACGGGTGTTTTGTGGGTGACGGAGCGTGCTGCAGAATACGGATTTCAAAACCAGGACTCGTGGGCCAATTTGGGTCAGGGGGCTCCAGAACACGGTGACACAGTCCCCGGATCGTTCAAAAGGCCGACATCCATCCCAATTCCAGATTGCAGTAAAGAATATGCTCCTACTGCTGGTATCAAGGAGTTACGGGAGGCTGTTGCAAACTACTATAACGAAACGTACCGAAAGGATAAGTTTTCCAAATATACCTATAAGAACGTATGCATTGTGCCAGGAGGACGAGCAGGATTGACCAGAATTGCCTCCATTATAAGCGATTGTTACTTGTCGTTTTTCTTGCCCGATTATACTGCGTATGCGGAAATGTTGTCTCTTTTCAAAAACTTCTCCCCCATTCCGGTGCCATTGAGCGAGCAAGACAATTATGATATACACTTGGAGATGATCAAAAACGAGCTTGTTAGAGGTGTCAGTGCTTTGCTAACGTCCAACCCTAGAAACCCCACCGGAAAGTGCATGACAAGAAAGCAACTTTCCGGGTTGCACGCTTTATGCCGCGAGAAGTGTCTTTTGATTATGGACGAGTTTTATTCCCATTATTACTACGATGACAACTGCTCTGGGTCGTCTATTTCAAGTGCTGAGTTCGTCCAGGACGTCAATAGCGACCCAGTTTTGATCTTGAACGGTTTGACCAAGGCTTTCAGGTTGCCCGGATGGAGAATCTGCTGGGTGCTCGGACCTGAGGAGTATATCGGCGCATTGAGTAGTGCAGGATCTTTCCTCGATGGCGGTTCCAACGCCCCATTCCAATATGCAGCTGTCGAGTTCTTAAGCCCAACTTTGGTGAGAAACGAAATGAAAGCTTTACAAGCCCACTTTAAGATGAAGAGAGACTATATTATTGAAAGATTGTCCAGGATGGGTTTCAAATTTGATTCCACCAATACTCCCAATTCTACGTTTTATCTCTGGCTCAACCTCTCTCATTTGCCAAGCAAGTTGTCGAATTGCTTAGGCTTCTTCCATGAATGCTTGCACGAAAGGGTGATTATTGTTCCAGGATTTTTCTTCTTAATCAACCCTCAAAACTTGTCCAAGTTGGAAGACGTTATTTGGTATAATTATGTCAGAATAAGTTATGGACCTGAATACAACCAATTGGTCAAGGGTATGGACGGGATTGAAAGAATTTTGAAAAGATTCAATTGTCTTCCATACGAGATATAGCTGGGTTTTTTTCTTTGTATCCGTTATTTTACTTCTTACCTAGCTATTCACCTAGTTCTTTACCTAGTTCTTTACCTAGTTCTTTACCTAGTTCTTTACCTAGTTCTTTACTGAGCTCTCTATTTAAGTCGTTAAATCGTTAGCATTACATTTGAATAGAAAGTAAAATGTCTATTCCTGTAGATTACCAAACTAGTATATGTAAACTTAGATTCAATCTTTTTACCAATATTCAGTGGGGATCGTGATAGGGCTATGGATTCAATAGATGTTATCGCATCAGGCACTTCGAGTAGGCTGATCCACTCGACGGTTTCGGCAGAGTTTCTTTTGCCGTCTGCGAGAGACTCGAGTTCATCAATATCGCTTTTGAGCGCTATCTGGTGGTTTTGGCTGTGGCTATTCTTCAAAACCGTTAACATCGTCATATATTGCATTCCTAGCATCATGATCAACTTGTTTTCAGTAAACTTTCAAATAACATTGTCGTTGTCGTCGATAATGATGACTCTCTCAGTTATCATAGGATTGTGCTTCTTAGTTGTCAGGTACAAATATCTTACGAGATACTCATCGAATACGAAATCCACAGATAAACCAAATGCTTCAAATAAAAACATTGACTTGGTAAGCTCTCTCAAAAAGAGTAAACGAGGCGATTCAAAGTCTACTTCGAACTATTTGGACGAGTTTTTGAGTGCTGTCAAGGTTTTTGGCTATTTGGAAAGGCCCGTATTCCATGAGTTGACCAAAAACATGACCACGCAGAAGTTATCCCAAGACGAAATCTTATATCTTGACGAGAAACTCGGGTTTTCGATTGTGGTAGAAGGTACAATTCAGGTCTATACAAAAATCAGCAGTGGTGGATCTGGCAGTGCTTCAACAAGCCACGAGAATGAGTTGAATTACGAGAAGGATGATGTTTTAACTATCGGCGATCAATGCTATCAATTGTTAAATGAGGTGAAAAGTGGATCGCCCTTGTCATCCTTGATGAATACTTTGGATTTATTTAGGCCCCCGATTCCGAATAGCCCCCCCGTTAGAAATTTCTCGCCGTTTGAGTTTCCGTCTAACGAAGCTTCCATCCCAGGGAGCCCTCGGAATAATGAGCTATCATCCTTTGATCCACTTAGCGCTACACCAAATAATGCTATCGAGCCGGATTATAATGATTACCCCAACATCGTAGCCAGGCCTAAAACTACTGAAAACTCGAGCAAACTAGAAACAGCTACAATTGCCATTATACCTTCTCTGGCTTTTCAAAAAGTGCAAACAAAATACCCGAAAGCAACATCGCATATTGTGACAATGGTGCTTACCAGATTGTACAAGATAACAATGAACACGATCCATAACTATCTTGGACTTACTAGAGATATTATTGATAGCGAAATACAGCTTAACAGCCTGGACACCACAGAAGATAGCTTGCCAAGCTATTTGTATGATGGGGTTATCGAAAGATTTTATGGTAGCAAAAATGAGAATGGACTTTTGAAAAGTAAAACAGACAATTCCTCAGTTTCTCTTGGGAAGAAAACGAAAAGTTCGTCAGTTGGGCTTTCCAAAAAGTCAAATGGGAATTTCAGACACCTCAACAGATCTCAATCCTCAAGGTATGTTGTTTTAGATTCTCGATCCAAATCAACACATCCAGGTGATTTGCTTTCGTCAGTTCCCTTATCAAGACGATCTGATTATTACCAAACTCATACTACAATCCAACCTGGTTCAGATGAAATGAGGGATGCCTCAAAATCTAAGTTGACCTCTCCTGTTCTTCTGAAACAGCACAGCGCAAAGATGCCTCAAGTAAGACGGCGTGCGTCCTCGGGAAAATATGAAAGTATTCGTGATAGAACATTTTCAGACGAAAGAGAAGAAACAGAGGAGACTTCATTAAGCACTGCAATTATTGAAAATGTTTTCAAAATTTTAGGAATAAGCGAGGTATCAAGTATGATGGGTAATTTGTCAGACATTAATTCGGGTTCTTCTTCGTTCAGCTCATCTGTAGTTGGATTACCCAGCTTATTGAACAATGATGAAATTAATCAAAATGGTATGCCTGACTATGGTCTCATTAATCAACGGTATGGCTCTATTAGCTCATTTCCGACCTCCTTGAACAAGGGCGCCAATAACAATCATAAATTTTACAGTACAATTAACCAGTCGCAATTGAAGAACATGCATGAGGTGAACTCTTCCAGATTGAGCCAGGGTGACATTAATGGAGCGTTCCAGAAAAAGGGAACTCGTCCATTTCAGTCATCCGATGCTAATTTTTATAGCGTCAAGAGCGAATTTTCAAAGGTCTTAGAACTCAAATATTTCAATCCCAATACTACTATAGTTGAGCAAGACTCGTTCAATTCGGGCTTGTACTACGTCATCGATGGTACGTTAGAAGTCATACATAGAACGTCCAGCAAGGAGTCGGAAGCCGCAAAGCGCAATGTTGAGAGGAAGTTATACACTGTGAGGCAAGGTGGATTGGCGGGCTACTTGAGTTCAGTGATAGGATTTCGCTCACTTGTTGCCATAAAAACTCCCAAAGATAGAGGTGCGATCGTTGCTCACATTTCGAAGAACGATTTCTCTAAATTAATGGACAAATTTTACTATTTGCAATTACCAGTGGCTTCAAAACTAAAAAGTTTGTTGTCGAGGCAGATTTTGACTATTGATTATGCTCTAGAATGGTGTCATATTCCCGCGGGGAATGTACTATGCTCACAAGGGGACTTAGCTAACGGATTTCATATCGTACTAAGCGGTAGGTTCAGGGTTATTAGGCACAATAATTCGAAAAAGTCTGAAATTGATCCAGACGACAGCTGCGAAATACATGACTATAACCACAATTTGATTGACGAGTCACACAACCTCAGATCGCATAAGACAAAGGAAGATATAACCGTCTTGGGTGAATATGGTCACGGCGAATCGATAGGCGAAGTAGAGGTGCTAACTGCTTCTCGAAGGACAAATTCGTTGATAGCAGTAAGAGACTCAGAGACAGCACGGATCCCAAGAACACTTTTCGAAATGCTTTCTTTACAGAATCCATCAATCATGGTTAAAGTTTCGAGAATAGTTGCAAACAAAGTTTCAAACAAGGAAACCTTGGGTCTTTCGGATTCTTCAGCAAGTAATATTCCTTTAATATCTACCTCCACAAGTCCTCATATTTCTAACGATTACAAGACTATCACAATTCTACCCACTGTTGGTGGTCTTCCTGTTAGAGAGTTCGCAGATAAACTAGTGCACGCTTTAAAGTCGATTGGCAGGGACGTCATTGCTTTGGATCAAGCGTCCACGTTGACTCACCTCGGCCGACATGCGTTTGATGAACGATTGGCACAGTTAAAGCTTTCAGGTTATTTTGCTTACTTAGAAGAAGAGTATGAAACAATTGTTTACGTTTGTGATACTCCTTTGAAATCCAACTGGACCTCTACATGCATTTCGCAGGGTGACTGTATTTTGCTTTTGGCAGATGCAGATGATCATGATGTGGCAATTAATATTGGAGAGTATGAAAGGTTACTTATGAAGTTGAAGACAACCGCTAGAACCGATTTATGTTTAATGCATCCAGATAAATATGTGATGGCCGGGTCCACAAGCGTTTGGTTGAAAAATCGGATTTGGGTTCAAGGCCATCATCACATTCAAATGGAAATACCCAAGAATACTACTGTGGATCAAGTAAAGAAAAATAATATTATCAAGGACATTGCTGCTAAAATCAGTAGCAAAACAAACCCCAATATCAAATCTAAACTCGAAAATGTTAAAACAAAAGCCATTTCCTCACTAAACAAACTCAATAATAAGCTGAATCAATTGAATACTTATAAGACTGTTCAGGCTCACAAGAACGATTTCTTGCGATTAGCCCGTATCTTATCCAATGAAGGCGTTGGGTTAGTATTAGGAGGGGGCGGCTCTAGAGGAATCTCACACGTAGGTGTGGTAATGGCGTTGGAAAAGCACGGCATCCCGATCGATTTGATTGGGGGTACTTCCATTGGATCTTTCGTAGGTGGGTTGTATGCAAAAGACTATAACATAGTTTCGATTTATGGGAGGGCCAAAAAGTTTTCGACCAGAGTATCGTCATTGTGGAGGATGATATTGGATTTGACATATCCTGTGACATCGTATATTACAGGATATGAATTCAACAGAGGTATTTGGAAGATCTTTGGCTCGACAGAGATAGAAGACTTTTGGATCAGGTATTTCTGTAATTCGACAAACATCACTAATTCAACTATGGATATTCATGAAACAGGCTTTCTGTGGAGATTCATTCGCGCCTCAATGTCTTTAGCTGGCTTGCTACCTCCCATAACATATGGTGGTTGCATGTTGTTGGATGGAGGCTACTTGGATAATCTACCCGTGATGGAAATGAAGAAAAAGGGTGCCAAGTACATCATTGCAGTGGATGTTGGCTCCGTCGACGACCGAACGCCCATGAACTACGGAGACACGTTGTCTGGTTTCTGGGTTTTGCTCAATAGATGGAATCCTTTATCAAAGCATCCAGATGTTCCCAATATGATGGATATACAATTAAGGTTGGCCTATGTTGCTAGTGTCAACGCTCTAGAGTTGGCTAAAAAGACTCCAGGCGTTATCTATTTGAGACCTCCCATCGATGATTACGCCACTCTAGATTTCAAAAAGTTCGACGAGATCTACCATGTTGGTATGGCTTATGCCGACAATTTGCTCACGAAATGGGAGCAATCCGGTAAAATTCCTCCCATTGCTGGAATGGTCGATAAGAAGAAAATGAAGATTGGCGACGACAGAAAGACTTTATATAGGAGAAACTCAATATAATCTGGTCCAATACGTATCCATAATCGTCGCTACTATAGAGTAGTTCAATATTAAGTAACCTGACGTGTATATAAATTAGGTACTTTTAACAAGATGAGCATATGGATTTTGCAGATTTACTTTGGAAGACAAGGCCATTCGTTTTGATGCATGCATCAAGTCTTCGTAGAGGCTTCCTATGGCAGAGACCGCTTGTTAAGTTAAAGAAGTGTTTTCATTCGCAGTATTTACGAAAACGTCAGATACACACTCCGAAGAATGAATATTCTAAGAACCTGAAAGATATTAACTTGAAGTTCGATCCTTCCGATGGTTTGACTGATTTCACATCATTCGGCATATTGCCATTCTTTCAAGAAAAAATCAACCGTTTGTTGCTTCCTTCTGGCATGAATGAAACGTCAGCACCTGACTACAATATATCACCCACACAAGACCAGCGAATATTATTATCCGTGCTAAATTCTGACCATAGTTTGCTTCAAAAGGGGGCATCACAGTCAGGAAAGACGTTAGCATTGATTACGTATGCTTTGAACCTGGCTTTGTCAAAAGTTCCAACTTTTGGAGTCTTGAAGAGTACCGTCACCACCAAATACATCGATTCGATAATATTGGCTCCTACAGATTTATTGATCGGTAAGTATGAACACTACGCCAACGAGCTTTTGAAAGATTGTCCTGAATTTTGTTGTCCTGATCAGCTTGTTGTAGAGAAGGAGCTGCCAGCTTCTTACAAAGTAACACGAAAACCATTGACCATTAAGTTGATTTATTCCGATGGGACTTCCAAGACAATTAGTACTTCCAAAGCCACACAGAATCCGGATGAAATACCTCAAGTTTTAATCACCGTACCAAGCGTTTTGTACCGGAGTATTTTTGAGAGGTCTGATGGAGGAGTTGTAACTTCCAAACAACATTTTAATGAAGTTCGATTTTTCGCTGTCGATGATCTCAATTTCATTCTTAGTACAACAAATATCTCCAGTGTAAACAATAATAACATTGTCAAAACCGGTAAGAAGCTGAAGTTTGGGAATGTGGTTGAAAAAGTCGTTCGCCAGCTACAAGCTTTGCTGATCAATCACTACTCTAAAACCTTGGAAAGAAGATTGGGTCAAATTGAAATCAGGCAACGAAATATGCATAAGGAAAAGCTCGCTGGTAATGGATTTGATCACGCCGAATTTGTTCTTAACGACAATACCCTTTCTGTCAGTGATGTTGACTCGTTAATTGCTGCAAAATATGGTGACCAGGTGCCCGCTTTAAAGCCTGATGCAGCTCTATTGAAGAGGCTTATCAAAGAAAAACGGAGGGTTCTATACAAGCCTACCCAATACTGTTTCTTATTGCATCCCCAGCATAGCTATCAACAAATTCTACTTCAAATGTCGAGTAAGAATCACAGGAACAAATCGAATGGCCTGATTCTTCAACAACTACAAAAGATCGAAAGTTCAGGACAAGTGGACAAAAAGCTCCAGAAACTATATGGAAAGTATTTGTTGGAGAAATTAGTAAGTAATGATCGCAAACAGGAAGACCTCTACATGAACTATATTGAAAAATTAATACGTCTTGACGATTCCCAAAGATTTTACAGGAAACAAGAAAGGAAGATTTTCTCGGTAGGGTCATTTAACAGTGATGCCAATAAGCCTATTGTGGCACTACATGGCGAAAAGGTAAACCAAAATAAACCTCACATAGACGTCCATTTACTTGAGGCGACGAGTGACATAGCATGTCCCGATAAGATACTTTTGAGGGACATTGATACGACTAAAAACTTACCTGACTATGCAAGTGCTCTCAGATTGTTCGAGAAAGATGTCCGTAGTTCAGGATATAATATGAAGAATATGTTGAAAAACTTCATGAAATATAGGACTTCATGGAAATCAGACGAGAACAATTTGATGGAAGGACTGAACTCAACGAATAATAAAGACCATAAGATGGCTGCAATGATTCGAGAGTCAGTCAATCAATTCAGGTCTGCTTCCCCATTGAATACAGCTCCTGTTTTATTCATTGTACCACCATATGTCAATCCGGATATTGTGAAGGAAATACTCGGAAAGGACATAGATTCGATTGAAAAGTTTTCCTCTATTTCTGATTTTCAAGTGTTTCAAGAAGCAGATTCTTCCTCCACATCATCATTGGATGTTCATAAATTGCAGGATTTTATGCTTCATCAAAGTCCTCGAGAATCTGAAGAGCGGACGAATCTTATTCTTTTACCCAGTCAGTTGATAGGCCAAACTTTATACGGTCTCTCCAATTTGATCGTCGTGGGAATAGAATCACTATTGCCCCAGCTTGCGTTCTCCTCGTGGCAACTGGATGGCGTCGATGAATCCATAAAGTATATTTCAGGTATCGAGGACCCACTTTCAGATTTGCTATACTTTTACTTATTCAAGTTGTCCTCGTCATCATATTCCGAAGCAAATAACTTTTCGTTTATTTTAGATACTTTAAACATAGGCAACCCTGCAAAAACAGCGAGGATAGAGAATGATTTGCAGCGGTTAAGTCAAATTATTCTCTATAATGACCTACATGGTGCAGTGCATGTCACAAAACTTTTTGATAAACTACTGGAAGAGAATAGAGAGCTTGTTTATGGGGTGGATGATAAGTTTATCAAAGCGATCAAGGGGTGCACCTATAAATGAGGTTTGTAAATAGCATAACACACTATTGTATATACATTGCATAGTATTCCAATAAAACTAATGTTTAATTATCGTGCTAATCAAATCTATAAATACTTTCGATGTCCTAAACCTCTGAAGCATTCTAGTTTAGTCAAAAACTACTCGCAGCCGTTTTGGTCTTGCTCGATTTTCTTTTGAAGAAGTCAAGGTCATGATGCAGGTCCGTCTCATGTGCCAATTCCTCTGTTGATGATAAAGTTTCGTAAAATTCATTAACCTTCGGATGTGTCATTATCTTGTCTTTGCTAAAATTCAATACCTGCAACCCATTCCTTGACACAGCTCTTGACAATGCGACGTACGCTTGACCCTTCTCGAAAACCCTCTTCAAGTCAACCTTAACCTTCGGTAAAGTTTGCCCTTGAGATTTGTGAATTGACAAAGACCACGCAAGCATTAATGGCAACTGAACCCTACGGGCTAAAACGTTTTCATTTTCGTCTTCTATGTTCCACTGTTCGGGTTCCACTAAAACCTCTCTTGTGTTGTATCCGTCTGGAAGTAAGAATCGGACTAGAGGATATCTCAGCTTACTCGAGTTCTCGTGCAACGATTTTATGAACGCTATTTTCCTTTCTTTATTAGTTTTGAAAGCCAACTGCTTGGTATCTGATTCAATTTCACTCGAGCAGTCCACATCCTCAGGAATGTCTTCCAAAAAGTCAAAAATTGAATCATTCAATGACAACGGTTTATAATGCTCGCCTATATCTTCTGTTTCCTGTTTGTTCTTCTCACGCTGCTTCTCGAAATCACGTTGGATTTCTTCAAAGCTCGCATCTGGATTCTCCTTCATGATACTATAATGCATGTAAGTGTCCCTATCCATAAAACTGATAACTTGACCGAGGGATCCATTAACTAACGTTTCATCGAAATTTTTTATACACATAACTTGAGCGTTTTTCTTCAAGAACAAATTATGTGGCGCCAAGAAATTATTCAACACCATTTGTCTTTGCTCAGGGGGCAATGAACCTGAATCAATGGCTTTGAAGACACGAGTTTCACCTTTTAATGAATTGAGTCTTGTATTGTTGGCATGGTCGACCTCGTATCTTGTTGAAAATAACTCTGCAGGCTCAATTCCGTCTGGGTTGTCGAGGTTGCGCGATAACTTACGAAATTCCGCAGCAGTATCATTATTCACTTTACCATTACGCATATCATTTAACATATCAATAAATTTTTGATCCCCTCTTTGACGAAAAACTTCCTTGAGAATGATGGTACGTGTTATAGCGTTTTTCCAAGCGGTACTCTCGAATGCAAAAACAGTGTCTTCTGAATTTTCTTGTCCGGTTGCTTTAATTTGGTTGGGATGCCTGGGCTTATTGACAGGTGGTAGCTGATAAAAGTCACCACATATGACTAACTGGATTCCACCAAATGGTTTAGAATTTTTCCTCAAAGTTTTAGCAATGGAGTCTAGTTTGTTCAAAAACAGACCGTCAATCATTGATACCTCATCAATGACCAAGACTTTGACTTGGCACCATCTCGTATATGCTTTTTTATTTCTCCTGATTTTTTTCAAAAGAGAAGTTATCGTTCCATCGCCTAACCCAACACCTGCGAAACTGTGCAATGTTATACCGCCAATATTACAAGCTGCTAAACCTGTAGATGCTGTCACAGCCACTTTTCCTTTTTCATGCTTCTTTCGCAATGATTTGATTATCGACCTGAGCAACACCGATTTACCAGTACCCGCTGAACCAGTGTAGAAAAGAGATACTCCTTTAGTAGCCATTTGCAAAACATATTCTTGTTCGCTGGATAATATGATAGGCTTCACATTTTTGATACTCTCCAGTTTGCTATCCTTTGTACCTTTATGCGATGCTTCTTCTTCGACGCCGTACGGCCTTTGAGTAGCAAGTTGTATCGTGGGATAAATATCCTCTAGTTTCTTGGACTTCACCGCAGTGCTTGACATTTGCCGTATCTGCTGGGGTGCAGCAAACAGATCAGTCTTGATTCTCTTATGTATCGGCGAAGAAGAATCCTTTATGCCAGAAGTACAAGGCTTTCCAGGTGAATTTATTTCACTGTGTCCTCTATTACTTATCTCTATGGTGTTTACTGACTGCTTAAGGTCGAAATTCAGGTCTTTAATATGACGCGTTGGCTCGGTCGCTCCAGACTCAAGCATTTGTAATAGTTGCTCATCATCTGAAGACGACAAGATAGACAGCCATCCACTCTCTTCTGCGCTTTCTTCACATACCGCCATGGAGGTGTTGTCGCTGAATGAAGATGAAAAGTCGATGTCTGCAATGGCTCGATGCGTCTCATGTTTACTCACACCTGAGCCATGCTGGTGGAAAGACTTTTCCGCTGCTCTTACACGTTCTCCTTTTCTCGCCTCTTGGTTGTCGTATACTTGTATGCAAGGAGTAGACATGATCTCCTTTGGTTTTATAGTGATAAGCTTTTTTGATTCTATCTTCTGCCAGTGCCCACAAAAGAGCCAGTTATGTGAATATGACGCCAACGATAGAATACGACGTGACATAAAATAACTTGTAGAATCAATGAGTCCTTTTCTGTGCAATTAGCGACTATTTGAGGGTTTTCGGTCTTATTTCCATGAATAACGTGTTAAGAGTATGATTTCTTAACCGCCAGTGCTAAATCGCGAGATAAAAATGATCTTTCTTGAAGCACCGACTTTTGGAACGAACCTCAGACGGCCATGGTAGACGAGAATATCGTAATCGCTGATGCTAGAATATACCTCAGTGTGATCAAATTGCTAATAAATACAGATAGTACCAAAAAAGATGAATTGGTGTCTATATTTGATAGATTAGGGACTCAGATAGGTGTATCTCAATCCCATACATACACCAATCTAGGTAATGTATTAGGTTTATTGCTAGTATATGCGTCACCTTTGAGTACACCTATGGATACGGTGGCTCAATTGGTGCAAGGACTTTTGAAGCATGCTGCTCTGGAGCCCGGATTGGATGGAAATGACTCTGACTTACACGAAGATTTGGAAGAGTTTGCTAACTGGGTGGGTGACCAGCAAATTGAAGACGAGATGGCAATATTAGAGATGGAGAACAGTTCTATTATGCAAACGGCATCAGATCTGTTGCTTGATACTCAGCGGGAATGTCAGGCTTGCGGTTATACCATCGGCGTTGATGAAAATGCCAACGAGATGCTTTTTAAGTTTGTCCAAGCAAAAGTGAAGTTTGTCTCTAAATATTTTAAAGACCCAGCGATTTTGCGGCCATTATTTCAAATGGTGCAAGGCTATAAGCCATTTGACGAGTGGTATCATGGGGTGATAGAGCCATACATTTATTATTGGGACAACTACGGGTCATTGAACTACAGGTCCTCTATTGATTTAGAGCGCCTCACAAACGCAGAAACGTTCGGTGATGAGTTCAATATGCTCATAGAACCTTTGAATCACCCTTCCTATAGTAAAAATTTGTCTGTGGATGTCTGGATTACGACCGTGATATTACCTTTGATAACTCTGAATAATTATGACTTTGAACCATTGTTACACTGGTTGTACATTGACGGCGAACAAGCGCCCGCAAAACCCTCTAGGAAATACCTGGTGTGGAACAGTACGATTAAATCTATAATTGCATTCAAAAGTTCAGAAGGAATGTCGATCGACTCTCGCAAGTATGAGCGTATACTCCAATACTTTTTGGGTGGATGTTACTACTACGCTATATTTTTTGAAACGCCAGAAAAAGTTTCTTCAATAGAGTTGTTGAAGGTCTACGATACGATTAAAGATATATTGGATTTAATTAGGGACAAACTTGAATTTACTGGAACTGGGTCTACCATTAACAATATCGATTTTGAGCTGTCTACTTCCACACCGTCGCTTCAGTCATTTGTTAGCGACCCCCATAATCAGTTGAAAAAACTTTTTGAGACAAACGCATCATCCGTGTCTTTTCTAGACAATGTTGTCACGACGTGCATAAAACTACACCCTATAAATAAGTTTACTATTCTCGATTTCTTGAAGCTCAAGTGTTCCAAAAATTCAGATTTCTCGTCAAGTGAACGGGAGGTTGCCAGAATCATGACTAACTTGGACAGAAATAACTGGAACCAGGTTTTATCTGCTGCTCGTGTCGTGACTGAATCATTTGTAGTTGCAAAGTCGCTGCATATTGAAGAGATAAATAAACTCATACTTGATAGGTTTTTGTTTAATAATCTTTTTGATGTTGTTGCTGGATTTTATGATAGCAACGAGCTCCCAGTCTCGGTCGATGCTCTTTTCTCGTTAATATCTAAAAAATTTTGGGAGTCGTTCAACCACGCCTCCAATTTCAACATCAAAATTGGGAGGCTCAGTGAATCATCTGAGTGCATTAGTTTGTTCGACAAGGTGGCGACAGATGCGAAATTATCCCGAGAGAACAGAGAAGAAATCGTTCGTATAAAGCACTTGTTCAAGGCCGTCTCTAATTTGAAGAACTTCAAGTTGGTTATCCAGAGAGGTAAGCCATTTACGCCTGGCGATTTGATCAGAGAGTTCAATTCTGAGGCAAGTATGGATAGAGATTCTAGCGCACAACTGCATTCGCCTATGGCATTGATTTCCCTCATTCTCGAACAAAATCCAAAATCGTATTTGGCGTTTGAAAAGCTATACAAAATACTCAATGACTTGCTTCTTTTCTTCAAAGATAACACACTCGAGCCTTCGTTTCATTTCAATAAATTGAAGTCTATTTGCATCGAATCGGCTTTGATCGACAACAACTTCCAATTCGCTTACAGGCTGTCCATGGAATTACTAGAGTACTATTCCAAAGATTCCAGGCAAAGTTTGAATGACTTTTGGCTTGCTTTCTATCAGGTTGGTAAATTCACTTCGCCCGACTGGTTTAGCGAGGCGACCACTAGAAATGACAGAATCCAAACGCTTATCAAGCAACGGGAAATCCTCTCAAAGACACTAAAATTCATGAAACCATCAGAGTCGTCCATCGATAACAGTAGACTCATTCTAGGGCAGTGGGAAACCATCAACTCCGAAATAGAAGAGTGGTACATGCTTCATCAACATGAGGAAGCTCGTCAAAGGGCTAATTCCAAAGATAGCAATATTCCTGAAAGAATGACTGACTTGGCCAACGAATTTATGAATGAGGCAAATAATACGAAGAAACACGCAAGCGACAAGATCTCCAACTTGTTAGTATCTGGTCTAGGATGGGCAATTGGTGCCAATAGAGGTTAAAGAGCCATGTTTATATGCAGTACATACTAATATCAATTGAAATATATCGAGTCCACCTACTAAGCATTCAATGGACACTATTAGAACCGTCAGCAGCTATGTCTTTGATAACGAATAAACAACAAGAGATTATCGACGACGTAATATCGACCTATATCAAGAATTATGATAAAATATCTCAACAATACTTGAAATTAAGGCAAGAAATATTTGGAGTAACTGTCTTGATAGCTCAAGAGCTCAAAGAGAAGAATAAAGTATCCGATACCAACAGGATTAAACTCCAACAAATACAATATGAATTTGATAAGGTTTCTGAGCTCTATCGAGCTCACTTGAAGAGTATGTCATTAAGTCTTGACGTCAAGCAGAACATTCCACCGCGATATATTGCCGACCTTAATCAGCAGTACGACGAGTTGGCGGTCAAAAAAGCTGGCCTAGAGTCGGAAATAAAGAAATTGAAGAATGTACAGAAGCCTCTAGTCGATAAAATGAGGTTACTTTTGAAGAGTTTTGAAACCGGTTTGAACAGTCGAACCGCTAAAAAGATGAATCGCATGATGAGCGAAGCAGAATCCGACGAAAATAGCAAAGATATAGACAAAAAATCGTTGATATTTTATTTGGACGACATCAAAGAGATCTTGAGTGATGTCGATACTAAATTGAACCAGCTGGAAAATATTAACGATATCAATAACATGAACACTGAAGATCAAGTAATAGGTGATTCCGACATAAATCAGCAGAGCATCATATCGCGCTACCTACACGAGCATTTACGAAACGGCAAGCAGTTTCACCGGTTGGAGGAAAACAAATTTTTTTACGATGTCTCCAAGTCCACCCATGTGGACACATCTGCATCTCTCACCACAATTGACGAGTACGATGGTATGATTGAAAATCTATTAATAAACATTAAAGACGTAATCGAGCATGGGGCCAAGTCCAAGGAAAGGTGGAGTGGCAATGCCAAAAAGCTCGATGCTATCAAGGAGGTATTGAAGGACTTTGAAGAGCCCAGCGGCACCTCAGATGAGGAAATGGAAATGGAGTCGTAGACATTTATATTTTAGCGTTCCAGTAATATACTAACTATAGACATAAAATGGAACCCCTTGAGTTCGTAGTATTATACACTTAGCTGCGCCGTGCTACAGCATTATTTATATCATTTTTCGGCCTGAACAAATCATGAAATAAGACATCTATTCGTTTATTGGACTAATGAGTATCACCGAGTCTCCTCTGACAAATATCATGTCGCTCTTTTTCGTTATTGGCTCTTCACCTTCAGCAACATCATAAATCTTCTCAATTGCTTCGCTTAAAACCATGTTACAGTGGGAATCGTACCCTTGCAATTTTCCTTTCATCTCACGAGCTCCTCTCAACTTAACTAAAACATGCTCATCGAGTTGAAAACGTACCAAATCAAGTGGTTCTTGTTGCTGAACTTCGGTCCTTATCGTCGACATTGCTTCCCGGTTCCTTCCTGACTTAACCCTCCTAGTCTAGTATCTTTATATTGCTGAATTGCCCTAGTACACCACTAGTACTATTGATCACGATGATAATACGCCGAAAAAATGTCGCCTAAATGTCGTGTGATTTTGAATGAAAATGTCGCATAATACATCCAAAATTTTTCATTCACTAGTACTATCGAATGGATAATTATTACCAAACTTCATTACCGACTAGATATGAGTGTTCGGGTTCCCGTAAGATTGCTTCTGAAGAGTTCAAAGCTATTAGCTAGAAGCAAACCTTTGGGGTTTAAGAATTTGAACGAAATAAAGCTCAGAGAGCCTATTGTGCCCACCCATAAGAATTTCGATGTTTCCCCAAACCACCCCTTGTGGGCATTTTTCCCCGATGGAAATAAGTCAGAAACATGCTTCAGGGAGACGGCAGACCTAGATATTCAGTCACGTCCCTGGTCGTTGCCCGAATTGCGCCGTAAGTCTTTTGATGACTTGCATAGGTTGTGGTATTTGATCCTTAAAGAACGCAATATTCTCGCCAGGGAAGTTAGGTTGGCGGAGTCTTTTAACGAAAGATCGACACACGCACATGATGACGTTGATAGCAGGCTCACGTTGACGCAAAAAAGGATCAAGCAAGTTTTGCTTGAAAGGCAAGTTGCATATGAGCGAGTACAAACTTTTAACGATGAACAAACCCAGTATTTGGCGGACTTTGAACAGCGGTACATAAATGCTGACGCCTCAGAAATAGTGTCCTTTAACGAGAAGTTAATAAGATTACAATATGCATTTTTCGGCATCCAGCCCCAGTTGGAGGACTACGATTTGAAGCACGATATTGATGCCAAATTCGCACAAGGTTTATCGTACGTTGCGAACTTAAAGTTCAATCGCTACTTGAAGTTGAATAATCTCGCCGACGAGCTTGCCAGTCCATTGAATGGCGCGGTCGAAGAATTACCATTTTTGTTGCGTGACGTCGAGGACGCCGTAAGTGAACTCAAAGAATTAAGAGCCTCCGGTCAGAACGTTATCTTGCACAAGGTCGATGTGTTGCCTTTCTTGAGAAATGCTCTTGAAAAAGTATTGGAAGAGAAAAGCTTCGAACAATAGTTTTATCATCATGTAAGTTGTACAACCTAGCACCTGCTAGGAAACGAGTCATGGAACTCTCACGTGTATATAATAAACATATCTACAAACTCGTCGTATTCTTTGCTAGTCTGTGTAAGTACTTAGAGTCGCTTAGAGTAGATAGATTTCAAGAAGCATATAGTAGGGCCCCTGTAGAGACCTGGGATACTTGCGACATTTACCGTGCGACATTTTTAGACCGACCTAATTGACAAAATATCACCATTACTACTACTAACGTTATATTCATAAATCTACAACGATGGGAGGTAGAATTCACGGGTTTTTAGGAGGCGTCTTGCTAACAGCCTCATTGACTTACTACACTGGTGAATATATCAAAAAAAATCAACAAGTTGTGTCACGCCAATTAAAGAAATCGGATTATATAATAAATGACAGGATACTTACGGACAGAGACCATCAAAGGGAGGTGCTTCCAATCAGCAAACAAAGCAGCACGATCACAAGACTGAGTTTCTTGGAAACATGCAAAGATATTTGGAACGATGAAATAATCAGAGCGGCCAATTGGATGTACGGAATCAATTGGTACGAATGGGGTTTAAGTGCCGACCGAAAGATCAATGAATTGGCAGACAAAGTGGCAACATCGGTGGTTGAGAAGAAGTAGATAAGTAGCTCTATGGCATTAATTATGTATTATTTTTAGAGTTAAATAAATTTTTGGTTATTACTTTTCCTTGGTATCAGCTATAATGTTTTCTTAGCATCCGGCGAGGATTTGTTTTTGATTGCTCTAGACTTGAAATAACTGAGCACGTCCCTATAAATGAACCAGTTGACGATTGGAGCAACTATCAGGAATATCAAACTCACAATCACTTGAAAAAAGCCCCACGACCTCGGCAAAACACCCAAGACGGAACACCCCAATACCCAACCTATAAAGTCTGTAGTAACAGTATCGTAGCCTTTGGTTAACCTGTCCATAACTAAGTCGGCACACTTTTCGCCAGTAATTGGTTCGCTAGATCCTTCAATGGTTCTGGTTATTTCAGGCTTAGTTTTTTGTTCCTCGTCGTAGCCCTCACTCAAAAAGTTGCCTGGGAATACACAAGAGATACGGTAATTAAAGGGTCCTAATTCCTGGCGTAGCACAATCGAAAGAGACTGAATAGCACTTTTTAAGGGGGCGTATTGGGCATACCCGATGAAGGGATAGAAGCTTACCACCGAAGAAAAAAATATGACATGCCGCTTTTTAAAGTGGTCGTACTGTAGGTCTGGGTACTCGAATAAAACTCGCTTAAAACCAGAATGCACCACATTAAGTGCTGTACTGTAGTTTGTATCTATTCCTTTTGTCAAATCCTCGGCAGTAAGGTCTCCGAAGAGTTTTGGAATTGATGATCCAGCACAGCAAAATATAAAATCCGGGTCTATTCGACGAACCCCGATTATTTGCTCCCATAGTTTGGTACACTCACCATAATCAGATACATCGCAGCCAATGTAGCTCAATGATGCATTTTGGACCTTGCTTTGTTGTTCAATTCTCGTTACTTGTGCTGCCAATTTTGTTTTGGTTCTTGCTACTAATATCACTGAACAGTTTTTTTGATAAAGTTTCAAGGCTAAGTCTGCTCCCAATCCCTGAGAGGCACCAACTACTACGGCTGTTTTGCCTTCAACCTCGAAATTCTTGTTAGAAAACCACATTATTAGCCAATATTTCTCAAAAGAAAATAAATCTACTAGCTATTTCTCACCTAAAAGTATTGCAAAGCTCGTATACAATAATTTTGATTATCGCTTCAACAAGCATTCAACAAAGTAAATATATTCAATCATATCTCTACACCTGCCAAAAGCCTCACAATACAATCTATATACAAAATTTAAAACTCTAAGTATTTTGAAGTAACTCAAGATGATAAAAATGGAGATTTTGGAATATCTACTTTCTTTGGTTCTGGTCTAGGAATGGTCTCGAATTTTTTAGATGACAATAACTTTCCGGTCATAGAACCTCCATGGTATTCCATATTTCTGGGGAGATTCTGCAAATTGTCCTTCATTTCTTTGTCGGTTACCTCACCAGCCTCAGGGTCGTATTTGAAGAACTCAATTTTAGCAGTCTCGACGGCTTCACGGAACCTATTCTCTCCATCTGGACGAAACTTGGTCAACTTGTCAACCGTGTACCTTGTCAAATCATCCAATGGTAAGCCTTGCAACTCGAGCCTGGCCACAATTTTGGCTGTGAACCAAAATTTGATTTCATATTCGGAGTCCACCAACTCTAAAACGGACATAGGAGCCTTGTCCTCCCCCAATCTTGGTTCTAGCTTTATGACCCTGGTGAAACCGTGAGTCCTACTTGGGTACCGGTTCACGAGCTCTTTGATTACTTTTGACCCCACTTCCTGCCTATCAGGAGGCTGTAAATATGAAAATGCTTTGTTATTTTGGAGCTTGTACTCATCATCCTTATCGGCCATTTGCTTGCTTTCGTATATGGCTTTACTCAAGAATCTTTCAATCTTTCGCTGAGACCTCTTAGCTTTTGTTCTTCCAGTAACAATATGTTCATGACGAATCAAATTGGCACACAAATTCTTGTCCATCAGCTTCACATGACGTGCCACATTGGCATGAAACTTCTGTAAGGATGGCATCTTTCAAACTGTGCTGCTCGATATGCTACTGGTCGTTGATTTAGCCATACTTAAGAGAACCGAAAAAAAATTCACCTGGTTTCAATGTCGCAATAGCGACATTGAAAGTTTCGCGACATTTATGATTCGGGTGCAAAAGACATTCAGCCTAGCAGTTATAACAAACTTGAAGACTGGTTTCAACGTGAAATTGTGAAGTGGCTACAACGTACTTAATGTGAGCCGGGAGCTTAATGAGCAATACCTCAGACTCGGAAAATTGTTGCTTTTCAATCGCATTATCAAGTTTTACTACCCATGAAGTCGTATGCTTGTACATTCTTTGTTTTTCTTCAAAGTACCCTGGGTCTGGGGCCAAGCTTTTGTCACTAATCGTCTAACCGCCTGTAGCAAACACTCGTATACTGATTTACCTATTTCTTCGGGTTAAGAATGTCAGCTTGTCTAGTGGTCTTCCGCCCCCAAGCTCAGCCTTCTGAACCGTCCTACACGTTCGCACATATCCGCTTGTTTGTTCTTGAATATACAACTATAGATACACCCCTGCGACTGTTGAGAGCTTTTCGATTCACCAATTACACCAAACGAAGAATAAAACGGAGTACAAAAACGATCATCAAGACTTCATCATGCGACGTTTGGAACTCCACTCAGAATTTAACATCATATTCAGTATCATTTCTTACCGCTCTTCTTGATGCCGCCCCCAACCATGGGTCCTCCCTTTTTGGCCTTTTCTGCCATCGCTTTCTTCGCCTGAGCATCGGCCTTTTGCTTGGCCTTGAATGCGACGTCTTCCTCGTCTTCGTCTGCCTGCTTCTTCTTGGGGTTCTTCAACGGCTTTTGTTTACCTCCCTGGCGTCCTGACATGTCGATTCTGTATATATGTTACTGTATAAGTGGTCAAGACACTAGCACAGAAGTCATTTTAGTGTGATTGAAAAATTCTTCTGGACCTTCGAAAGTAACCTGTAAAACATTCTTTTTAGGCATTTTTGCAGGTTAGCCCTTACTACTTCAACCCGCTTCTTACTACTATAATTCAACCTGCCCACCTTAGGGAGCCAATTAGCCGCCGGTTCAATTAATAGTACTGCAATGGGTATATTAACTAAGGCAGATAAGGAAAAAGTAAAGAGGGCTATTCCCAAGGCAAATAATAAGATTATAGATGCTACAGTAGCAAGATTATACATTGCGTACCCTGATCCTACGCAATGGAGGTATACGGAATTGTTTGGCGCTATATGCTTAGTAGATGACTTGGTGGGGCATACGTTCTTTTTGAAGATGGTAGATATTGTGGGGCATCGAGGAGTGATATGGGACCAGGAACTTTACGTTGATTTTGAGTACTACCAGGACCGGAAGTTTTTCCATTCGTTCGAAATTGAAGAGTGCTTGGTAGGATTGCTCTTTGAAGACACCAATGACGCTTCACACTTCTACAAGCGAGTAACTGGTCGCAAAAAACACGGGTCGAAACAGACGGTCAACAATAAAAACGCAATTGCGTTGAAGCAGAACAATCCGTTGTCACCAGGGCCGGCAAAGCCCGGACCTCGGGGGGAATACATGGACGTCAACACGGCCCAGAGATCTCGCAGGGCAAAGGGCGTGTTGTACTATGACGATGTACCGCCACCGGAGTGGCGATCGTTGTACTCCGAGTTAGAAGCTGCGGGAATCACGGAAGACATGATTGCAGACAACCGGCAATTCATCAAAGACTACATCGCACAGCAAGGAGGACCCTTGGTCGGGTTGGAGCCCCCAATTCCCCGTAAATTGCATGCAAAGAATGATTTTGTTCCCGATCAAGCATCGAGGGTGACATCTTCATCATCGTTAAAGTCTACAAAGCATAAAAAAGCTCCACCGCCACCTCCTCCCCCTGTAACAAAGTCTCCTGCTCCTGCCAGCTCAACAGAGGATTTTGCTTCAAGTAACAACAACTCGGACTACGCATCAGCAGCAGATAAGTCTCCTAGTCCATCGTCGTCGCTTTCTACAGGAACTGAAGAGAAACTGACCCTACCGAAGTTTAGGCTTCCCCCACAAAATGCAGTTGTACCGCCCGTTCGGAATTCGAGCATTCCCCACGCTGATCATCAGACTTTTTCACCTCCACAGCCACCACCATCGAACACGCGTCCCGTTCCTCAAGCGCCCTCGCCTTATGGCCAGCAACCCGTTCACGCGGCTCCCCCACCATTACCTCAAGGACCACGGTCTACACCCCCAGCTCCTCCCGCTAGGGCTAACAACGGTCACCCGGCGCCTCCTCCTAGAGCTAATCCAGGTCCCCCTCCCCCACCAAGAGCTGGCTCGTCGCACCTTCCACCACAAAGAACTGGCGCAGTGCCACCACCGCCTCCTCCTCCTCGAGCATCTAGGGGAGCTGCTCCACCACCTCCTCCGCCAAGGGCTCCCAGATCCGGCATTCCCGGCCAAACTCAGGTTTCGTCGCCCCACAGTGTTGCTGCTCCTCCCTTACCACCCATGCCCTCTCAATCTCAGCGACCACCCGCTCCATTACCTTCTACGGCACCTCGTGCACAGCCAGTTCCACCGCTGCAATTACCGCCCCGAACAAGTACAGAGGCCCCAACTCCTCCAGTAGGACCACCTTCAGCAGGAGCTGCCCCTCCACCCCCACCTCCATTGCCTCCAGCAGCGACAGGAGGCACTCCAGCAGGCGGTGCTCCTCCTCCTCCACCACCACCTCCATTGCCTTCTGCCGAAGAGACGGGCCCTGCAGCACCGTTGCCGTCTGTTGATCCTTCAAGAGATGCTCTTCTAGCTTCCATTAGAGGCGCCGGCATTGGTGCTCTCAAAAAGACAGACAAATCCCAGTTAGAAAAGCCCAGTGTCCTATTACAGGAAGCCAAGGGTGAACCTTCGCCTGCTCCAACTTCTACCGGTGCTGGTCCCGCTGGTGGTGAAGCATCGGGCCAGCCTTCTACTTTGGCAGATGCGTTGGCTTCGGCTCTCAACAAGAGAAAAGGGAAAGTTGCAGGAAGTGATGATGACGATGATGATGAGGACTGGTAAGCCTAAAATCTAGTTTAGTTTAGCTAGCTGACTTTAAAACATTCAACTCTATAATTTACTGTTGATGTAGTGTGATGGTGCATATAGGCCATTTTTGAAATATTGAAAAATATTTCCAGATTTTACTATCACTTTAGCATACCCCAGAATAGGCTCCAGTAAAACATGGAAAGAGGAGGGGACAATGTAAAACAGCTCCTTGTGTCGCATCGTGATGCTCTAACGTATTGGCAAAATTGTATAAGTGAGCCTGAGATGCTTTCGAATATCAAAGCAGCAGAAGTTTCCAGCCCGTTGGAAGAATTGGATAAATTGAACAAGCTCATCAAAGCTCACACAACCAAAGTAGGAATTATATTCAAACCGCAGAATCTTAAAAAGGGTGAAGGAGCAGCTTTTAGTACTTTGCTGAAGTTGTCAGAGAGTATTGTGCTACTAATTTCCATTATAAGCCAATTAAGTTCAAAAAGCATCTCGGAGATTTTTTACAAGGAAATATTGAGCCAAGTTGAGCTACTTATAGAATGCCAAAGGCAATTTGCAGAAGAGCTCATTACGGTGGAGCAAGATTCTCGTAATGAAAAAGCTCCTAAAGAGGTTAATATCGACGAGAACGAAGTAGACCAAGGTAGGTTGATCTCAGTTGGGAAGATATGGTCTAACTGTGACAACTTGAGCCAAGTGCTCAAAGAAGGGAAATTAGGCTTGTTGACAAAGAAAGTAAAGCAAAGTATTACTATGATAGCCGACGGTCTTGATGAGTTCGAGGAATGGTCCGCGGACCCTGAGGGGTTCGACCTGGATGAAGATCCATTTGGGTTTAGTGACGATGACAGTGAAACGGAAGAGGAGCCTCCAAGCGATACACGGAAATCAGGCAGTACCAGTGATAATGGAGAAAATATTAAGGAACTAATCCAATTTTCTCAGTTGTGGTTATCAAAGTTTAAGCTCATTAAGCTTTTGTTGGCATCTTTATCAAAATCATTACCCTCTATCACCACAGGAGAGACTGTTAATGAAATTTATGACACACAACGTCATATAGCTAACACCATTGACAAACTTATTGTTGACTTGATGCTAGACAAGCGAGTAGGTGAAGAATGCAAGGAGTTTAGTAAGGATATAAGCAAACAATGCGCTAAGCTCGTCAAAATCGTGCGAGAGGTGAACCAACCTAATGAGAACAAAGTTAAGTGGTGTGTTGCTTGGGATCTCAAGTTTAAAGAAGGTTTGTAGACTTTAACGCTCGCCATGCATTGTACACTACGTATATATATTTCATAGAAAGATTGAACTGGTTGTAAGCCATTCATTAAGCTAAACCCAAAAACTTAGCATGATGCTTTGCATGATCTTCAGCAAAACTACTAATAAAGAAGTACAGATGATTATAACCATCGACAACTCTTAAATCGATTTTTCCTTTGTACTTGGCGTCTTCAGCGGCCTTCACAAAACTTTCAGGCTGCAAGTACTTCTCCTTGGTGTAAAAATTGTCCAGAGCACCTTGGTGTATAAGAATGTCTGGTTGACTTGCATGCGAGTAGTTTTTGACAAGCTGTGCTGGGTCATAGCCATACCACGCTTGCTTGTCGTCACCCAAGTATTTTCCGAAGGCCTTTATTCCCCAACCACTGGTCAGAGGGCTGGCAATTGGCGCAAATGCCGAGACTGACTTGTACTTACCAGGCAATTTGAAAAAAGCAGATAAGGCACCGTAGCCACCCATTGAGTGTCCGGTTATGGAAATCTTGTCCTTTAAGTCCAACTGAGGGTAGTAGTTTGCCAACTCAGTCAACAATTCATCGTGGACGTACGAGAACATATTATAATTTTTCAGCCAAGGTTCTTGGGTTGCATCAACGTAGAATCCGGCCCCGGTACCGAAATCGTAAGCGTCTTCGTCTGGAATATCACCCCTAGGCGAAGTATCTGGGAAAACTATCGCAAAGCCATATTTCGTAGCAAAGTATTGTAAAAACGACTTTTCGGATGCATTGTCGGGAGTACATGTCAATCCAGATAAATATATAAGGACGGGTGTCTTCTCAGCTGATTTTTCTATGGCTGTTGGCGGCAAAAATACATTTACATTCATCTTAGTGTTCGTGCTCTGGGACGAATGGGACAATTTCACCAATTTGCCCTGAAACTGACTGATTTCGTCTTCCACCTTGAATGACATATTCTTTGGTTACGATTGATTACTTCAATATTCCTCGACTTACCTTAGATATAGCAATTTGGTATCAAAAGAAGTATAGTATTAAAAGAACTATAAAATCGAAGTTGCGAAGTTCGATTGCGATTCAAACTACTCAGAGCAATTGGGGTGTAATTAGATATTTATTACCTCGACAGTACGCAGTACCCGGAGGCATTCATTAAGGAAGGTATATATAATGCTAATAATGGGCCTTACCCTTTGGTTCGTAGGGAAAAAAGATGGATACAATTCCCGCAAGGATGAATAAAGCCCCACTAACATATATCGGAGCGGAAGTAGTAAGATCGGCGTATAAAGCAATGATTGGAGAAAACACCCCTAACACACGATTCGCGGAGGAAGCTAGTCCAACACCAGTTCCTCTGATCTTCGTGGGGAAGATTTCGGGAGTATATGCGTACAAGACACCGTAGACAATATTCGAAAAAAAACTGAAACCGCAGTTCCACCCAAGGTTGGCATTACTGGTTTTTGCAGTAGTAGATGCGTAAAGAAAGACACCAGTTAAAAGCAACGAGACGCATAAGGTGCCTTTCCTGCCAATTTTGAGTTCAACGCATATTCCTGCGATTATGGCACCAGGAATACCCAACACAGCGATAATTAAAGAGTTTCTGTAAGTTTCCCGAACACTCAATTCCTGGCCAGAACTGCTCATCTGTCGAGAAAGATAAGTGGGTAGAAAAGCGTTATACAAAGGAAACGCAAGCCCAATAATAGCCCACACAAATATGACCATGGTGGAGGAAATGGCCAACTTGCGTGTAGCAAAGCATTCTCTAATATGGGTCATTTTGAACTTAGAAAGAGTTTGTTTGACAGTGCTAACCTTCGGATCGGAACTATGCTCCTTATCAACCTCTTCTAAATGTTCAAGGCGAAGAGATACGTCGGTCTTATTGATTTTGGCAATTTTGTATAAGTTCTTGATGGCCTTTTCGTTGTCCCCCCTGCTCATGTAGAATCGGGGTGATTCAAGCACCCAGAAAGCAAATCTGGCAAAAAACATGAGGAAAGTTAATCCGCCCATGGTGAATAGAAAATATCTCCAACCCTTATTATCTTCTTTCAAACACTTCTCACCCTTTTCACAAGAAAAGTTGGTGATTAGGGCCCATGCAAGAAGATTAGCTATTATTTGGCCCAAGGCCCAGAATCCACTCATCATGGTCAACAAGTACCCTTGTGGGCTAGGCAAGTTTTCGATAAAGATAGCCGAATCCACGGGAAGATTGCCTCCTACCCCAAAACTCCAAAAAGAGATGAACACGCCAAGAGAAGCGAAATTGGGAGAGCCACCAGCTGCAACAGCCCAAATTGCCGTACAAAGAAATGTCAAGTTGAAAGCCCACCGCCGCCCTATGATGTCGGCTGAAAGCGACCAAAATAGCGCTCCTGCTAATAAACCCAAATTTTGAGCCAAGATCATCATGGGGGACATATCGCGGCCATCCTGAACAGGCGCATTCACTCCATTGACCTCATGTAACTGAGGAAGCATCAAACTGATCACAATAGGCCATGCATTATCCGAAAGCCACCCAAACCCGGCCACAACAAACAACCCGTACTGATATCTTCCAAATCCGATCTCATCAATCGCCTTAGAAAGCAACCTCGACTTTGCTAAGTACGCTTCACTGAACTCAGACTCCTCATATAGCGTACTTTCCGACGAACTAACAGCACTCGATACATTATACTCTTCCGAGTGGATCCCTACGTCTTTATTAGATATAGCGTCGCGCGGTACGCTGTTAATTGACTCCGTAGCACTCATTCCTTAAGCCTCCTTAATAGCAATATAAATTATTTGATGTTTTAAGTACCTTCTTTAAAAAAAATTATGGTTTATGTCCGGTCCCTATATTTTGCATCAGAGTACACAATTTATGTTCTGGCGACGAGGAGGATCCAACAGATTGTAGTTGGTTGATGAAAAGAGAAAATGGTCTAAATTATATGTGGAAACTGTGGTTCCTGGTTTATTTTCTGCTTATTAAGATCTCGTGTATTTACGAAACGGCTTTTGTAAGGCTTAAAGACTTGAAAATGAGAAAGAGTTCACGTTCAGATGAATAAGGAGCTCGTATTCTTCAATTTGCCAGTATTTGAACCATCCCCGGACTTCTCTCATGCCTTTTCTGTGAGTTTCTCCGCCTCCTCCAGCCTTGGCCCGCTCCTTTCCGACCCACCAACAGGTAGCTAGATTTTTGCCATGCTCATGGTCCGGAGTACCGAACCAGTATTTGAGAAGTCCCCCGGCTTCGTTTGCCTCGATGTGTGACATTTTGTCAATATCTGCTAGATATTGACGTTTTTCGGGAGATTTTTGCACCTCTTCGTGTAAAATAGACCTGAACGCAATGATGTAGATTTTAGTCTCTGGAAACTCCACCTTCAATTGACGCGAGTACTCCTTGGCGAGCAGCAAGACCTGGGACACGTTGAATACTTCAGGATATGCACAATATGCATACTTGTCGGTGTCGAGTGGCACTAGCGACTGCAATGCGAGTGCTATTATCTTGTGACCTACAGACAACGACAGAAGATCCAACAAATGCGCTCGTTCGTGATACGGGGAAGATCTGATAACGGTGGTTGACGTCACGTCTCGATAAACGGTAGGCTGGTGCACAGGTGTTAGGAGATTCTGATCATCTTTGATTATAGCCGTGCGAGCAGAAGCAGTTCTGGGTGGTTCAACGACCCCGGTAACAGTAGCTAGAGACATGATATCCAAAAAAAGAGAAGAAAAGAGAAGACAACGAATAGAATTTCAAGACAATTCGAATCTTGTATCCGTTTGTATAGGTCCCTGTGGCGTTGAAGTTGGTGAAACGGCCTCTTAGTGCTGGTGGAATCGTAGTCTGCAACCACACTTTGGAGAATGCGCGCGAATATGCATGCGAAGTTTTCACAGCCAAAACGATTATTGCGTGATATCGTGATATTCGACATATATACCTAAATAGAAATACACTCGGAGCCTAAATCGTATATGCAAACACCACGGAACACAATAATGCATATCCAACTGTTTTGATGATGTTATGTTTGTTTTCAGCAACCAAAGAAGTACCAGCGCTAACCTTTTGGTTACCGTTGTCCTCACTGCCATGGGTTTGGCCTGTGGCGGTGAAGTTAACGCCAGGACGATCCTCGGAGTCGAGGTCACCATTCCAGCAGTAACGGGAAAAACACTGTTTGCACTGATCTGATTGTTCTATGCCATTTCTTTCTTGTTCTCTTCTTATGATGGCGCACCCAACACAGGCAGCCCACTCTTTATCCAAAGTGTTGTTCAACCTTGAGGCCACTTCGAACCCATTTTGAATCATACCCTTCTTTTCCTTGTCCTCGTAGGATAACTTGAAAGTAGAAGTATTGGAGTAGTACGTGAAAGGCCTGTTCGCGGTGTAGACAATCAAGGGCGAATCGTAAACCGCATCCTTGGAGCTCGAGTTCCCGTGAACTAAAGAGGTGAGGTTTTTGGCATCACATCCAAAGAACGTGGGTTTAGCAGTCAAATTCAAGTTTCTGAAGGTGTTGGAATCAGGAACATGGGGGAATATAGTGCCATTTCCTTGTTTCAAGAATTGCCTTTCATAAGTTTGAATCAACGATGTGCCGTTAGGCCAACTCTGGGAAGTATCAGCAGAGTTGTCGTAGGCGAAAATAACGTCTACTTTCCGCTCTGGCTGCAACAAAGGGTAAAGTGGAATGTTTTGCCCATCTTCACCACCGTCAACCAAATACAAGCTCTCGTTCTTGGTAATGGAACGAACAGCACCTTGCGTAGAGCCTTGGAAAGGGTTTGGACGATACATGGCAATATCGTCTTCTGCATGCGACATCTTTTCTAAGAGATGTCTGACTAAATCCTTCACAGTCGTAGCAATCGAGGTGGTATTGATCTGCAAAACAAATTGGTTGAATAACGTCGAGGAAGTACCTAAGATATAGCCGGCATTATCGAAGCCACCAATGCAATCATCGCCTTCGCTTGAACCATTCTTGACTTTGGAGCCAAGATACTGCACATCGGTAAACTGGTAAAGAGAAGGATCCCAAGACCCAAATTCGTAAGGGTTAACTTCAAAAATGGTAGAGTTGCCACTAATAATTTGAGTGTTTGGCGTTCTGCCGTCAGCAACAACAATTGGAAATGGCATTTCGTGGTTCTTAAAAGGATCGCTATCCTTGATAGTAGACCATGTCAAACCAGCACCAGCATCGGGCAAGGTACTGAAAAATTGATGCGACAATGCTCTGCCCCAAGTGTCAGTCAACGTCAAGTCGAATCCAGCTTTCTTCTTGGCCGAAATATCGTCGGAAATGCTCTTATAGTACTTGTATGTTTTCCACACCTTGAGACCCCCGTAGTTGACAATTGAATGCTTCAAGTCCCAGATCTTATCTTCCTTCAAAATCGTGTCGACCGAGGTGAAGTTGTTCAAAACAATAGTACCCACTAACCAATTGCCTCCTGACAACCCGGTCAAATAGGTGGCAGACTGCAATAATCCCCCTAAACCGTATTTGTCTGCACCTTTGGTCCGGTTGTCCAATGCTGACAATTGGCCCGCACCACTCAACATGGCCCTATAACCCCCCCCTGAAAACGAAATACCGATGTTTATTGGTCTGCTACTGTTCTCAATGAACTTCTCAGCATCAAAGTCTTGCATCTTACACCTTTTCAAAAAATCGACCAAATTCTGGTCCGTCACCTTGTGACGTTCTTCAAGCCACTCGGCCTCCTCAGTCGATATGTTCTTCGACGTCCTCACCAAATTTTTTGAGGGACACTTCACTTTCCCTGGCGCATACCCGTTAGTTGGTGACCAACATAACACGGCCGCAATGATATTAAGAAATGCTAATATTACTGAATACCTCATCGCTTCCGAATATTTATGTCTCACCAGTGAAAAGGATTTTGTCTGGTATAAATAAAAAAAAAAAAAAATAGTTGAGAAGTCAAAGGGCCTTGTTCTCTTGTTCTTTCAAATGCGATTGTTGATAATACGAATCAATGCAAGGATGCCTGTTACAGCCACTTGATTCGCTGAATATTTTTAGCTTTTGTTCACTGATGGCATACGATCGGCACTCTAGTGCGGTTAGCCGATACATGTAGGCTTAGCTTCTCACGGTAAACATTTGACATGGAATAGCATCATGTTCCGAACGGTCCGCCAACCACGGATGTGCTATTTCCGAATGCTGATGGAAGAAACTTGAGCTACTGCATATCCTTTCGTCAGGGCGACTTAATACGTAGCAAGCACTTTCAAAACTAGGTATAGCAAAGAATAGGTTGTTGCAGAATGCAGCCTATTTATAGTAAATGCCAAGTTTATCCGAACGGGTTAACCAGCAGTAATTATTGATTTACAGTCATTAAGTTTCAACAAACATCCGATATAGTGTAACGGCTAGCACGGTTCGCTTTCACCGAGCAAACCCGGGTTCGACTCCCGGTATCGGAATAATTCTTTTTTTGTCGTTTTTGTAGATTTTCTACAAAGGCTCGCTGAGCGCTTTTTTTTTCCAAAAATTGAGTTTCGCCCTCCAAATAAGCTGAATGACTTGGAAGACTTGGACACTCTATGAGAATGAAGATTGGCTCGTTTTCTCTGTCTCTGTATAGATACTTGAAGATAATAAGTAGAATCCATCAGCTGGAGGGAAAGAGTAAATAGTCACGTGACTGATTATGCCTTCCCTGGGGCTCGCTGGTAGGCCTGTGGACTATAGATTTCTGGTGTACACTAGCTTTGAAAAGTATTAGTTGATCGGATCAGCAGCTACATGGACATCCGACCAGAGCAGCTATAGAATTGAAATGCCCCGATTGCCTTCTTCTTCGGATGCGTTTTCCAGGCAGGGACGAAGTTCTCCTGCTAATGGCATTTCGTCCAGGATCAGAAGTGTTATCCAAGACAAGTTTTACGTCGCCCACAGTACAGGCCAGAAAGCATTGGAATGGTATCGTATTCAGCCCCGGTGGAAGAGATTGTTAGTGCAAATGATGGTGGTACTAGGATTCGTTTTGGTGGTGTTGATGCTTATTTTCCATGCGTATTTGATAAACTTCCTCATTTACGTGTCCGATAAATGGCAGGATTTGACATATGGCAAGCTTATTTTGTTTTCATTGGTGTTTATTGTTGGTTTTCCCCCATTAATTGGATTTTCAGCATTGTCAACGCTAACCGGGATGGTATATGGGTTTCGCTTCGGGTTCCCGTTATTGGCGACTGCTTCGGTTTCCGGATCATTCTGCTCGTTCATTGTATTCAGATACTTACTTCATAGCCAAGCTGAAGCCTTGGTAAATTCAAACCAACGGTTTAGGGCTTTATCAGAGGTGCTAAAGGAAGACTCGAGTTTATTCTTGTTGATATTGTTGCGGTTATGTCCTTTACCTTATTCGTTGTCTAATGGTGCTTTGGCAGCTATCCCAGAGTTACCTGCCACGACATATCTTTTGGCTTCGTTAATCACGTCGCCAAAATTATTGATGCACATATTTGTTGGCCACAAGCTTAAAGAGTTGGGGGACGAAACAAAGGGCAAGCTGACGAAGTTAATCGACGTCTTGAGTATTTTATTAGCAGGCGCCGCCGCATCAATCACCACCTATTTCATATATACCAAGATGCAGCAGAAACTCGCTACATATCATAATATGAGTGGCGTCAATCCTGATGGATTTGATGCGGCGATTTTCGGCAATTTTGACGGTGATCTTGAATCATCAGCGAACGTGGAATTAAACTCTGCTGACTTTGATGCTGACAACTTCATAATTGAGGACGAAGATGACGATGGTGTGGCTAATAAAGATGAGCCACCCTCAGGAAAGCCTAGTAAGGTGTCTGCTGGTGGACAAAAGGGAATCGTCAATAATGATGATGAATTTGTAATTAATGACGATCTAGACGGTTTGAGTTTAAATGAGGTGCCAGCACTTACAAATGAAACCTCGAAGAGTTTCAGGGACTATTAGTTTCTTTTGTTAAGTAAGTATTATATTAATGTTAACGTATAAAGTATAGTTCGTACATATGAACAAATTATTATGAAATACATCTCCAATGAATAATTGAATTGGAAGCAGATTGAAAAGTTTGAAGTATATTCATTCAATAAACATGATCCGAGTTCTTCTTTTCTCTATTGTATCAGACGTAGACAATCCACCTGTCTTCATATTACCGTCAGCATCTCTATAGGTCCCGTCCCCTTTCATTATGCTAGAAGCATCAGCTTCACAATAGCTGGCCCCATTTATCTGATAATAATCGGTACTGATTTGGCAATTACACTTGTTACATTTCAAACAGTGAAGATGCCACTTTTGCTCTAGTTCATTTTCAACGCACTCGCCTTCTATTCCAGTCGAGCATGATTGGCATAATGTACCATTAACCTCATGATAATGATTATGACAGTAGGCGTCATCATTGAATGCATAACACTGAACTGTTTTACAAAATTTTACAGAGCAACTTGTATATGAACAAGTGAAACAAGCTCTATGCCATTGACCTGAAAGTTCGCCCGTTTTTGAGTACACCGACTTCTGAGGTCCTTTAGCAGCTGGTGATATTTCAAGGTGACAAGAACGGCATGGTCCTTGACCAGGTGCGAATTTAGTAGCTTCATCTTCATTCGCCTCACCATGGGACGTATTTGAAGGCTGTACTGGAAAGTTAATATTCTTCAATTCCTCCTCAACATAATGATTCTTGGGAGACAACGGCTTCACCACACCCTCGTTGTTCAGGGACAGGTTCACTGTATCTTTAACTCGGTCGTCTTCCATTGAACGGTTTTTCTCTGCCGCCTTAACCTTCGACGATACGGCAAGTGGTTGAATAGATTCCCATGAGGCATCGGAATCGGTTTTGACGGGCGTATCATCGACTGGATACTCACTAGTATTCTCAGGCGATCCTGATCCTTGGTTTTTAATCTCACCTTCATCTGTATTTTCCACGTTAATCGTAGGGATGGGTGCAAAGCTTTCAGGGGCATCAGCGTATTCATCAAAAGATTCGTTGTGTGGCACTTGGGTTGAGAAATCGTTGGCTTCCGTACTTTCGCCTAGTTTAAGAGTTCGCAATTGACGTTCCAAAGCTTCTTCGACTTCGTCATCACTATATATCGAGTTTTTGGATATGATGGAGCTTACCATCGATGCTTGGCTATGTCTAGGCTGTTGTGAGGCGTCCAAGTTCAAAAACTTTTGGTAGTCATTATTCAAGCGATTGTCGGACCCAATTTGCTGATTTTTGAAGCTCTGGAATTGGGAGGAAGGATCATTTTTCTTTGAATGCAATGGGTCTTGGACTGGCTTCTCGTCATACGCATTAACATAGCTTTGAGAGTATGAAAACCTGCTATCGTCTGACGGCTGACTAGGAGGTTGAAATTTCGTCAACCCAATTTGAGATGGAGATGATGCAGGTAGTTGTGGAGATTCACCGAAGAGAGGGCTGTTCGGCACCCGTGGAGATCTAGGCACGTAATTTTTGTGATCCTCGATATCCTTTTTGAAATCACTCAATGCAGATGACAATCTTTGTTTCTTCACAAGTGAATCGTCAATTTGCAATTGCGTAGCTTTAGAGGTTTGTGGTGGTGTTGGTAAACTTTGTTCTTGGGGTTCGTGTGTTGAAGTCAACAACTCATTGGTTAATACACTGGAGGATCTACTTCTCACTTTGTCACCAGCAAACTTATCATATTGACCGAAGGATTTGTCAACTGACGTCTCTCGGGTGTCATTATACGACTCTTGAGCGGGAGAAAACTTAACACCATTGTCGTCATCGCTATTCGGGTCTTCTTCCTGGGGTTCAGGATTTTGTTGTTTCAAGTTCAATGACAACTTTTTCAAGTTCTTACTCTGGTTCGAAGGAGCCATAAAGATAAACCCATCCTGGCTAGGAGGAGGAGCTGCTCCATTTTTCTGAGCATTGTGATTTAGTAAAATTTGGAGCTTTTGATCTGGCTGTTGTCTATTTTGTTGCGGAGCATCGCTATGGCTATGTGCGCGACCGAATCCAGGAGAAACAGGGGAGGCGTACGAGGCATTTGACAGAGGGTATGGTTCGCTCGCATACACTGGATAAGGAGCGGTTTTGGGTAAATCACCAAATGACTTGTTTGTCTTGGCCGAGTTTGGTACTGAGTACAGGCCTTTGCCAGCCTTCTCATGTCTAGCAAATACACTGGAGGCTGCAGATGCCCCATGTCGTGCCGTTGGTCCCTTGGAGTGTCCAGCAGATTTCACAGATCTTGTATCAGAACCGACCGATACTCCGTTCAAGTTCACGTCAAATCCTGCTCGCTCATATACACCTTTGTAGCGATGCTCGATCTTGAAGGGAGGAAATGCTGAGTGCTGAAGCATTGGAGACGAGTCGGCCTTGAAATATTGCGGTAACGTGTGTAACTTGGGTTCCATTCACTATGTCTTGGTAAGATCAAGTACCTCAATTGTATCCGGCACACTGAGCGATATCCTTGAGTGTTTCCGGCCAATTCTCAATCGATTTGAGTTTTCTCTTTCTAAAATTCGAAAACAAAAAAAACTGTATCGTAATCCTCGAGTTTTCTCTTGTTTCCTACTTTTCTGTCACTATTAGACACGCTCTAACAAATACTTTCGATTGTTAACAATAAACAACAAATTTTTACCGAACGCGTATGTCGCAAAGTCGTAAGTAAAATGTCGCGACGGCTATGCGACATTTTCATACAATTATTATCACTATTCATACATCAAGACGTAGACGATAAAGGAGATGTTATGAATAGTATATACACGGGACTTTCCTTAGCGTTAATTGCAAATAAAAGGTGCGGTATAATCACAGATGACTACGAAGTTGCTTTTTCGCTGATAAAAACGCTATTGAAGGAGGAATGTCAGATTGAAACCGATGATATTGGTGAAGTTGATTTGAAGGAGCACATTAGATCGGAGACTATAGGTCCCTTGATTAGGCAAATGGTTCACAGTGGCACTGAAGGTGTAGTACCTCTGTTCAAGAGTATTATTGTGTGGCGAAATATGGAAAAACTAACAGGGGAACAGCAGAAGAGAATTGTGTTAAAGGTGCTCAACGAAATTGACGAATATGATACCAATGAGTCGCGACGAGCGGGACGGGCAGAGATCACCGCTGGTGGGATAGATGTGCGAAAACCCAAACTTTTTATAATAATCCCCATCATTGAAGACGAGCTGGCGCAGCCCCCCATCCACCAGACAGTGAAAGAGAAGTTCTGGTTCATGCAGCCGTTGCAATGCCCACCGCGTGCGACGGCAGGTCCCGAAGTCTCTCATCACGATAACTACAGCGAGTTTATCCTCTTCCTACGAGAGAAAATCGTGCCTCGCGTGTTCGTATCGCCTGATATACAGCGATATGTGTACTCCTTGATAGTGCACGCAAGAAACCACCGCTTGTGCTCCCTTTCGCCTATCCGCGCCAGGCTTTCAACCCGTACGATAGACCTGATTGTGCTTCTTGCCGTGTGCATCGTGGCATGGCACAACTACGATTCCGATCGACTTTTTGTCACCCCTGACTACTGTAAGATTGCCATGCGCAAAATTGCATACTGGCTTGTGGACTGGGAGCTGGACTCCTTCGTAGCATCACACGACCCTGACTGCTCCCCTGATCATTTGTTCAAGAAAAAGCTTGAGATCGCCATGCTCTCGGGTGACTGGTACGGATCCGACTGGCCATACGTTCAACGCTATTTGGACGCTTACAAAACGGATACCTGCGCTCAAAACTACTACAGTAAGGTTGTTGAAGATGCCATAAGTTCGGTTCATCCTCCCATTTAGCTCCACTGTTGCTACTAAAGCCCAGTAACAGTATATACGTATATATAAAAAATACAGTGTGTTACGTAATTGAATCTATGATATTATGTAAGCATAGCTTTTGGTCGATTGCCAGCGTGGACGAAATGGATCAATCAACTACTTCTATGTATGAAAGGGACTAACACTCGTTAAAGCGTTTTAATATAGTTGACAATCACATCAATCAATCAATTAAACACTCCACGGTTGACAATTCTATTAGAACAGTTTTTTTTTTTTGATTGTTTCGCTATTGACTAAACCATTTTTCACCCTGTTTTTGATAGGTTGTCGATAAACTAAGAAAGAAGCACATTTGATTGGTATAACAGTTTAGCAACGACAATGTCTAACGATATTCCTATTGACTTCACTGAATTGGCGCTGTTGACGGAATTGGGCATTCAGCAAAGTTCGCTTGACTTCAGATCCACAACACTTGAATCTGACCACTATGTATGTGTTCGAGAACAAGGGTCAGGCGGCAATACAGTGGCGATAGTGGACTTGAGGAACAACAACTCTGTTACCAGAAAGAATATGAGTGCCGATAGCGCCATTATGCATCCCGAGCAATTGGTGATTTCGTTGCGAGCCAACGGAACCACTTTGCAAATTTTCAACTTGGGGACAAAGCAGAGATTGAAGTCATTTACCATGGACCAGCCGATCGTGTACTGGAAGTGGTTGAGTAACGAAGTGTTGGGTCTTGTGACGGGAAGCTCTGTCTACATCTGGTCAGTTTTTGACGGCACTAACAACGGACCAACCAAGCTCACTGACAGACACCATACATTGAACAATTGTCAAATAATCAACTTTGTTGGCGAGCCTCAATTGAACTGGTTTGCGGTTACTGGTATAGCCCAAGAGGATGGACGTATTGCCGGCCATATTCAATTGTATTCAAAGGCCCGTAATGTGTCTCAAGCCATTGAAGGTCATGTCTGCAAATTCGGACTCGTCAAATTGAATGGAGCATTGCAGCCTACCAAAGTGTTCTGTGTAGGTAACAAAAATGCACAGGGACAGGGTAACTTGCATATCATAGAAATCGACCATGTGGATGGCAATCCCGAATTTTCGAAAAAGTCAGTTGATATATTCTTTCCACCTGACGCCACCAATGATTTCCCAATCAGTTTACAAACATCCGATAAATACGGTATCGTGTATATTTTGACGAAGTATGGTTTCATTCATTTGTATGACATGGAGACTGGATCTAATTTATTTGTCAATAGAATTACTGCGGATCCTGTTTTTACTGCTTCGTCTTATAACAATGGTACAGGTATTATCACTGTTAACAAGTCTGGTCAAGTATTGAGCGTCGAAATCGCTCAAGGCAAAATCATTCCATATGTTTTAGAGAAATTATCAAACGTACCATTGGCGTTATCCCTCTCTGCTCGTGGTGGGTTTCCAGGTGCTGAAAACTTGTTCACGCAACAATTTCAAACCTATTTAAACCAAGGTGATTATACCAACGCTGCTAAGGTCGCAGCATCTGCAGATCAATTGCGTACTCAAGATACTATCAATAAATTGAAGCACATTACTCCTCAACCGGGTCAAATTTCTCCAATTTTGCAGTATTTCTCGACATTGCTAGACAGAGGAACTTTGAATAAGTATGAGTCTATTGAATTGGCCAAACCGGTTTTGCAACAAGATCGTAAACCGCTTTTTGAAAAATGGTTAAAAGAAGACAAATTAACTTCTTCAGAAGAACTCGGTGATATTGTCAAATCCTATAATGATCCTGCTCTTGCTTTAGCCGTCTACATTAGAGCCAACGTCAATATCAAGGTTGTTTCTTGTTTGGCTGAGTTGGGTCAGTTTGACAAGATACTACCATACTGTGAAAAAGTGGGTTATCAACCAGACTACACTAACTTGATTCAAAACTTGGTCCGGGTCAATCCTGATAAAGCCAGTGAATTTGCTACTTCCTTATTAGCTAGCCCAGACTCCAATTTGAAAGTTGAGAATATCGCCGATTTGTTCTTTTCTCAAAACTACATCCAACAGGGTACTGCCTTCTTATTGGATGCGTTGAAGAATGACTCGCCAGCTGAGGGCCATTTGCAAACAAAAGTTTTGGAGATCAATTTATTACATGCACCACAAGTTGCTGATGCGATTTTAGGTAACAACATGTTCAGCCACTATGATAAGCCCACAATAGGTAAATTGTGCGAGAAGGCTGGGTTGTTTCAAAGGGCATTGGAACATTATGATGATTTGAAAGATATCAAGCGAGTAATCGTGCATACTAATGTTTTACCAAATGACTGGCTAGTTGCTTACTTTGGTCAGTTGAACGTACAACAATCCGTCGCGTGTTTAAAAGAATTATTAAGTAGCAATATGCAACAAAATTTGCAAATTGTCATTCAAGTTGCCACGAAGTATTCTGATTTGATTGGTCCCTTAACTCTTATCAAGTTATTTGAAGATTACAAGTGTAACGAAGGTGAATACTACTATTTGTCGTCTATTGTCAATCTCACTCAAGAGCCGGATGTTGTGTTCAAGTACATTCAGTGTGCAGCGAGAATGAATCAAGCAAAGGAAATCGAAAGGGTTGTCAGAGACAACAACGTTTACAATGGTGAGAAGGTTAAGAACTTTTTGAAAGAATTCAAATTAGAGGACCAATTACCTTTAATCATAGTATGCGACAGATTTAACTTTGTTCACGACTTGATTTTGTATTTGTATAAGAACAAGTTCTTCAAATTTATTGAAGTTTACGTTCAGCAAGTGAATTCATCGAATACTCCTCAAGTCGTCGCGGGTTTGTTGGATGTTGATTGTGATGAGAATATTATCAAGGGTCTTTTGTTGTCAGTTTTGGGACGCGTACCTATTAAAGAATTAGTTAACGAAGTTGAGAAAAGAAACAGACTTAAAATATTATTGCCCTTTTTGGAAAAGACGTTAGAAGGTGGCTCTACTGACCAAGAAGTCTTCAATACCTTAGCCAAAATTTACATTGATTCCAATAATAACCCTGAAAAGTTTTTGCAAGAAAATGCCAATTATGATACACTCGCAGTTGGTAAATACTGTGAGAAAAGGGACCCCTACTTGGCATATATTTGTTATTCGAAAGGTGGTAATAATGATGAATTAATCAATATCACCAACGAAAACAAAATGTACAAATATCAAGCTAGATACTTATTAGCCAAATCGGACTTTGACTTGTGGAATAAAGTTTTGTCTAAAGACAATTCGCACAGGAGACAATTGGTTGATCAAGTCATCTCAACTGGCATCCCTGAATTAACTGACCCTGAACCCATCTCAATTACAGTTAAAGCTTTCATGGAGAATGATTTGCCTCAAGAATTGATTGAATTGCTCGAAAAGATCATTTTAGAGACTTCCCCTTTCAATGACAATACGTCTTTGCAAGGTTTATTGATCTTAACTGCTATTAAGGCAGATTCCTCGCGTGTCATGGGTTATATTGAGAGACTCGACAAATTTGACCCTCAAGAAATTGCACCATTGTGTATCGATAATCAATTGTACGAGGAAGCTTTTGAAGTGTACGATAAATTTGAACTCAGAACTGATGCTATGAAAGTCTTGGTAGAAGACATCATGTCCTTAGATAGGGGCGAACAATATGCTGAGAAATACGACACGTCTGAGTTGTGGTACCAATTAGGTACTGCTCAATTGAATGGATTGCGTATTCCCGAAGCCATTGACTCTTACGTTAAATCCAAGAATCCTGAAAACTTCGAACAAGTAATCGAAATAGCTGAACACGCAGGAAAAGAGGAGGAATTGGTTCCATATTTAGATATGGCTAGGGAGACATTGAGGGAACCAGCTATTGACGGTGCTCTCATAAACTGTTATGCAAGTGCTGGTAAGTTGAACGAGATCGAGAAGTTTGTTGGGGGCTCGAATGTTGCTGATTTGGAATCCATTGGGGACAAGTTGTTTGAAGCGAAAAACTACAAAGCCGCCAAAATTTTGTACTCTAATGTGTCCAAATACTCTAAGTTAGCAACTACGTTAGTTTACTTACAAGACTACCAGGGTGCTGTTGACTGCGCTAGGAAGGCGTCTAATACAAGTGTATGGAAGCAAGTGAATAATGCGTGTATCGAAAACAAGGAGTTCAGATTGGCACAAATTTGTGGTTTGAATTTGATTATTGACGCCGAGGAGCTTCCAGCATTGGTCAGAACTTACGAACAAAACGGTTATTTCAATGAATTATTTGCTCTTTTTGAGAGCGGTTTAGGGTTGGAAAGAGCCCATATGGGGATGTTCACTGAATTGGCCATCTTGTATGCCAAATACAGTCCTGAAAAGGTTATGGAGCATTTGAAGTTGTTCTGGTCCAGAATCAATATTCCAAAGGTATTAACGGCTTGTGAAGAAGCACATTTGTATCCAGAATTGATCTTTTTATACTGCCACTACGAAGAATGGGATAACGCTGCTTTGACCATGATTGATAAATCTGAAGTAGCGTTCGACCATGCATCATTCAAAGAGATTATCGTGAAGGCCTCAAATTTGGAGATTTATTACAAGGCAATCAATTTCTATTTGAACGAAAATCCATCGTTATTGGTCGACTTATTATCTGTCTTAACCCCAAGATTAGACTTACCAAGAGTGGTGAGAATGTTTGTCAAGTCCGATAACTTGCCATTAATCAAACCATTCTTGATATCCGTTTTAGATAAGAACAATTCTATTGTTAATGGAGCTTACCACGATCTTTTGATCGAAGAAGAAGATTACAAGTCTTTGAGATCGTCTATTGAAAATGAGTCTAATAATAGATTCAATTCCTTAGATCTCGCTGAAAGGTTGGAAAACCATGAAATCATTTTCTTTAGACAAATCTCCGCCACTTTGTACACCAAGAACAAGAAGTTTGTGAAGTCTATTTCCATATTGAAGAATGATAAATTATGGGCTGATTTGATAAAGACAGCTGCTGTTTCGAAATCTACCAAAGTGGCCCATGAGTTATTGGATTATTTCGTTGAAACGGGTAATCGTGAATGCTTTGTTGCCTTGTTGTACGTGTGCTATGATATTATAGAATATCACTATGTCCTCGAGTTATCATGGTTACATGATTTAGCTAATTTCATAAAACCATATGAAATATCTGTTCTTTTTGAAAACCAAAAGAAGCTCAAAGAGGTAGCCGATGATTTGCAGAAGAGAAGAGACGCCGAAAAGAAAGAAGACGAAACACCAACTGGGGAACCTTTGATGATTACGAATGGCCCAGCATTGAATTCAAGCTTTACTGGCCTAGGGTATCAACCAACTGGAGCTGGTTTCGGTAATGCATTTTAAAAAATAGATTCTTAGAATGATTACTTTTTTTTTTTTTGATTTGTTGACAGCGGAAGTTTCAAGAGAAGTCTTTATATTTACCTTTCAAGATATATTTCTTCTTGAGCCTATCTGTTAAATGCTATTGTTAGTTTGATTTTGCATACGAGTTTGATGTACGTATTAAATATATGTTTTATTATAATATGTTTATAAGGCATAACAACGGATACCATGAGAACTAAAATTGCAAAATTACCTGAAAATGCACTAAAGTAGATTAATTTTGACGAGGTGCTTAATTACCGTCTTGAATGTTTTAGTCAAGTTTGTTAACTCACAATTTCTCAATAAGGTCTCGCAGAGCACAAGAGTCTCGTTATCGGATGTCTCCATGAACGCAAAAAATGCTTCTTTTATAGCTTTGTCTGAGCATTCTATAGAGATTTGAGGTGACTTTTTGTGCTTCGACAAGGGCGCCTGTAATACAATACTAACTTTTTGGCATTGAAGGTCCTTTTCAATTCGGAAAATTACGTGTGAATCTGATCTATAGCTGGAAGTCCCTTCGATATGTCCAAATCTGAGGTCTTTGAGGCGGTCGAATTTATCATGCTTGTACTGAACTCGTACCAACCCTTCGTGTATTTTTGTGGTGAATTCCTTCAATGCCCTCTCTTCATCCTGCTGCACAAGTATTTGTGCATATTCTGATGTCGGTATGTAAACGGGTATTGTGTGTCGATAAACTTCCCAATTTAGCACATTTCCAATACCCTTATCACACCGCCTGTTCTTCATCAATATCACGTAGTGGGGTGTCAAGAACTTTCTTTGATGGTGGCTAAAAACGTCAAATCTCAATCCTATAAGTTGATCGTCTTCTTTGAACAAAAATTGGTTTAAAGGAAATGCCGTCACGCCGCCAAATCGAAAAATGTTTTCGTACAAGATATTTTCATTCGTCTCGATCACTGCCTTCGATTTCGATACCATCTTCTTCGCATACGCTTCCAATTCTTGTGTTTTCATTTCCTGACCATTTCTCTTAGGTTGATCTTCTATATTTTCTGCTTCGGTGAAAAATCCACTGATCAAATCATCAAAATACATATGCTGAACTACTGGAGGCCCTTCTATGTCGTAGTTTGCTTTTGAATGTCCCTGTACTTCGTTGTGCACACTAGGATCTGTCTGATCGTTAAGCGATTCTTCAAGCTCTTTGGCCTGTTTGAGCAACGAAATATACTCTTTGTCAAGCTTAGAAACTTCCTCGTCGAGAGATCTAATGTCTCCTTTCACTTCTTCGATCTCTCCCTCAATATTATCTTTATTCATCCTTTATTCTCTCCATATGGAGCCGAATTGATCATCAACGAATTTCCACAATTAGAGCGTAGTATCGCGCTTTCAGAATTTGATTAAGATCGAAGATTTGGCTTTAAAGTAGTTCTTTAGCGTCTACTACTATGACGGGTAAGTTTGCTAACATGTACTGGACTGCTGATTACAGGACAGGTGTTGATAAACTAGCACAACAATCCTTGAGGTCACTACAGCAGTTGCATGAGTTGAGGAAGCTCGTATTCAATTACATGCAATATTTCCATTCTAACAGTGAATATTTGAACAGGCTTGGAATAGAGTCACATGGATTTGATAGTGCCTTCAGGCCATACACCACAGAGGGTACATTGCCGGATATGCTAAAAAAATCGGTCAATAAACGGCTAGGAAGCGGATATCAGAAAAGGACCATATCGCAAGCAGAAAGAAGTTTGGACGCTGTCAAGTCAATTGATAAACAAGGAGCTACTGAAGGAGAAGAGAAATCAGTAAAAGGGCATGAAAATATGCCAATAAATTTGGCCAGCGCCTACGGGCTATGCGTTAAGAGCATGTCTGACGAGTCTCATACATTGATTACCTTGGCTTCGGCTATTGATCGTGAAATCTTAGAAATTATCACCGACTTTATAAAACTTCACGAGCCAGAAGTCAAGGGATCGCTTAAACAAATTACTGACCTCGTCAATGACTATGAAACAACCTACGAGGAGATTTGCTCCCTCAAAGTCGAATACGACGAGTATTTGCGATTGCAGGAGTTTTCTGTTAACAATCCTACTGAAAGTAAGGAAGAAGATAGTATGGTGCATGGAAGTGTTTCAGAACCGACCGCTAATGTGTATGACGAATCAGACTCTGACCAAAACTCAAGTACCACAAAGGATAAAACACCGACACCTGATCCGCTTGCGACGAATTTCGACTTTCCCTTGACCATCGGAGGCACAGTGAAAATAAAGCAATTCTCTCATTTGGCATCGTTTTTAAACAAAATAGTTGCGTCTATTCCTGTCATACAGAGGAAAATTCCGCTTCCAGGGTACAGAAATGAAATATTTAGTAGCGATCTGTTATGCGATTGGTTGCGGAAAAATCGGCCTTTTGGTTTGAACCCGAATAGGCTCAACATTGAAAGATTTGGACAAGCTATGGTTGATATGAAGTTACTCACTAGCACTGGTATCTGGTCGAAGAAATTCAAAAGCGAGGGGATGTGGTTTGAGTGGTCAGAACTTACTATGTCTGTGGCAAATTCCCGTGGCACAAAAGTCGTTATGAATGATCTTTCTATTCCGAGAATGCTGAAGTTAACAATTGACGAAAACGCAAGCAAATTTATGAATGAAATGGCATTAAACACGTCCAAAAAGTTTAATGGTATTTACAATAGCGTCAAGTCCTCTATTTTGAAAAGCAATTATTCTGAACACTTGAATGATTTGGAGACCCGGTATAATGAAAGCTACTTAGAATTTGAAGATTTGAAACATTTAATAGATGTTCATCTTACAAACAAGGCGCAAGAATTAGAGAAATTCGAGAAGATGAAAATTGAATTGATTTATCAAAGTTTAACAAAATTACAGGAATTAACCTATTCTTTTTCGTTGAACTCTACTACAAGGCTTCACAAATTAGCATCTGAGTTCATTGTGAACATAAATAAGCCGACCAATTACCGACGTGACTTCGATCAATTGCTACATGATTTTAGTACGGGCATATATTTTCCCTCCACCCTTCTTCTCAATAAGCTGGAGAAACAGCGTTCTTCTCTAAACCATTCGAACAATGGGTTCCAGAATTTACGATTCCAATTTAACATGTTCAAGGATATACAATTGCAACCCCAAGTAGGTCATTTCAACGAGGATCCAAGTTGTCTTTTGAGTCTCACTTCATTGCCTTGTTTTCTTTATCTGCTTGTCAACATAATCGAGGAGAAACAACAAGCTAATGAGGATTTGAGTAGGATTTGGCTTGCGCCCCTTGATCATCAATCAGTTTGGACAGTCAAAGAACTGATTATCAATAGAGTCAGCATTTACACTCCCGATACTGGGACTGACGCTTCAAAAGAATTAGAAATTTGCAAGGATATAACTGATAAGATAACATCCTATATGAGTACGCTCTCAGTTTATGAACTAGTTAATTTTTTGAAAGGCTGGCTATTGGAGTTAACAGACAGTTTAATTCCTAGTATGATGTTTGATTCGTTATTGGGTTGTTACCAGACGAATACCTCTACAGAAGATGACCGAACGAGCAATGTCGTAAGAACCGTAAGCAGCATACCGCGCAGCAACTTGAGCTCGCTCATCTTCATGCTTGAGCATATTTGTGGGGTCTTTGAAGTGGCACAAATTCCAGGTTTTGGATTGTCGGATGAAATCCAGGAAGATTTGAAACATTCGACAGAAGGTCCTAAATTAGAAAAGGTAGCAACTTTGTTGAATGGCATGGATGAGATAGGATCGATTCCCTTTCTTCATCTATTATTCAGACCATCTGCGATCAAGCATACTTCAGGATTCAAACCGCCTTTGAATTTATATACCATCATACTCCAGGACTTATTAAATGTGGATGTCCGATCAATATTGTTCAACAACCTCATATCGAGCGAAAAGAATTACATTTCCAAAAAAGAACAGGAAAAGAATTTTTTGAACTTGCAAGTCAAAAGAATGTCTCAACAGCCAAGACCATCCTCTAGCAGTAGTAAAAATATTGTCAATGATCTTGTTCCTAAAAGTCCACGACCATTAAATGGAGGAGATAACTTCACTTTGAGGCCATTCAGAACAAAACCAACACCAAATCCTTCTCCAAGTAATTCACCCAGTCATACTCCCAATAACTCTCTCGACATCGCTGTCGGTGAACTAAAGGTGAAAAAGCAGAGGGCAAAAGGATTGGAGAATGAAATCAGTAGACCAAGGAGTTCCAGTGCAAGCTTTTTAGCGCCAAACATAGAGGTGGAATTTGAGGAAAGATGAGTGCCATACCATGATTCAAATAGCATTTTTGTAAAAGCATCATGGCATTTCCTATACTTGTATTATTATTTTCTATTTATTTTAATAGGTTTCCGCATTTCTTCTCTCCCTACTCCTGTCATTGTTATTCTTTGGAGCTTGTTTAGCTGTTTTACACTGAACAACAAGATTCCCACCAAAATGATCGATCCGAAGCCAATAACTACCTCGAAACCACCTTCAGTTTGTTCAATAAAGTTTTCTAGATTCATTCCGTATAAGGCAGCAATATAAAGCAAGGCGCCCATAGATAAAAGTCCTGTTGAAAACTTGAGCCCCAATAACATTAGCTCGTTTCGATTTGAGTCCAAAACAATATTAATGATTTCTTCACTTGTTTTGATTTGCGATTTTAGGTTTTCGACGGTCTGAACAACCTCATCGATGGTCTTGTAATATGATTCTAACAACATTTCAGCTTCGGCATGGTTTGTTTGTGTACGAGGAGTACCGTTAGATATTTCGGTAAGATATAAAGCGTTCAATTCATCGTTTTGCTCTAAAATGTCGTCTAGCAAGTCACGAATTAACTTAGTTTTCTGGTGAAACTGGGCAATCTTCTTGGACTGGATTAGTAGATACCGAAGTTTCACTCTTTCTATTGAGTCCTCTAGTCGCAAAAGAATATTTTGCAATACTGTCTTATGAACTTTCATTTCCGTAGTTAGGTTCAACATGACGTGAATCAAAATGCACTCCAATGCCCGGAACTCATAGGGGAGATTATCAGGCTCGTTTGTGGCCTTAAGTCGCTCACCCATTTCTTTCAAAAAGACTCCATGGGAATGGGACTCGTTCAATCTCGACCCCGAGCTGCTAGCAAGGCTATCGAAAATGACAACCGTATTACTTTTGATTAGGGCCTTGATGTTCGATAAATTCAATAATATACCATTACTTCGGGTGACAATAGACGGCACAATGTCTACATTAATGTTATGCAATTGCAGCGAGCTGAGCCCACCGTGGTGGTGTCTTGTTATCTTCCGAAAGTCTCGTGGCACCAAGTTGTGAGTCTTCATGAATTGCAGCCTCCTGATATCTTTTCCATGAATAACAATATCTCCCTTGCTATCAAAGATGGTACACCGTATAAATTCATTCTCCCCGTGCTGTCTATTAGACGTGAGGGCCTTCGTTAGTAACACATCGTGGTACAGCTCGGGGTTACCATTGAGTCGGACCAGTGTACTAGAGAGCTGCCGTACGCCACCCACAGACGCTATTCGAGAAAAAAAAGCACCAGAAACATTCATGCATGGTCTTAACTTGCTATAGGCTCCCGTGTAGTTTACCCTTATCATTTTGACACTAGATCAAGGATTAAATTCGTTGAAGTTTCTCTAGTTGATGAAAAATAGCTTTCTGATATCGGAGGGACGACGCTCGTAACCACCAATATCTTGTTTACGTTTATAATACTGGGACATAATTAGCAAGATAATTAGCGATCTTCCTATTAGTAGTATTGTTATTGATGGTACTACGGGTTCAATCGGCAGAGGAACTCGAGGTATGCGAGGAGGTGGGAAGGGGAGGTTTTGGGGTAGTTTATCGAGGAGTGATCAAGAAAACTGATGAAGAAGTAGCTATCAAGCAAATCGATTTGGAAAACGAACAGGCGGACTTATTTGAGGTGAATAAAGAGATTCTGATTATTTCTGAGTGTCGGCTTCCTCAGATCACAAAGTTCTATGGATGTTTCGTGAAGCACTATAAATTGTGGGTGATTATGGAGTATGTGAATGGAGGATCATTGTTCGAATTATTAAAGCCTGGAGCCATCTCAGACGAAAGTACAATTCTGATGATCATGAGAGAGATATTGGTTGCACTAGAGTATTTGCATGGTCAGGGGAAGATACACCGAGACTTGAAGTCCCAAAATATTCTACTAAGCCAGCACGGAGAGGTTAAATTGACTGATTTTGGAGTTTCGACTCAGCTATCGTCAAATTTCTCGCGTAGGAATACCACCGTCGGCACTCCGTACTGGATGGCCCCAGAGGTGATCTTAAATAATAATGGTGGTCATAGCTATAAGGCGGACATTTGGTCTTTGGGATGTTGCGCGTATGAGCTTTTCACTGGGAGGCCCCCACTACAGAGTCATTATCCTCCAATGAAAGCATTGCGACAAATCTCTCGGTGTGTTTACGAAAATAACTTCACCGAGCTAATAGGCCTTGATGAGCTTGAAATAACGGACACCTTCAAGGATTTTTTGGGTCTCTGTTTTGTTGTTGATCCGAAAGAACGGTCTTCTGCAACAAAATTGTTGAAACATAAGTTTGTCACAAAACAAACGACAGCTGTAAATGACTACAGAAAGCCATTGAAAAAGCTCATAACAAACAAGCGGCTTTGGGATCAAGAAAACCACATAGAGCTGAACCAAAAATTTTATGTTCCTACAGAGCTTTTGGACAATCAGCAGAAATGGAACGAGAACGGCGACTCTCAAACCCACAACAACATCTTCTTTGACATTAGTCTGATCAATTATCCGTCTACCAAAAAGCCCACTCAATTACCTCCGAGCCCCTCCTTGTCTCAAAAGTCATCTGCCAGAGACTCGTCTCTGTCACCGCCTGCTTTACACCTTAAGGAAAATGTGGAGTCATTGCATCCGAAACTCAAATACCAATCCTTGTCTCACTCAAACACAAAACAAGAAAACGTTAAAAATTCTGTGAAAACAGAACTCTCCAAGGTATTGAATAAAGTGTTTCACAAACTAGATACTAGAAACAGCCTAACCACTCAACAGTACGATTTCTTGGTTAATCTTAACGACAACATGTTGAACCTTGTCAGTTTCATAAACTACTCCGATCCGTCAAATAACTCTTCATATAACAAGCTTTTAATTTGCCAGTACATGAAGTACATCATAAAAGAACTTTTGAAGCTACCTTCCGACAAGCCAAGCGAGACTAACTCAAGGCTTCTATTACAAAAACTCATCATCCCCTCGACTTTGAACGTTAGCACCCCCACAACCAGAAGCGCATCTGATCTAACTCTTACAAATAACTTCAACAATGCATCTATCAGTCAGTTCGACGAAATCGAGCATAGCTTGTTTGAAACTTGGATTGACAAGATGAACGAGAAAGTCGGCTCCCGAACCTGACTTTCCAAAAAACACTCAGAATTTTTCTTTCATCATTTTCCGTCATTTACTCGTGGCTGCTATCCTTCGGCAATATTCTCTCCATATCATATAGTGATAAACGTTAGAAGACCATCCTTATAGGCTGCAAAATTGACCTTCAGCAGCATTTTGTATGAGAACTTGTATGCAGTACATAGAAGAAGTTTTAATTCTGATTACAGACTCTTAAAACGTATTTTTTAGTAGCAAGAGGCAAAAGAAAGAGGTTATGGTATGGTTGAACCCTCATTAAAGAAGCCTAGAACGTCTGAAAGCGAAAGTAGTTTGATAGAAGACTCAAAAGCTGAAAATGATCTATACATACGAAAATATCTGCTAAAAGGCCAGCACGAGATGTCAGTCAACAGTATCAAAATATCGCCAGACGGCACAATGTTTGCTACAGGTTCATCAGACATGACCGTGAAAGTGTTTTCTATGCATAGCGGTAAAGTTTTGACTGAATTGAAAGGACATTCGAAAGGAATATCCGACGTTGAATTTTCGCCCATAAATTCCGATATTATAGCATCGTGCTCTGACGACCTTACGATCCGATTGTGGTCAATCAAGAAGTCCAAGTGCCTCAAGGTTTTGAAGAAACATACGTACCATGTAACGACAGTCAAATTCAGCATGAAAGGAAACATACTACTTAGTGGATCAGCAGACGAGACGGTGACCATATGGGACGTGGTTACAGGGATCACATTGAAAACGTTGGCAGCCCATTCAGACCCAGTGCTGTCCATAGCTCTCACACCAGACAGCACGATGATTGCTAGTGCATCGTACGACGGACTCATGAGGTTGTTCGATTTGGAAACGGGACAATGCTTGAAAACGCTAACGTACAACAGCTCGAGTCATGGCACCGCTACTGCATCCACCAACGATGTCGTCAACATGCCCATATCGAGTGTGGCATTTTCGCCTAATGGCAAGTACATATTAAGCTCCAGTTTAGACGGGGTATTGAGACTATGGGATTACATGAATAACAAGGTCATAAAAACGTACTTGGGGGTCGATGGCGGCGAAACCCCTATCAGTGAAGTATTCAATTGCAGTGCCAAATTTATAACCAAATCGGAAGCCCCCTTGATAATCTCTGGTTCGGATAAATCCGGTATACTCGTGTGGGATGTGCAAACGAAGCAGATCATATACCAGTGCAAAGATTCTGAAGCACCTGTACTAGAAGTGGATGTCTTTGATGAAGGGAGAATCGTCGCATCGTGCAGTAGAGATGGAACCATTAACATTATGGAAATGAACCAAAAATATTTGAAGGCGGCCACTGACGACGCCCAGAGTACGCTTGAGTCGCCAGAAACTAATTGAGAGGATAATGATTACAACTTTTTCTCCTAATGCTGCCAGATGTCAAATTCAGTACATATACATAGCATATAATTCCATAGTATCGTCAGTAACTGCAGATCTGAAATAAGTTACACAAAACCACTTGAGTCTTAAATGATGGTTTATTATATTCCACTCTAGGGGTAGACTGATAAAACTTTACAACAGGAACATGGAACAACAAAGTAACCTTTTTAGGTTTAATGCGTCGCTACTCAGATTGCCAAAGTCGGCGAAGTTGAGATCGCTTGGTGTGTATTTGTCGGGGGCTTTGTTTGCTATTGGTTTTTGGTCCATGATCGATGCAGCCATATACTCCAAAACAGTCAATGCATCAATAGTTCATATCACAATAGTGGACTGGATTCCATTCATTTGTTCTACTTTGGGTATGATTATCGTTAACTCCATTGAGAAAGCGAATCTTTTCAATGATTCGAATAATAGTTCATTTTTGAATTCGAACGGTAATAACACAGTGTGGGCAGCAAGGGTCATATTGTTCTTTGGGTTTTCATTACTAGCAGGGGGATTGGCAGGCTCCTTTATGGTCTTCATATTAAAGTTCTTGTTGAAGCACTACAGTTTCCCAACTTTAGGAATGGGAGTGTCTAACATAATTTGCAATGGATGTATAATGTTGAGTTGCATCTCATTATGGTTGTCCCAGAACATCGAAGATGAGTACAGCTATAGCTTAGCTTTATAAGAAAAATCATAATAAATAGATTGCATAAAACTTTACCCTAAACCTATATAAGAAGTTAGCAACAATCAACGAGACATAAAAAAGTTAATCACCATGAAGCGCTACTCTCATGAGTATCTTGAAAAAGTAACGAAGAGACAAGCTTTTGCGCTCTTCGGAACAGTAACTACCTTGGGACATAGTAGTGATTACGTCAGGGACTAGAAATGAATGAGCTTCAATGCAACATTGTATCAGTTGGCAGCAAAAGTTCTTCTTTGAGAGAACCAAGCAGCTCCAATTCGTAATCACTGAAATTGAAAAGGTTCAAAAAAAGCGGCTCGGACGAACCTCTTGGGTAGACCTGGAAGCCACCCTTCTTCAACTCATAGAAAAAGGGGTGGCACAATACTCTCCTAGCACTCGCTCGCTTGTCAGGCTCGTATACCAATATCTTCATCAATAAATCAATGGCGTCCGGCGGGGAGTTGCTGAAGATTTGTTTGAATCTCTCCTCCACTGTGCAAGAAAATAGCTTGTTAGTGTACATGTTACCACGGTATTGTGGGTTGCTATTGAAGAAGAATGTTTTCGAAGGGGGACCAAGTAACTTTGAGATTTCCTTCAATTGTGATTGAGGAGATTCACCCTGAAAAATTGGTTTACCCAAAAACATCTCTGCAATCACACACCCCAACCCCCAAATATCGATTTTGGTGGTATAAATTGAGCATCCGACAATTAGTTCAGGAGCCCTATAATATCGAGAGCATATGTAACTTACCGACGGTTGATTAGGCTCCAATTTTTTGGCACTTCCGAAATCGCATATCTTGAGGGTCACCGTGGCGGGATCCACCAAGATGTTCGATGGCTTAACGTCACGATGAGAAATACCAAAGCCATGCAAATAAAGCATAGCCCGGGCAAGTTGAAATGTGTATGCTTTCATGTGAGGGTAGGGTATGGTATACTTTGAATGTCTATAGTACTTTATTTCGGTTTGTAAATTTGACGGCAAACACTCCATTACAAGGTTTTGGTATATTTTCCCATCGGCAGAGCTCTTCTTATCGAAGAAATACCGTAACCGCACAACGTTGGGGTGGTTTACTACCCGCAAGATTTCCAACTCGCGGCTTTTATACTCTGTCTGCGCTGGAACTCGCTTTATGGCGAACGGCCCGAGCCACTCCTCATCCTGACCCGTCTTCTCTTTGCGTAACACTGCTTCGACTACCGTTCCGAACGCTCCCTCGCCTATCTTTTTATTCTCTCGCACTGTCATGCAATTTGTCTCGAACGTTGAATTCTCCATCACCTGCTGCAACACATACTCTTTGATGGCGCCGCTCGCCTGGTGGCTCTGTGACATGGCTTCTCCACTGTATTGTTCAGTCTCGTGCAATTATCCCTACGCAGCGCTGTACGTACACTTCAATATGTGTCAATTGCTCGACCGGACCCGTTTCGTCTATCAATAAGTTGTTTTTTGTGCGCTTCCCCTAGATTGGTGCTCCGCGTCCCTTTATTAGCTGCTATCGTTTCAAAGTATCTCTTTTCTATGACAAGTCACCTATTTCTCGTTTTGACACCCTTGATCTCGTTATTTTAACTTTATCTTGACCCTATTCTGTTGTTGACAGCGCTATATTTCCTAACGTGATGTATCTCAATCAATTGGCTACCTATGAATCTCCAACTAACTTTGTTCGCTCCCGTTGAAAAACTTCTTAACTGTGGCTCTCTTTGGCTATCGTATCTATGTTACGGATCAACTTACACTGCTGCCGCTGTGATAACTCTTTTATTAAGTGTTAATCTTGTGAAACGACGTGTTTTAGTGAGGGAGAGTCGATATCTTATGTACAGGACGTTGGCTTAAGTATGTGTTTTCGGTTCCTGAAGAGGGATTCGTCAAAGACAGACACCGATTAAAGCAGCTTATTGTATGAAAATGGTCAGAGGCGGCTTCAACAGTTGTGTGGGAGTCTCTACGGTGTTCTTGCGACGTTTTGGCGACGTTTACAAGACAACCGATGGTAGCCGCCCACGAAATGGGCGGCTAGACCGGCTACTTTTGTCAAAGAACAGAGAGCCAATGGAGCAGCAATCGGAGAACAGACACAAAACCATATTGTACTTACAAATTGACCATGTCGAGATACAAGGGAGTGGTATAGAGATCCAAAATGTGGTTGTTGGTGGGAGTCGAACCAGGGGGGCTGCAAAAATGTGTTAATTAGGTGATCACACAAAAACCCTCTGAGAACACCCTAAAAGCCCCGAAGCATGCGGGCGGTTGAGGGATGGAAGAAACCCAGAAAAGAGCGTTATGTAATCCTTGAGTGATACTTACGTAATACAAATGGTGACGGAACACAAGTGAAAAGTTTCTACCTGGTACTAAAGGGCCTTTGGAGAGCCAAAACCGACACAATGATATCCAGAGGGGCGATATTAGGTGGGAAGGCGGCTGCGGCCAAGGCTATAGGACCCGTTGGATATGTGGGGTCGATAGGATCAGGTTTTGCGACTAGGTACATAACGTCCACCACCAGGGCCCGCGTGGCGCCGATTGCAGGCAGAGGCCAGCAGGGAACGGAGCACATCACCAACATCGTAGACCCCAATATGAAGCAGCAGTTGTTCAAAGGACGGCGCAATGAAAAGGTGGTGTTGTGGAAGCTCTACGGGTCGTTCCACAGGCACAACACGTTGTTAACGATGGTGGCAGTGGTGGAGGACCAGGATTTCATGGAAAAGAACGAGCATTTGACCTACAACGAAAAGGTGTTATACTACTTGCAATTACCACACCACCCCAAGATCCACGTCTCTGCGGGGCAGCTAGGGTTCCGCAAAGCCCAGAGGGCTGAGTACGAAGCCGGCTACCAGGTCAGTGCCCGGATGTTCAAGCTCATAGAAGAGAGAAACCTCTTGGGTCCCAACGACCGCATTGAGTTGGTTTTGAAAGACTTCGGCAAGGGTAGAGAGGCCTTTTTGGCGGCGTTGCAAGGGAAAGAAGGGTCCAAGGTCAAGCCCAACATAATCAGAATAAGCGATGACACCAAACTCCAGTTTGGAGGGTCTCGTCCCAAGAAATTACGTCGTTTGTAGAGTGCTATTCCGTTCACATTTAATCTTCTGTATATATCCATATTAATGCCTACATTTGTGATAACGTTTTCTACAACTCTGTGCGGTGAGCTTATCTGAGTAACCCTGCTCGATTCTACCATTGGGGGTCTGTACAAGCATTCGCGCCTTTGAAAACAGCTGTAGGAATATGAACCACTTCACAGCCCATCCTTGCTGGCTCTTGATCGGTACTAACTAATCTCATGCTAGACTAAAGACTACCTGTACAGTGCTCGCTATGAATGGTACTTTCTGACACTGTTCTATGTATTTAATAGATGTTGGTGTCTGGAGGTCGTGTTCATTAGGTCCTAGCCCTAGTCTTAGTCACATGGCCCTATTTTTTGTGACTGTGATACCTTGCCAAAAGGCAGTTTTGTGTAATAGCTTTCGGATGCGTGAAAATTTGGACAAAAAATTCAATAGGCCCTTCGAAAAAATTCACTATAATATTGAAGCTTTTTACAAAGTACCAAGGACTAATTTAGGATCAATCAAAAATGTCTCCAATCTGTAAGTACCAACATATCAACAGCGGCTGTGATGGGACGATGAATGACTCGAAAGGGGACGAGAGTAATTGAATAAACGAAGAGTAGCAAGGGATTTTAGCTCAGATGAGTGATGAAAATTAAAAGTGAAAAGTTGAAGGAAGCAGACGGCCAGCCACCGGGCAGCTATATTTCCTGAGGTGTAAGAGAGATTGCGACTAGTTGTGGCCGTGGAATAAGAAAGCCAGGGTTGGGCACAGAGCCATTTAGTTTTTAGTCTAAAGCCTCTTCAGGAGCATCGAAGCTACTGGCTCCTGTACGAGAGAAGAATTTTAAAAAGAACAGGTTTTTCCCGTAGTACTGTCGTCATGTCGCCAGATTGCCAAGTCATTAGCACACCATACTAACCAAAATAGCTCTTGCTAAGCCTTCTGCTGCTAAGAAAGCTGCTTTGAAAGGTACTAATGCTCAAAAAGCTTTGAAGGTTAGAACCGACACTTCTTTCCACAGACCAAAGACCTTGAAGTTATCTAGATCTCCAAAATACGCTAGAAAGTCTGTCCCACACTACAACAGATTGGATGCCTACAAGATTATTGTTTCTCCAATCGCTTCTGAAACTGCCATGAAGAAGGTGGAAGACGGTAACACCTTGGTTTTCCAAGTTGACATGAAGTCTAACAAGCACCAAATCAAGTCTGCTGTCAAAGAATTATACGACGTTGATGTGCAGTACGTCAACACTCTTGTCAGACCAAATGGTACCAAGAAGGCTTACATTAGATTGACTGCCGACTACGATGCTTTAGACATTGCTAACAGAATCGGTTACATCTAAGGAATGTGTCTATTGAAGTTGGGAAAATAATAATGAAAAGCTGTAATCATCCTTGTCTTTTTTGTTTATATTTTATATTGTATTCTATAAACTGCTCATGGTCTGGGCCTTCAATTGAAGTCATATAAAGAAAAAAGGAATGGGAAATATTTTATATACATAATTCTTCTACGTTGTATGCGTTAGCGTGAAGGTTGTAGGGATGAGGAGGGGCGGCTGTAGCGCCAGTGTAAGCGCTCGGTGCCTGCCGGCCCAGATATTCGGCTTTCGGCTGTTAGTCCTGGTCTTGGTCCTGGTCTTGGTTAATAGCCGACAAAATTCGCTGCAACCGAATTTTGTAAGTCTACTTGTGGACATCCAGCCGTCGTATATATGACCCTGCCCTTTCTGGACGAAGTAAATCCGTCACGTCTTTTATCGTTACTCTGGTGCCACTCAAAGCATCTCGGGTACATGCGATCGTGTGGTATTGCCGTTGTACCGTTGTGGCACTAAGTCACACTAACCGGTAATGTACTTAGTGCGTTTGGTTCACTTAGCGATTTGTTGAACCAATTACGACAAATTGAGAAAATTTGATAAAACGCACCAATTTCGGCATGGTTGCAAATCCGATAAGCCCGACGTCATAGCCGCTGCACCAACAGTTTACTGGCGATTACGCACCAAGGAAACTAAAGTATACCAAAATGAAACAACCGGTGGACATTCAGATCATCTTTTGGTTATGTTTTGTCTAGACTAGGTGTTCAATGACGTCTCGCCTTCTTGGCTACAGCGTGACGTCCACCGAACTCGCAGGTTTTACAGGTTTAGTTTCTGGCTTCTAGGCCTCGCTTACCTCTTGCTTGACAATCACGACGCTACAATTGCATTTCCCCACCTCCATCGACCCTTGTAACCGTCTACAATGTCTGTATTGTTGGCGGGGTTTGTTCTAAAGGTTACGGTCAATGTTGTTTCCGTATAGACGTAATTGGGCTTTTCGCATTAACTCAATACAGGAAGCTCAATAGTCAAAGCGGGCGAGGGATGTCGCGCATTCCGTACTCCTCCGCGACCGCCGTTATTGTGTTCTGGTGTTATTGTGACCCGTGGGTATTTTGTGCACTTGTGTACTAGGGTATTTTGTACTTGCGTATTTATGTTTGTCAAATAGCATCCAGACTCAGTCACCGACGTGCACGCGCATCCTGCATACAGTCAACAACCCGTCCAGATGATGACGTAGCCGCGCCTCTTAGGTTGGGAGACTTTTGTCACTAACCATGGTGACTACGTCATATTGACGTAGTCACCCTCGTAACGTGATGTCGTTCTTACCCGGTTTGGCACTATTTGAAATCATAAGATATTTACCTTGTTCCCATGCACCGAGCCGCCGGTCTCCAGCCCACCTTTAATAGCGCGTACCCACTTTAAAAACAGCGAAAGACCGGCCGCTGAAATTGGCCTACCGTTCTCGCTACTCAAACTTTATTTTTAAGTATATAAATTTTGTGTTTCAGGCGTTGAGCCCGTATTTCGAACAACCGCTGCGAAATTTTCCTAATCGGATGTAAGTGGTCCCTTGTGACGATTCTGCGTAAACAAAAAAAAAAAGAAAAAAAGAACAGTTCTCAACGTGCGTCCCGTTAAGGTTTGGTTGGTTCGATCCATTACGTAATTGGTTTCTTTTTTCGCTGCTGTACAATAGGTACCACGAGAGAAACGGGAAGTCGGCATATATTGAAGCGTTTCATTACGTAACTGATTCGATGGCGGCAGGAACGTTGCTTATGTAAGTACATCAAGATATGATAGGCAAAAATTTTGCTACCATTAGTGATAATAGCATAATAGTTTTTTTTTGTGAACATATGGTGGTTGAGGTACTATAAATACCAATGGAAATCCCCCTGGTCACTTTTATCTGAGAGATTTAATTGAATAATTACTTTCATTAAAACATTATCAATTACAAAATAAATTCACAATGACTATCAAGAAACAACCAGTTGTCTTTTACGTTAACGCAGCTTTATTTGACTGTGATGGGACCTTAGTCAACTCCACCGGAGCAATCTCCGAGTTCTGGAGAGATTTCGGTAAGACCAGACCACACGTGAACCCAGAAGAGATTATCAGAACCTCGCACGGATGTCGTACATTTGATGTGATTGCAAAATGGTCCCCAGAAGATGCCATTGAAGAACAGGTGACCGAGTGGGAGGGATCTATTCCTGACTCATTTGGCCAATTCGCCAAGCCTATCCCTGGTGCCGTTGACTTGGTGAAGTCGTTTGACAAATTTTCCAGAACTGAGACTGAAAACGGTCACCAAAGGTGGGCTATTGTAACCTCTGGTACCTTGCCATTGGCAACCAAATGGTTGAAGTTGTTGACCATTCAAAAGCCAGACTGTTTCATCACCGCTGAGAAGGTGTCGAAGGGTAAGCCTCATCCTCAAGGATACCAAACCGCCAGAAACACTTTGGGATACGAAGCTCCTCACAAGAAGGTGGTTGTGTTTGAAGACGCTCCCGCTGGTATCACCGCCGGTAAGGGTGCAGGTGCCTTTATTGTTGGTATTTGTTCCACCTACGACCCAGAAAAGGTCAGAAAGTCTGGTGCTGACATTGTTGTTGACGACTTGACGTCGTTCAAGATCGACTCCTACAACAAGGAAACCGATGAATTCAAGGTTATTGTTGAAGAGTACCATTACGCTAACGAAGAATTCTTTGAAGCCATCTAAGCGGATTCCGGGAATTTTACATTTGGTTAGTCTTTTACTATTTTTATTATTATTATTATTATTTGTCATTCCCTGCTTGATACAAGCATCACATTCCATAATTTTATAGAGTTCAAACCAGAGTTTGCTTTAATGTACATTAGATTGAGTTATTGAAATTGAATTATTTACGTGTAGGCGATGGGTTTCGCAGTCCAATGGCCTGGCGCTGAATTGGTCAAGGCGTCGACACGGAAACATACCATTAAGCATCAGGCCATGCCTTGTGGAATGCTCGCTTGTCCACTCCTGGGTATCAAGCACTTGTCAGTCTTGGGGCTATGGGCTGATATCTGGTCGATTGAAATGCGTTCATCAGGCTTACAACAGCGAACGTTTAGTTTGGCACGTGACGTGAGTTCTTTTTTCTTACATAAGCAATGACCATAAAAAATTTGTGGAACCCATATGGCGATGGATAGTAAGTACTAACCTCTAGAAAGACGGAATATACGCCATGGCACCCTCATTAACCGATCTGTATCCGTTGGTTACGCTCCCAAGAGTGCCTGATCTTGAGTTGTCGGAAAAAGTGGCACTTCCCACCATAAAATCTGTCGGTACTGCGTACATCGACATCGGAATATCGAAATCAATAATTTCGAGTTATATCTTGAAGCCCACGCCGAAACTAGTATGGTCGTTTCCATTGTCGCCGTCGACTTTGGTTGACTGCATGGACGTTCTGACCAAGTACGAAGACGGAGGCCGTTTGGAGAAAGATTACATAGTGGGGGTAACTGAAAGAAAAAAGCATCGGTTCATATTCATCAGAAGACGTGGAGACGACACCACAAGCTTTGAAAGTAAGTTTGATTCGAGAATCAGCGGTGTCAAGTTCTCCAGTTGCGGTGCGTTTGTGTATGCTGTCACCGAAAAGGGAAGTATTCAATTATTCAAGATACAAAAGGATGAGCTCGAGCAAATACCCACAAAATTGCAAGTAGAGTCCAAAAACAAGGTAGTTTACCACACATTTATTTCCAATCACGAGTTCAAGTATGACAACGACTTGCTTTTGACCGTGGAGGCGAACAAAAATAATCATGTATACAAATTGACGTCTTTGAACTATGAAAAGTCATTCGAAATCAACCAGGCATCGCACGTATCGGCTCAAGATAACCTTTACGCCTACCAGTCTGGTGTGTTATACAAGTTTGATATTCACAAGTTAGAAATCAGTTCATTATCGGTCGTTGATTTCATGCCCATGAAAACTATGAAGGTAGACTCAATCATCCATGGTCAAACAAAGTCGAAGGGAGATTTTTCATTTTCGAGTCCGAGCATCGATAGAATACTTATATCATGGCAAAGCCATTTGTACCTCTTAAATTTCAAATACGAGAGTGTGTTGGATACTTACGAAAAATTAGATGAAACCTATCTCAATCAGGTCGTTGATGTCAAAGGAGTATCGGTCAACACGAGCTCGACTTTCGCTATTTACTTGAATCATAATTCTCGTAAGAAGAATACTGATTTGAATATCATCAACGTTAATGTTGGGCTTAATAATTTAAGCGAGTGCTTGGGCAAGGGTATTCATAAGTCACAACAGGATGATTTCAAAGGACTAGGCCACGTATTCGACGATACTTTCGATAAAGACTCCCAAAAGTTATCCAAGGAGTTGAAAGAGGTTTATCAGGAGTTGGCCAAGTATAGAAAGGAGGAGAATATCGAAAAGTGGGAAATGATAGTAGTTCCTTATATGAAAAATACCAGTTGGAGTGCCATAAAGAAATCGCTCAACAAGCCTCCTCCTGTACAAGAATATTCAGTGTTCGAAGTGGACCATGATAGAATCGTTGATCCTAAGTTCGTGCACAAAATTTTGTCGTTGGTATTTGATGGGCAAGTGAGTTTTGTGCCTGAATTCACGTTGACTTATCTTTTCACTCACCCTTTATTTCCCTACGAGTTTACTAAAGGATTGTTGACCCTATTGGACCAATTGAATAAGCCAAGATTATTAAGGCAAGCAATCATAACCTGTCCTAACTTGTCGCTTGAGGAAATCTCTTTGCAATTAGCCAACAATAATTTGGAAATTTTCCACGATGTTATTACTCGCTTGATTAGCGAATTCTCGATAAACCAGATAACTCACCAGTTGAACAAGGTTTTGCAGTCGAAACAATCCGAAATTAATTTGGACGAAATTCTCAATAATTTGATCAAACTCGATACCAACCAGAGCTGGTATTTGGTTCAATCTATTATTGACGTGGGGGGCTTGTTCAACTGGTCTATGGCCACGGTGAATAGCCTCAGTGAGACCATCGAAAATAAGCTCACGTCCATAATTGCAAATAGCTATAACCTAACTCTTACAAACCAAGCACTTTTGATCAATGAACCTATAAGAAAAGCAAACAAAACTAAGAAGACAGAGAAGAAATCGAAGGAACATAATAACAATATAATCGAGTTGGACAACGAAATGCAACAGCAACAGTTAGACTCGATTTTGTCAATTCAAAATAACGCTGGTAAAAAACTCAAGGACGAAGGCATTGAAATTTCTAAAAGAATTCCAAATTATTCGATTGAAAAATTGATTTTATAGATTAGCATAGTAACAGGCAATGCATAAGTACCTTACTGGATTTGTAGTTTATTGTTTTCAGTGTAGCATGCCGTAGAGGACTTTGAAAATCCATACTCGTCTATTAACCGCGATGGAAAATACAGCTAAAAATTTGGTGATGATTTTTGTTGATAAAAATTGAGTCTATTTTCGTATTCAGAGGACTTTATCCGACAATGACAAACATACGAGCTATAGCAGCATATAGAAATGCTCTCCGGGCTACCAAAGTGGCTTTTCGGAGTGATAAACCGGTTTTAGATGCTGCCAGACTTCAAATTAAGCAAGGCTTCAGTGAGAACAAAAATTTGGCTGGCGAAGACGAACAACAGCAAGCGGTCGATAAAATGAACGAGGTCAGCCAGTTTTTAATACGAAACATTGTTCAAGGCGAGAGACAAGAGGGGGGCAAATATTTCTTGAACTTTCATGAGAATACGGAGCTAGGGGATAACGAGACCATAAAGCAAGGTAAGGCAGAGTTAGGTTCGTTGGCAGGAGCCAAGGTTACTAGATGTAGCGATGTCAAGAAATGAATCAAAGAGCCGGCTCTACACCCGGAACCGTGGTTGGCTTTTTAGTAATGGCAGGACGCCATTTCGTATGGTAGGAATGCTAATACCCAGGGGGCCAGTTGGCGGCGTTAGAAGAAGGTGAGAATGTAAATATCGACGGATCGACGCACTTTAGTCAAGTAAATAGTAAGCTACTCTCGAATGGCGACCTTATGGGTCCTTTGAGTTCATGAAAGTACAAATGTAGCATGCTGGATCAATGGTCCTGGCAACATAACTAAATGAAAGATGGTTATAACTCCACTGCCAGACTATCACCAAAATACGAACGTAGTAAGAACGGGGTGAGAACACATAGCAAAGCCTCATCGGCTCTATTAAAGACTACTTTGTTGGACGATTAATGGAGATCAGATGAATGAGATGAGCATCGACAAAACGAAATATATTCGAAATCTATTCACTAGTGATTTCCATTTTTAACAAGTATGAGCTCATTGCCACCTGAAAAACGGGATGTAGCGATCTCCAAGGCGCTTAGCAAGTTACTTAGGCATAGTGCCGTAAAAGAAGGGCTTGACATTGACGAAAAAGGGTTCATGAAGTTGAAAGAGTTACTCAACCATAACCGACTCAAGACGTACAACACGACGGAGGCGGATATCAAGCGAATCGTCGACACCAACGACAAAAAAAGGTTCACCCTCGTGGCACTGGATGCCGATGTTATGATATGCGCCAATCAAGGCCATTCTATCCTGTCTGTCAAGGACTCAAACTTGGTAGAACTCTCGCCATCAACGATGCCGCAAGAAGTATACCACGGCACGTATCTCAAGAAGCTACCGGCCATAGTTGCTAGTGGTGGTCTAAGCAGGATGAACAGGAACCACATCCATTTTTCGTCTAATATCAGCGATGTGTCGGGCATACGGTCGAACTGCAATGTGATCATCTACTTGAACACACACAAGTGTCTCGAGGCAGGAATAACATTTTACAAAAGTTCCAACAATGTCATTTTAACGTCGGGAGATGACAGGGGGTTTGTGGACGCAAAATACTTTGACAGAGTGGTGGATTTAAAAAGCGACAAGCTCATTGATCTTAATAGCATGCGGTTGTGAACCGTGCCAGTGCATAATAATAGGAAACTTGATAAAGGTCGAAGATTGGATAAAATGGATAAAGTAGATAAACAAGGGCGTGAAGTTACGGTAAAGTGTATATGCTAACCAATTATTTATCCATGAGCTGATGATATGATAATTTCACTGGTGCATGATTTTATGAAATCATGGTAGCTACGTATGCATTAATAATTATGATCAAGCGTTGAGATATTTTCAGTACCTCTGTAGAATCTGAAATTGCTGACATCATGCCACAACATTCTACATATACTAATCAACTGTTTGCTACCAAATCTCAAGTATAAACATGTATGGAGTTATGTTTTTGAGATAGATTTGAGCATACCGAGGATCAAGGCCAATGGATGCGAAAAACGGCAGAGCGGACTGATCACTAAAAAAGGGCACTATTACGATGGTCTAAACAAGGGAAACCTACAATAAACTCATCTTATAAAATCACTACGATGTTTGCTGCTTGTTGTTAGTTGTTTGTTCTATGGTATAATAATCAACAAGACAATCTAATTGTAATAATCTAATTGTAATAAAAAGACGAAGCTCATCGAACACATTCTGCATTAACAAGACAAAGTCAAATAGCACTATAGGACACGCCATACATTGCCATAGTTATGCATGCGCTAGTTAACTAATGCACGATTCTTTATTGCCCTGTTGCTTTATTGCACCGTCGTCTTATTGCTCTCGCATCTTATCTCTGCATTATACTTGCCTGTTTCACACATCACTACACGTAAAAATAAAACCACTTGCCTAGTATGAACGGTTTGCGTAGTACACGGGTCACTAAACTTGCCTATAGCGCTCGACCGCAATGGTGTCAACTTTGGCCCCAAAAACAGCGTGGGCGCTTCCCATTCTCAATCCTGGCGAACGACTTGGCGATGACCCCGGGGCGCTACGCCGCGCCCCGGGGGTCACCACCTTTTAAAGACCCTCCCCGGTAGGCTCCCGTAATTTCCCCACCCGCTCGTAAACCCGCGCTCAGACTTAGCACACAACAGCTCCCCTGCGCCCGCTAATATGCGACCCCAGCTTTGCTACCCGCTATACGAAAAAAAGACTTTACTAATGTACTGCCTGAAAATGGCTAATGGTGGCTATACTAGCTATTACAGCTATAATAACTATAATATTATAATAGCCTGGATTTCGATGGCCCCCGATAGCCTTGATGGCGCAGGTCCCGGTTTATGCTCCGGTAGCCCAAAAAGCCAGCCGCCAGTCGGGAGCACCGGCTGGGGTGGAACTGGGGCGATTGCGCGCATGTCTCCCCCCGATGAGAGTTAGGGCCGGGGCGAGAGCGCGAGGTCGCGGGCACAACTCGTGGGAACATCCGTGATTGCCGCAAAAAGATACTAGTCGCCAACCGTCCTCAGTGTTTTGTCTTGTCTCTTCTTGCTTCATGCTAGTGTCTCAGACTTGAATTCCTATACGGGCCCCAAGCTAAATTAAGGTTGTGTTCGGTCTTACTTACTATCCAGGTATAGTGGCGGTTTTTTTTTTAGCTTTGACCGCCGCCGGAAAAACATCCCATCTTTATTCTGCAACCACGCTGCAACTGCCATTTCCGGTCCCAAGAACGTCCCCGGGCTAACTTTAACTCCGATCCGCCCCTGCTGGACCGCCTGTGCCAATAGTGAAGAAGCTGAAAATGGAAATTACTAAATCCTGGTGCGACAGGGTGCGCGGTGACGGAGGATTTTTTTTCACTCGCGCCTCTGTCATAATAGGACCATTTTGGGCCACTATAGTGCGCCTATGGTTCCAAATGATGTTAACCATCACTTAACTCTAGCTACTAGACCAAATTGTAGAGGCAACGATGGGCTTCGCACCCTGGACACTGATTCAGTACAGATGTTGCAAAACAACGGAGTGAAATTTGCATATTTTTCCCCGAAACGCAATTTGGCCGTTATTCAAGTCTAGACTAGTCAGCAATCTAGATTTAAACCCAGTATTTCTATTTATTCACTGGACTTCCAGTAGGCAAATAATTTTTGTAAAATTAAGGTGATATAGTTCTTTTCCAGTGGCCAAAGGTGTCATCATATAGCATACAAGAGCACTTGGTGGATCAAGTGGAAGAGACGGTTTTTTATGTGCACAGAGAAAGCCTGGCATCACATCAAAGCGAAGCGATTTTACCTCAACTTTGGGTGCAGCAGATGAACAATTTGTACTCTAGTCGTCACAGGGGGGCGTTGGCAGCCGATAGTGGGGCTGGGAAAAATTCAGGAATGGAGGAAAGCCCCGACGCAAATAAAATATGTCAATGGTACTGCTGCTCTTGCGGGCAAAGTTATGGGTCAATCATATACAAGGAAGACGGTGAACAGCCAGCCCCGGTGAGAGGGAAGGAAAAGGACATTCAAAGGTTGAAATATTATAGCCAGATCATATACAACGGCAGCCATCCGACGTCGCCTAACTACGAGTACGTGAGTCGCGCCCACTCTATCAAATCTCCCGGTGAGATTGCCCGAGAGCACTATTTCGACTCGGTGAAACGGTGCAGCAGCATGTCCGAGTTTAAAAACGTCCGCCACGACGACTCCATGACCGATGACACTGCATTTGAGCCCGCAGGTCTTCCTGTTGGACTTCCATTGGGGCTTACATTGCCCTGCTCGAAGTCTGCGACCGGCTCCTCAATGAGTCTTGTCGAGTATAATGACAAGGTGGCAGTCTGCATTCCTACAAGATTTACCTGTCATAGGTGTAATCATATGATGTGTCCCTACTGTCTTAAAATACGATTGCGGGATCTCGACACCTAAATAAATCTCGGGTGGTTCTCATGTACATGATTATGGGGTTGTATTATAGTATGGTTTCACGGTGCGTATGTAAGAGTTGCTAGTCGACCTTTTGTAATTTAGCTAATATATCATATATCTAATGTCTATTAAAGTCAAATTAAAAAAAATTGAATTTTGGAAACGACCTCGGTGAGGATCGAACTCACGATCTTGAGATTAACAGTCTCACGCCTTAACCAGCTTGGCCACGAAGTCTTCCTGAAGAACCGTCCCTCCACATTGTGTTTATAAGGCCTCCTAATCACTTTGATAACTATAGACTTTTGATACTGGTTGGACTCTGGTGTTTGGTATTTTCGTGTTTGAGTTTGAATGGCTTGTCATGTGTAGTGGATATGATTGAGATTGGTTGGGCTTGATCGTAAAAAAAAAAAATTAAGAGAGCCATTTTGATTCACGATATTTAATTAACCATCTTGATTTACCATTTGACTCATTCTTTTGACAAAGACAATGTTAAGGAGGCCAGCAACAACCATCAAACTAACGCCGGAGGATGTGTTAGAGTTTGATGACAGCTCTGCTGAAAACTTAAGCTTGCAACAGCGACACCAGCTTCAACAGCAGGCCAGCAGTGATTTCATTCTTCAAGAACAGCTCCACACCAGTAGCAATAATAACACTCACAGTAATAGTGTCAATGACCACCCGAACAGTGACGCAGCGGCCAAGGAGCAGTCTAGGGACGACAGGATTGGAGTGACCCGGAATAATTAGCACATCCGGCTGGGATGCATATCTACTCCCACTAAGGCGAATCGCTGCTGTGGGTTACAGATGCGGTTGAAGTGTTTTTAGCCGCTTACGGTGACGACGCTGCCACCGCAGCTGTCGCTCATTAACGTAAAGTCATTGATACTTTATATCGCTACAACCACGCTACATAGCTATATAAGGTACTATTAGGGCTCTGAGAGCGACTCAAGCAAAAAGGTTAAATAAGCTGATGACTACTATTCTATTCATTACTGTACACATGCCTATTTCTTGCCTAGGGACTTTCTTTTCAACCATTTGGCCTTTGTATTCACCACCTTGTTTTCGGATCTGGGCACCACATTGTTTGAATTCAGCTGGTGGACCCGAACGTGCACTGGGCCCTTTTTGACCGCAAACTTCTTTTTCTTCTTGAGCTCCTTCAACTTCGTCTCCTTTGCTATGCGGCGAAGCTCGTTCTCGTCTAGCCTGTCGAAATCCAGCACCTTGAGGTGTTTGGGAACTGTAGAGACTTGCTGCTCCTCTGTGTCATGATTGTCAAGACTGTCGAATATATCCTCTGGCAAGTATTCCGGAAGCTCGCTCTCCTTTTGTTCTTTACTCTTCTTGAGCGCCTGTTGCTGCTGATTGTATAAATGCTGTTGTTTCCTTTTCTCCCTCTCGAGGTGCTTCAATTCCTGTTGTTCTTTCAATTTCCGTTTTTGCTCTGCTAGTATGGCATGTTTCACAGATGCAGTCGATTCTTCTTCTGGAGCTTCGTCTGAGTCCAGTTCGGACTCAGGTTCCAGCTTTTCTTCACTTTGATCGGGGCCATCCTCTGGTTCTTCTTCTGCTGTATGATATTCAATATCGTTCACGCTATTGTCATTATCCAGAAACTTTATTTTGGTTGGTGTCTTCTTTTCCTCTGCCTTCGTATTTAAATTACTTCTAGTAACAACCATCTTATTCGATAATGTTCGTAAGTATAAACTTGGCTCATCTCTTCACTAAATTTTTCACTTTCGTGCTTAATGGACTCGCGCGCACTATTTTGCAATCATCATGAAGGTACCATAAATTCATTTTGAGCTTCACCTTTTCATGCGTCTGGAACCAAGGAAGTGATGCCGTATTGCTTCCATTTGCTTTTGAACTGATCATTTTTAATTCTTTTGGCGTAACCTTTCATAATTAGCAGCTTTAAAGTGTCAGCATTAATGTCTAAGCCGTCAATAATTAATTCATCTAGAGTGAAGGTTTTTTTCAAGTCACTGGTCGACCGATTTGAATTGAATGAGAAGAGGTTAATAAGACCAATCCCGTCTATCAGCTTACAGAAGCTGAGGTCGAGTACAGATAAATTGACGTTGGCCAACCCTATGGATTCGATGTCGTTTAGAAAAAATCTCATTGAAGAGTTATCCAACTCCAACTCGTTGAGATAAAGCTTTTCCAACCGAGGTACTATCGATAGGATCTCGGAAAGAGACATTTTCAAGTTATGGTGGACGGAGATTCTATCATTTTTGAAGTACAAGTAATTTGAGTTTCCGATAAAGAGAGTGCGTAACTCGTTCTCTAAGTTGGCGATTCTCATCAATCTGTTGAGGCCTTTGATTGAGAGTGACGACGCATACACGTCAAGGTATGTGAGACTATTCAATGAGGGTAGATACAGGTCTGTGATCTCGTTCAAGTGGACTGCACCACTTATACTTTTTTCTCTGATAGTAAGTTTTCGTAGTTTGAATTTGGTTTGGCAAGCTATTAAGTCCTGCAAAAAACTTCGAATCGACATCTTCTCGTTGTTCTCGAGGTACAAGCTTGTCAAGTTGGTCGAATTGGAAAGAAAATCCTGAAACAAAGTTTGCCTATTAGTGAAGTCGTACGACACTATGCATAAACTGGTTAAGCTTGGAAATCGCTTCAGTATAAACGGTGGATATGGGTTGTAAGTTTCCTCTTTAACGGCACCCAATGAGCTGGGATGATCTTTCATTAATCTGGGATGGTTTATGACGGTTAAATTTTCGAGCGATTCGTATGGCTCTTGTTCGGGTGCAAGAAGATCCAAAAATCTACTATTATTCGGTACCAATGACCGACTAGATCCGCTCGACTGACTGTCAATTGTAATGATTTCCAAGGACTTCAAATTTCGCATTAGCTTGAATATTAAGTTTTCATATCTTAAGCTTGATTTTATACCTAACCTAAGGAACTGTAGACCAGCAATACTGGCCGCATGCCAGTTGATTCTTTGTAACTTGTTGATGAATAGCTCAAAGCACAAGTGTTTGTTGATGATGTCTAGGCCTTGCATTCTGAGATGCTTTTCTGCCAATATAAGCTCGACCATCTTGAAAAGCTGTACGTTGTTTGCAGTTGATCTGAGCTTTAGCATTTTGAGATGCTTCGAGTGTGATTTAGCCACAACTTTTTTGAGTAGATTGACGCCGTTTATAAACTCGTTAGTGGTGACATTAGATTTGAATGTAACTCTACCGATATACAACGCCGGAAGCCCAATTAACGACCTGTACCAGTCGGATGAAACCAAATGGCACTGGAGTAGATTCCTAAAATTCAAGTGCTGAAATATAAGTTCTATGATTTCCAAAGGTAAGTGAGCGAACGGATCGATAGCTCGTCTAACTTTCTTATGTTTTGTATATGACGACGAGGTGCTACTCGAGGAAGACACCCTTTTGAGAGGAAGCATTGCATCTAGTCTGTTTTGAAGACCTTCGCTTGGTATGTTCACGCGTTGAGCGCTCTCTTTCTTTTGCTTCAATTCTTGGTTCAACAACCTATACCGATTTTTGAGGCTTTCAAAGAGTTTCTGCGGAACTATGATGTTGTACTTCTCTACGGCTTTGCTGATGGTATACACGCCTCTTTGGAAGGTTTTGTAAGCTTCTACTTCTTTTTTTAATTTCAATAAGATTTTTCCCACTCTCAAGTAGCCTTTGCAGCTTATCGGCTCGTATTGGATCAACTTCTCTCCATCTTTTAACGCCTTATTTAGCTCACCTAACTTCTCATAAGTAGCGGCCCTTTGATCTAGTACTGACCCGATCTTAGGGTGCACTACGGGCCCAACAACGGGTTCATCACTCAAATCATATGCCCTTACCCGTAATTGTTTGAGCTCTCCTTTGGTATAATTCTGAAATTGGTTGATTAATTGAGCATATAGATTTAAAGCTTTTTGATATTCTGATGACTTGAAGTATAAGATGGCCAAGTCTATCTTTTCATTGATCGCTTCTTGATCTCTCTCCATTAATGCCGTAGAGGTGCTAATCAAACCATAATAGTAAATCAGATCGAAATTTTTCAGTCTACGCGTAGGGCCTATAAATATTTAGTAGTACATCGGGCATTGATTGAACTTAGGAATAATCCAGTCTCTCGATGCTGAAGTTTGGTTCCATATGAGAAGCAGCATCTTATGAATTGCTGGTTCGTAGAGAAACACAGTTATTCAAGGCAAGAAGGGGGTTTTCAGGAATATAGATACATTTTTAAGATAGTGAGATGTTGAGATACGGCTAAGTATGGTAGGTATTTCTGGAATAGTTATCATTTGAAACAACTGAGCATCGGCAAGAAATCGATATGAATAATTGTGGAGAAATGCTCATATTAAGTGGTCAAGCTCTTGCGGAGACGAATGTACTCTTGTAGTGAATATTGCAGCCGTTGCTGATAGAGAAATGACGAGTTAAAAACCTCAAAAGCTTGCAGTAGAAGCTATTCAGTATCCGGGTCTTACTTGCTTCTAATTGAGTCTCGGGACTGTAGGATCGGATCCCGGTCCCTCTCGTCTGGTGCCTCTTGTCTCGTGTCTTTGTATCTGGAGCCTTTGCGTCTGGTGTCTCTTCAAAAAATTTGACCCACCACCTATGAAATACTTCGGTATAAGAGAGAGCATCTTGAAATTAGGAATACTACTATGTAGTGGTGAGCTTCCTTCTGTAGTCTGATGTTAAGGCAATTCTTCTCGCTGAACCATTAAATTGAGCAGCTCGCCATTCAATTTAACCGTAGGACTCATCTAATCAAATCGGGTTCAATGCCGTTTACAAAGATTTGAAGTGCCTATCATTAGAGTATAACAGCAAAGAGAACGCTTCCGGTTAGAAGACGAATCTATAAAGTTTGATAATAACTATTGAGCAGTACTAGTGCCAATAAGGACATCTGCAGCATATTTGCAGCCTAATGGTGCTTCGACCTTTGCCCAAGTTAACCTTGTTTCAATCATTGTTAGCATAACTAGGTGAATTTATACTGTTTCTAGTTAGTCAGCGGCAAACCTCTGTCTTCCTATGACTCTTCATTGATTAGAAGTTACATTTATTTAGCCAAGTTTGATACCTATTTAATCAAGAACTATATCATTAAGCCTCTAACTACATCCATTCACTAGTCTACTTTGATCAACATGTCGGAACACCCTCTACTATCTATCTACAGAACAAAGCCACTTAAATCAAATATCTGCCGAGTTTTGCAAAAATTAGTATAAATTGTTAAATTTGATATTTTTCAGACTTATTTCGTAAAGCTTTAATCAAGAATTCGTAATAACTATCAAAAGACTATTATATAGGATTATGGATAATGGCGGTCGGCAAAGTATTAGAATTAGTTCTGCTAGGCGGGCTTATGGGAGTTACATCGTACGCAGCGGGCTCCGTACCATTGAAACTCTCCTTCTCATCTCAGCAATTGAACTTCATTTCATATTTTAGTATGGGCATAATACTCGGAACAGCATTGGTTATAGCCATTCCTGAAGGAATTGACACATTGCTAGGGTCGGAGGCCCTGAGGAATATGGAGACTGCCAGGCGTTCTATTGGGTTGGCTCTTCTCGCAGGATTCATGTTGATGTACTTGATTGATCACTTGCAAATTATTTTGGCCAGCCTTAACCTTGACACGAAATGGCATCATGGGGACAATCAGGGTAATGGCGGTTCAATACGAGAGCTATCTGATTCTATCTTTCGGTCTTCTATCACTCTAGGGCTTATTTTTCATGCTACAGTAGACGGAATATCACTAGGCTCTTCATTCAGCCAATTCAAAGACCAGTCGCTACAATTGATATTTTTTGTAATGATTGTTATTCATAAGCTACCAACCTGCTTCAGTCTCACATCCCTTCTAGTGAAAGAAGGCATGAATAAGTCCATGGTCAATTTTCACTTGATCGTATTTGCTGCAACAACTCCCGTGAGTTCAGTTTTGACATATACGTTTGTGAGTCTAATCAGATGGCATAGCAATACTATTATTGGCAGTTTGCTTCTATTTAGTGGGGGGACTTTTTTATACGTTGTCACTCATGTGATGTTAGAGGTGTTAACCTCAAATGAGTTACTTCCCCTGTCTGTCGATAGCGAAACTACATTTTCAACTGCTCATTCCTCCAACGTGCAAGGTTTCGAACTACTAATATCAATAGTGGGTATGATGATTCCTGTTATTTTGAGTTTATTTGGTGAGTTTTAAGTTCTAGCTCTTGAATATAAAATAACTTTAACTACTGAGTACATTCGTAAAAGTTGTCATTGTCGAGGTCATTCTCATGCTGACTATAAGGGCTAACTTGCTCGAGGTCTGTAGAGTTTAAGTCAACGCATTCGGCCGACAGATCCTTTGACGTTTGCGAGCCTTCATGGTCTCCTTCGGTGCCATCTTCATCAGCTTCCTCTTCTTCGACTGCGCTGTTGAATGTGCTCATATCCTGAACCTGAACCTTCTTTTCCTGCTTCTCCTCTCCATCGTCTTCATTGTCTGTGGAGTTGAAAAGGGCATGGCCGGCTCTGTTGTTACTCAAGTAGTTCTTTGAATATGAGCGTCTCAAGTCAGGCGAATGCAAATTAATAAGTCTATTTTTAATTAATTCTGAATTGTACGCATCCTTCAAATTATAACTAGAATTATCATTTGATCGTGATAAATTGTTGTCTTTGAGTCTGTTTAATCCGATGTAAGAATTTCTAAGTGAGTTGTTCTTGGAAAGTTTCGGCAAATTAGCCTTATCTTTTCCATTCTCGTCTTGAGTTTCTCTCGAAATTCGCTCTTCTAACTCGTTATCTCCCTCGTAGTCAAAATTGACAAATTTCAGATTGGTTTCCAAATAAGGGTTTCCCTTGTAAAATGGTATCCTCTCTGTTTGGTATTTTAATGTTTGACTATTATTATCATTGTTGGTCCCTGCAACACGAAAGTTACCAGAACTTTTAGCCTTACGGACTCTTTGCCTACCTTGGTGATCTTTTACTTGCCTTGTAGGCGTTTTCTCAATCCTCTCTCCAGTAATAATCCTCGAACTATGAAAACCTTCTGGAGAACCTAAGGCTTTTTCCTGTGTCCGATAGTTGTCTTCAAACCTAGTGTTCTTGTTTTCGTCATTAACTAAAGTTGTCTCGGCTGATCCGTTTTCGTGGGGTAATACATAGTGCGATGATAATGATGCAAGAGACGTAGTTGATCTACCTTTTTGAATCTTACTTGCATGCTGAGTCGACGGAACCGAAACGCTAATGGAGTTTCTTTTGAAAACACCAGACTTATTATTACGAGGAGAAAAGCCAACGGCCGATGAAGCGGAGTTGTGTCTCTTGATATTGGGTGGCACATTGAATCCAAGAGCTTTTGGTTTCTCGAGCGGTAGAGGGGCTGGGCGTGTCTCTTCATTCATGACAGGCAAGTTAACCAAAGTGATAGCTTGGTTGACATTGTTATTCGTATTAGGAGAACCATTATTACTGATTTTGCTACTAGAGGTGATCAATCTTCCTCGTAACGAAGAGATTGCTTTATCTAGAGCAAATTCAACACCACAATGATTATACGTAACAGTCATCTTGGGCCAGGATGCTCTTGCACCTCGTACAATGAAGTCGAGTAGAAAATCTGGGGCAGGATTCTCGAAAACTTTGAAAAAATCACTATTCTTGAAGTCTGGTAAGATCGTGATATCACCCGAATAATTTTGGGATATCAAGGTAATTAGCTTACTCGCTAATGTTTTATAGACATCCATTTCATTCAACACTTGTAGATAATGAATGATCTCGCTAGTCATGAAATCGTAACAATTATTCAAGAATGTTTTTAGCTTGTAATTCAATTCGTTTTCTACTTCACCACCAATAGAACTAACAGAAACTTTCAATATTGGTACTACATGAGGGTTGACCTGACATGCAATTATATGGTCCACATTGAACATTTCCAGCAAACGTGTAATGGGTAAATCGTTATCAACGGACCCATCAACAAATTTCATAGAAGCATCATTATTCCACTCTTGGATTTCATTCGTCTTCGGAACTTTTTCATATATCAAAGTAGAAGGGAAGATACCTGGTAGTGAGCTCGAGGCACAGGCAGCTGACCATATTAGGCAATTGGGTGCAGTTAAATAATTCAATAACCTAGTTTGTTCATGAATAGAAGTTGGGGAAACTGTAATATTCAAAATCCGACCTGTTCTGTTGTAAGCTTCTCTAAACGTCAAATCCCCCACGAGGCCTATCATAGTGTTTCGTAGCGCAGTAATGTCAAAAAGAGTCCCATATTTCAATAAATGACTCAAGTTCCTCAATGCGTTTTTGAAGCTGTATTGACTTGCGGGCCAGTCTAGAAGATTATCACTAAAATCAAATATGTCAAGTTTTTTATGCATTATGCCATGCAAAATTTTCAAGGTATCCTCGTTCGAATGAGAGCAAATGATACTTGCAATTATCGACCCAGCCGATGAACCGCTAATGATCCGGGGCAACAAATTCGATTCTAACAATGTTATAGTTACACCAATGTGAAATATTCCAAAAGTGCTACCACCTGAAAGAACCAATGCGGTCCTGCCAATGTTCTTTCTGGTTTGGATCAACATGCCGAGCAAATACCGGTCGTCCAAATTGATGTCGTCGCCCGAAATCAAGTACTCTAATGACGCTTCACATTCGCTGATGTAGTCCTCAATTAGTCTCTTGGTCCCCACATGCGAGTGGCGGTATAAGCTGATGTCTCCCATGTTACCCAAGTTCCGGGTCCACCGTGTACGAATCAAATATAGCAAAAGTTTATAGTCCTTCGCCAACCGGGCCTTTCGCATCTCCATGAGGTTATTCTGAACGAGCTGGTAGTCGTACAAATGCGATTCTGGGTTCTCCTTCCACTCGTTATTGTTAAGTAACTCATCGAGTTGCATGGAAATGTCGTGCCACTGCCTGTACGTGATCGCGGCCTTCTGCCGAGCTAGCAAGGCCTTTATTTGAGCTTTCTTTTCGTCTGGCTTCGGCCAAATGTTCCGAAGCAACGGGAGACTGCTTAACGACAGAAATATCGACGTTCGTGGCTTCGGTGACTCTTCCTTTAATAAATGCCCATATTCTTTGTGTAACGTCTCAATAATGCCAAACTCAAACGGCCCCTTGTGTCCTTCAGATTCGTATCTACTACGAGTGACATTTAACTCGCTCATCTTCAACAAAAAGGGGTGGTTTCAACTGTTTTCCCCAGCTTATTCACTTATAACCTGGAGTAGAGGTTCACGTGAAGAGCTTTTGTTGCGACATTTCCCAAAACTTCGCGACATAGAGAGACATTTAATTTTGAATTATATGCAGTACATAAATTTAAGAACTGATTCATTCAAAGTAGAACCCTATAATAGAATATATTTATTGTTGTAGTAGAAACTAGGGGCCTATGAAAGTTGTGGCATAATTGAGTCTATCAAAGAGTTCTGATCAACAAGTTTCCATAGTGTCATCCATAAAGAATTTTGCCAAGAGATCATACTCTTTTCCAAAGAAAACATCGGTTAGTCCGAGAAGCCCAGAGATAGAAAAAGGTCTTGGTAGCCCAAAAAAACGCCAAAACGCTAAAAGAGCCATTAGAACAACCCCTAAAACAGACAGAAAGCACTCAGAATTTTTTTCGGGAGCCCATTCTGTAGAGCCGCAGCCATTTGGGAGTTACAAGAAATATATTGATTTTTTCCAAAAGTACATCGACTTTGCCAAGTATACAACGACTATGTTCAAGGTAACCACCATTGCGCACAAGACAAGTGACACACAGCACCCGTTGATCATGCTCACTAACCGAGAAGGATTTCGGTATCTTTTTGGTAAGGTTCCGGAAGGATCGCAGAGAATTCTCAATGAGAACCGGTTTCGCTTAACCAAATTGAAAAGCATTTTCTTGAGTGGTACTTTGACGTCGTGGTCGGAGATAGGAGGGTTGCCGGGCCTCTTCTTGACCATTAGCGACTCCACCAAGAAAAGTATTGACATTTTCACTAACTGCAACAAGATTGCCTCCTTCATTGTTGCAACATGGAGGTACTTTGTGTTTAGAAAAGGTGTGGAATTGAAGATTAATGATATTCCGGACAGTGGAATCATTGCCGACAGCAATTTAATCATAAAGCCTATTCGAGTTCGAAGTGTCGACGAATCCATTACGTTAAACGAGCAAGAAACTAGTCGCATACACCAGCAGCTTAAAAAGCTTATTTCCTTGATGTTCCCTATGGACACGAGCAAAGTAAACGATCCTGACCCCACTTCATACAAGTCAGATCCTAGTGAAACCGAAATACAGACGCACGTCAAATTACCAGATCCAACCAAATTAGTGCCAAGTAAGCAACAGCCCTCATTGAACTATTTAATCCGATTTTTACCTATAAGAGGCAAATTCGATCCAATCAAGGCCAAAAGCTTAGGTGTCAAACCTGGTATCGATTTCCGCAGGTTAACACAAGGCCATTCGATTTTGAACGATAAAGAAGAGTTGGTCCATCCTCATCAAGTCATTGACGAGTCAAAGCATTTTGCCAAAGTATTGATTGTCGATATTCCAAATCAGTTGTATTTACACAACACAGTCAACTGTGAGGAGTGGTTTGAACAAAGTGAGGATATTGGTGATGAAGAAATAGGGCTCGTTTATCATCTTTTGGGTGACGAAATTGACTATAATCTGGAGGAGTATGTCAAGTTTATCCAAAAGTTTCCTGCGACATGTAAGCATGTTATTAGTCATTCACAGCTTTCGGATGATACTTTGGTTTTCAAAACATCTGCTGTCAACCTCTTGAAGCTAAAGTGTTTGCAGAATGAAAACTTTAATTTACCTTATTTCGAATCATACGTTCCATTAAAGTCAGACACAAGGCCGATGTACAAGTTACAGCAGTTACAGCAGTTTCACATCGAGACGTCATGCATCAATGAGGACAATTCTTTGACCCCTACAGATACGTGGTCTTCGTTGTATGATGCAAATATTCCTGAGTTGCAACTCGAGGATACTGATAAAGAGAGTATTTTGGCTAGTAAGCTCGTGTCATTAAATAAGGTGCCCGGATCGATGAAAGACCAGGTTCAAGTAGTGACTTTGGGTACTGGATCCGCATTGCCGTCTATTCACCGAAATGTTATTTCAACATTGATACGTATACCGTACATTTCAAATGGCGAAATCAAATTTAGAGCTGTCATGTTAGACGGAGGCGAGAATACTCTTGGCTCTATGACGAGAACTTTTGGCCATTACAATCAAGATCAGTTGCAAAGAATCTTCACAGAACTATGCATGATCCATTTGAGTCATTTACATGCAGACCATCACTTAGGGATAGTATCGATCATTAATAAATGGTTCGAAATTAACACAGATCCTACGAAGAAGCTCTACTTAATTATTCCTTGGCAGTACAACAATTTCGTCAGCGAATGGTATAAATTAGAAGGTCAAATGTCTGGTAGAATTGATTTGGACAGGATTATTTATTTAAGCTGTGAAGAGTTTGTAAAGGACAGACAGCCCCAATTTCAGGAGGTTCCCATCTGCGAGTTCGAAAGGCGGTTCGACAATAATGAGTTCCATCAAGTTATACCTAGATCACAGTTGAGTGGTAAGAACCACGAAGCAATCAATGATTTATATCGAAACTTGGGTATCAGAAGTATTAGCATGGCTAGAGCCATACACTGCTATTGGTCTTATTCGATCAGTATCGATTTCAGCTTGACGGAAAACGAGTCGTTCAAGGTTTCTTATTCGGGAGACACTAGGCCAAACCCAAAATTTGTTGAAACTGGGTACAACAGCGATTTATTGATTCATGAGTCTTCTTTGGACCACGAATTGATTGAAGAAGCAATCTCCAAAAAGCACTCAACAATGATCGAGGCTATAACCGTGGCAAAGTTAATGAACTGTCCAAAACTTATATTAACTCACTTCAGTACAAGGTATTCAAACAAGACCAATCTATTTGTCGAAAGTGACAACCTCTCTAAACTATCCAACGATTTGAGGGATTATTTATTGAGATACGGTGCTACGCCAAATATATTTGTCAATGATAATAAGCTCAACAAAAAGCCCATAAAAGATTTTGAAGACATTGACATCTGTTTTGCATTCGACATGATGATTGTCAGATACAACAATTTACATTTACAAAAAAATAAGTATAAAGAGATCTTGGAAGTGTTCCAGACCGAAGATGACTTGGACGAAGATTTGAGCGACAAACGAGAGAAGGAGTTGAAGAAACAACGAGAGAAGCGCGAGGCGAAGCGAATGCAAAGACTCTCTCTCAAGAATAACAAAAAAAAAAGGAGAGTAAGTAGTGATGAAGACGAATAATAGAGATTCCGTGTAAATAGGAATACATATAGAAGCGAACGCGCCGGATAATTATGTCCATTAATGATATTTGTAAATGAACAACTCTAAATACCCATTGCTATTGCAAGGGAGCTGGCTTCTAGATGCGATAACGAAGGCGGTGGACGGTAATGTAAATTATATCAACCCGTTGGTACAGAAAGACTTTATCTGTCCATCGACTCCAGTAAAAAGGACACCGATATTGAGAATTTTCCAATTTCTCAAGACCACCGACTCTTGTGACTTGACAGCAGTTTTGGCCGACTCGACACACAAGGTGTTCGCCGTCTTCCCTTTCAAGCCGACGATTGTCGATTTTGAGGTGGCTTACAAACAGAGAATCACCTTCCATACCTTAAACAGCTTAATTATGGTGAAAAGAGCCAATTTGAAGTTCATTAACAGCGTTAACTTACGGAGAGACTTTGACACCACGATAACGAGTGATGTGGATGTGCTTGTGTTGGAGATCCTCGAATTGGAGATTTTTCAACGAGACCAAGTCATGTTGGCCGTCAACATTGAAAATAGCTTGCTGCTCATCTACTACACCGACGAGTACTGGCGCCTATGTGGAAAACACCGAGACAGCAATACGGATAACCTCGAAGAAGTTCAACAAGCGATACTGCAGAGTTACGATGATATGGTCTCTCTATAACCTGAAATTGGACCCCAACAGCATGGCCATGTAGTATTCTTCTTGGATTTCTCTGGTTATGTTTTCCAGGGAAAGTCCATGGTAACACCCATGTATGTTCTTTCCACCTGCTGAGAGTTATGTGGATCAGACATGTCTTGATTCCCAAACACATGGAACCAAAGCCTCTCGCTTTTAACCCTTTCACACATCGTGTTTGACTATATAGACTGATAGAGATACCGTTCTACTACGAAAGGTCGGGCAGCTGTTGTGCATCCTTGATGCATACTTGTCTGCTAATATATACATATATCCCAGAATACCTCACAGGACAAAGTCTATTTGTTGATTCTGGTTTAATCATTTAGCTGCAAAATAAAGCCTATTTGTGGATGCAATTTATTTGTTTCTTTGTTCTTTATCACCATTTATTTACATTGATGGATAACTTAGCCCAGAAGCGTGATATCGAGAGAGATTCGGCCCATTCGGGACACACGAGCGACGAATCGATATCGTCGGAGGTGACCCATGGCTCAAATGACGAAAATACCGGCTTGCCGGATTCAACGCCGCAACACAGCGCTAACAGCTCTCAAACATCGGCACTCGACCGGTTCAGAAGACATGTTGGTAACCCATTCAGGAAAAAGAAACCTGAGGAGGAGCCGTTGTTGCCCATTCGTAATCCTCGGGAGGTGCAGAGACCAGGCGCCTACCTGATTTTGGAGTTCATTTGGAAATACATTTTAACGGAAGGAAACAGGCAGTTCATCACCAAATATAGGTGGATCATACTCGTGCTAGTGGCGGTACTTGTGTTTGTCTTATTTGCGGTGACAGGTAATTTGGAGATGTTGAAAAAGTCACTACGGAATCTTCTCTGCTACCTCGTCAATTGTTTGGCCAACGACACCAACGAATGTTACCTGTGATGCTGATATGATAAATGTATTTATGTCTTATTTAGTGGTTTATTTACACGAATTAATACTCAGCGTCTTGGTCTATCCTTAACCTTCATCTTATTGACATGCTTGAACTTCCTCGTCTTGGCAAACTTCTTGAGTCCCCACATGGACTGTGACACCTTGTTGGACTTGGACTTACCTCTCCCACCACCATGAGGATGGTCGAATGCATTCATGGCAACACCTCTAACCATGGGCCGTCTGCCTCTGTAACGGCTTCTACCGGCCTTACCCCACGAAATAGCTTGGTGCTCTTTATTGGATACGGTCCCAAGCGTGGCGTGACAGTTGATATTGACGTAACGGTGCTCACCCGAGCTTAGCCTGACTATGGCTCTGTTCATCTCTGGATGCTTCGACAAAATCCTACCAAAGGTACCAGCAGACCGCACGAGCTGTCCGCGGCCGTTAGGACGAAGCCCAATGTTATGGATGATCGACCCCACCGGCAACATATGCAATGGCAAGCAGTTGCCTCTCTGCATAATTCTCGAGTTCAAAAGGGCCTCATCAATCTCTCCGTTGTTATTCTCGTTCATCTCGTCGAGAAAATCCTTGGGCAACCCGTTCCGGAACGACTCCACCACGTCGCCCTCTCTCAACCCACTGGCGGCCAAAATATACGACAAATCCCCCGTCTCGTTGTGCTTGAGAAGGGCGATATGGCCCGTCCGGTTTGGGTCGTACTCGATTCGCATCACCGTCTGTTTCCCGCCTGTCAACCGATGCGAGTCCACAAACCGGTACCGCTTTTTATGGCCCCCGCCTCGCCCACGGATCGTAATGCGACCCGTGTTGTTTCTCCCAGCTGTCTTTCTCTTTGACAACGTGAGCTCTCTCACCGGTCTGCCCTTGTACAAGTGATCATGCACCGGTTTCTTGTAGTTGGTCGACCCTGGCTGTAAATGTCCATTGGCATACGACTTAAGCTTGACGTGCGCCAACGCTAATTTCCTCTGTCTCTTGTAGATCTCATCTCGTTTCTCCAAGTCTGTCATCTCCGGTGGGCCTCCCTGAGGCGCTCCTGTGTCAGGTATTGAGCTTTGAAACCGCTTCAAACTCAACACAGACTGCGTGATGCTCCTCGCGGTCCCACCGAAGCACCTTCTTGTCCACGGTAACATTTTATACCCTTTGTAGCTCTCGTTTTCCGTTCTAAACCACTGCTATACTAGTACAGTGAAAAATTGAAAAAACCGGGACATAATCCGGTCTCAAGTTTACGCGCATAATTAGGTACACCGCGTAAATTTCAGCAGCCAATGATTTTTCAGAAACAACAAGAAGAAAAGTACCGAAACCCGTTGTTCAACTAAGGATTTTGGATTTATCAAGGTATCTCGAAATAATTAGTATAATCAAAGGTTAAAAATGATGGGAAGCCGTTTGTTCGTCCGTACCATGGCGTCAGCCGCCAAAAATGCGAAGCCACCAGTGCAATTGTTCGGAGTTGACGGTACTTACGCCAGCGCCTTGTACTCAGCATCCGTACAAGAATCATCGGTTGAGAAGACATTCCAATCGTTAGGCAAGCTCAACGAGCTCGTGGAAAGCGACGCTAACGTGAGGGGATTTTTGCACAACCCGGCGTTGTCTAGAGACGATAGAGCATCTGTGATTGAAGCGCTCGGAAGCAGCTTGAAGTTCGACAAGCCCGTGATCAACTTTTTGAACGTTTTGGCCGAATACAACAGATTAGGCAACTTCCAATCGATCTACAAGGAGTTTTCTGTGTTGAACGATGCGTACCAGGGCGTGGTTGAGGCTAAGGTGACCTCTGTCAAGCCATTGGACTCCAAGATCTTGAAGAGATTGCAGGCATCCATCGGCAAGTCTTCTTTCGTGGGTGATGGAAAGACCTTGAAATTGACCAACGATGTCAACCCAGACATTCTTGGCGGGTTGATTGTCGAGGTCGGTGAGCGCACAGTCGACTTGTCCATTTCCTCCAAGGTCGCCAAGTTGAACAACTCCTTGAGTGAAGCCTTATAAGGGTGTATCCTGCGGAATGGGCCCTATGGCTGCACCCAGTCGGTTCATAGAAGGACCCGCTATCAGGTTTTTTACCAAGGTTTGACATACGTTCTCGATTATAAATACTTATCAAGTTCAATAAAATATTACATGTGAAAAGAGCCATCAGTTCGTTGTTGTATCTCTCAATGGAGTTGTGGGGCCTCTAGCCCTTTGTTCTCTGTTTTCTTTGGATGTAGTGTGTTTGTGCTCCAGTTAGAAATACTTCCTTGTGCTCTTCCCGGTGCCGTTCTGATCAGCTTTTTTCTTTTAGCAACAGCTCTCCCATCTCTTTTGGTCCTGAATCTTAAATTTCCTTACATAGCACGTTCGAATCCACTCTTGATATAAATATGCCGTTGAATTATTTGTAGCCGTCTCCTGCATAATTGCTTTGTTTAGTTAGCTGACGATTTGGTGATAGGTGGTAAAGAAACTGCTATTTAGGTCCAACAATGTTGAAAAGGAGTCTATCGACCTTCAAGTGGGTGGTGACGATAGCAGCCGTTGCACTCAACATCCTTATTTATTTTTACCCCGATGTATTGAATGGGCTGGACCAATGCAAGTGGCATGAGTTCCCAGACTCGAACGCACTAACTAGCTCCTTTAGCTGGATAAACAGGGTACCAAATTCATTGAGCGATAAGATCCTCTTAAACTTTCCATCACTCATAAACAGAACGCTCACGGAGACCAAATCACCATATGATTTGAACAACAATATTAAGGATATCAATCTTTTGGCATTTGGAGATCCGCAGATCAATGGCAATTGGCGTCTGACGAAGTATATCAAAAGACTCGACAACTATGGAAACGACTATTACCTTGGCCACATCTACAAAACTATGCGGAGGAGGATGAATCCTACGCATGTGGCGGTTATGGGGGATTTATTTTCATCGCAATGGATTTACGATTCAGAGTTCTATAATAGGACTTATAGGTATGTGGAGCGTTTGTTCACGAGGCCTCCCGAATATAAACAGAACGTACTCGAGACTTACTACAAACATGAGAATTATGATTGGCAAAAATGGTTGAACAAAGAGGTAAATATGGATCCAGATGTCAGGTTCAATTCACGAGTGTATAATGATGTTTACGACTGGTACGACTTGGATGCTAAATACCCATCAACAAAAGAACCCTTGTTCATCAATTTGACTGGAAACCATGATATTGGATATAGTGGTGACGCAACCTGGCAACATATGGCCCGGTTTCACCTTTTATTTGGACAAAATAACTATATGATAAACTACAATAAAGGGTCGCACGAGGAATGGAGATTAATTGTTTTAGACTCTTTGACGTTGGAAGGGCCGGCCTTGCAAGAGGAATTTTTAAACTTTACTTGGTCCTTTTTAGAGAATATCGAAAAGCATGAAAATAAAGATTTCAAAGGCTCCACCATTTTACTAACTCACATTCCCTTCTATAAAGAGGAAGGATTATGTAGCGACGGTCCAGAGCACAAATATTACATTAACAACACGAGAGAGCCGTACAAAAATGGCAAGTTGAGGTCTCAAAATCATTTGTTATATGAGACTTCCCAGAAGGTACTCAATATAGTATTTCCGGAAGGGTCTAAAAATGGTGTTATATTAACAGGGCATGATCACGTAGGCTGCGATAGTTACTATAACTTAGTTGAAGGCGAATGGAGAGCTTCGAAATCTATCGACGCAACCGGCGAGAGGTTCTCTGTGCGGGAGATTGTCGTTAGATCCATGATGGGTGATTTCGATGGCCAAACCGGTATTTTGAGTGGCCATTTCGACAAAGCAAAAGACTCTTGGCTCTTTGAGTTTACTTATTGTTCCTTCCTAGTCCAGCATTGGTGGTGGGCCACTAAAGTGGTTACTACCGTAGCAATTTTTCTACAATCTTTTGGCTATTTGAATAATTTTTAATGGCATAAAATTTTTTTCGCGTACATATATCATATAACAATCATGCAGTTGTAGCAACTACTCTAGTTATGTTTTCTTGAGGCTCGTAAACTTACGAATCTTCTTGTTTAGTCGACTCGTCATTGTCATTAGATTGTGCAGTCGGTTCTTCGGCCAGCTCTTTCGAGGACTCCGCCGTGTCTTCTGTCGATGCTTCCTTAAGTTCTTCCTTTGCTTCCTCTTGTAACTCTTCCTCGGGTTTTTCCTTCGATTCCTCGGCGGACTCTTCCTTTGGTTCGTCCTCCGAAGCCCCTTCGTCACTCACAGGGCCGTAAAAGGCCTCGACGTCAGCTTTCGCACTGCTGATACTCTCTTCTGGACTGATGGCTATTTTTTTAACCTTCAAGATACCGTCCACAAAGATCCAGTGGGACCTTTTAACCCCTGAAGGCTCCTTTTTGGCTCCCAAAGCCTCAATCAACTTCCTACCAGGATCCGATAACAATGGATATGGCAACTTCTGCTTGGTGACGAAATTCTTTTGCGCGCTGGGGCTATCACTGGACAACCCATACACCTTGGTGCCTGCTTTTTGTAAAAAGCCGAAGTTATCTCGGAACCCGCATGCTTGTCTGGTACAGCCAGGAGTGGATGCCTTTGGGTAAGCAAAAATTACCAACAATTTTGTCAGTTCGGCTTCTTTTACCAAGTCAACTTCGTTTTCCTCCTCATCCAATAACTTGATGTCAGGAATCTTATCTCCAACTTTCAATTCTTTAACAGACGAGGTCTGAATTTTTTTAGCTGGCGATTCAGTCTTTTCCTCTTTTTTCGGTTCAGCAGCAGCCTTGGAGGAGACTCTAGTAGAACGACGCAATTCTGGCATTTTTTCGGACCTTTAGTTTAATTTCTCATACAACGGGCGCTCAATTGACAAGAGTAATTTTGAAATTTTTATATATGCCAGTAGACCACTATTCTTCATCCTCGCTAACGTGCACCATACACCATAGAGCAACTTTATCGTGCTACTTCTCGTGCATGTAATATTTTCTATGTTATGTGCCATGTTCTCAGCCATATATCATTTGCGATTCTAATGTCGTCTGTAGACGCCTTTTCTTACCTTCCCTGTTTCATATTCGCAACCTATCATGGAGCATCGTATTTACTGCTTCTGTCATATTATGGTGATGAGAAACGTATATGTTCTCATTACATTAGTTTGCAAATATGAATTTTGTCAATGATCAATTGTAGACTTTTGTATACCATGCTTGATGGACTAGGCGCATGTTGTCGGGTACGTACGCTTGATAAAGGCAATTTGGATATATCGTTAAGTTGAGTTAGTGTGAGTTAGTACTAGTATTTTGGTTACTATTTTGCTTACTATTGGAACTAGTATTGGAACTAGTATTAGAACTAGTGTCAAAACTAGTATTGGTACTAGTATCAGAACTAGTATTAGAACCACTATTAGTATCAGCATTCAAATTTGATATCGTCGTTATATTCGTATGTCGCTGAAACCATAGTGGGTATAATCCCTGGTTTGCTCTGAAAGGTCCGGACTCAATACAACCGCCCAATAATTATCATTCGCCTGTCTATTCTATCTCTACTACATACTATAATAGTAATTGGTGCTTGTAATAATAAGGTTGATATGGCTGTGAAACCTGTGAACGATTTCGCACTATATTCAATATTCTTGTGTTTCTTTAAGCATCTACGAGTACTTATAGCACATAGAAAATGCCATAGCTAACCTTCCCTGGAAAAGTATTGGCGCTATATTGAGGGTGAATAGAGGGGTCGAATGGCATCCAAGGATATAACAAGTTGTTTCCATGGCAAAAACGGGTGGCAAGAAGTGGTTGGTTGCAATTTTGACTTTTTTTACAACCAAACCTCATTTATCTCATTATTTAAAAGGACCTTACTCCGCTGAAAATTTGAAGCTTTGAAGCCTATGATTTATATAGTACCATCAAAATGCTGAGCAGTGAATATTCATCTAATCTAAGTACGCTATGTCAAGTTGCAACAGAACTCCAATATGAAATGAACGATGAATGTGGTGTTTACTCGGAAGAGACCCTAAGTCCACCAGGTTCGAATCCCAAAGGAAGGCATTTTATGATCAGTTCGCCAATTTCGTCTCCAGTCGAAGAATGGCCAGAATGTCAGAACGGGCGTCCCCAAAAATTGATAAATTCACAAGAATCGCTTCTGCTCATCGATAATCTCTTGTGTCTCAAAAGAAAAGAAAGAAGCTATATCCATGAACAGTCTCAGCGCAGCACTCTATGCCATTCCTTCCCAGGACTCGTCACTGGTAAGCGTAATATCGCAAAAGAAGATAAGCCTTTCAAAAAGACTTTTACTCCAAGAACGTCTAGCTCGAGATATGAACCATCCCGCAAGAGACACAATCAAGGAAGACCGTATACAAATTCGCTCCACGCCAGGTTTTACATGCATGAGTCAATCGAAGAGTTATACTGCCATTTGAATAGAGTCAATGCTTTCAAGTATACTCGTGCTCTCGCCCAAGACCTGGTAGCCTATAGTTCACATAAACTGCAAGTAAAGCAGTCCTCATTCAAAATGATACAGTTCAATAACTTGTCTCCGGCAATCGACTTATTTGAAAAGTTGTGCCATGCCTTTGCAGTCATCGATTTTAAATTTGTTCAGATCATCAGAAATCTTGACGGCAAGTTAATCAAGATTGAAACTGTAAACAACCCCAGCTCCACTATAACAGCGGAGTGGATTAAGCAAAATGTCTGTTACCCGAGATACAAATCAAACATGAAGATTCATTTGATCAAGTCCTATTCACCCGAGAAACAATGCATTTTCAAAGATAAGAAATTGTACGAGCTCGATATCGAGAACTTGTATAATACCCTGGTACAGATTATAAAATGAAAGGTTCAATGTTTCCTGTTCAGGACAAAGCATTAAACCGTAGCTGTCGTACATCTATATAATAGGTAAAAGGGGATCTTGATGCGTTATCTCATGCGACCCCAGCGAAAAAAAAAAAGTCGATTATCTTAATAGATACAGAATAAAACGAAAACGAAATTGCTCCTAGTACTTGTCATGAAAATTTTCAAGAGAAGACGATTCAGCGTCTCTGAGTCAGACTCAGACAGCATCAGTAGCAAAGGACGAAGATTGAGTTTGCCAATCACAAATCATGAAATACTATACTTCCCCTGTCATAATCTGAACAATATCGATAACAGATCAACTAATGAGGATGTATCTTCTCAAACATCAGTCAGCGAATCAGTAGCATTATCCGAAAGTGATACTTTGTTGCATGATAAACGACATCAGCTAGAACTACAGGAGACTTATAACGATAATTTCACGACTTACCTACCTTTCGTATTACGAAGATTAAGGAATGAAGCGGGTGCAACTGAAACTTCGGATGATATCGATTTCGACGACCAGCAGACAATTGTTGGCCTGGATGAGCACCATTGCTGCTTAGTGCTTAATAAAGAATTATCAAGGTTCAATATGAAAAGAGAGTTCGTCGTGGTCCATGAGTTTTTGAAGAATAATACTTTTGTGTTTGTCAACGAAATAGCTTTCGATTTGTTTAAACATTTAAAGAGAACAAAGCAAGATAGAAAAAACCTGATGATTATCTACGATGAAATGGGGAGTATTAGAAAATTGTCAGTCAGTAAAAAAGATAAAGTTGAAAGTGTCTCGATTAACAAAAACGATATTGTTGATCACAGATCGCATATTATACCAGTCGATTACAAGATAAAAGGCCAAGGCTTGCCATTGTTTAAGATTCATTCTCCGTATCTTTCTTCGTTCAGAAAAAACTCACCTTTTTTGGTTTTCAATAAATATAGGGAAATACCTTTAAAGCCTGGTGCGCATGAGAACTCCAACATTTCTGAGAATAGTGACCATTTCGAGAGTTATCCATTCTGCACAGTTCACGTCAAGCATTTTTATAAAGTGAGGAGGTTTGTCTTAAGATTCACACCGTTGGGAAAGGACCCTTTCCGAGTTATAGTTTTTCAGCATAATTTTCGTCCTTTTTCGGACTTCAATTACCAAAACACAAGGTTCAGAGTCACAGGCACAGCACTTTCGTGCGTATATCTTACAAACTACAACCCTTCATTGAAACTTATGATAGTGGATAATGATAAACCTTCTCTTTGTGATTTAGTCATCAATAAAAAACCAGGGTTTGAGATTCTGTCCTTGGTCAAAAATAAAAGGAACGTGCAGAATAATGGTCAGCTTGATAAATCGGTGGATTCGAAAGATGCCGAGATTCCAAACCCATACCCGGATCCATCAAATCCTTTAATGTCAGATTCCTTTGCCAGTTTACTGTCGATTGCAAATGCAAAGTATCCGTATGTTCCAACAACAATGCCACCTTTCGGAAAATTTAGTGATTCAGTAACGTACGACCTGCCATCGTTTATACCAAAGAAGTATTCAGAGATTGGCAAACTTGAGTTATACCAAGATAGTTCCAACCTTGTAGAGCAAAAAGACAGTACTCTTTCAGTGGATCTTGATTCTTTGGTAATCAACAGCATCATGATAACACTACAGGAGCTGAACATACGAAGCTCTGCCAAGTCTACTGTTCCACAAACATTACCCTTATTAAGTCCTTGACAATCAGAATGTAAATACCTTATTTATTACGCATGAATGATTCGAGATTTTGAAACTTCAACACTTGCTTCGCTTCAAAATGTAGAGGTAATAGCCCACTTATTTCATGAGGCGTAGCTTGTCCAGGTTGTGTTCCTATGTTAGACTTGAAGTAGCTGGTTATGATTAATACAAGCTAAAGAAAGCATTTTTATCTAATGTATCTGGAGCTTGAAAATATGCGTACAAACGAGTTTGTTATCGAATGGAATGACTATCTGCTGATAGCGGAACTTCAAGGCGAATTTTGCTGACTGTGCCTGACCGGAGATCTCGATCTATCCCTTCTAACGGGTGACTTGGGTGGTGACCTAGATCTATCTTCTCTGACAGGGGATCTAGGCGGCAATGTTGGTGGTAGATTCGAAGAGTCGACGTTTTTTGAGGGGCCACTCTCATCATCGTGGAATTCGGTATTCCTCTCTTTGTTTTCAGGTGGTGCCCTGTCTGAAGTAGGTGTACTCACATGAGTGTGAATTGACCCATGTTCATCATCATTATAGTTTCGTTGGCGATCATCGTAGTGGCGATCATTGTATTTATGGCTGCTATATCCTCGATCATTAAAATCTTCACCATTATATTCGTTATCATTGTAATCACGGTCACCATAGCCACGGCCACCGTAGCCACCTCTGCTACCTCGATAGCTTCCTCTAGAACTGCCATAGTACCCGCCTCTAGAGCCACCATAATAGCCCCCATAACCACCATAGCCGCCGTATCCACCGTAGTCACTATAGCCACCATATCCGTAACCATAACTACCGTAGTTACTATACCCTCTGCCTCTATAACCGCCCCTAGGCGCACCATAATAGCCACCTCTCGATCCATATCCATAGTCTCTAGAATAGTAACCGCCCCTGCCACCCCTGTACCCTCCTCGTCTTGACGAATAGGGGTCTGATCTTGCAAATTGAACCGTTAAGCCATCTTTCAATGTGTAAGGCAATGTTTTGCCGTTAAGCTCCAAGGCCTTCTCACAATCCTCGGCACTCTTGTACTCCACAAATGCATACTTTTCTCCGTCATCCGTTCTCGGCGGAGGTATGTCTAATCGTACTAAATCGCCATACCTGGATGTCAGTTTTCTCTTCTTTGGATCACTTCATAGATTATTATTCTCGCAATTGAAGTCTGAAAGGCACAGCAGAAGTCCGAAACATAGCAAAAAGGATCGTGGAAGCTGCAAACTAGGAATTGAACGAAAAAATCACGAATACAACCAACCAGTTACAACCAGGAACGAAAAATCATGACAAAATCAAGGCGAGATCAAAATTCATGGCACTCCAAAGTCTCCACTTTCCGCGCATACTAGCCACCCAATCAACACCATTGCCCCTGCCGCAAACCTGAACTTAGCAGTAAACCCAGTAAACTCAGCCATCCTGCAAAAATACTGCCAAAACCAAAACACTCGGTCTCACTTTACAATCAACAACCCATATCACTGCATCAGTGCATCAGAAAACCATTGGAAAATAATAAAATCTCATCCTTCTTATACATACTTCTCAAATTCGGGCGCCAATTCCGCCGCCTTTGTTTCCCGGGAGAACCCCGTCACGTACAACGTATTCTGAGGCATACTGCAACAACCCCAGTCTCTAACTCATCAGGCCTTTCTGGTCGTTGATAGCTGCCCGACGCACCGAAGGACAGCGGCGTGTACTTGCCCAAATAGACAATATGACACAAACCCTAAACAGAAAAACAATCCATACACCACACAGCATGACAGCCATACACCATCAAATAATGCATCCGTACATCATCAAGTATTACATCCATACACCATAAAAGAACAGCGGCCGAAGCCCCTGGGCCAGCCCCAACAATTTGGTCCCAACATTTGACTAAGATAGGAGACGAGTATATACAGGAAAGAGTCCCCCATGACAGCTAATGTGACATCCTGCACATAAGCATACAGAGTTTTTACTCACCATGGGCGTCAATCAACCATACTATATGTGTTCTTTTCAACAAGATAGTGAGATTAGGCGATAAATTGCAAGAAGAACGAAAGAGACGTATACAATAGTAAGGCAGTATTGAAATATAAGTGGAGGAGAAAAAAATAGGTAAAAAATCAGGTAAAATCAGGTAAACAGCAGATAAAAATCAGCAAAAGGACCGATTGATTGCCGCCGCGACAAATATACGATGTCTATTACCAACGAACAAGTGTTGGAACACAATTTCATGGGAGATCTTACGAACGACAATGAGCAGGATATATTGGACGAGTTTTTGGACCAGCGGGTGTATGATAGTTTTAACACCCCGGGGAATAACGAGGTGAAGATGGAGGGAGACGACTTGTTGAGCTCGTTTTACCATCGCAGCGATAGCGGTGGCAGGCCTGGTCTCGGCCAGTCCCAGACAGCCACGCCTGGCAACGACTACATGTATCTTGAGCCACTCAATTACAATCCTACCAATAATAGCCTTTATACGAGCCCAGCCGAGTCATCGCACTCCAATAACACCGCCAACACCAGCGCGATGCAACTCTCGGACTATGATGGGGTACGCGAGGAATTGCAAAAATTAAAGTTTGGCAATACCACCATGAACCCGTGCCCTGACTCGTTAGAAGTACCTGATGCGTCGTATCTCGACTTTTCGCCTGAGGCTTTAAATGCGTTACCCTACAAGCTAGAGTTAGCCGACTTGCCCAGCTACTCTCGGGTCGAGACGCAAATCAAGTTCAAGTTTTCCTTGAGCCCCCCACCTCCTCAGGTACTTTTGCATGTACAGCAGGATTTGGTGTCCAAGAATAAGTTTTGTCTCACAAATGGCATCGAAAACGTAGCACCAGTGCTAAAGGAGAACTTGTTATACTTGGATACGTACGTGTTAACTTCTGATTTTAGGAAATCGTGTAATATTTGCTCCAGGTGTATAAAGCGAGAGCAAAAGAGGGCATCGAGAAGAAAATCCGGAGTTAATGGTAATGAACCCGACTACAAAGATGAGCTTGTTAGGAATAGCGACAACAAGGATACCCTCAAGAGCAATAATTCCTCTTGGACCGATGAATCGATGGTCAAGAAGGCAATCATATTTAATTGTAAAGAAATTGTGTCATTTCCGCCGCCAAATGGGTTGAACAATGATTTGTCCAAGTCATTGGAGCTTTCGGCAAGAATAATTTGTTATTGCAGGCACCATAAGGAATCTCAGGGGTTTAAGTTATTGTTTGTGGTCAAGAATTGTCACGGAGATGTCGTCGCTAAACAAATTTCCTCTTCAATTATGATTATGGATAGAAAGAAGACTACTGCTACATCCAAGAATAGAATCGGTGAAGATTCGTTACCGAACTCTATTCCCGGTTCATCTGTTAACTTGCACCAGTTGAATCAGCAACATCGTGAATATGCCGTGCAACCCAAAGAATCTGAAAATGACGCATTAGCGAATTCCATTCGCCAGATTTCATCGAACTCAATAGATGAGTCGAATTCTGAACCTCAAACCAATACCGATACCAATTCTATTCACAACGCTTACTCTGATGGGAGAAATTTGAAACGTAAGAAATTATCCATTGATGATTCTTTCAATACCCAAACCAACCCGATGTTCAATGGAAGTGTTTCTGCGTTGTCTCCTATGAGTAATAGCGATACTAATACATCTGCTAGTAATATGATGATGAAATCAAATAATTACCTTTCAGTTCTGGGTCTGCAAACTCAAGCTTATAATTTGTCTCCGTTGAGCCAGCCTAATTTACAACCAATGCAACCTAATTTGCCATCTATACAGAGGATCATTCCGGCACAAGGCCCAATCAGAGGTGGGATTGAAATCACATTGTTGGGGTTTAACTTCCGCCAAGGTTTGCAAGTAAAATTTGGGGCAAACCAAGCATTGGCTACTCATTGTTGGTCTGAGACAACTCTAGTGACGTATTTGCCTCCAGCATCGCAACCAGGCCAAGTTTTGGTTAGCTTTGAAGATCAAGAGAATGTCACCATTGGCGGTCCACCTCAGCAGCAAATTTTCACTTACACTGATGATACAGATAAGCAGTTGATTGAGCTAGCTTTACAAATAGTCGGTTTAAAGATGAATGGGAAATTGGAAGATGCAAAGAACATTGCCAGACGAATAGTTGGTACGGATAATAGTAATTCTGGAGATTCCAATGGAAACATACTGTCTCCATCAGGTCAGCAAAACATGAACAAAGCTAACATAGCGTGGTTTGACAGTGCGCATAGGACAGTTGAAAGATTAACGAAATCGGATTTGTCTACGGAGGAAATTTTGATCAATTTCCTTTCACTAGTTGACTTACCAAACTGTCCTATCATAATACCCAATTGGCAATTGTGTAACGCTCAAGGACAAACTTTGTTACATTTGGCATCTTTGAAGAACTATAGCGAGTTGATCAAATTCCTCGTTACTCATGGTTGCAAAGTCGATGCGCTGGACAACCATGGAGTGACGCCATTGTTTTTGGCATCAATATGCGGATCTAGAGATTTGATTCAAATCTTCATTGCTTGCAAAAGTAACTGGAATTTGAGATTACCAAATGATAAGGCGATTACAGATTATTGCGATTTAAACGTCTTGGACATTTTTAATAATTTGCAAGAGTTTGAAGATCATGAGGCTGAAGACTTCTCCAATGTTGTCAGCAAAGATAGCAATTTATCAAAATCCATAAGTTTGGACTCGTTAAATTCGTTGTTTGCTATGAATTTTGGTTGCCATGTTTCTAAAATGGTTCTTGAAGACTCTGTCAATCAATCAGCGGGCAACAAGCTCGAAACTGGCGATAGGCATATAGTAAGGAAAGAATTCAGACCTGAAATCGAGACGCGTACTTCAGGAGAGAGTTTGAACTCAGAGTCCGATATGGCAGATTCAGAATTTGAATCTGATGATTACGAGAGTGACAGTTACGATAGAAGTATTTTGGACAATGATTATGACGAGGATGAAGAAGACGAAAGAGTTTATGATACTAGGTTTAACGGCGAGGCGGACACTATTAAAGCACGTAATGTTACAAGCGATATTCAGTCATTAAGTTCGAACTCAACTATTGTGCCGTCTAACTTGCGGGATGGAGATGTTTATGATGTGGATGTGGATGAGAACCGGTTTTCTCTGAGTTCAAATGGAGGTTTATGGGAAAAGGTTAAGAAGGTTTTCAATAACGATGAATTTGATGGCCAGTTACCTTCTTATGATGATTTGTTCCCTTTCGGTCCATCTTCATTCCACTCCAAACCAAAGTCCACAGCCGAAAGAAGTTTGAACGAGATGGAGGATGTCGGTATGAGCATCTCCAATACCGATGTCGGTACCAGAACATCAGCAGACCAGCAAGAAGACGCTGGGATTTCGTCTGACTCCTCAGAAGATATGGTCATTTCTTACATAAACCATCCTAGAAAGACGGTTGAAAATGATAAGATGCTTTTGTTTTTCTGGTTCCCGGTTTTAATTGGTATAATCGGCTTGGTGTTCGTTTCAATTATGGGATACAAGTTTGAATTCATTGAAAGCTTCAAACATAGTATCAGAACGACATTGGGTAATTTAATGGTTGGTAATGAAAGGATAGGTAAGGTATTCAAATCGAATAATGGTGGCAGCGTCGAAAGGGCTTTAGCTGCATCTCTTCGAATTGTGAATGAGTAATTGTTGTTTCGTGATGTATTTATTAAATAGGGTCTTACTCTCAACAATGTTTATTGTTACTTCAGTTCTTGTTTTATTAATATAATTTAAGCTATATCATCATGTTCGATGAAGAACGTTGTGCGATGATCCATGTAGTACTTAATTAGGCCAATCGCAACTGTTTCATATATTAATAATCTTGGAGGTACCAGTACAAAATGACCCATGTTCTACTATTGAAGAACAAGACTGTACCAAAGGACCATTATGAAGTTAAGCTAAAAGCAGAAGGATACAATCCAATTTTCATTCCGTTACTTGAACATAATCATTTCGACAAAGCATCGACGATCAGTTATCTAACAAGTGATGAGTTTTTAAACGTGAAGTACTTCATAATCACAAGTCAAAGAGCAGTCGAGTGTTTCAATGAATGTCTTGCACAAATTGAAGAGTCCTTAAAGGAGAGAATTTTCAACAAGATTGGTTATACTGTAGGGCCAGCAACATATGCTGTTTTAAAAGAATCGGGATTCAAGAATGTACGTGGAGGGATTGACGCTGGCAATGGATCCATACTATCAAGAATCATTATAGACGAAGTCGCCCCAGAGGAGAAGGTTATATTTTTCACCGGTAAAATCAGGAAGGATATTATTCCTAGAAACTTGGCACAGGCCAATATTAATGTAACAGAAAAGGTAATCTACAAGACTGACGTGAGAAAAGACATAAGTGATAATTTCAGCCGAATGTTAAGCTTACTAGATTGCGGCAGTCGTAAAACATGGATCATATTCTTCAGTCCACAGGGAACCGAATTGATTCTTCGAAAGTTGAAACTCATAGAAAATTTGAGTTCAAAATTCTATGTTGGGTCGATTGGTCCAACGACCGAAGAATATTTGTTAGGCCAAGGTCTTAAACCCGACTTGGTCTCCCCCAAACCCGAGGCCAGCTCCTTATTCGAGCTGCTTCGTAATTACGAAGACTAGGCCCGAGCAATATGCGCCGAGAAATGACATCCTATATCAAGATGTTCATTATACGAAAAGTTACATTTACTGCTGCATAATACTGACGTTTTCTAATAAAATAATATAAAAGCGTGAATATAAGGCGAAGTCAGAAGCAGAATAAAGCAGCCTTTTTCAGATAGAATTACTGGTGAACTACTGCGTAAGTTCTGACCGAACATGCGACGAGCGATTACAAGCATTGTGGCATACATATATATCAAAAATCTTCGAATATAACGCCATACTTCGAATCTGCGCTTCGCTGGAATTATTTTCTGTTTGTAGAGGATTTCACAACATCAATAATTTGGGAAACGACGCTAGGGTTTGATAAGGTTGAAATATCCCCTAATTGTTCCTCTTCACCGGCTAATACTTTCCGTAAAATTCTTCTCATAATCTTGCCCGACCTTGTCTTGGGTAAGTCATCAACCAACAAAATTAATTTAGGGGTTGCGAAAGGGCCTATTTCCTTACGAACAGTCAAAATCAATTCCTTCTTGATTACTTCGACGTCATCAATATTAGCATTTGTCTTCAAAGAAACGTAGGCAGCCACTGCTTGGCCCGTCAAATCGTCTGCGTAACCAACAACTGCACTCTCGCCGACTAAGTTATGCTCGATCAACGCTGCTTCTATCTCAGCAGTAGATAATCTATGTCCAGAAACATTGACAACATCGTCGACTCTACCTAATATCCAGTAAAAGCCATCATTGTCTCTTGCAGCTCCGTCACCAGAAAAATAATAATTAGGATATGGCTTGAAGTAGGTTTCGACGAATCTTGCGTAGTCGTTGTTGATACTCCTTGCGATTGACGGCCAGCATGATTTGATGCAAAGAACACCCTCAACGTCATTTCCCGTTAACTCGTTGCCTGTAACTGGGTCCAAAATTTTGGCATCGATTCCAAAAAATGGCAAGGATGCAGATCCAGCTTTCGTAGGGGTTACTCCTGCCAAAGGGGTCAATAGGTGTGAACCTGACTCAGTCTGCCAATACGTATCAACGATATGACATCTACCGCGACCGATATGTTCGTGATACCAATGCCAGACTTCGGCCGCAATTGGTTCCCCCACAGTTCCTAAAGCTCTCAAAGAGTCTAACTTGTATTTCTCAACATACTTGACACCAGCCCTTTTTAATAATCTCAAAGCAGTAGGAGCCACATAAAATTGATTCACCTTGTACTTATCGACAATTTCCCAGTATCTTGAGTAGTTTGGATAAGCTGGAGTCCCTTCGAAGACCACCGTTGTAGCTCCATTCAACAATGGCCCGTAAACCACATAGGTGTGTCCCGTGATCCACCCCACATCACCAGCAGTAAATATGATATCGTCCTCGTGTACATCAAAAGTATACTTGGTGGTCATGAGCGCACCCAACAAATATCCAGCTGTATTGTGCTGAATACCTTTTGGCTTACCGGTCGAGCCGGAGGTATACAATAAAAACATTGGGTCCTCGGAGTTTACAGGTACTGGTGGACAATAAGGGCCATACTTAGCCATTTCCTCATGCCACCATAAGTCTCTACCAGCACTGAAAGGAATATGGGCATTTCCCGTTCTCTTGAACACAACAACGTTCCTGACGTCTGGACACTGCTTCAAAGCCTCGTCAACAATTTTCTTCGTTTCAATGGTCTTGCCACCTCTTTTGGACTCGTCAGTCGTGATGACAATGTTGGAATCCCCGTCTAAAATCCGGTCCCGTAACGAAGTCGACGAAAATCCGGCAAACACCACCGAGTGAATGGCCCCGATTCTTGTAATTGCCAATAACGTTACTAGCGCTTCTGGGATCATGGGCAAGTACACAGCGACCGAATCTCCTTTCTTGACCCCCAACTTACTCAAACATTGCGCCATTTTACACACTTGCTCCAATAACTCTCCGTAGCTGATGGTGCGGCCTTCGTTCACCTCGTCCGCCTCGTAGATAATGGCTGGCTTGTCAGGATTCTTGATTGCCCACCGGTCTACCGCGTTGTACGACGCATTTAGCTGCCCATTCACAAACCACGATACAATGCTCCCGTTGGCGAAGTCCTTCTCCGTACTGCGGGGATACCGCGTATAGTCGAATTTGCGGTGCCAGTACAAGTGTTTTTCTGCCTCTTCTCCAAAGAATTTTTCTGGGTTCTCAATTGACTCCTTGTACATCTTCTCGTATGTATCCAAGTCTTTCACAATAGGCCCTCCCTTGCTTCTGTCCTTATACCCGGCTGGGGGTGGGAGTATCCCTTCATGGTCTAGCGTTACGTGTAATGAATGTGGTGTCATTCTGGCTTTTTGGTGTCCTTAGTATCCATGTGCCAATTCCAGGGGGCTGGGCCTATTTATATATGCCCCCTAATCATGGGGGATGATGTCTCCTCCTTCCCCTCCCTTGGGTACTAATTACCGAATTTTTTTAACGCACAAAACTTTATTCATGATTTTTCAAAATCCGGGGTAGAGATGTGACCCTCACGTTAGCAACGGTGCTTAAGTCCAGCACCAGGAAAAGTCCGAGTGGGATCCCAGCCAGAATGGGACGGAAGGGCTGGCATTGTTTTTCGGAAGGCCCAAAATCATGTGACTGGAGGCCCTTTGAATGGAAGACAACGATAAGCACTGAGACTAAGGGATTGGCAAAGGCATACGAATAAGACCAGGACAAGACCAATTGGCACTGTAATATAACGAGACGAAAGTGGGAAGCGAAAAAGATACAGCGTACGGGATCAGTGGCAAATGAGTGCAATAGCGTTGAAAATTACGTCGCTATTGATACGAACAGTGGCAAAGCCAATTTCCTCCACGATCCGAGCCCAAGCAAAAGAACACGAATTTTTTCGGCGCAACTGCATTCGCATAGCGCAGATGATGCACCAGACAGACGTTAAGTTGCGAATGAACTTGCTTGGGGAAAAACGCATCAAGGTTCGGCCATTGAATGACAAGAAAGCAATTGAGAATGGGGCCAATTTTCTCAGCGAATTGTTTATATTTTCGGTGGCAGGGTCTCTTATTCTCTACGAGTCCAATCGAAGCCGGAAGAAGACGAATCTTGAAAAAAGCAACGTGCAAGATGACCTTTCGTTCCTCCAGGACGAGATCGCCACCTTGCTGCAGGACATGGACGAAATGAAACAAAAGATTGCCAACATGCACCTGCTAGTTGAGAACTCGAGGGTCTCCGTCAAGAAGGATGGCGAAAAATGATAGATCCACCGCTTGTAAATAGAACCGCATTAATGCTCCAGGGTCAGAACAAAACATGACGAAGCACATTTCTAGGGATGGGCTACACTTAAACTAGATTACAATATATTAATATACAAAAATAATCGAATTCATACAGCAGACAAACGAATTCATCATATAATACAAAAATCATCGAAGTAAACTTCTCAGCGGTGGTGGCGCCACACCCTAGTTTATTTCTGCTTCTTCTTTTCAACCTTCAACAATAACGCCTTGTTAATATGAGGCAATACCCCACCAAACGCGATGGTGGCCTTAATCAAGTTATCCAACTCCTCATCCCCTCTGATGGCCAATTGCAAGTGTCTGGGAGTGATTCTCTTGACTTTCAAGTCCTTGGCTGCGTTTCCGGCCAATTCCAACACTTCTGCTGTCAAATATTCCAACACTGCTGTCAAGTAGATCGCTGACTTGGATCCCACTCTCACCTTGTTCTGAGCTGTTCTCTTCAAGTATCTCTTGATTCTTCCCACCGGAAACTGTAACCCGGCTCTAGCCGAGTGCGAAGTGGTGGACTTGGCGCTTTCTGACGACTTGCCTTTACCGCCGTGGACTTTCCCTTTACCTGACATTCCTATTTGATGCTATCTGAGCCTTCTAATCAGCAAAAAAAACACCGTTGTTTAAGAAAGAACACCAGAATAAACAAAATAAACAAAATAAACAACTATCGCGACCCATAATACAGCCAAAAATATGTTGGTGTTACCCGGTCGATCTTGGAGATATCTGTTCCTAGCAGTTCATAGTGTCATAGTGGCCTAATCTGCTTAATAAAGCCTCCACTTCTGACCTTGGCTTCTGAAGCTCGGTACTGATGGAGTCTAGATGTTGAAAACCTTTCAACAATTTTATTAATTTTAGCAATTCGTCCTCTTTCTCAAAATCCATATGTTCAAACCCGGTATGCGCTTGTTCCAGGTCGTCTGCTGAATTGATGGAACTCGGGTCGGAGGAGGTATCATCATCGCTTTCGTCTATGTTGTGTTTGCTCCGTTGATGGACATTGTAGTTGAAGCTGACGCGCCTGTTGGCCTTAAATTTGCCAGTTTTCAAGTTGGTCTCGTGAACGAGGTCGTCCAAGAGGGCCTTGTTGGAACGAATTTTCGGCAGCGTCGTATTTTCAATCTGCAATCGGACCCGAAAATAGTGTATTAACTCATCAAGCTCATTGTCGTTGTTGTTCTCTATCGACTTGGTAATTGTGTTGGGAATCGGATAAGAGTTCACTCGGTAGATGAGGCCGCGAATCACGCCAAAGTTGATAAAGCGTCTTATGTCTATATTCGCAAGGTATCTGCGGTGTTGCAAATACCACTGCTTCACCGTTTGACCCTGGTTCAATGAGCGGTACAAGTAGAATAGGGTCGCCTTGGAAGGAATGGTTATTGTGCGCTCGTTGAACTTTTTCTTGTTCTTGAAAAGCGGCGACTGCTTACTCATCGGGGATGCTGAGCTCGGGAACGTCGAAGGCTGACTCTCAAGGTCATCTTGAATAGGCAAATCGTTCAAAGAAATAAATTCGTCGCTAATAGCGTACGCTTGACATTCTTCTGCCATCGAGGGCATACTCAAAAAATTGCCAATATGATTGGTACAGGCATAGATGTTACTGAACTGAAATATGTCGACAATGGTAATACACTTGTAGTGCATTAAATGCTGGATGCACTGTTTGGTTAGAATGTAGTCTGCGTCGGCTAGCTCGCTAATCCTTTTGATCGAGTTCAACCCATCAATATACGGGAGTATCTTTAACATCGTTGGATCCCAATTGATATCAACTAGTAGATGAAGCTTAACGGTAAGAATAGGGACCTGAAATGCCTTGATATTTACTGGCGGAGGTAGTATAGGAAAAAGCTTGATATCGACCGAGTTGGCGCTGTCCAACGGGATGCAACATTCGGAATAGTTGTTCAAATCTTGGTACACCTGATGGATGAGAGACTCAATTGATGAAAGCGTCACTTTCTGCGTCTTTTTGAATCCTGGGGTCACAAACTCGTTGATCTCAAGCATATTTTCTTTTGGGTCCTCATTATGGTGCTTGAAAAAAGATCCCTGCTTGTCCAATTTCGACAAAATAAAGCTCTGCTCTTCCAAAGCTTGAAACATCTTACCCATGCGCCGAATTGCAGACTCGTACGGTGTGGTATCGCTGTTGTAGGGAAACACAAAGCAAAAGTTGAAGTTGAACGAGTTTCGTGAATATTTTTCGTTTTCAATGTTCACCGGGTACCCTAACACCTTGAACTTGTCAATCTTAATCGAAATGAGCTTGTTACACAATTTGGCCTTCGGGATGATGTAGTTTTTGATTGTATCGAAGTTGAACAACCTGGTGCTACTGTCCTTCGTGCTTCCTACTGACCCTTCCGGCACCTGATTTAGCACTTTGGTGCCCTCGGTCGGGTGAAACACCGCATAAAAAATTGCTGTGATCGGCTCAAACCCGTCACTCTCCATGCCTGGTGGCTTTGATTCCTCCTTCTGTGTTTCCACTCGTGCCTACTTGCACAACTGTCGCAGTAGTACTTATTGGTGCTTTATCCCCATACTGATGTGCGATGTCCAAACTCACATCCATACACCACGGGTGAACATCCACCCACCAAGTTCCCCCACTTGTCCCTCCGACAACACCCGATAGCACCCGTACACTACAGCACGCGCCAGCCGTGCCTCCCGTCGGTTCGGAGAATAAAACAGATCCGCCCCGAATGTTCGCTCCGCCATTGGGGTCGAACGGCTTTAGTGCAAATGTCAGCAGCCCGTTATACCCGCCCCTCCTGTCGTCTAGTAAAAGTATGGCCATCGGCATTAATTTTCGCCTGCTCCATGCCGAGACAATAGAATGCAATGTTGTTTGTGCTTGTTTGTGCTTTATTATTGCTTCTTTAGTCTTTAATTTACCGGAATATACACAGCATCTCCAAGCTATTAATAATAAGGTGAGACAGAAGCCAAGTATAAAAGTAGCGCCGATGCATCAAAAATTTTTTTTTCAACCTAGAATTTTTGACAAATAATTAATACCCAATGTCAGGAGTGGTGGAAAATCCTCGAAGAGAAGACGGACCATACACGGAATCGTCTTCTTCGTCATTAAACGGGCAAGCGCAGAAACGAGACATACGAGACGAAAATGAACCGCAACAGTTCACAGGCAATTTGGAGTCGGGGGATAACGAAGGGGTGCCGCAAGGAGGAGATGAGTTGAGTCGGTACGAGTCCAATGTAACTGCATCAAGAACTTTGAGTCATCGGATGACAGGCGGGGACAGTTTGCTTAGCAAGGCCAACGAAACAGATGAGCCGTTACCCAAGATGGGGGCCGGTAGAGACTATCCACCACCATTGGGCGATAGACTGCCATATATGGTGTCGTTCGATGGAGTTGACGATCCTATACACCCTCACAACTGGCACACGATGAAGAAGATTCTTGCGTGTGTGGCTGTTGGGTGCACTGCACTCTCGGTGTCGCTTGGGTCCGCTATGTTCTCAGAAGCAAGTGAAGTGGTGATGATGAAGTTCCATGTGGGGGCCACCGTAGCAACCTTGGGAACATCGTTGTTTGTGTTTGGATTCGCGTCTGGACCCATTATATGGGGACCTTTGTCTGAATTGTTTGGAAGAAAGATGGTTTTGGTGCCTTCTTGTTTGGGATATGTGTGTTTCTCGTTTGCTGTAGCCACGGCCAAGGACTTGCAAACCATTATGATTTGTCGTTTTTTCGCTGGTTTCATTGGCGCTGCTCCTTTGGTGGTGGTGCCTGCGTGTATGGCAGACATGTTTGGTGCTACTACTAGAGGACAAGCAATGGCTATTTTCGCATCGGTGTTATTTGGCGGTCCTATGTTGGCCCCCATTTTCGGTGGGTTTACCGTCAAGAATGAAGCATTGGGATGGAGATGGACTTCGTATTTCAGTGCGTTGGTTGGATGTCTTGCTTTATTATTGGTTGTGTTTATCTGTCCTGAGACCCACCACCCATTGATTTTGGTTCAAAAAGCCGAAACTTTAAGAAGAAGAACCGGTAACTGGGGTATTCAAGCTCCTCACGAAGAGTTTTCCTTGTCTTTGAAGGAGATTGTCGAAAACAACATTTCTAGACCTCTCAAGATGTTATTCGTTGAACCTATTTTATTGTTGATTACCATTTACAACGCTTTCATTTACGGCTTGTTGTATTTGCTTTTGACGGCTGTGCCTCTTATTTTCCAAGGAAACTACGGCTTTTCTGGAGGGGTTGGTGAGTTGCCTTATCTTTCTATGTTGATTGGTGTCCTCATTGGCGGAGCTGTCTGCATTATGTTTGAAAAGAGATATATTAGTGTCATGCAAGCAAACGGCGGTAAGCCTGTGGCAGAGGAAAGATTACCTCCGATGATGTTGGGCTCCTTCTTCTTCGCCGGCGGTCTTTTCTGGTTGTGTTGGGCCGGAGACTTTGCCGACAAAGTACACTGGATTGTGCCCACCATCGGAGCCTCCTTTGTCGGCTTTGGTTTGATTGTCATTTTCTTGCCATGTATCAACTACATTGTCGATTGCTACTTGTTTTTCGCAGCCTCTGCATTGGCTGGTAATACCTTTTTAAGATCTGCTTTTGGTGCTGCCTTCCCTCTTTTCGCTCGTCAAATGTTCACCCATATGCATATCAAGTGGGCTGGTACTTTATTGGGCTGTGTCGCTGTCGCTTTAATTCCAGTCCCATTCTTGTTCTACAAATTCGGTCATATCCTTAGAGAAAAATCGAAATACGCAGCCGTCTTGTGATTTCCATTTTTACTCTTCACTACATTCAATTAATAACTCCATTTTACATACAGTTTCACATATAGTTCATATAAGATCAATAATAATCTACACATTAGAATCGTCCTATAACAACTTGAAGAAAATTCGCCCATAGACATACACTATGACTCTTTACCGTAGTATCAGCTTTCATCAACCTTTTGGAAACATGCACGACCACGCTAGAGAATTTTCTGGAAGTTCATAATTTCCAAGGACAAACCCAGTGATTTATTATATATTATAACCAGTTTTTCATCCAATATAACAGCTGATCAATCGAAACGAAAGTTATAATGTTGAGAACCACTCGTCCATCTTTAAAGAGAACCGCACTTAGCTTTGCGCGTAACATTTCACACAAGGAATTGAAATTTGGAGTTGAAGGCAGAGCCGCCTTGTTGAAGGGTGTTAATACTTTAGCGGATGCTGTTTCTGTCACATTAGGACCTAAGGGTAGAAATGTGTTGATTGAGCAACAATTTGGAGCACCTAAGATCACTAAAGATGGTGTCACCGTTGCAAAATCGATCACTTTGCAGGACAAATTTGAGGACATGGGAGCCAAATTATTGCAAGAGGTGGCATCTAAGACCAACGAGTCTGCCGGTGACGGTACTACGTCGGCCACAATTTTAGGAAGATCTATCTTCACCGAGTCTGTCAAGAACGTTGCTGCCGGATGCAACCCTATGGACTTGAGAAGAGGTTCGCAAGCGGCCGTCGAAGCCGTAGTTGACTTTTTGCAAAACAACAAAAAAGAAATTACTACCTCTGAAGAGATTGCTCAGGTTGCTACCATCTCCGCCAATGGTGATCAACACATTGGTAACTTGTTGGCGTCTGCCATGGAGAAGGTCGGTAAAGAAGGTGTTATTACCGTCAAGGAAGGTAAGACCTTAGAAGATGAATTGGACGTTACGGAAGGTATGAGGTTCGACCGTGGTTTTATTTCTCCTTACTTCATCACTAACACTAAGTCCGGTAAGGTCGAATTTGAAAACCCATTGATCTTGTTGTCCGAAAAGAAGATTTCTTCCATCCAGGACATTTTGCCGTCCTTGGAATTGTCTAACCAACTGAGAAGACCTTTATTGATTTTGGCCGAAGACGTTGACGGTGAAGCTCTCGCTGCTTGTATTTTGAACAAGTTGAGAGGTCAAGTTCAAGTTTGTGCTGTCAAGGCCCCAGGTTTTGGTGACAACAGAAAGAATATCTTGGGTGATATCGCCATTTTGTCTGGCGGTACTGTTTTCACCGAAGAATTAGACTTGAAGCCTGAAAATGCTACTGTCGACTTATTAGGTTCTTGTGGTTCTATCACCATCACTAAAGAAGACACTGTTGTTTTGAACGGTGAAGGTTCTAAGGACAACATCCAATCCAGATGTGAACAAATCAGAACTACCATCGAAGATCCTCACACCACTGAATACGAAAAGGAAAAATTGCAAGAAAGATTAGCTAAATTGTCTGGTGGTGTGGCAGTCGTTAAGGTCGGTGGTACTTCCGAGGTCGAGGTCAGTGAAAAGAAAGATCGTTACGACGATGCTTTGAATGCCACTAGAGCTGCCGTTCAAGAAGGTATATTGCCAGGTGGTGGTACGGCTTTAATTAAAGCTTCTAGAGTCTTGGACTCCGTTAAGGCTAATGCTGCTAACTTTGACCAAAAATTAGGAGTTGACATTATCAAGGCTGCCATCACTAAGCCTGCCAGAAGAATTATCGAAAACTCCGGTGAAGAAGGTGCTGTCATTGTAGGTAAAATTTATGACGATGCTAATTTCAACAACGGTTACGACTCTTCCAAGAGTGAATTCACTGATATGATTGCTGCTGGGATCATCGACCCTTTCAAGGTTGTCAAGAATGGTTTAGTTGATGCAAGCGGTGTTGCTTCATTATTGGCCACCACAGAGTGCGCTATTGTTGAAGCTCCAGAACCTAAGGGTGCTGCAGCTGCTCCACCAGCCGGTGGTATGCCAGGCATGCCAGGTATGGGATTCTGATTCAATAATGAGATCAACTCAGAACATTTCACCATTATGGTATAGCGCTCTATATGCAAAAGATGTATTGTAAATAGGTTATTATAGAGTGATTATAACTAATATCAAGGTTGTATATGCATTTATGTTTTTGCGCATCTTTAAGTAAATTTTTTTTTTAGAACCAGAGTTCTTTCATAACTTTAGTACCCTCCAACGTTGATACATGATGATATAGTACCTTAGTATGTTTGAGAGCTTTGTTGACGATTCGAGTTTATCGAATTCTAAAAAAAAGTATAAGCAGCTACAAAAATTATTGGCAAAATACGTTGATTTACAAAAACTTGAAGAAATCAGAAGTAATAAAAGTCTTCCTCCGAATCAAAGAAAGAAGTTGAATAAACATAGAACTAGAAGGCATATCCTCAAGCAAATTCATAAAGAGCTTAATCAAAGATTGAAACCTGAGGAAACTTTTGAAATATGGCATTTGTACAATAATCTAAATGTCAACTTGGACAAACAGAAGAGTACCAAAAACTCAAAGAATAGTAGCTTGGCCAACAATATTTTGCATCAGTTGGAAAATGATAATGGCCAGGAGGAAAGTGATCAGGAAGAATCAGACCAAGAGCTGGCCGCCGATACTCAATTGAATAAGTTTCTTCATTCTTTTGATCTTTCCAGCACATGGACTAAGGCAAATTTTTTAATACGTACAAAAGGTCTAGAAGTTTTACCCCATCACTCTACAAACCCTAATAACCTGGGCACATTGAAAGAAAGTAATACAGGTTCAAGAAATCAGCATATAAATAACTTAAGAACATTATTGCATCTTAACATCCTCAGGAGAAATTGGATTTTGGCATATAAAACATTTTGCTTGCTTATTCGATTCCCCAACGTCGATATTCGATCGTTATGGCCTCTTGGCATTGAAATCTTGAGCAAGCAAAGGGAAGAGTCTGCCTATAATGGCCCTGACGTACATATGTTCAAAGATGAAAAATTCTTCGACTGGTTATCATCATTTTTCATTATAAATAAGCACAATACTTCGAGCAGCACAACTTCAACTAGGCAAATTTCTGCACCCATATGGAGATCGGGTTCAAAAACGCATACCCCTATGTATTTGATCACATCTTTATGGGGTTTAATGGTCAAAAATAAGTTCAGTAAATTGAGGGACAGGCTTGAGGAGTTATTGTTGGAACCGCCGTATAACACAGATGGTGTTTTCTATTTTTTGATGGCTTTATGTAAAATATCCGAAAACATTAGCCTTCTCAATAAGTACAATAACAGCGAAGCATTGGAAGATTTCGAAAGCGAAGACGAAATGGGCAGTGCTTTACCATCCACGAAAGTCGATATACATGCAAGGATAATTGATAACGTCAGTTCAATCCAGGCGTCTTTGGAAAGATGTAATGCATTGAATTTCGATTACCCAAAAGCATTAATAAATGAGGAATTAAGCTCAGTTATGAAGCGAATTAATCACACCAAAGAGGATAATAACAACTTATTCGATTTGTCTTATGGTGAAGAGTTTAATGGGCTGGTCAGTACTCATACGAAGGATCTTTCAAGTACCCCCGTCGACGTGGATCCTATCTTCGAGGAGAACAATGAAATAATGAAAAATCGGCATAATAGTATAGAGGAGTTGAATCATAGCCAGTTTGATACAATAGATCGAGCTGCCCTAGATGCAAAAGATCGTGAGAATGAGCAAGAGGAGCTGAATATGGATTTTGATTTTGACTTTGAGTCAATTTAATTGATGATCATTAATTATACATGTAATATATATATACCATTCTTTAACAACTAAATTGCATTTGCGAGACTGGTCTCTCTCATTCGTGAAGCATACACGTTTCTTTAAATACTGTTCGTAGTGTCATTATTGAAAGGGGCATTGTTTGAAGTATAGGATGAAGGTTCGATTATATTCAACTCACCTCCAGAAGGCCTTCTTCTTATAGTTAAAATCCCTTGGTTTAGAGCAGAAAAGTTGACTTTGTAACTGTCACTCGTATGCTCATGTAATGGAAGAAGAGTCCAGTCTTGAGGTATTAATGCCGAAGTTGGTAGTCGTATGGTCTGGTATGCATCTGCTGGCTCTACTGTCCTTGTTGGAGGCGGTGTAACGATACTTTCCGGGTACCCAGCGGGTATATTGAGATCATTCAATATGTTTCTATGTCGGTTTTCTTGTTGCCCCTCTCCTTCGGGCATTCCCAGATGTCTTGCCAAATCGTTCATTGCGTTGTTACCACCAAGTCGGTCTCTATTTTCCGCCTGCTGATCCTGCATTGCGTCTTGTTGTGGTGCATTGACGGGTCCCTCGGGACTTCGTGGACGTTGCTGAGCTACGGGCAGTGTGTCTGACTGCTCGTTTACTTGAAAAACTTTCCTCCTACATAAGGGGCATATTTCTGACCTTTCCAACCAATCCTTAAGGCACCCCATATGGAGTATGTGACCACACTTCAACTTCTTCGCGTATCTTCTGGGGGGCATCTTTTTGTGATGGGTTCTTTCGTATTCTTCTGATGCATACATGTCTTCACGACAAATGATGCAAAGATTATCTGACGCTTCAAAATCTTCCCTCGTCGCATTTGGTAGTTGGCTATCTAGTTTCTTCGATGATTCGATAAACGCAAAAAATTGAGAGACCTCTTTGTAAGTTTGTTTTAAAGACATGTACGTCCCCTGTAGCATCGATATCGGCAATGACAATCCCGAATGCACCGTGAGTAAATATATAAAACCCAAATAGGATACTGCTTTCAAAATAGCTGAACATATATCAATGGCTTTACTGAAAAACGCTTTATTATCCCAGACTCTTTCATTTTCTTCCTCGTCGTCAAAATCGTTTTCTGTGTCCATTTCAAAGTCATTTTCATCATTACGATAGAATGCTAGTTCATATATATCCAACAATAGTTTTGAATAATAGGTCGTTGCTTCGACTCCCTGAACTGCAAACTGAAATCCAAATAACAAGCAAGTTACTGAGTTTATTCCTTGGAAAACATCGTATACTAAGAGCTTAGCGATTGCGAAATCACTAACAATAAATGCCATTATCATCCAAAAATGGATGTTTTTAGCATAGCGTTTTAGGACTTTCAGAGTTGAGTAAGGCTCGTTGGATACATCATTGGATAGCCTCGTATTGAAAAAATCCATTCGATCGATGAGTATGATATGAAAGACCTTGAAGCTAATGGCCGCCCCCAAGAGCAAGCAGTTCAAAATCATGTTGTTGTCATTTATGGCGAGATTAAATAGTAGGTTAATGCAAAATATGGGCAATCGCTCCACTAGATGTTCAACCTCTATAATCCTGAGTGGTCCAAAGAGCAAGATTTGTATTATTTTTCCACTTGTTACAAAAATCAACAACAAATAGTTGAGTAATATGCCCAATTTATAGCCATCTGTAAATTCAACCAAAAATGTAAATGTATTCGTTGATGTTTCAAGCGAATGATAGGCCGACCAGCTAAGTAATGCAGTGGATATGGCTGTATATCCAAGAAAGTATTGTAAGCTTTTATTCAAAACCATTGGTATTTAACATTGGAAATGTAGTAAATATGGGGTTATCATATTTAAAAATTGCGTGCTGTTAAGTTCAGAAAATTATTATCCGAATACGTAGGTACTTTTACATTATTATACAAGTATTACTTATTTAGAGCGCTACTTACATCTTGAATCACCCTTCGCCTTTTGACTGCAGCAGCAAGGTTTTCCTTGTCACTGTTAACTCTGTTCAATTGGGGAATTTTACTATTTTGCAAGTCTGTATTCGAGTTTATAGCAAATGACGAATGTCTTTTCGGAGGCGACCTTCTGGAAGGCGACACTTGTTGGCTAGGATATCGCAGCCTTAAAGGGTCTTTCACTGGGGAGGCATATCTCGAAGGTAATTGCTTCACCAATGATTGTTTTATCGGGGATTTACTTGGCGATCTTGAAGGAGATTTGTTCACGATAGGTCCATCCGATAATATGCTATGTTGCAAACCATTCAATTCCTTATTGACATCGTTTAAGGAATCACATATATCGTCATCTTTGGATGCTCTTGAGGTGCTTATGGATTTTAACTTCAGTATCTCACTGTCAAGTTTACTCTCGTCAATCACTTCTTTAATTTTATCCAAGCCGGGGTTTATGGTATTTGTGATTAGCGACGAGATATTGTCTGTCGCGTTAAAAAGCTTTTCAGAGTTTTCCTTGTTGAATGCTTGGTAACATTCATTGAATGTCGACAAGTTATTGTCAACAGATTCATAATATGTTTTCGATTCTTTGAACCAGTTATTTTGCCTATCTAACAAACTTTTTCTTTCAGACAGTATGAAATTGGAAGAAAGTTCATTAATCGACTCTTTAAATAAATCTTCTTGCTTTGTATGAGAGTCATCCAATAATTTAGAAACTTTGCTCAACATCTGCGATTTAATCGAAGACAATTGTTTGCTGACTCTTTCTAATACAATATTATCAATGAGCGAGTTTAACTTTTGGGGATCCAAATGTTCTTCAGTGACGTAACCCGAAAATTTATCGTTTGCAATTTTCAAATCGCCGATACTACTCTTGACCTTAGACTCATTGGTCTGCACTTTAGCGGAAAACCCCTCAAAGTTGCTTGTTATATCAGTCATCATTTTCGGTATTTCATTAATCGATTGCCCCAACTTATCATCTATTGAGGATATGGAAGCAAATAATCCGCTCTTACAATTGTGCAAGCTTCTTTGAATATTGTTAATAGTGAGGTTTAATTCGTCATTTTGACTAACCTTATAGTTGTTCAAATTTGACACAACAGCTTCTATTTGATTTATGGTGGAATTAAGATTGTCATTGACTAACTGGTCTAGATGTACCTTCGACGACTTATAGGTCTCATTTAATGCAACTAACCTTCCAGTTAATGTATGGATCTTGTTATCCTTATCAGAAATGTCACTTTTGTAGCTCAGCACGCTATCTTCTAAAGAACTGAGTTTTTGTTGGTATTCGCTTATCTGATTTTTGAAATTGATGTTATTCATGTCACTCGTCCTTTTTAAGCTTGACAATTGATCTACCCTCATATTCAAACCTTTTATAACTGCCGCCGATTCCTTTAGTTCAGCCTTAACGAGATCGTTGCTGTCAACTAGGTTATTATAATTATTTTCGTCCATCCATATTCCGTTTTTACTCCTAGTGGCAACGAGATCTTTGTTCAACTTTATTATTTCTTTCGACATATCTTTGAGTAAAATTTTTTTCAACATTAGATCACAATCGTGGCCCATCTGGGGCTTATTCTGGATGTTCTTAGCCCGGGAAGCATATTCTAAAGTAGACACTGTTTCATCTAAATTAATTTTCGCCGGTGATATAGTTGCTATTAAAGTAGTCTTAGTTTTCCCTCCAATTGAATCCTGAAGAAGCCTTGTCAATTTCGATTCTCGATAAGGTATATGTGATGTAGTTGATGACGATAAACTTTTATCGCTTAATGAGTTGATGACCCTACCCAAGGTCAATAAGCTTTGATTGATCAGACCGGCTTCCTTTGCTCTTTGATTGATAGCGCCCGAGCGATTAATGTTTTCCGAACCTGCCAAATCAACCAAATTCATTTTGGAAACCTTGAATAAATCATTCTCCCGTTTTTTGTATAAATTAATGGTGAAAATAGTGTGAGACCTTGACGACACGTCATTAAGTTTGGTGCTGGCAGTTTTCCTTTTGACCAACCCCTTTCTAAGGATATCTAGTCCGTCAACAGCATTATTTATGTATACTTCTTGTAAATTTTGGATGATGAGCGAGTCGCTACTCGGTTTTTTCGACTCAAACATCCTCAACTTGCTCCTGTCTGGTTCTTCATTCAAAAGGTCTTTCAAGTCTTCATTATACAACTCGATGAATGAGCACTTAATCACATAGTCATCTGACCCGTTGTCGCTTTCAAGTGACTTAAAGAGCTCATTCAACACCCGAGGTATTATGCCAGCCATGTCGTTGAGCCGCGGCCCATGGGCTTCGATAGCACCTCCTTCGTCCTCGCTACTGCAATCGCCACACATCGTGTATGTCTTCCCCGTACCCGTCTGTCCGTACGCGAGTATAGTTACATTGAACCCATTTATAAAGTCGTTGAAGAGTGGCACCGCCACCTTCTCAAAGAGGAGCAGTTGGTCCGCCTGTGACCCGTATACCTGGTCCACCGTATATGTCTTTGAGTTCATCGAATTGAGCACCGACGAGATCTGCTGGTCTTGATTCACCGTCACCGTAGGATTGGAGGTGGAATACATCTCGCTCGGCAATTCCACCATCACGGGCGATTTTGCTGCCGTTTCTCGCCCATTCCTACCTCTACACCTCACTATCACTTGGATGTTGGACGCCATCTTACCTGTACCTCTATGTATGTGGTAACTACCCTACAAACTCCTCCAGTCGCTTTGTTTTGATCCAGTTGTTTACAAATTGGCACCCACGACGTGGATTTTGTGTCACGTGATTTTTTGTCTTTCTAATAGGTTCATCTCTTCGTCTACTACAACAGTTGTACTATTAACGCTATCCACAGTAGGGCTATACTAGTCAAAAAAATCGTCATCTGAATCGTCATCGGCGGTTCTTCGATCAAACACAATTTTGCTTTGGGTCTGTTTTTTTTCGTCGCGCGACAACCCGTCGAGGATCTCCACGATATCACTTTCGCTCAACTTCCGGGTGATGCCCCCCATGGCTGCGAGCTTGATGATATACTGCTCGACCGCATCAGCTCTGTCGGGACGGACAATCCGCACGCGGCTCAATCTTTCTCTGGCGCTAGTCTCTAATATTTGCGACAACATCGAGAGTTTCATCTCGTCTTTCTTGTCATCGCCCTGGTTTTCGGGTGCCTGTCCCGAATTCTTCTGGAGCTCCGATAGCCTCGCGGACCTGATTGCATTCAACTCGGCTTCGTCCATGTTTTCGATTGCTGATGTAGCTTCTTCATCAAAGGGAAAAAACTTAGTTAGAGGAAAGAGTCTTCAAGAGTGAATGGTGATGGTAGTGAAAATCGCTTACATAATCAGGAATCGATATTTCCCAATTGCTTTCAGAAGGGTACTAATAAGAAGAATCAACAGAAAACAGGGCATCAATGGACAAATCGAACATTCTCAGAAAGTATAAAATTGTGTTTTTGGGAGACCAGAGTGGTATGTAAATTTTTGGGGCGAAAAACTGTCGATTCAGAGGTGCAAAACGCCGTGAACCATGAAATGATGGACACAGACAGACTAACGAAGATAGTGGGTAAGACGTCGCTTATCACCCGGTTTATGTATGACACTTTCGACGATCAGTATGCGGCGACCATTGGGATCGACTTTTTGCTGAAGACGATGTATTTGGAGGACAACAAGACGATCCGGCTCCAGTTGTGGGACACGGCAGGACAGGAACGGTTCCGGTCGTTGATTCCGTCGTACATCAGAGACTCGCATGTAGCGGTGATATGTTACGATATCACCAACAAGAAGTCGTTTGAGAACTTGAGCAAGTGGATCCAGGATGTGAAGCTCGAGCGGGGCGACGACGTGATAATAGTGATTGTGGGCAACAAGTTGGATCTCAACAACAAGCGGCAGGTGACGATGGAAGAGTGCGAGACGTACCTCGAGTCGGTGAAGGGTAATTTTTGCATCGAAACGTCCACCAAGGCCAACCACAATGTCAAATTGTTGTTTAAAAAAATTGCATCGAGTCTTCCCGACATTGAGAGCTCGCTCAAGGACGAAAACACCCACCCCGAGACTGTTGACATCAATGTTGAGCATACAAAAGCGGAGTCTTCGTCGTGCTGCTGAGTTGCCGTTCCGCATCCGTTTATTTTTGTTAGTTTGTGCTTCGCTCATCTCATCACCCGAAACTTCGTACTAGACCGAATGGGAGAGCGAGGCCAAATGAGGCTACAAAGAGGTTACAAATCGAAACTACCCTCAAGCTACGATGTGGTAACTATAACCAAGACTGCACCACAACCAAAATCACAACCAAAGTCAAAATCAAAACCAATATCAAATCCAAAATCACAGCTGAACCATAGCTCTAACCACAATGAAAACACCAATCACACTACAAATACACCCCGCCTTTCATATTCACCTTCATGTCCACTCTCATCTCTCATCCACTTCATCCACTCCTCGTATTCACGGTGCTAGGTCCCAATGCTCGCTATCCCTCCCGCATCCCTCTCGCATCCCTCTCGCATCCCTCTCGCAAAATAGACATCATTCCCCCTCTATTCTCGCCGCAAGACGGCGCAGGACGGGTCCCGTCATCCCATTTCGTAGTCGCATTGCCCCCCCTGCTCGTTTCTATACGTCCCCATAGTCTTCGTTGCTATAGTACTTTTTGGCTTATCCGTGCGAATTCCTGTCGGTACCGTTAAAGCGCATACGCGTGTGATTATTACTGGCCAACAGAACAATATTGTCTGGCTAGTCCCAGTAACCGTTTAGTAATATACAGGGGCTTAAATTTTTCAACATTCGTGAGGACCAAAGCGGAATGTACCTTGTAAGCCGTTTTTTTGTTATTAATAGAAACTACAGAAATACATTACGGTCTATTGTGAGAGCGAAGTACCAAAAATATAGAGATTTTTTGATCATTTAAGGTTGGGAAGACGCTTAGGAGTCGAGTATGAGTAAAATCATTGAAAGTCGGGACGGAATCGTCGGACAAAGTGACGTGATGGACGAAAGAGAAGACGTTGGGTACGCGCAACGTGGTGGACGATTATACGAACGGGGTGCTGGAGAACAGGCAGAACAGGAGCCTGAAGGGCAGCGAAAGCATAGCGAAGGGGATAGGAGGCAGGGAAGTGGTGAGGATGGACAGAAGGGACAGAATGGTGCGAATAGTGAGAATTGGGGCCAGAATTCGGATCAAAACTCGGGCGAGCATCAGGACCAGGAACAGGAACAGGAACGAGATTTAAAACCGATGCAAGACCAGGAACACGATCAAGACCACGATCAGTACCGCGATCAGGGATGGAAGAGTGATAAGTCAGGAGATAGAGATGCAGACCCAAATACAAAACGAAAGAGACCATCCAAGGGCAGAATATTCCAGTGCACGGGATATCCTGACTGCAATATGTCATTCACAAGGTCGGAACACCTCGCGAGACACAAGAGAAAGCACACGGGTGAGAGGCCTTTCACCTGTCCTCGGTGCCGGAAAAACTTTTCTAGACTCGACAACTTAAGACAACATAAACAGACGGTTCATGCTTACGAGTCGATTGTGGCCGAAAACATGACTAGCGCACCCGTTTACCCTGCCAACGGGACTATGCACGGTGGTATGAATGCCATTGCAGTTCCCAGCGATGGTTATTCTGGTGGAGTCATGAAAGATACCATGCATAGCCCGCTAGACTCTAAGTTTGTGACCTCGAGTTCGTCTACCCCCATAATCTCCCCTCCCAATTCCAGCTCCCCGACAAATTACCAAATGCCGTACCACAATCATATGTACCCTAATAACAACAGCTACAATCACTACAACGGCGGATGCCACAGCCAATATAACAATCCCTCATACAATCACTCTAATAATGGCTACCCCCAATTCAATAACCAAATCATCGATAGTGGCCACTATTCAGCATCCGGCATGAAAGTTCGTTCAACTGAGTTCAAACCCAAGAGAAGACCAAGGCCTTTATCTTTAGTGCATTCGTTTACAGATGGCGCTCCAAAGCATAGCGGTGACATGAGACAAGTTTTGAAATCAGCACCTCCAATCTATTCCAACACTAGTATCATTTCCCATCCCCCCAAATCAGCCTCATTAACTCCTAATATGGTAAGTCCATTGTCACCTTTATTCCACCATGCTTTCAATCAGACAGCCGACGTCGGGTTGAAATCTCCTCGCGTGTCGTCAAACATTGTACGCCTTCCACCATGTAATACTAATAGTTCCACCCAGAATAATAATTCGTTGCCATCAGTCCAGGAGCTCCCCATACCAGCACAGTTCAACCCTCTCAAAAAGCCTCACAGATGGTTAAAGGAAGTTTTGAATGACGATGCTACGGGCCCTCAGGAAACAAAGAATGAAGTTCACCTCAAGCAGCCAACTCCACAAGAAGACCTGTCTTCTAAAAAGCCAACAATCAATAATATGTTATCCCCCTGTGACGATGATAAATTCCCCAAATCTATTCTGTAGTGGGCTCAAAAAAGCATGTTTCACTACATAAAGTCATTGCTCCATAGATGATTCTCCTTCATGATCCCAGACTTGTCTATACAAGTAGTTGGTCGAGCTGAGAGTACATTTTCGCGGTTGCTTGGAGTTTTACTGGCTACAAGTTTCACAGACTCTACAAAAAAATTTACTTCGTTTAATTTAATTGTATAATTATGATAAAGAGACTCGACTCACGAAATCCTCATTTAATATAAATTACCTTACATTTTGACTTCAGTCCGAAAAGCTGGGTCAAGCAAGTCTAATCGCATTCGTGTCGTATTCCGCTCTTCAATTGGCCAAACTTGATTTTCAAGTGATTCTTGACGAATGAAACGGGGTTTCGCCACTATCGTCCGGCTTTTCTGCGGATGTTCTCTATCAAGCAGCTGTATATTATCACACGATCTGAAATTAACTCTATCGCTCCAATTAATTCGCAAGGCTTAATTCACGTGTACTGTATCTTTTTCAGTATAGTTGGTCCCAATCTATCGTAGTTAGGTGGCTGCAAAATAAAGTTTCTCTTTGAACATAAGCACAATTCAGATTAGATTTCTTCTTCTTCTTTCATGTAGCTACTCTCTCGTCGAACGTAAATGCTTTTAAGCTGTTTGTATAGTACGATAGTCAGATGTGAAAAATGTAGCTAGAACAAACAGCTTTCAACAACAATTTATAGCTCATTCAATTTGAATCCCGTGCAGCATTTATCAGAAAGGGATTAATTGCAGTGCTTTCATGCTTTTATCTTATTATTACATAGTTTGTAAAAATTGATTAACGCTCTCTTTTTTCAAAAAAAAGTACGAAAATACTGCAGAGATAAAGAAATACCGTAAATAAAAAGATTTCCGAAACCCTTGTATATCCCCAAGCGCATTTAACTATAAGTTAACCACTTTAGCCAACAAAAATGACTTTGGCGGTGTTAAGTCCTCTCTGCACATTCACAACTCATTCTACGCATGGAGAAATCGAGAATACTCAACTAAGATTTATATTGGCTTTAGATTCGAGCGCGGTGTATAAACGATGATATCTACGACGGAATAAAGTGATTGCAATTAGAATAATCGGAACACGGACCAGCAAGAGCGGTAAAACGTGTTTACAGGAAATGATATGAGATTCTTGGCCCACAGATATTTTTCATCAGTTCTTTTGCATTTACAAAAAATCACTTGAGGTTTATTTGATAAACAGACTAGGTGACTGTTTTCTCTTTTGACAACTAAGTCAACCAAATGAGATGTCACGACTACCAGGCCAAGCTACCTGAAGATTTATTTTTTCGCTCAGCTACAACTATTACCGCAACAAGAAAGTTATTTGCAGCCCTCAATCTGTATTTCCTTCGCCATGTCGCTACTAAAAGTAGTCATAACAACATTGATGACTACATACGTCGTGATGCTTGACCGTAAAGTTAATTTGAGCTATGCCGTGTTAGCCGAAAACCTTTCATCGTCGCATCGAGACACATTCATCCCGTTAAACTGATCAAGTTTTTGCACTATAGAAGGTGGTGGGAATTTCAATTCGAGAGAAAGCTTCTAAGGTGGAGATATCTCCAAGCAACCACTCAACCGAATGCCATTCTGGTAACCACAAATGGATAGATTATGCGCGTTGTTCTATCATGCAATACGATTGACGAGACAGCGGCAAATGGGGCCCATTTTAAAAAATCATGGGTTTCCGAGACACCAACTTGCGCTACCATCTTACCGATAGGATCAATCAATTTCGATTGGTTACTGGCAGCTAATAATTTCGACGACAGTCCCTTACGTATCAAGTCTCGTTGGACTTCGCACCCTTGTCATAAATTGGAGCATCTCCCTCAACTATCAATTTGGGTCGAAATTGACGGTCCACTTTCCTTTTTTATTGATACCCACAATAATTGCTTCAAATCTTTTTGTTGAAGTGATAATCATTTAAGCAGCAGCTGCTCTAAATTCATCTTCAACTTATTGATACTAATTAGCTTCTGCTCAATGTCCAATCGCGCCTTGTCATCATAAAGTCGAGACAATATATCCATCAATCTCTCACATAGTTTACTTAGTTTGTCGAGACAGGCAATGTAAGTAGTATATCTTGACCACAACTCTCCTGTTACTTTGAATTTTAAAGGGAGTTGCGTAGACTTCAAATTTTCATCTATAGTACTGTAGTAGCGGTCGATGTCTTTTCTTAAACCGGGCAACAATGTTCCCAATATAAACACTTCGTATTCTTGTACGCTACAATATAGTTCTTTATTTATGTGTTTCTTCCACATGTTTAACTTCTTCAACTTCTCATTATCAAGCATTAATTCTTTTATCCTTGAATTCTCAATTTTATTTATGATAGGGTCCTCCACCTTTATTGCATCCAAATTATACTTCTGTCTAAGGAATTCTTTGATAGGATCTACTTCAAGGTCATTTGTTTGACCATATATGTTTGACACTCCGTCTGGGAATTTAAGCTCATTATCTATCTTATATGTCAAGTTATTGATTATGGAGACATTTCTCTCAACGTTTTCGGATAATTGATTTATTAGTTTTATAAGAGGACCCAAATTCTCCGTTTTCAATGATTGTCCAAAGGAGTTACTGTATTTAGACATGATTGCAACAGTAACGTCATTAGCTAAAACAGTAGATCAAATAATAGCATTTGAACTAATGTGTCGCTGTTACACAAAACATAAACCTAGGGAGTCCTAGGTATAGTTTTATTCATTAGAAATTACTACAGAACAAATAAATCAAGTATAGTTTAAAGTATATATAATATTCATGAAATCATTAAAGTATAACTTAGTGAGTTCAGGGAGATAAAAGCTAGTCTTGCTGTTGTTGCAATTGAGCGCTTTTTCTTTCTTCTTTGCCCTTTTTCATGACCTGCTTCAATGCAACACTGTCTAAAGGATCGAGCAATTCAAACAGACAAAGCAATTCATCACTAACGCTCATTACCGCACCCCAGTTGTCAAACTCACCGCAATAATTCGGGGCCGAGAATACAGTTACCAACGTCCGATCGTTAAAAAACTCGTATCCATCTTCAACAACCATATGAGCCCTACATACCAAGTCGAACCCAAATTTCAGCAAAAACTTATTAATGGCAACTCTAGAAAAAACGTATGAGACGCCTCTTTCGTTATCTTCCCATTCATTCATGGTATCAGCTGGATCCGACCACAACAAGTCATTCAACAAACCGTAGTCTGTGACGTCTGTAGGCCGTGCAATATTTCTGATTTCTTCCATCGAGTTTAACACTGGCGATAAACCACCGTGGACACAAAATATTTTACCTGCGACTATTGCGGCTATAGGTAAAGTATTAAAGGTGTCGATGAAAAGCTTCCAAGTTTTTATATTGCACCGACGTTTACACTCGTCGTAAAACCCGTAAACTCGTGTTACATTAGCACATTCATGATTCCCTCTCAAAAGAAAAAAATTTTCCGGGTACTTGATTTTATAACAAAGTAAAAGCAAAATCGTCTCTAGGGACTGTTTTCCACGATCAACATAGTCACCAAGAAAAAGGTAATTAGTCAGAGGTGGAAAGCCACACTTGGTGAAAATTCGAATCAAATCCCCATATTGGCCGTGGACATCACCAACCACTTTAACAGGAGGGCTCAACTCCAATAATGAGGGCTGCGATAGTAAAATTTCCCTTGACTTGGCACAAACTAACTGAATCTCTTGGTTTTTTAAACATACACTTTTCGTTTTCTTGCCACTATATCCCGCATCCAAAAGCCTTTGGATTAAGTTTTCAATGTCAATATAATTTGATGCTTGACCGCCGTCCACATCAAGTGCTTCTTCACTCGGTATGTCATTCGGTATGGTCATATTTACGGGACTCCTGGGCAGCGGTTCTTGTACCTGGTTTGATGAATTATCTGACACATCCTTGGATCCACTTTTTGCACTTGAATTAGTCTGTTGAGGTGATAATGGATAGTTATTAATGCTTCCTCCATGATGAGAATGATTTGTCGAAGTTCTACTTATATTATGCAGGTGATTGTCCACGGATGAAGACAAATATTGTGAATTCTGGGAGTTGAATGAGTGGTTTCTGGGGCTAATCGGCATGTCATCACCGTCAGTGCCCGTATTACGCCTGATTAAAATGGGTTCCTTTGGCTCCACTTGCATCATTGAGGGAGGCAAATTGAAATTATTATTGGAATGTTGGTTGTTTGCATTATTTTGCAAACTCAAATTGGAAAAGGAGTTAGATAAGTTGGTGTTAGAATTGTTACGTGAGTTGTTGCTTCCATTATTCGGTATATTCATGTTATGGGGCCCACTGGTGTTCAAACTTGTCGATGAGTTTTTCCTCGACGCCGACTTAGAGTTCGACCTGGGTGACCCATTAACCGATGCATCATCTTTCAGTAGTGATATCCGCGAACGGATAGACCTGGATGACTTGGCCGAATTGCCCGTGTCTGTGCGTGTCAACGGAGACCCTCTAATATCTTTCGGCTTGGACGTATTATTCCCCATTCTATACTGTATGACCTGTTTTGTTCAACGGGCTTGAATTCAAGGTAATTATGCTTTGAACTTACAATATCGTCCTTCGGTTCTTACCAACTCCTAGTAGGATCTAATTATCTATACTCAATTTTATTTTGTCGTATGGAAAACAATCAAACCCGTAAATATTTCAATCAATCAGCTTAAATAATTCCACTTGGCTTTCAATCCCCTGCTATGAATTAACGACTGAATAACCTATACTACGTCCTCGTCGTTATAGCTAAGTGTGCTATTTTCATGATATTGCTTGAAGAGTGCTCAAGGCGCGAATTTGATCAAGGAGTTGGTTCTGCATATAACTTTTAATGAAGTTCGCTTGAACCGGATTCTAGACCACTCTTTTACGGGTAAACAGTATACCGCTACATCAATGCACCAAGTTCGATTCTAATCCAGACTGATAAGAGAGATTAAGAAGACATTGTAGATCGGACAAGATCTGAGCTAAAGCACGATATATTTGTGGCTTTGGCTCAAAATGTTTCTATGACTTCAGGAATAGTAAGAATTACTGCGATTCTATGTATTTTTGCCAAGATATGATTTTTGAAACCTTTTCTTTTTAGAAAAATAGAAAAGGAACACATAAGTTCCGAAATTAGCGTGTTAGTATAACCTAGCGATACATGTCATGACAGAAGGTTCGTATCTAGAGTAAGGGATAGTGACGGTATGGAGAAACACCGTAGCAATAATTTTTTGCACCAAAACGATGGAGCGATATTAGGCCGCGAAGCAAAAAGTGCCAGGAACAAATTTAGCGATATTTCTTTTTAGCGTTTGATATTAATGTTAAGGACGTTTAATTGGCGACAGACAAGCCTTTGTGGAGTCTCGCTTACTCGAAGATTGTCTAAGACGCTGTTTGTGTGCAACAAGTCCAATTCGAAGCAGTATCCACCTACTGAAAATGGCCTTTACTACGGGAAGTTCACCAAGGAAGAATATGATAATGCATCGAAATACGTGAAAGATCAAATATCTCAATTGGAGTCGCAAATTAAGGGTGACGTACATATTCGTCAGAATATTGGTACAATGCCCACCGTGCCCTCGATGCCTAATAATCGCAAGCCCATCAGAATAGATGATTTATCGAATCTTCTTTCTGAAACTATCAAAACTACGGGCCCAATATCGCTACTGGCATTTGTAAGGCAGTGTCTAACTCATCCTGAGTTTGGTTACTATACAACTCGTGATCCACTAAATACCGAAGATGGTGACTTCATAACTTCTCCTGAAATATCTTCCACATTCGGAGAAATGATTGGAATTTGGTTGTTTAGCACATGGGTGAATCAAAACAGACCTAAGAAAATCAATATTATTGAATTTGGCCCTGGAAGAGGAACGTTGATGTTTGACTGCTTGAAAGCTTTCAATAAGTTCAATAAAAACTTTCTCAAACCGGAAGATATCGAGATTGTCATGATCGAAGCATCACAAGTTTTGAGAAAAGAGCAAAGTAAATTATTGTGCGGTAAAGATGAGGCCACAAGTACTTCTGCTGAAGGGTTTCCCAGTTCATTAACCGTATGGGGTAACAGGATCAAATGGGTCGATAATGAAAAGGACTTAGCGGGTATCGAAGACGACGCCAACTATACAATAGCGCATGAGTTTTTCGACGCTTTGCCAATCAAGAGTTTCCACAAAACAGAAGAAGGCTGGAGAGAACTTTTGGTTGAATACACTCCTGGCGTTCATAATACTCAACTTTCTTTACCTGGCAAGTCATCTTCCTCGGATGATAACAAAACACCTGAAAGTGATTTTTTGCATACTGAGTTTCACTTGACTATGTCCCCCAAAGAAACACCATCCTCTTTGATTCCAGCTTTGAATCCGAGATTTAAAGATTTACCTGTCGGATCTCGAATCGAAATTTGTCCAGACGCTAACTTGTATATTTTGAAAATGGCCCAATTGTTAAATAATAGAAAGAATCTTGGATCTGTGTTGGTAATAGACTACGGATTAAGTGAGGGGATACCAGATAACACGCTTAGAGGGATATATAAACATCGTTTTGTCTCGCCTTTCTTTAAACCTGGCCAAGTGGACTTATCGGTGGACGTTGACTTCGCTAATCTCAAGGATGTTACTAAAAAAATATGTCAAAGTTTTGGACCTGTAGAACAAGGCGACTGGCTACATGAGATGGGCATTGGCTACAGGACTGAACAACTAATTAATGCCAACGAAGGTAACTTCGAAGCACAAAAAAAAGTCTACGAGGCGTATAAAAGACTCACAGATAAAGACGATAAAAGTATGGGTAAAATTTACAAATTCTTATGTCTAATGCCATCCAATTCTAGTGCCCCTGTTGGCTTCGGAGGCGATGTATAGGAAATAAATGTATTTAAGCTAATCAAATATTGGTTGAAAAAAAAATTTTGAAAATTTATTCCGATACCGGGAGTCGAACCCGGGTTTGCTCGGTGAAAGCGAACCGTGCTAGCCGTTACACTATATCGGATAGATATTAATATCAGTTGTAATGAATTTATATACGCAGCCGAATAGAACAAATAGTCGCAGTTAATCTATTCTCTATGTAGCAAAAAACTTGTATATGCTACATAATTTAACCAGACCATGACTGAATTTTGGACCCCAAAGGCTAAAACGTTTCATTCCTTGGCCCAATTCCACGTGAAAATACCTTTGAAAGAAAGCGAATTATTCGAAGATTCGCCATAGCAAAGGCAGTAATGATTTAGTAGGAGTCTGATTTCCTCTATCTCATCAACCAATTCAAGCCGATTTATTCGTGTAAGTTCGGCCTCACTAAGCCAAGGGTTATTGGAGTTGTTGGAGCAATACCCTGCGATATCACTCATATCGGTCAATTTGACGTTCGTAAGTCCACATTTTTCCCACAAGAACTTGTATCGGGAGTTCAAATCTGGATATTCGTTAAAAGTAAGAAGGTTAATACCCCTGCTGGCTAGATTATTTTTCATGGTAGTTCCAAATGCGTCACTTAAGGACATCGGCTCATAAATCAAGAAAGAAAGTAGCCCCTTTGAAGAAAAAAAGCTCTTCCAGAATTTTATGATTTCTTCATTCTCCTTTGGGCTGACGTAGCATAAGACGCACTCACTGAGTACTAATGTCGGCACGGATTTATCGATGTAGGATAGTGATTGGATATTCTTCGAGTCATTCACTAGCTGGCGTAGGTCATATCCTATAAGATGATATTTTTCTGTATGTACGTCAGGGTGAACTTCCAAAAAATCCTCTTTCGAAGCTACTCTCACTTCTGACGGCGTATTATAGTTGACAATATCTCTAAGATTTTCATCGTTTATGAGTGCTAACTTTTTGATTCTTACCGATTCAGGAAAATCTATTTCAAAATACGTTACACCCTCCGTATTCTCTTCCAACAACCTAAAACTTCGAGTATCCGACCCTCCCCCTAATGATATGATCTGGCATTTGCCGAATTCTTTAATAAACTTATTGGTAATCAAGTCAATCAGTTTCGTCCTTAAATAAGTACCCCTATTGATTAATGGTAGCCTTTGCTCTCCGAAAACGGACTTCAACGTTCTGCCTGCTGATAGGTTTGTGTAGCCACTACAGAATTGTAAATATGTTTGATAAGATGATATTAGCTTCTCTATGTGTGGATCAGGATTCTCAAAATAGCCCTTATTATTTGCACTGTTGCGACAACTAAGAGCATCCAAATCTGTAGCCCTGATAAGTTTGTCTTGTTTTTCGTACGGAGAAAGCATTGAAACGTATTTACTAGAAAAGTATGAAGAATTATGTAGAGAAGTATCTATTGCGTTTTTGCTAGTTCATGCGCGGAGTTCACACAAAATGGTTATCACGGTCAATACAGCTAGTTTTTTTGAACTATTATCCACCAATTATCCTTCTCGTAACCTTGGTCCACTATGGAACAACCGTCGACTTTCAGAACATTATCGGAAAGCTCACCCTTCTTATACAAATGATAATACCTATACTTAGTTTCTATTGGACCCTCTTCTTTCGTTTCTTGTGAACTGTTGTCTGGCTCTTGTTTGGTGTCTTCTTTTTTATCTTTATTCTTCTTTTTTTTCGATTGCTTATTTTGAAGAACCCATGGTACCAATATATCCTGATCATCCCCATCTTTGTACCCTCTTCGTGAATTTTCCTGTTCCAAGGCCCAGCAGTAAATTAGGGCCTGGCCTCCGCTTCTCAATTTGTCAAGTATATGTTCAATAGCCGCTACTCTCCTTTGTTCTGTTGCGAAATGATGTATGACAGCGATAGAAATAGCAAAATCAAAAGTGTTACTTGGATGAGGCAAGTGTAAACCGTCCGCTACTCCAAGATTGTAACTATTTTTTGACACTTCCTTAGCACAATTCACTAGTCCGTCAGACCTATCAGTACCAATTGTAAACAATTTTTTATTCACCCCTAGGTATTTTCCGTTACCACAACCTACATCAAGCCCAATACTATAATCTTTTTGATTCTGAAGGAATTTCTCTACGATAGGCCACGGTTTGTACCGAGTCTTTGAAAAGTGTGGGGCTATTTCATTATAAACAGTATGCACAAAATTATTTTCCTGATTTAGTGGATCAAGATCTTCCTTCAAGAATGGCGTACTCATATCAATAGCGTCAACAGCATTTTTGGCGTCTTACCTCTTCACAAAACCTGAAAATTCAAAATATATCATATCACGTGATTGGTGATACTTCGGGAATATCTATAGATTGTGTCCTATATGATGAACTTTTACTTTAGCATCAATGGAGTCAGATAGTTTCGTTAGTAAGAAACTGATTCGATACTTCCTAGTCTGTATTATTGCAGCACTAGTTTCATTACTTCCTATCTATGGTACCGAGGAAACGCTCTTTTCTCAAGAATCATTGAACAAGTTAAAGGAATTCATTATTCATGACCTCAAAGTAATCATACCCATACATGTCCGTTTTGGTGATAAAGGCTTCAATTTTCCTGATTTGATAGAAGCAGCTCAAATGCAATTGGATTACGAACTGAAGCAAATTTTAAACAACAATTGGCAATTTAAGTTGATCGATGAACTTGGCTCCGTACAATCCAATGCCACTCCGAGATTAGAATCCCCTGGGATGTATATACTAGAATTGATTCATGATAACGAAGATTGTGTATTCTTTGACCCTGATTTGCTCAAAGTGACTATGACTTATACATCGGCCACCATCCATGCTAATGATCTACCTTTTTTCGTGACTCAAACAATATTGGATCATTTATTGTCTCCAGAAATAGTAGTACAGAAACGCCTAGCTGGTGACCCACAAAACAGCAAAGAAAGAGCCCCCCTCGATGTTCATCTAATCATTTTAGGCTCTCAGAAAAAGAACTACGTAATGGAATTTATGGAGGAATTTACCGAGAAAAGGTTTGAGTCATTTCAAAAAAATCTTCTGATTGTAGCAGATGTGAGTATTCATGCAAGAAACTTGGCCTCGTTCGATCAGGAAGAAATTTTAAAAAACATACCAAATCCAAATACATCGCTTGTTTTATTCTACACGCACATAGAAAATGAGCTGTATATCCTGGAGGATATTCGCAATTCGTATCGCGTGTTCTACATAGGAAAAGATTCTTTGTCGCCGGAAGATATCCTCTTCTACTTCGAGGGGATAAAAAACGAAATAGAGACGTTTTTAGGATTACCCAGAAATCCAACAAATAATCAGAAAATAAAAATTGTTACATGGAAAAGATATTTAGTTATGAAATACATCTTAGATTCCATTGATTACATTGTGCAAGCGTTGTCAGTTGATAGCTATGATCGAAAAAGTCAAATTGAACAGGTAACGATGTCTGCTATAGCCATTGTCGATCTATTACACAACAATTCTACCGAGCAAGACTGGCCTAACCTTTATGTTCAAAGTTTGGACATCAAAAAGGCTGCTGCATCATTAATATATGCCCCGAAGTTGACCCCATCACCGGACGTATCACGTGACTTGAATTACATAGAAGAAATTGCACCGTAATATAGCGTTTATGACAGATATTTCTATTTGAGAGTCATAACATGGCGACCGACAACGAAAATGAAGAAAACATTAGCGATGTAAGCTTAGAGGAAGATGACGAAGAGCTAATTTGGCGAGTCTTTTATAGTGGACTTGAAGATAGAACACAGAATGACTTACTGAGGTCCTACGATAGTGAAAACGAAGATGGAGCGGATGACATGAGCGACTTATCGGATATCGATGATCCAGAACTTGTATCTAAGTATAAGAACCTCAAGCAGCTGACGATAGATGATTTGGGTGAAGAAGAGAGGAAGCGATTAATAATAGCAAACTTCACAGATGATCAGATGGAAAGGTTCGAATCCTACAGAAGGATGACCGTAAACAAACCAGGTGTGAAAAAAGTATGCAATGCTGTGCTCGGGCATTCAGTACCTCAAAATATTGCTGTAATCTTGGCGGGTTTGTCGAAGCTGTTTTTAGGCGAAATCATCACGAGAGCATTCGAAGTGCAAGAGAAAGAAAATAAAGCACAGTTGATATTGGACATCGAAAACAAGAAGAGGCAAAAGCGGGAAGTTTTGAAGAGTTTAGAAAAAGGTCAGGATATAGAAGTGGATCAGAGGAGACTACAATATAAAGGAGATTTACAAAGCCCCTTGAAGCCCGAGCATATACGAGAAGCTTGGAGACTATACAAAATAGAAAACAGTGGGTCCTTCAACGCCCAATGGCGGAGCCAAGGTGATGCTGATGGCAAAATGTTTCGTTAATGCTAGCACACTAGTAACAAGTTATCATTCGTCAGGATAATATATAAGCTCGATTTAGTCTACGCGCATTTTTCACGTTCTCTACGTTCTGCATATTGTGATATACTATAATATTCCTAAAGACCTATCGAGTAATTACTTAAGTACCTCTTTTAAGTACCTATTCAAGTACCGCCCTTGATCAATTCGCTGGGGCTTCCTGTAATTTTTCGAAGTATCCGTCTAGCGAAAGATTTTCGAATTTTACACCTAAGCCCTTGGCAATTTGAGAACCCAAGTCTTTGTCAATTAATCCCCATAATTGAGGGACTCTCTGCTTCACCTTTTCCACACTCGCTGTAGAAGCATGAGCCACGATTGCTTTAATAAAGTCGGCCTTGTCGTCGTCACTGTAGACATTCTTATACAAGTTTCTTGGCTGCTCGAGGTCGAGTTCACTGAAACCAGATATGTAGTCGCAAGATTTGAACCAGATCTTTTCCTCATGGCTCCGCTTATTACGTTCCTTCTGTAAAATCTCGTACTTATCAGTAGTAGGCTTACTGACAAGACCCAAGAACTTCGCATCATGAACTTGAGGTAAGCCATTGTTATACGACTTTGTATCGTTCGTGATAGAGTTGATTGGAAGCACGGAACTCAAGTAATTTGGTCTGGACCCTTGATTATCGATAGTTGCATCACCATCTCTATTGAAATTGCCGGCTAAGAATGGACAACCTGAATTACTTTCAAATGTTCTAGGCCTGTTGACTGGCAATTGCTGATAATTTACACCAAGCCTGTGACGATGAGTATCAGAATACGAGTATAACCGTGATTGCAAAACTGGATCATTAGATGGTTCGATTCCCGGAACTAAATGTGCAGGAGAGAAAGCGATTTGCTCAATCTCCGAGTGATAGTTTTCAGGATTTTTGTTCAACACTATACGACCAAACTTCCTTAATGGGAATTCCTTGTGAGGCCAAATCTTCGTCAAATCATTGATAGAATAACGGAACTCTTCAGCCTGTTTTGGAGTCATTGTTTGAACATAACAGTTATATGTTGGATACTTCCCTGCTGCAATCCTATCATACAAATCCTTTACATTGTGTTCCGGTGATGCACCAGCTATCTCCTTCGCCTCAGCGTCGGCATAACCTTCAAATCCTTCTTCTGCCTTGATGTGAATTTGCACGTAGGTAAGCTCGTCCTTATCGTTAATAAATTTGAATGTATGACCGGAGTAACCATGCATTTGAGCCCAACTCTTAGGAATACCTCTCTTTCCGAACATATAAGTAATCTGATGCAAACATTCAGGATTATAAGTCCAGTAATCCCATGCAAGATAGGAGTCAGTATTAAGGTTTAAATTGGTCGAAGGATCTCTCTTTTGACTGTGAATGAATGGAATAAACTTGAACGGATCTCTGATGAAAAATACTGGAGTGTTGTTAAATACCCAATCCATGTTACCGATATCTGTCTTCAACTTTATAGAAAATCCTCTTGGGTCTCTGAGCGTATCTGGGGTCCCCCTTTCTCCACCAACTGTGGAAAACCTAACAGAAAGAGGACACTTGTACCCAACTGATTGGAATGGTCGAGCGTAAGTTAAGTCAGACAAAGAATCCGTCAACTCAAAGTAACCATGAGCGCCACCACCCTTAGCATGGACGACTCTTTCAGGAATTCTTTCGGCATCGAAGTGGGAAAGACTATCGATCAAATTGAAGTCCTGAAGCAACAATGGACCACCAGGGCCTGCAGTTTGCGCTGCGTAAGGGTGATTAGGATATGGCACACCATTCGAGGTTGCATAGACTGCTGGATCTCTCTTTGTATTTGCAACGTATTCCGAAACCATTTTTGACTTGTAATATAGTATATTCAATGGACACAGTAACTCAGCTTGACAGCATCAGCAGCTTTGCCGGCATTTATAGTTCCAACATGCAATAGTTGCTAAAAGCAAGTATATTGATGTAGCAACCAATAAATGGCTACTTACCTACATGGACTTGCAAGCAACTTAAAGTTGCTCGCCAGATTTATTCGCAGCCCTTCTTGCACAACCTCGCATGCATAGAATATGCAGTGCTGTGTAATGGCAGGGCTGGGATTCGTAATCCGAAAACATATTCACGACATGTTCATGTAAAAATCTGTCAACGCTCATTTACAAGGAGCAATCTATTCTTCTATTACCAAACACGGACCCAACTGAAACAAAGTGAAGAATTGAACATTACCAAAAACAACTTTGAATGTACCTAAAAAGTGCAACTATTGCCTAAGCAAGAAATTGGAAAAACCAACGTGGTCTTCATAGACCAATAAGAACATTTTCATTGTTAATCGTAGGTTCTTTTGACCCATCCCTGTCATAATAGAGCAACAATTATCGCAGCAATATTTTAACTCCCATCCTTATAACAAACAACAGGTGCTTGGAGAAAAAATATAATAGATTTAATTACTTTCTGCGCAGTAGAAGCAAGAGTACAGCGAAAAGCGGGGCGTAAGTTTGCAATCCAATACAGAGGTAAGTAGATTCAAGTATTTAAGTCCTAGTAATACATAGGGAAAAGAAGCACAAGCTAATCGCTTAGAAGAAGGAAGAGTTATTAAATATATCTGCAAAATGGCAAGCGAAACAGTGAAGTGCTGGCACTTTAGGAGCGAATAAAAAATTGAACAATAAGCATCTGCAAGCCAGTAGGCAGGTCGCTCAAGTGAAATTTGCCGCAACAGTGACATGGGAGTTTACCACATTAACTTTTGGCACGAGAAGTCAAGCATTCTCGGTATAGGTTTTCTCTCTTTCTTTAGAGGCCCAAACTAATATTCTGTGTAAGTATTACAGAAGAAGAGCACTTTGTAGATGGACTCAGAAAACTTATGTAAAACTAATTAGCCAGATGTATTAATAAGTCTGTACGTACAACAGTAGTACGATCGCAATGGAACTATAGTGATCATACAGAACCCTTCCTGGTTGACTGCGTAGCATTGAAGGCCCGATCCATATCAACGGTAGTCAAACCAAAAAAGGAATCACGGAGAGACCAACTGAGACACTCCGACGTCTTGATGTCTGGATGTGGGTGTCTGAATGTTGGCAGTATGGTACCATTGCGAGCGTTGATATGTTACAGAACGAAAGTTAGACAAGAATAAGCTACGCAAGTTACTACCAATGTTGCTTTTTCAGCTAGAAATATAGGCTTGTAAATGCTCAAGCCATACCTTCAGGAAGACGAAAAGAAAAAAAAAAAAAAAAATAAAGAGGAACAGGTAAAAAAACAAAAACGGAAGATAATCAACTATCAAGTCGGCCTCGGAAGAACACGCCTTCCACTAGAAAAACCACAAAAAACTAAAAAGTAGAAACCGTAACTTAAATAGGGTTTAATAATAGTAGGCAGTTTAAAAAAAGAAAAAAGAAACTGAAGGTGTCTCGGACAAGTTATCCAATTATAATACCAACTTCCCCTGGACCGTATCAGCAACCTAACCCAGCGCCTCTCAAAAATGCCTTAATGTTTCTTATTAACTTACAAGTTGCATTATTTCTCACAACTTGAGAGTTAAATACAAATCCTATAATCCTTGAGAAGGTTAGAAGGGAGGCAACAATCATCAAACAAGCAACACGCAAGGCTTAGCAGTCGATAGCATTGCTCGCGAAAAATAACAATCGCTTCACAGTAAGTTACCATTACCTATAACAACTAAACACTATCAAAAGTAACAGCGATTGATGCAACCCCGTAACGTTTTCGGCAACAGAATTTCCATTTCAGTACACTTCAGCGATTGACATAATACTAGTCTAAACGTACGAATATCTTCACCCACTTTCATGACTGAAAATCCTCTGAGTGTTCTGATTAAACTAATGATACCAGTTAACTAAATATAAACTCAACCAACGGTAATTTTCAACGGCGCCTACGCTTAAAATGACATAAATTTACAAATTTTTTCGATGTACGGAAATGTCTTGTTGCGAACCCGTTCTCTAAATCGCTAAGGTGTAATTAAATATATAGAAATCAGTATACTCTCCTTCCAAACATAGCAATGAGCATAACAACAACCGGCCGCTTATTGTTAACCCCTATACTCAAACATCTTAGTATAGCAACTTCTAAATAAAAGCTCCATAACATGCTAGCAAATCAACACTAGCTCGGCCATATAATGTTTGTTACCACTACATCTAACATGACACAACTAATAAAAAAAAAGGCTCAATTAAATCAATTGATTGTCACTTCTCCTGTCTTCTAAAAATGAGGTGTTTTTCACCTAGCAAAACCTTTCATAAAATAACCCTCGCGAAAGATCTTTGTCTTACAAGTTTGCATCTCAATTATTGACGCAAGAGAGCACTGTCTTTGTCAGACATCATTAATGCGAAAATAAAATGGCGCATCCAAGCTTACTGCAAATTGAGTCGAAGACTGATCTACGATTCCAGTTAACGGCTTGGGTTATTTTAAGTCTCATGTCTACCTATACTCTCATCTTTATAATAGCGACGCTTTTTGAAGCATCGAGGGTCTACCAAGTTTAGCGTTAGATGTGTGTCCCTAGAATTAATCTATTATGCCTTTTCAACTGGTATACAGATGGAGTCCATCTGTAATAGACTAGCGAAAATTCCTCTTAGTTTGATATAGCTTTTACATAACAATATAGAGTATGATAGTCATATTAATAATGTTCTACGTTATCCATCCTACTTCCAAGATGTCACACGCAAATAGTCATCCATAGAGAACAATCAATATAGCTGAAGCTAAAATAATCATACACGGTCGCCATGATAGAGTGTGCTATTGCTGCCATCTGGGATTGACAGGATATTAACATCCTCCCGAGCACCATGTTGCTCAGAAAATGATTGGCGAACGTTTTGATCTATCGCCCGCACCGTAGCCTGCTAGAATTTCAATGATTTCGCCAAGACCCAACTCCACGACTGTCGGGTCGGGACGACGTCATTCCCATGTCGGCCTGCTCCTCACTCTTAGTATCTCTTGGACCGTTAACGTAGAAGTAGTGTAATTTGGAAAAGCAAAAGAAAGCAAAGGCCTTCGAGCCGTTATGCCTATCAAACCCAACCCAAGCGACTTACGAGTATTGTGCAAACCCACGAATTGAATTGAAAGTCTGGGATACTCATATGAGCCAATGGCTTGCGCTTAATGACTTTATTGGTGTGTACTAGCCGTCGCTCGAGAAAATTCTCGAATCAATAGCTAGAGTACTATGTAAAGAATAGTATAGTTACAGTAATTATGACAGGATGTCCAACTAATATATGAGAATTATAAAATAGTCATTAAGAGACGCAATTATTTTCTTTGGGGTGGAAACAAGGCTATCTCGTGGTTGCAGCAACCTCACACTCGAGCGTTATGCTGAATCGGACTGTATGATTAATGCTACAGTATAGTCACAACGCTCTAATTACTTAGGTATGCATTCTGGATATCGATATTCCTATTAAACTTATAGCGTGATATTGGAAATACAAGGAAAGACAACATACGTTGGGATCTTTTTTATAGTAGAGGTCAGAGTATGTTTAGCCAGATTGGTCAGAATTGGTGCAATAAAAGACTGGGGACAAGGCGAGATAAAGCAAAAAAAAGACGCCCGTTCTTCTAGAGTAAAGTGTTGGGTCTGCTATTTATAAATCACCAGGATGACAAACGAACTTTTTATTGTATTGTTTCTCGTCTTTTGCTTTGATGGTGAAATTCCTACTCTTGCTTTATTCAATCAAAATCCAGAAAAGAAGCCATTAATAACAGAAACTTGAAAGTATACAATGGTACAGAGAGCTGAATATGTGAACATCTTAATATGTGAACATGTTTCACAATGTATTGAAGTGTAGTTACAATTTTACATGATGGGGAAAAATGAATTTTCTTATCAATGAGAATAGTGGAGTTATAATTGAATGAATCTTTTTAACATGTAACTTTTTTTTTGAATGAATGCTAATGCTCAGTATCACCAAAAATTTGATAACCTCGTTGACGACTTATTAGAATTCAAGCTGCTCTGGAGTTATTCTTGTAAGGTGATGCAGTGGGTACTCTTGTTATGGTTACTACACTAGCTATTGCACTTTTCTGATTCTTGGAATCTTGAGTCATACAAAACAGTTTATTGTTCTGTTTCTTCATGAGCAGTTAAAGAAAATTGAAAGATTTTTAGTAGCATCGACTATTCTTAGCTTCATGGTCTTGTGGTTACGTTTTGAGCACGTCTCTAATCATGTAAATTTGAACTACAATATGACGTTTGGAAAAGAAGTTTTTAAATACGATATTTTTTGGTCTTTCTAAACCCGCCTTAAATTGGTATCAAAAAGTTTCGCTCGAGTTGCAGCTAAATGTTATTGTTTGTTTTCTTGCAAATAGTGACACGGCTCATTTGTTGGGCGAGACTGGACTGCCGTGACGGTCCAAGTTTGGCCTAGCCCATAAGAAGTGTGAAAGCTTCATAGAGTTATTTTTGCAGGTTATTATGGTTTTTGGCTACACCGGTAGCGTATATTTTTCCGATAGTGTATTAAAATTGAGAAATTTTGGTCCTTCTGCCTTTTAAAATTTTTATTTGATAATTGTCTCCGACCTTAAAAATTGTGTACAAGATTACTTGTTTATTTATGTGATAAAGAATTTTTCTTAGATGAAGTTAGTTGATATCAGACGTCTTCTATCGCTACTCGAAATTTCACCAATTATATGTCCATGAACCTCCATTGGTCGATGTGTGTGGCAATTTTTCGAATCATCTAGTCTTGTTTTTTCGCCCATGAAAAGCTCCGAACGCTAACCTAACTGTTTTATATCTGCCGCCTATCTGCTCTTATCTCCATATCACAACCTACAGCGTTCGGAACAGCTTTGCTACTTGTACACTACTACAATACATTTACTACATTTGGTCATTAAGACACTGATCGCATATTCTTATTTTGATGATTGATGTAATACTATAGCATTGCTATTGAAGGTTTTAGAATTCTTCAATTTTGATGAGTTACATTTGAATTACTATAAGGAATTGTTTAGTATATTGTTAAATAAGCACACTACCTCCCGATTTTGGCTTCAAGTAATAGCAAACTATGGCTTAGTTCAGTCCTTAACAAAACGGAGCTGACTCAATTTTCGTCATCGCTGTTATCATCCTTATAACCATGCTTTCTAATTTCTCCTAATCGTTTCCTAGCAGAATTCAACATGTTCTCTAGCTTCAAAATTTCGACTTGCTGTTCCATTTCAACAGTCTTACCTTCGTATGGCGTCAATTTACTCAAATCGATGTTATTCTTGGACTTGTCATCATCAGATAAGAACTGTTGTACTTTAGCGACTAGAGCTTTACAAGCACTGGATACTTGCGAGGACGCCGATTCCAAATTATCCTGTGTGTCTGATACAAAGTTCGCCTTGACCCTTGAAGCAGCTACTAATTGAGCAGTTGAAGCTGCTACTTCATTAGAAGCTACAATCAACTGTTCGTGGGAATTTTCATCTTTGAGAACCCCATCCGCTGTTTGTATCAACACGTTCGTAGCGCCTGCTATTGCTTTGGAAGCACTCACCAAGCCTTCTGTCCATCTGTTGTTCTTTTTGTAAAATTCAGTTCTTGATTGTGAACCTTTACCTTTATTCACAATCTCCTTCTGCGACTCAGTTGCGGCACGAATCAAAAGAGCCACTGCACTTGTAACTGACATGGCAGCAGACACAAGCGCATCGTGTATTTCGTAATTCCCGCTTTTGATATTAGGATTCTGTAGAAGATTTTTCAAGAACTTTGAGGCAGATTCCACGGTTTGCGCTGTCTGATCCATCTCATTTCTGACTAAGTCTTCCAAATTACCCAGCGAGAAGTTGATGCCGTTGTGCAATCTCAATGTATCAACGTACTTAACTAAATCTTGCAAATCGTTCTGCAATTGCAAATTGGAATCGATCACTTTATCAATTTTCCCTTCTTCATCATCAACTTTACTTAAGGATTCCGAATTGAGATTGATAAAGAAGGTCTCCGTACTTATTAAGGCATTCATCACTAACTTCACAATCGTTTCCTCGTCTTCTTTCAGGAGACTGTTTGAAATGCCTTTCGCATTCAACATGAGATCGTTAACAGCCGACGTTAGCTCAGAACTTTTCAAAATTATACCCGAATAACTTGAACTGTCATCATTATAACTGCGCTTTTCGTCGACAATAAACGTATTGAAGGCTGTAGCAAATTCCGTTGCCATATCGGAACTAATTTCAATAATAGATAACAAATGCTCCGGAGAAGCATTCAAGTTACCAGCTTGAAGAGGCGAGCTAAGCTCATATTTTGAGTTCTGAACTCTTTTGATGTTGTTGGCCAAAAATATATCAACTAAATTCCTGAGTTTATCTATATTACTGAGCAAAATATGGTCGATTTGGGCGTTGACTATGTCTTCTTGATCATTCTTTGAGATAGCAAGTTCTCTTAAGGCGCTGTCTAAAGATTCTTGAGCAATCTCTAAATCTATTTCTTTATCTCTCAATTTTTCTTGTAGACTATTGGTGCCCAATTCCAGTAGTTCGCTATCTCTTTGAGACAATTGCTTTTTCATCTGATCCATTTCATCCTGGTGCTTAGATATAATAGACGACAAATTCAAAGATTGTAATTTTCCTGATTCATTCGCTTGACTATTGAGCTCCCTCAATTCCGTTTGAAGCTTTTCAATTTCGTTGTCTTTCGATGCCTTGACTCTATCTAGGTCTAACCTTGCTCTGTCACGCTCGCGAATCAAATCGGCCAATTCAATATTTTTCGCTTTGAGGTCCTTTTCGAACTTCTCTTTTTTCATAATGGATTCTTGAGCACTGTTAATTTTCTGTTGAATCTTTTTGAATTTAGCCAACAAGTTTAAATGCTCTTGACGTAGTTGAGAATATAGTTTGGCCAACGACTCATATTTCTTTGTCCAATTACTTATCTGTTTCTCCAAGTTTGCAATTTGCTCATCTTTCGAAGAAACTTGTTGCGTAGCAGTGCTATTCAAAGACATCAATTCAGTTTCCAAACTTTTAACTCGTGTGTCGTATTGTTGCAATAATTGTTGATCGTTGTCATATTGATTCTTGAACATCAAAAGATCATGCTCTAATTCGGCGACACGGGACTGGTGTTGTTGAGTTTGCTGCTGCTGCAATAGTTGCTGCTCTTGTAAGAAACGATTTTCCTGTTGACGTTGTTGTTCTTCGAAAATACGCTGCTGCTGCATTTGATCTTGCATTTGTTGCTGACGCTTCAACTCTAACTCTCGTTGAAGTTGTTGTTGTTCTTGCTGCTGTTGGTCAAAAATTCCGGTCTGCTGAAGGAAAATCAGATCGACAGGAGGAGGGGCCTCGGCGGGAGCATCATAATTAGACGTTGGCTGGGACGATAGCTGCGGAGTACTGTCGTTCGCTATAGACCTTGGCTTTGATTGTATGGATTTCCCATCGTCAGTGACTTGTAAATTCGGAGGGTTGTTAGACAATCTAGGAATTGTTATCAAGCTAGTCAAAAATTTGATAGCATGACAATCAGTATAGAAGTCTCTTAACATGAAGTGCTGCGAATCAAATCGCTCAAAAAGAATGGACAAAGCTTCATCAGCTCCTAGTTGTTGATGCATTGCCCTCAACATTGAAATACAAAACTTATAGATGCCATAGGATTCGGCTATTAATGGAACCAAAGCACTCACCTTGCATAAATTCTTAGGAGTCTGATGTATAGTCGAGAAAATCAATTTTTGCAAATCGTTGATCAGGTCTTGTAAGTCCATTAACTGTAAAATGGATTCGTAGCCTTCATTAGGGTCGTTCACAGCTCGTAAAGAAATATACTCCTCATACTCAAAAGTGCCATTGAAGCCTGAGTTGTTCCTGTGAAAATCTAACTTCTGCAAGATGTATCTATCGTATTGAGCGATCAATCTACCGTAAGCGCTACCTTGAACCGGAAATACGCTTCCTAATGACGATAAGAAATCCCTATTGCGATAAGCATCTTTCAAAGTATTAGGATGTCCTTCTTGAATCACCTTATGAATCATAATCAAAGCCTTAAACAATTGCACCTCATCGCTTTGCAATGGTTGGATTTTGACAGCGTTCCAGAAAGCCCGGGAGTTCTTATGATCCCAAGTGTAGACGATACATGCCCTCACATGTTTTCTTTTTGGAGGAACCTCATCCGAATTACATGCCTTTTTGACACTTATCTGCAAATCGACTTCAGCACGGCTCATTGTTATCAATTAGTCTTCAAACTATAACGTATTGCAATCAATCCAAGCAATTCTAGGGGCTGGGCACAAATTCAATAGAACTATTCTTCGACTAGAGTTCGGTCACGTGCGACTTAACTACACTAGATCATTTACATTATATATATATATATATTATGCACTGAAGCAGTTGATCGAATCAGTAGACTTATCAATATATTATATCCCCGTAAGATTCAAATGAGTCTGGAATCAATGGCTAACTTTACGTATAATATTTTCCTTTTAATCTAAGCTCTGGATTTGTATTTGGCCTTTCCAAAATCGAACGGTAAGTATTTGTATTTTATCATGTGTTGAATTTGCTTTCTCATTGTGAACGCGAATAAGATGATAAAATACATCAACAATATTGGCCAAAAGACTGGGATATCAAATATTGACCAAAAGGACAAAAATAAAGACAATAACGTAGCTCTTGTTGCATTATACCAAAATTTAAACTCTGGGAGTCTCCTTATGAATGGCTTGAACTCGTCACTGTCATTATTGGGCTCATCTTCTGGTACACCTTCTTCAATCGATTCATTTCTCATCTCCTGTTCTAATGATGGGTCAAATTTAGGAGTCAAGAACGCCAAAAACAAATTAAGCAAGTATATACCTAGAGCGTAGCAAATGATGTACCAACCTTGAGCGAACACTACGCGAAGCAAAAATACGCCAATTAAGGTACCAAACCCCACCCATCTATTGAGTTTGTGAGGCACGGACTGATCAACGAATTTTTGATATGTTACGCATAACTTAAGGTATTCCTGGTAAACCTGGTTCTCCTGGACTGCTTTGGAGGAGAAGTCAATCGCCATGTTGTTAGATTATCCGTATACCCTTATTACTTTTCAGCATGAAATCAGTAAACTAATTCCAAATACGCGCGGACAAGGATTTCGTGGACAATTCGAAGATTTTCATTCCCTTATTTTTTTTTTTTCACACTATTTGGCTATACAAACATAATTAGAAAAATTCAATACTAATCTTTATTGATGTATCATAGATACTATGTACAAGTATAGCTATTTACGAGAAAAGCTCAAGCGAGGGACGATTCGAGATCTTCCTGTTCAATGAATGCACTTTTACTCCTACCTATTGCTTTGATTTCCCCCTTTTTTTCGTCGAACACTCTCGTAACCACAACATCTTTGGGGACCTTTTTTGGATCGATGTTCTCGAAAACCGTACCCTCGACTGTTGGGGGAAGAACAGGAGGTAAGAATTTGTGAATTAAACTCACTTGTTGCGATTTAGTATAAATACCGGGAGTTCTTATTAACTGGAGTATAACACTTTTATCTTGTGGACTGATTATCTTATTAGTGAAATCCTTTTGTAATTTGGTTAATATCTCAGTTTGTTTCGCTTCTTTCACTTGTGGCTCGACGTACGAGCATGCATAACCTTGAGCGTCGACTGTTACTGTCTTGTCGAAAGTTTCGGCAAATTGCAAATACAGCGACTTCAAGTTTGAAAACTCATCTTGGGTGATCTCCCCTCTCTTAACACATAACTTTAAAGCAAATATATGATTGAATGTCATTTGCGATTGAGCCTCTTCTACATTTTCACTGATACTAGTCATCTGTGAAATGTTTAATAACCTTTTCACTGCCCATTCCAACTCCTTTTCAGTGTAATTTAACTTGAAGTGAGTCAATAATGCTTCCCTAAACAGTTTCAAGCGTGCATCTGCTTCAAGCTCTTTCTGTTCTTGAAGCCTCAATACGTCCGGCCGCTCGAGATATTCTTTCCTGGGCATGTGGTTTTCTTCCTTCTCAGCTTCGGCTGGATCGCTTATTTCCTCATACCCAAACCTCCTTATTCTAGGAGAGAAATGGGGGGTTGGTAAAGCCAAGCTTTTCTTAAGTGCGACACCAACATATTTCCGCAAAGGATGAAAGGGGTCATAATAGAAACGAACATAACCTGGCTCGATAGCAAAAATAGTATGATCTTTACCAATATCAACGTTCTCACCAGGATGTATTTTAGTACCCCTTTGCCTCATTATAATTTGACCGGGCTTGACGAAATGACCCTCGTAGGCCTTAGGTCCCAACCGTCTACCAGCTGAATCATTTTTATTCGTCTTCGACCCAGCTGCTCTTTTAGTGGCATTACGGACTTGGGTAAGACTTTTTCCTATGTTTCCCTGCAATCCAAAGATTCTGTAATCTACGGGGCAGATTATGCTGCCTATATGCTTCAACAAAGACATGCTTAGAAAGTATATGAGCTATCACCTTTGAAACGTCGCTTGAAGAATATTTCTATGTGAAAAAAACTCGATTCATGCTCATTTATACTTAGTAATAATATGCGCGTAAATTCTAGTACACTAATTTTGTATGAATAAGTTAACATACTTTTTTGTTTGCTAGATTGGGCTCTGACTGAACATCATAGCCCCACTTAACAATATGTTTATCTGCTAGACACCTCAAGCTAGCTTCCAAAATTTTTAAGATATTGCAATTGAAAAAAAAAATGCGCAAACCCGGAATCGAACCGGGGGCCCAACGATGGCAACGTTGGATTTTACCACTAAACCATTTGCGCTAGAAGAAAATGCTCCGCGACGGGGAATTGAACCCCGGTCTACCATGCGACAAACGGTAATTCTAGCCACTAAACTATCACGGATAACTTGTGGTATAAAATGAATCAGAGTATATATAGGTTATTAGTAAACTTTTATCAATCGAACTAGTCAATGTTATATATTTTGCACTTCCTCTAACCATGAATGCATTCAATGAATAGAAGTTTATAGCAAACAAAGATCTGACATTTCCCTGTTTTTAGCTATATATTGAGCATCAAGCGAAACTTGCAACATATAGTGAGACGTCCAGGCAGAGGAGTTACAGTTAGGTTTTTTCATATCACCATAAATGAGCCCGGTTACCTCTCTCCCGGATTAGAGGCTATGGTTACAAAGTGGTTTCATGGTTTCAATCCGAGATGTCTGCTAAAAGCTAACAGCCTAGTTTTCATTTATTATTTGACGCTTTCGCCAGATTTTTGTAAAATACTTCTTTTCTATGAACTCCAGAAATTTCATACGTATTGAAGCAGTATAGGTCACTACAGATAGCGCCTAACTTCAAACTATTTTTGGACCAGTGGTATTTTCGAAGCCAGAGGAACTTAAAGCTTACAATGAACATACAAAAGGTAAGTAAAAAATTGGCTGCAATAGTGTGCGCTCAGTAATGAAAAATTTGAAAAATTCAGACTAGTTGAAAGAAATGCAAACAACGATAATGTTCGGTCACCTTAAACCAGTAAGGTTCTTTTCGCATTCGCTGAAATGCTTTGCTAAGAAAAAGAGGAGTAATATTGGTGAAATAAAGCCCAGCTATTTAGGTCGTATCAGCAGCAATTTGAGTCTGGGGGTTGTCGGTTTGGCTAATGTTGGTAAGTCAACATTTTTCCAGGCGATGACTAAAACAGATTTAGGCACTGCCGCCAACTATCCATACGCTACGATTGATCCTGAGGAGTCGCAAATCCTTGTGGATAGTCCCAAATTAGACTTCTTGGCGTATTTGTACGGGTCGCAGAAAAGAGTCCCAACACTATTGAACATATTTGACATAGCTGGATTGACAAGAAACGCGGCAAGTGGCGAGGGTCTAGGCAATAAGTTCTTGTCACATATTAGGCAAGTGGATGGCATATTTCAGGTAGTTAGGGGGTTTCGGGATGATGAAATTATACACATAGAAGATAACAAGGTCGATCCAGTTAGAGATATGAATATAGTCACAGAAGAATTAATTTTAAAAGATCTAGAATTCGTCGAGACTGGGTTGGAGAACACACAGAAAGCATTCAAGAAACCGCGAGCAGACAAAGCAAAGATCAATTTTGAATTGGCCACATTGAACAAGGTCCTGGATTTATTGTACGAAAGTCGAAAAATATCAAGCGTTGGCTGGACAAACGAAGAGATTAGCGTTATCAATACATACAATTTCCTTACTGCGAAACCCACTGTATACCTATTGAATGTCAAAGAGCAGGATTATATAGACAAGCAAAATGAGTTCGAGCCGCAAGTTGCACAATGGATTGAGAGAAATTGTCCGAATGACAAGTTGTTGATGTTTTCTGCTAAATACGAAACCATGCTCAGCAAATGTAACACCCTAGAACAGGTGAAGCAGCTAGTTGCATCTCACGGTAACATGCCAAGCGCTAAGGTCGAAATAGTTGATGCCATGAGGCAGAGCCTTCATTTGATTTCCTTTTACACCTGCGGTCCGAAAGAGGCGCGTCAGTGGTCTATCAGGGAAGGCACGTCGGCTCCCGAAGCTGCCGGTATGATTCACACAGACCTTCAAAAAACCTTCATATCAGCGCAAGTCTATAGATACGACGATTTGGCCGGGATGTCCCCTCCTTTCAACGAGACGGCATTGAAAAATAATGGAAAGCAGTACAAATGTGGTAAAAGTTACATAGTCCAGGATGGAGATGTCATGATTATCAAAGCTGGCAGTGCGAATGCCCGTTAAAAGTACCGTCGTGGTCACCTTAAAATGGTATTAAAGGGTCACTACAAATATTATCATGTCACAATAAAAGGGTGTACAGGCGGCTTTCGGCTAGCTATTTGGGTAGGTAAGGGTGCCGCTTATAGTTCTATCTATAATTCGCTTTGTTTACTTCTCTGTACATATTGATTCTATTATCAACGATCCCTGCTTGACTACCGTGTCACATGTATGCTAGGACTTGCATCCGCACACCAACAATACTGCTTCTTGTCTGACTATCGATTACGGTAAACGGCTCAACGTAGCTATTCGGGAGCCGAACAATAGAACTTATAGTAACATAAACGATTAAATCAATATTATAGTGACTAGTTAAAGAGGCTCGTTTGCCCCCGCTTTAATTGTTTCCGTTTATTATTTTTTTTGAGTGTTGAATTTTTTTCCGAACTCGTTCAATTAGCATTTCTTTCTTAGTAAGATTAAGTATCGTGATACTAGTTTAAATTAGCAGAGTTGTTATCTGGATATTTTGATATATGTTACAGGCGATAAGGAGAATCAGAAGTAATCGCATAAGTCACCCGATAATGATTCTGTCAGTTTACAACTATTTGTATCCTAAACAAGAGATTGAAGTAAGAAGTTATTCGACCAATAACCCAATTCTCTCTGAGAAGGCGGCAGACAATTTCCATCCAAAATTGAAGACTATACTCCGGCAGCTTGATTCGATTGCGCCGCGATTTGTGTTGTGCAAGGGAGACATTGAGATATTGACCCACCCAGCCGCTTTCTACGAATGCCTAAAGAGGAAGATAACAAGCGCCAAGTGCCGGGTGTTCTTGAGCTCGTTGTACTTCGGCAAGGTCCAGCACGAACTCGCGCAATGTATTGACAGTGCTTTGAGCAATAATGAAAATCTCAAAGTGTATATTTTGGTTGATTATTTGAGGGGAACCCGAGAGGCACCTCACGCGTGTTCCGCTAGTATATTAGCTCCACTAGTCGAAAAGCATGGAAAACACAGGGTAGAGGTGAGATTGTATCATACGCCTCACTTGAATGGTTTTGCCAAAAGCTGGGCACCGAAGAGGATGAATGAAGGTTTTGGGTTACAGCACATGAAAATGTACGGGTTTGATGATGAAATTATATTATCGGGCGCTAACCTCTCGGGAGACTATTTTACTGACAGGCAAGACCGTTATTATTTGATCAAACACAAGCCTTTGACAGACTACTATCATGACCTTCAAAAGGCTGTATCATCTCTATCATACGAGCTTCAATTTTCATCCAAGAATAATCAAGGCTTCAGATTAACTTGGCCCACCAGCAATAGTTCATGCGAACCGCACATGAATTTGCAAAGATTTATTAGTGACTCTTCGTTTTTACTAGAACCATTAATGAAACAACATAAATTGAAGTCTTTTGAGGAGTTCAAGGATACTGATGACTTTGACAGCATCATATACCCAATATCCCAACTCACGCCTCTCCTACAAAAGGGCAACGATATATCAACAGAAAAACCAGCTATTCTCCGGTTACTAGCATACCTTGACTCCCCCAAGATTAAGTGGTGGTTCACGGCTGGATATTTCAATATGTTGACTGAATATAGAGACCGTCTCATAAATGGAAAAGCGTCGGGCATTATAATTACTGCATCCTCTCAAGCTAACTCATTCTATAAGTCACCTGGATTATCATATTATATTCCTGAGGCGTATCTATTATTTGCAAAAAGATTTTTGGAGGAGATAAAACATAGAGGTAAAGAGAATTTAATCAGTCTTAGAGAGTGGAGACGAGGCATCGTCAATACTGTCGGTGGCTGGTCATATCATGCCAAAGGATTGTGGATAACAGTTCCTGGGGAAGAAGAACCATCAATAACTGTTATCGGATCTTCAAATTATACTAAGAGAGCATATCTGTTAGATTTAGAAAGCAATTGTATATTAATCACCAAAGATCCTGAATTAAAAAGTCAAATGAAACTAGAAATTGACAATCTCTTGTCCAACACCGAAAAGTTGGAGTTGAATGCATTTGAGCCGAAGTTGCAACAGTCCGGAAACGAGACCCCGCAGCAGCAGAATGGACAAACAGCCAAGCCCAAGCCTGTTTATGCAGTTGATGAAGAAAGAAGAATAAGCAACGTAACCCATATATTGGTAAAACTATTCGGTGAGAAATTATGATAATTAATATTTATTATAGTATTTATTGGGGCCGAGAGAGGTCATACAACCTCACTTTCATTATTTGTACAGTATTCAATCACCAATGAAGGTGATCGCCCATGGTACGTTCTTTTTTGCTGAAAAGTGTATATGCCTAAAGTGGTCGAATAGACAATTAAAAACTGCCAAGTATTGTAATTTAGCGGTATAGCGTAGTAAAACATGCTTTGATAGTGCATTGTGAATTTCCCTATTCCTAGAAAACTTACTGATAGCCACTGGTACATTAAAAAATAATCGCTAGGTCCTATTACGCATGCCCCGAACCAGTTCATACATAATTGAGGTATTAACTTCATGCTATCTGCCAATTTACCCAAAAACCACAAAAGATCTATTAGGTCCAACAAAACTAGAGATTTTTGTTTTAATGAACAACACTTAGCAACCCAGCATATAACTACCAGAACCAATGCTAACTGGAGTTTAGCCAATCCACTCATGCCTTGATTAATATTTCGCGTTGCTGGGTAGACAAACACAAGCTGTATTATTATTCCCGCTAACACTATCAAACAAACACTTTCAATAGCCCAAATGGGAATCGACACAACCATTATCGGATGAACAGGGTATCTGTTTGCATATTCTCTGATAACCGTAGCGTTGATAAAATAATAAGCCGTAGTAACCACCGACATGAAGTAGCGAAACCACGAGAAGAAAATGTAGTCATATGACAAACCATAAACTGATTTCTTCTGCTTATTATGTTGCACCTGGCATATGTATGTTAAAAGGTCGAAGATTGAAGATAGTATCATACATCCTTCTATTATCATTGCATTTTTGAGACCTTTAATCTCTCCAAGAGTATAGAAAAGGTGTCTATACTACAACTTGAATTTCTACTATCTTGAAGTAGTGTTGGACCCAAATGGTGCTTGACCCAAACCAGACTCTAAGAGAATTAAGAGAGTAAAGTGCGTTAAGTAGTTCACAGTGTGATAAACATAAATGCTGTCACCAGATACGGAAGGATACTGGGATATAGTTATAACGTCTTTACAAGATATATGTGGAGCTAATGAGTCTGTGGCGTTTGATAACTTATTCGGTAAATATATCAAGGGCTCTATAGAGAACTTGTCGCAAGATGAACTAGAGGAAATAAAGCGGCAGGTACTGGACCATAAAGCTAATGTTGCAACAGCTAAAAGACTTGTAACCGTGTCGCAGGAAAATTTACAGACTTTAATTACAAATTTACAAAAAGCAGTGGCTGCGACTGAAGCAAGCCCGGAGAAACCAGCTTATCAACACTCGGCCTCGAAAGCAAGTGGGAAGGCAAACAACAAGAAAAGCAACGTGAAGAGGTCTGGCAGGCTGTTTTACACGTCAAAATTCAATCCTCTGGAACCTATATACGTGGGCTCCGAAGTAGCGTACAAGTTGAGAAATCGGCATTTTGAGGAGTGGATCCAGTGTGAGGTGATGAAAGTCATCGGAGAGGGGATCAAATTCGAGATCAGAGATCCGGAGCCAGACGAAAATAATAATCCAGGCCAAACGTTTAAAGCGAGTTATAAAGAGGTGCTCCTTATTCCCCGACTTGAGGATGTGCCTCATCTTTCCAATTACCCTTATGGGACTAAAGTGATTGCCAGATATCCAGAAACAACAACGTTTTATCCTGCAATCGTCGTGGGCCACAAAAAGGATGGAAATGTGAGATTGAAGTTTGACGGAGAGGAAGAAGTCAACAAAGAGACCGAGGCTGAGAGAAGATTAGTGTTGCCATTTCCCGAGAAGTAAGGCAACCTATTCGCAGCCCAATCTGCCTGAATCCATGTAATAAGTATGTACATTAGATAGACTAAAAAGTGCTTCCAGCCAACAGTCGTGTGTTTACTGAAAGAAGTATTCTCGATTATTTTTCACTTCTGCCAATACACCTAAATATCTATTGAAACTCCTTCACAAGAAGTTTATTGATTTAGCTTGATCAAAATGGAGGATATGGATATTGATGATTATTCTAGAGTATGTAATGAATTGTTTATGGAAAGTGACTAGTTGATTGAATGCGATGGTGTTAAACTATATAGAAATGATAAATTCATACGATAGATGATGTTGTCGCGACATAATCCAGTCTAAAAGGAAATGGCTTCGATTAACTTGACGAGCTGCATATCTAAGACTTGATTTTCAACCACTGTTTGATGCTACGCAAATTCATTCATCGGCGCGGGGTGTTGTCGTTTTCGTTTATGTTATTGGACATATTTTGCTAATGTAAGTGTCAGGATCGTTCGCGTTCCCCAGTGAGAGAGAGATCTCGATCGCCAGGGGCAAGGAGAGACTCCTCGTCTAATACTCCTAGAGAGACGTACGCCAAAAGAGATTACGGTTACTCTCGGGGCAGGTACGGTGGAGATAAGCGAGGAAGTGGTGAGTTCGGGAGAAAGGACAATCACCGAAGAGGAGGATATCGTGGTGGACGAGACTACGGTTCGAGAAGAGACTATACTAGTGCTTCGTATTCTAGTGGTTCTGAAGAATATCGTACAAAGACTGAGAGAAACTATGACAATTCCATTTTTGTTGGTAATATACCCTTTGGCTGTACATCTAAAGACGTCGAAGAAATATTCAAAGGTGATTTAGACATAGTTAGAGCAGATATAGTTACCAATAGAGGCCAGTCTCGTGGTATGGCAACAGTCGAGTTTTCTAACAAAGAAGATGTACGTAAGGCTATTTCAAAATATGACCACTATGAATATCGTGGAAGAGAAATATTCGTCAGACAAGATTATCCTCCTCCAGGAGAAAAGAAGAGAGATACTGGCTATAAAGGGGATAGGTTCTCCCATAGTGGCTCAAATGAAAGAGCTGACAGGTTTTCGAAAAGGGGTCAGCCCCCAGCTAGGGAAAGGTTTCAAAATTCCCCACCTAAACCTGGGACTGAGATATTCGTGGGCAACCTACCATTTTCAATTAACTGGCAGGCATTGAAGGACTTGATGCGCAAAGCAGGTGAGGTGGTAAGAGCAGATGTCAGAACTGATAATTGGGGTAAATCGAGAGGTTTTGGAACAGTTGTATTTAACACGGAAGAAGAGGCTGCTAGGGCCGTGGAAGAATTCCAAGGGTATGAAATAGAAGGCAGGCAGCTTGATACACGCCCTGGAAGAATTTACAGCCAGGATCGGGATCGTAACAGCAGTACCGACATTGTTACGAACTCGAACGAATCCTCGGAGGTGATACATGAAAACACCGAGTTCACTTCGGGCGTTGTGGGAGGAGGTGAGAAATCAAACACAATTTTTGCCTCCAACTTGCCCTGGGTGACTAATGTGGATGATCTCTATGAATTGTTCGAGACTATAGGTAGGGTTACCAAAGCTGAAATTCAGTACAATGATCAGGGAAAACCTTCTGGCAATGCGGTCATCGAATTCGAATTGGAAGAGCTTGCAGAGCTAGCTATTGGAAATTTAGACAACTACAACTATGGTGGTAGAGAGCTCAAAATATCGTACGCCAATAAATCATAGACGTCTTCAGTCAATAGAAAGGAAGAAGTCTCTATTACATAAGCAAGGTTGTAGACTATTTTAAGGATACTTTTTAGTATTATCTAATTCATGTTAGTTCACTATATCGAAGTAGTTATTTAATCATGGGGGAAAAGCAATACACAGCAGAGTCGCTGTTAGCTAGCTACTATGATAGTGGTAGGAAGCAAGTTAAAAATCATCATGTACTTTTGGTGATTATCCTAGTTTCGTTAGTTCTACTCTTTCATTTCAGACACAAAATAGCGGCAGTCCACGATAGATTCAGAACCAGAAGAAGATTGCGGTATCAAAGTTTAGATATGGATAGTGACGGGTTTGTGGCAGACTTGGAGAGTGGTCTCAGCAGTGACACCTTCGATATAGGTGTGAATATTGCGAATGATGATCAGAGGAGAGGTTTGGCGCATGCTGCACGAGCCGAAATAACGAATATCATGCAACAAAAAAACATCTCATTTGACGAAGCTAGGCACCATTACACTCAACAACAATTGAGCAGGAACAATATCGACAAAGATGGTACTCCGTTAGACCCAAAAACGGTAACCTTTCAGTAGCTTTTTTTATCACGTGACTAAGAATGGTTTTGTTTTGTTTACATTTCCCAATATCGAACACCCTATAGCAGCCGCTAACGTCTCATAAGGTTATTTCTTTATAGATTTATAGTTTACTACGATCGCTCGAACCTGAATATGAGTGTGTATCAGCGTTATGCATCAGGAGAGTATGATAAGGCGTTTTTTGACGAGGCAAAAAAGAGGGAAGACGGTGGTGACAACAGCGGGTATATTGTGATGCAACCGCTATCGGGTCAATTCAACAGTTATGGGGAAGTTAGTACTTTCAAGGCGAAGAGAATCGAGGATTGGCTTGAAATCTTTCCTCATGCAGCATATTTTAGTGGCTACGATGAAAGTCTATTCGGGGCCGTTGTGATCATAATCTACGAAAATGCGAAGACCGGTAAATTGAGCACCACTTCTATCACAAAATATGGGATAACAACATATGACAATCTAGTTCTAGATGCCAGATCCAGGTTTTGGCCCAGTTGCGAAAATTTGTTACCGCAGTACCAGAAATCCAACGTAAGAAAATGTTTAGCGATAACTAATTTGAAGAATTTTAACAAACTTGTGAACAACCCGGGAGGCTTCCCGATAAATAAAAACTGGGATGAGACGTATGCGGGAGATCTAGCTAACAAAATGGAATTGATCACGGAAAGGAAACCTGAAGAATTAGGTCTGAAACTTTTGCATATGGGGTTATTGCAAAACCATATCATTCAATCAATGGCTTTGGATGTTGTATATGACAATTTCTCAGAAAGTACAAGCCAAAAAATCATCGAGGAAAATAACAGGTTAGTATACTTGATAGGAACTCAGCTAGACCAGCTTTTCGACCCCTTATTAGAGTATTCTCCAGAACTAGTAGAGTTTTCGTACTATACCCCTACGAACTATAGTCCACCACAAATCAGAAACACCGAACTAATCAACACCATAGTCAATGAATTACTTTCTGTCCAGACGAATTTTACCATGGGGTTGGTGAATTTGTTGCAAAACTTTGTGATACCTTTGCGTATACATGTTCTATCAAAGTCTTTGTCAACGGGAATAACAAAAATAAATAAAATTTTCCCCCCAACAATCGATGAAGTTACAAGAATAAATTGTATTTTGCATGATTCGTTGAGTAAGGCGTCAAAATATGGTTACGTTGAGATTATGCGGGCCGTGAGCATGATGATGCCATATTTTTATAAAGCCTTTGTTAGACACGAAGCAAACTTGAAAAATTTCACAGCAAACTTGAACAGTTTTATTGACAAGAATAGCAAGAGGGTTTTGAATAATCTGTTAGTTAACAAAGGTAATTTCACAACTAGGGAAATTGACTCAATCGTAGCGGGGTCCTTGTTAGAACTTCCCAAACTTAAATTAATCTTATTAAGGTTGAAGGATGCAATCACTTCAGAGGAAACAAAAATCGCCAATTTTGAAGATGGTCTTTCTGAAGAACACGCAATTCTCGAGCAATATTTTGAAACTTCGATCAGTACAATTGACGCGTTTGGATTTGAGGAGGAGACAAAGAAGGCTATTGATGTGAAACAAAGGGTTTTTACACCAACAGGTAAAATACTAACAGAGTTGGCCTCAAATTGGCCCCCTGAATTGCAGTATGGGTGGTTGGGGCGAAGAGTAGTTGGTATTTTTGAGTTGAAAAACATAAAGCCGCTTAAGAACGAACTTTACAATTTAGATATTTTGATTATCTTTTCAGATCACTTACTATTCTTGACTATAGTAGATGATACATATTATGCCACTAGAAAGGAACCTTCGGGAAAAAGTCTTTCTGTGTCCGATATCTTGATGCATTCTCTAGTCAATGATAAACCTCTCCCACGTTTATCACTGTTTCCATCAATAGAAGTGAGTTGCTGGTGTGAAATAAGTGAGGCGATCGTTAGCAATTATAAAAGTGGGTCTTCCGACCAAGTGAATCTGTCAGAATTTTTGAGATTTATCAATATATCTGATTCGGGTTTCAGGAATAGTGAGTCTGTTGAGCGCATTTCGAATAAAAATTATGAAATTTTGCACAGCGACTCAAGCAATGTGAATGGAGAGAAAATAATCGAGTTGATCAATAAATCAACTATACTAAATAAGAAGCAACCGTTCCATTTGTTTATGACTGACGGCCCCCAATTGAAGGTTTATTCTATCGCCCAGGATATTTCTGCTTACGAAAACGAAAACTCCAAGACGCCATTTGTTTTGCAATTAAATATATCCGTTGATGATCCTAAGAGCTATTTTGAAAGTCATCCGGACGTTTTTCTTTTATTGAACGCTTCATTCATCAACGACCGTCAAATACAAGTGGTAGGATACAACAGAGCCGATAATTTTGAATTGAACGAAGTGATTTCGTGTAACGATTTGCAAAGCTGTTTAAAAGAGGCAATCATAAAGAACTTCAGCTTGCTCTTCAATTCATATAATGAGATGTCTTGCACTATCTCTGATGCTTATACCTACGATTTGAGTTATTACATCAATACTTTTTCGAAGGTTGAGAGCACAATACTGTATCAGGGGAAAAAAAGCAGAACCGATACTCTGCAAGGAAGTCTGGCAGATAGGAAAAGTAAGCGCAACGTGTCTGATATTATTTCAGTACCTGATGTTTACTGGACTCAAGGGCAAAGTACCATGTCTCAGGGCGAGGGAAACCAAGAAGATAACCCCAGACGCAGCCTGATTGCCACTAAAGAGGGTGCTGCTAAGCTTGGATTGAAGAAGCGTAAGTCAGTCTTGAATAAGGTGGTAAGATCATTGAGAAAATCATTTGATGGTATTGACGATGTGGTAAAATCAAAATCCAAGGAAAGCTTTAGTAGCAAGAAGGAGAGAAAGAATCCTCAAGATCCGTTCAAGGGGCAGAAAAAAGAGTATTTGGGGTTATATAAACCTTTACCTAATTTGAAAAGTTCAAATAGACAGGACTCTCTTGGAAGTGAACAGGTGCATGATGTTAGTTTGTTGAATCAGTCCCGCAAGACATCAGTATCCTTGGATGTAAATTCGCATTTCCAGTTTCCCCAGTTAGCTACTTCCAATTCTGGTTATACGTCAAGGAAACCTTCTCAAATTTCAAAGAAAGAGAGATGTACCAGCGATTCACAAGAAAATGATTTTTTCCAGCCTAAATTAGTGACCTCACAGCAAAAGCATAAAAAATCATTAACAGAAGAGAATGTTTTGAAGCTAGATAGAAAGGATACCCGCAGTATTAAGAATGAAGCACAGCAAGGTCATAAAACCTCGAACCTAGAGTACGGTCAATTTTCTGTTGATGACTTTTACGACGACGGCGAGGCTAATTGGGTGTCGATAAGTCGCGAAAACTCTTCTTTATTGAACGCAGAGATAAAAGCTTTAAGGGTAGAAGCTAATATGGGTCCTGAAGATGTAATAAACGTGAATGACTTCGACGAGGTAAACAATGAACAATCTTCACTCAAACGTGGCGTTCATACTTGTCGCAGCCTTGAAGACGTGGATATGTTCCATACACCAATCGAGCCTCCAGCAGCTCAATTCATTTCTTTGAATGATCATAGACCTTTTTTCGAGCGTCAGCACAAGGAAACTTCAGTTCAATCCCTTACTCCGTCTCAAATAGCAGCAGCTTTTGGAAAGCAAATTGATTCGGATTTTAGCAGCCATCTTATGGATTCACTGAATGTTTCTAGCGCTACCTTGTCGTGTCCTTCCGATACGAAATACCGGACAAGTGATCACGGTACAGATGATCCCATTCATGCTACATATGGTAGTTCAGACGACGAATTTTTCTCATCGGATGAATTTGCTTATCCTTCGAAAGCTATGGTAGATACAGTTGGTAAGTCAAGTTCGCAAATAATATCAAGTTCGCCTTCCAGTGAAACTACTATAATAAATGAGGCTCTAGGTGACAAATCTCTTCCTGATTTGCCACGTGTTCCTAGTGCAAGCGGTTTACCTTCAGTGCCGTCGAGCGAAAGTTTGGATTCAAAATTCCCACATTCGAGGACTACTTTAGGTAGCTATGCTTCTTTGTCCTATTTATCGGAAATTTTGAATGGAAATTTAAAGATTTGACGTTTTATTATTCAAAACTAACAACATTTAATTCATACAACTAAATACGCTTCATACTTCTAATCTATTCTCAACTAGAATTTTTCAAGATTTGAGCGACAGACTTAGCTATAGCATCTCCTACTTCCTTAGTGGAGCTAGAACCACGTAAATCGGCAGTTCTAAGACCAGAATCTATGACCTGACCAACAGCTTTTTCCAATGCTTCTGATTCCTTTAAGCAATCCAAAGACAATCTTAACATCATAGCCACCGACAAAATAGTAGCAATTGGGTTAACCTTATTTTTTGGTAAGTCTGGAGCTGACCCGTGACATGGCTCATATAAACCAAAGGCGGTGTTGGTGTCGGGCAAGGAAGCTAAAGATGCGGAAGGTAAAAGGCCTAAAGAACCGGGAATGACAGACGCTTCATCGGAAATAATATCGCCGAACATGTTGGAAGTAATTATGATACCATTCAATTTAGTAGGAGACTTCACCAAAATCATAGCCGCCGAATCGATCAATTGATGTTGGATTGTTAATTGAGGAAATTCTTCAGCCATCACTTTATCAACAGTCGTCCTCCATAACCTGGAAGAGGCCAATACATTAGCCTTATCTAAGGACCAGATAGGCAAAGGTGGGTCATGCTGCAAAGCCATGAAGGCAGCCATCCTTGTAATTCTAGCAACCTCATCTGTACTATACTTTTCAGTATCCCAAGCCGTCTTCTTATCCGCAGATTCAGCTTGTTCTTGTCTCTCACCAAAATAAATTCCACCGACTAGCTCGCGAACGACAGTAAAATTCGTACCTTTGACGATTTCCGACTTCAAAGGAGACAACTCCAACAAGCCATCAGAGACGAAGTTACATGGTCTCAAGTTAGCATATAAGTTCAATTCCTTTCTGATTTTCAATAAACCTTGCTCGGGTCTGACTGAACCAGTACCCCATTTGGGCCCTCCAACGGCACCTAAAAGAACAGCATCCGAACTTCTTGCAGATTCCAAGGTTTCGTCTGGCAAGGGACTACCAGTGGCATCAATTGCAGCACCACCTATCAATCCCTTCTTGAAATTGAATTTAATCTCTTGGTATGGGGTATTCTTTTCAATCGCTTCTAAAACTTTGATAGCTTCATCGCAAATTTCTTCACCAACATGATCCCCTGGTAAAATTGCAATATTCTTAGTTGCACTGACTTTAAGTTTCTTTGATTCGGGTTGTGACATTGTTATAGCTGCTGTTTTGAAGGTAACTTTGCCAATGTATTTCTTAAGTATTCTTCGAGGCCATGAAAAATTCCCAATAAACGCCGATACCGCAATCATTTCCGCCGGTACCGGAACAAGAAAAACCCTTCCTCACGAGAAACGATTAACATATAAATGAATATATACAAATATACAGGCTATAAACAAATACCTCAATGACCACTCCATTCGATGGAATTCAAATCAATCCCCTCTTGCACCATCTCCCACAATGGGGACATCTTTCTTAAAAACTCAACTCTTTCCTGGATGGCATTAATGACATAATCAACCTCGGCCTCGGTGGTAAACCTACCAATACCAAACCTAATCGAGGAATGGGCCAAAGCGTCGTCAGCACCCAAAGCATGTAAAACGTATGATGGTTCTAATGACGCAGAAGTACAAGCCGAGCCAGAAGATAATGCAATGTCTTTCAAGGCCATCAACAATGATTCACCTTCAATGTAAGCGAATGAAACATTGACGCATCCCGCGTATTGATAGTTAGGATTATCCAAACACCCGTTGAATTGTGTGGAAGGGATGGATAATAACCCTGCTTTCAACTTCTCTGAAAGCTTACGAATATAAGCCGAATCATACTATAAGATGGTTAGTAATGTCTTCACTATAAGTGTGACTTAAATATGTGAAATTCAGATCCTTGCATAAATAGAATGGCCTTTCATGGCATCGAGATCGAGATTATCTCGTATGCTAAGGTCCTGAACATCATCGTGATTCCTCTTGATTGAAGTCATTGACTTTTGTTTGTAAAAAAAACATACCTTCATTTCGTCCCTCATAAGTCTAGCTGCTTCACCGAAACCTGCCACTAAAGGAGGGGACAAAGTACCTGATCTCAACCCTCTTTCTTGTCCACCACCGGTGATGATTGGATCTAATCTTACTCTTGGACGTCTTCTCACGAAACATGCACCAATGCCCTTGGGACCGTAAATCTTGTGAGATGAAATGGATAACAAATCAATATTCATATCGTTAACGTCAATGTCGATCTTACCATACCCTTGGGCAGCATCAGTATGAAAGAAGACCTTATTCTCTCTACAAATTTTTCCGATTTCCTTCAATGGTTGAATAACACCTATTTCGTTGTTTACCGCCATGATCGACACGAGGACAGTGTCCTTACGAATGCTCTTACGTAAATCGTCCAAGCTGATGAGTCCTTGCTCATTAACGGGCAAATATGTCACATCAAACCCCTCATCTTGCATGTGTCTGGCAGAATCCAAAACACATTTATGTTCCGTTTGCGTCGTTATGATATGCTTTTTAGTATTCTTATAGAAACGAGGAACACCCTTCAAAGCCATGTTGTTACTTTCGGTGGCCCCGGAGGTGAGAATAATCTCCTTCGGGTCGGCGTTGATCACATCTGCGATATACTTCCGGGCTTTTTCAACTTCCTTTTCTGTTTCCCACCCATAAGCATGGGTCGACGAATGAGGGTTCCCGTACAAGCCGGTATAAAACTCTAACATCTTATCAAGCACCCTAGGGTCAGTAGGCGTCGTGGCCTGCACATCCAAATAAATAGGTCTGGTGCCAAACTTGGAATCGTCCCTCGTGGAGCTCTTCAAAGTAATCGATGACCCCGATGGTGGTGTCGCCACCGGAGGCTCAATAATAGTAGACGTATGTGTAGATTCAGCCGCTGTCGCCGATGCTAACGGCTTGCCGCTGGAGACGTGGCGAACACCTCTAGTGGCCCAAGAGATGCCACCCCTAACGTTTTTACCGGCCACTAATACTTTTAACTGTCTTGAAAGCATCTAAGTGTATTTCTAGCCTTTGTTAACAACTACCCAACTAAAGACCTACTTTTACCGTTAAAAAGGAATGGCGAACGGCTCTCTTTAATAAACGATGACAATTAGTGATATTTTTGTGGTTTTGTGCAATGCTTATATAATCTTATATAAGAGAGGCCCTGTCTATGAATAATCTATATGTTAGGGTGATTGACATCGTTAAAGTAGTATGAGGTCAAGGAAGTATGTACTAGCTCGTAACAGCCGAGAAAGATTGCACCACCGGCGCTAATCCAACAAGTGCGAGGGCCGATACCGTTTAAAAACACTCGATAGCCCTCTTCACGCACCATAGACTTTACCAACGGCATAAGGCCGATTCTCTTTTCGTTGAGCATGATCCTTGTTTTGATGACGTCTAACGGGGTTGTCACTGCAGCTGCAACACCACCGGCCACCGAGCCACAAATGGCACCCTTCAATAACGAAAGCTGGTCTTTCTCGTAGCTGGACCACCTCTTCTTCAACCACTCGTATAAAGGAAATTGGATAACGGTGAAAGGGATTTCCCTCATAATGGTGGAGTTCCAGCCTCTATACAAGCCTTTGAGCGTACCCTCACCGGACTTGTTTTGAATCAAGTAGACAAAGTTGGACCACGACGAGGCGCGAGATCCGATCCCCTTCACACCCGCCTGGGTTCTCTGCTTGATAACCTCTGCTGGCACCCGTACAAGGCAGGCGGCTATTTCACCGCACGATGCCGAAAACATATGTCCGAGGGCTGGCAGCGGGGTTTTGTCTTTGGTGACTGTTTTCATATAATCGTACGTGATGAAAAATAGCGAGGCCGAAGGCGCCGACGCAACCACACACGATCCCAAGCCTTTATATATTCCTCTCCAGCCCCCATTAGCAAAAAAACCTCCTTTGGCCTGCAACCGAGTCTTCAAAGTGTCGATCGGAAAAAATGCCAAGTCAGTAGATGTTCCAGCGCAGCCTCCGCTCTAAAGACAGTTAGTATTTTAAAATTTCCAGCTACACAGCTCTACCTCATTTACGTACAATTAGTGAGACAATGAACGCCTGGTTATCCATGTTCAGTTATCTGAGGCTTGTCTTAGGGCTGTTCCGTTCACTATGTGAAAAATTATCTCGATATGACTTGAGTCAAAATGATGATGATTCAATACTCTATACAGGCTTGAATGATAACTATCTGGGACATACTATGTACTTGTTTTTATTTATCCTCTTCTTCTTTGCGTACTTGAGGATTATTGACTCTGGCTTTTTTCCCAGTGGAATGAACTCTTCTATGAAAGGGAGAAATTCTTCATAATCCCATTCTTTGACAATCTGAAATAGCTCTTTGACCCTAGTACCGATATCCGCAGGGGTTAGGTTTGATGGATTCAAAAACTGCACACGGTCCGCCATAGGACGACAATAGTAACCTCTGAGCTGGGTAAGGTCTATGGGAATGTTGTAGAAGGGCGGAAAGGAGGACTTCCACTTCAAAAGGAACTCTTTTTGGGAAACTGGTTTTGCGTTTGTACTGAATAGCGTTTGTATGCCAAACCATTTAGCTATAGCAACATTGTCGAGCTTGAAATTGTCCAGCCTGGGTTCCACAATACCAAATTTATGTAGTATTGTGTTGGTTATCGCAGCCGTGTACACATTATTTTGCAGGTACATCAAGGCCGAAAGTTCCTCGAGGTGAATATTAAAAGCATCGCTTTTGTAGTCAATGTTTCTAGATATCAAAAGAGAAACAAGTACAGTTAAAGTATCCGTCACAAACTCTTGAGATAATATCACAGCTTTTCCGTTGACGACAGACCCACATAGGCTATACCATTCCTTGTAGAATTGAGTCCTTGAAATAGGCGAGTTTGTGAGTAAGCTTTCCACTGTCCGTGATTCTTTTCCAGTCGGAAATCCTTTTTGTCCATTGTAGATTGGTAGGTCGTCAGTGTGAATGTGTCCCGATATAGGCCGAAGTTCGTATTCGTAAGAAAGATTGGCGATTCCTAACAACTTTTTGGTAGTTTCTTCAACCGGTATTATATGCTGGATTGATTTTTCGAGCTTGTTTATGCCCATGTCGTTCAATAGTATAGCACTGTTCGAGTGGTTCATCTGCCTTAATTTCCATGTTTTGTTCTTAGTACAAAGTACGACATGATTTTTCAGGTCTTTGCTTGATTTCAAAACTAATTCATCATCTTTATTCGTTTTCATATACTCTATAAGCTCAGGTGTCAATTGTAAGAGTTTATAGGTATAATCGGACGGTGATTTGATTTCCTGGTACGTGGAATATGACGCTTTTGAGGCCATTGCATATGTTTAATTGTAGATCAGAGATGTTAACGATAATATTGCTGACGCGTAAATTGTCTAAAATGAGGCTAGTATCAAAAAGCCTGTCAATTTATTCTTTTGTGGACCGGACAAGTAAAACAAAGACTCAGTATGAACTTCGCATGAAGCAGTATCCAAAGCCAACGAATTTTTGAGATGCTTGCCGTAATTGCTCACAGACAATAGGGTCTAAACCTTCTTATGCGGTGAGAAAATAGCGTCCTGAAATAAATCCTACATTACAGCGGAGAAAAATCAACTGAAGGAATACATTTACTCATATATACTATAACAAAAAGTAGAAATATGCAGTTAGTTTTGTTCATCGATGAACTGGTCAATATCTATCTCATTTAATTTAGCATTACCAGCCAAACTAATTTTCCGCTCGTGATCGTTGGAGTACTGCAATTTAGCCAACTTAGCCTGAGGACCCCAGCCACTAACAGGAGTATTCAACTTAAACGGCATAATCCAGCGACTAACAGTCTGAAAGTTTTCACTCAAAGTGACTATTTCGTGAATCAAATCCTCAATGCATACACACCCCATTTCGGACCCAAACTTGTCTTCGACAACAGCGTTGTTGTCTAACTTGGAGATCTTAGGTTGCTGAGTTTCTTCATCAATAACTGAAATACATGCTCGTTTTTGAAATAGCTTACGAATGGACCCCAACGATGGTTTACCGGCCGCAATGTACGGGGAGATCAACTTCAACAATGGAAGAACGGAAGGGGTTGCCTTGACAAACACCCCTGTGTTAGGCTTATTTAAGCGTAATAAATGTAACACTTTGCGTGCTTTGGATGGAATCTTTAACCCTTTAGTGTGATCTGGAATCCTAATAACGAATAATAACTTTGGCTCTGCTTCTTTTTCCTGGCTTATTTGGCCTCTCTCTTGTTGCTGCTTCTCAAACTTCGTTATGTGCTTGATTCTCTTACTTTCCAACTCATTGGATTTATGGTTTGAAATCAAAGTTTCGGCCCGGATGAACTTGTTGGCCTTTTTTTTATTCAGTTTTTGTTTGAGCTGTCTTTGCCTAGCCTGCTCTTGTTTTTCCAATCTTTTTCTGTCATTGTTCTTTCTCTTTCGCAAGAGGATTTCCGGATTAGAGTTTAAAACAGCCATTTTCCCTGGTTATATTCGAATAAGTGAACTTTTCAACCTCTTCCCTAGTCTTGAAAGTAGATGAGCTAGTACATAAATGAAAAAAAAAATTGAGCCGCACCAAGAAAGCTCACGTGAAAATCAATAGATAACCACCGTCGACGATATGGCTAGCAGAATAGCACGATGACTGGATGGATCAATGTAGCAGTGGTCCTTATGAAACGGGAAGCATGTAAGAGTAGTGATGACCATGAAAACGGTTGCTTGAAGAAGGAATTTCTGCAAGGTTATTTTCTGGCTAGCCCGGGCCCTTCCAGGGGTTCTCTACGACGTTTGCTTGGCTAAGACATGTTCCTATTGCTCCCAAGTGGTGTCTGCCAGGTGAGAGTTTACAGTCAGACTACAAGCTACTAAAAATTCCGACAAAAAATGAAGAAAATTGTAGTTGCTCGATATGACGATGCGAGAGTGAAAAACTCACCCATATACGCCAGTAAGCCTCTGAGCAAGTACAATTGACCGCTAGCAATGTACGCCAGGTGTCCAGGGGCATCCGAGTACCTCTTGCATCATCATAGGTTGCACGATAACAGCTCAATCAATACACACGAAGGTAGTGTCTGCCCGTAAGCTGCTCACACAATTTTTCAGTTCTTCATACAATTTTTTTTCCTGTAATTAATTACTCTTGTACTGATCCCTGAGAGATTGAGACATAACAGTAAAAGCTTGACATCCAAAGCCATATTTGCTGGAATTAGGAGTAATTGTTGAAGGTTTTGATTTTTTTTTTGGGTCGGGCATTCGTCAATTTGCATTTTCAATTTCGGTATTGCTGAAGAGGGATACTGATCTGGGTAGGGAGCTACATTCGATAAGTGCAAAATTGCATATTATTATAGACATTATTAGGAGAACGACGTACGAAATATCACATTACATGTTAAGCAGATCAGCAAGAGGAAACAAGTCATAAACTCAAGCATATGGAACAGAAATTAGACAGATCTAATTATATCTTCCCGCACCACAGTCAGGCCGACAATCGCGGAAGACACATGCATAACCAACAAGGCCCTCATATGCCTTATGTTAAGGAAGAGGTGCCTGAGGGAACGAGCGGTTTGGGATCGCCCATTCACCATCCAAGCTTCGAACAGTACAAACAGAGGTCGGACTTCATGGACCAACTGAAACTACCATCTCAACACCAGCCTCAGCCAAATAGTGTTCATGAATATAATAGGCAAACCCAGCTCCAGTTTGAAATCCTGAGACAATATATGGCTTCGGAGAATATTGGCAGTCCTGAAATGTTTTCTAATCAGTCTAGCAATTTTGGCCAAGGATACAGTTTTCCGCCTCGATTTCAAAGCCAGCTAAACTCCAACCTTTCACCCAGCCAAATGAGATCAATGCTACAACCGAGGCCAAATGCCGATGCATCCACTAATAATTCGGCGGTGCCTAGTCGAGCAACCACCCCAGTTGAAAATACAACAATGGGGTTGACCGAATATCCTGGTTCAAGGAAGAGGTCAAGAAAGTCTGATCATGCGGTAATCGGTGACGAGGGTGATTTCGAGTTGAAGCAAATGGCTTTCAAGGCTTCAGAGCTCCCGCTCTCAGAACTTGCATTACGGATAAAATCAATCGAAAATGATGATAACATCCCTGAAACCAAAGTGAACTACGCAACAGGCAAAGACAACAGTAAGGAAAGACAACGCCAAATATTCGGCATGGTGTGGTTGCTCAATTCATGTGAATCATCAGCAACAGCAGTTGTTCCTCGTAATAGAATATACGCTAGATATGTTCAAATTTGCGCAGATAACAACTTAAAACCATTATCGCCTGCTAGTTTTGGTAAACTAGTAAGGATTCTGTTTCCTAGCTTAACGACAAGAAGATTAGGAATGAGAGGCCAATCTAAATATCATTACTGTGGCATCAAATTGGTTGGCGACCAAAACATTCAATCGGTAAACTCACCAAACTCTGCATCGCCATCATTTGCAAATGATTCACCCCAATCTTTGAATAATCCGAATACCCCTTCAGCTCAAAGCAGTCCATCTGGAAATTCTGCCTCCAATATCTCGACTTCGCTAAATTTCATTTTATCCAACGAACAATTCCAATTGTGTGAGTTAAAGTACATTCCGAACCTTTTTCCACTAATTGACAACTCCCTCAATATGGAGAACATGAATAGCCCTTTGAATTTGCCATCAATTTATCCGTACCTACCAAAAGATGCAGATTATGATATCGCTGATACATTATATTCTTTATACAAGGTCCACTGTACTTCAATTTTTGAGTTTTTGAGATACATGCAAGTTAAAAAACTATTGTCCTCTTTTGCTAGTTTCAATGGAATTTTGACTGCACCAGTTTTCAAACTTTACACAAATGAACAAGTATTTGAATGGGTTAATGAATGTGATCTCATCATGTACAAAACGATGGTTAAGATGTTGACGAAACTTCATATTCAAAGTGTTCCTGACGATGTATTACGGCAATTGAGACAAATAGCCAACCAATATATCGACAGGTTAACTTATTCATTGCAAAATAAGGTATCCGAGTCGTTTATGATAATGAAACTAAAAAATGCCAAAAAATTTATCATGGTTCTTTCTCGTTTGATCAAGGTAATCGAAACGGGTTATTCCGCTTCAAGAATTTTGAATAGCTCCCCAGATAAGAAAGCAATGATAGACGACTGGGTGAAACTCGATATAAACGAAATCGTTTTGCGGGAAGTTCCTTGTTCCAAGAGCAATGTTGATACTTTGCTATACATCCTCAATAATGACTTTCTTACGTTGTTGCATGAACAGGCAGATGCAGATTCGTCTTCCATATTAACTAAGTCTGCTAGTTTCCTTTCGGACCTACCTTCGAAATTTTCCAATGTCAACCCAAGGCTATTCTCTTTGGTTTCCAGCAATCTACTTACTACCTGTTTACGTGAAATTAGTTTAATAGGCGGCCAAGGATTTGGTACTTGGTGGATTATTAGATGCTGGGTCGATGAGTATCTCAGTTGGTGTTTTGAGTTAGGTGGCTATTTACAGGATGAGTTTAATGCTGCGAATAGCGACACAGACTTGGAATCTAAGGCCTCTAATTTTTCAAAAGTTAGGAAAATTTCAAAAGGAAATGCATCTGCGCCCTCTGATGCACCCACGGCCCAGGTAGAAGAATCGCCCGAAGATCAACTACGCATTTCTAATATGGTTGACCTTTTGGACGGTGATTATGGTACGGAAACAGTCAAAGGTGACTTAGCTAGCCATGATACCATACTTAACTATGATGCTGTTGGCGTTGAAAATTTTTTGAATAGAAACGATGACATCTTAGGATAATCAAGCTTCAAAACGCAAAATGTCCAATTTCAAATATTGCATGATATCCACCTACATATTCTTACTACAGCATGTGCTCTGATATATAAGAACCTAAATATACATACTTAGCATGAGTGGTTTCTTTCTGTGTCTTCTTTGGGTTTCTGTACATTTTCAATAGTTTTTGTAAAAATCTCTTTGATTGCAAAATCTTTCTTCGCAAAGCCAAAAAATTAATTGGGCAAACTCCACTTCTTCAAGGTGCAGCTAGAGACACCATAGAACTTTCACGATCAGTTTCAGAAAATGAAAAATGATCAGTATTCGTCAATTAAAAAAATTCATGCTGAAGGCTCAAAAATATCAATTAAAAGCGACAAGGTTAAGCTTCTTCATGAGGATGGAGGACCAGAAAAAAGAGGTTTAGCGGCCAATAAAAGCATCTCTTTGGCTGAATCTGTAATGCATTTCAAGCCTACAGTTATAACGTTCAATTGGCTACCTCTGGCGAGCTCTATTGATTCTTGCCAGAATATTTGTCAGAACTGTTTCAAGGTGTTCACTCCTTCGACGGGGGAGCATTGCAAGCTCAACTACACTTATTATGATGCTCCAAAAAAGTCAGAAAACCAAGAGCAGGTACATGAAAAAGTGCCTTCATCCAACATTGATAGCATGCTCGCCTGTAAAAGCTGCAAAATTTACAAATATTGTGATCAAGAGTGCTATGACGAGCACTGGAGTACGGTGCACTGCTACGAATGTCGAATATTCTGCAAGATACTTTCAAGACAAATACACACGCATGACGCTGGGCTTTCGGAGTTTCTCCGACAGGGTGTTAGATTGTACGTCTTATGTGAGTTAGACCAAGAGTACAGAAGTCGCGTATTGAGATTGACTTCTCACAGCACCCATATCCTTTCAGATCCAGAATTCGCATGGTTAGAGGCGTACTGCAATAGTATTAATAGTGTGGTCAATCCAAATATGAATTTCGACTTGGCGAACTACATATCGGAACTCTTATGCATTAGTTTGGTCAACTCTAACGTACTCACAAACGAATTTCAAGAGGATATAGGTATGTGCTTTGATCCTGGCTTTTCGTTGATAAACCATTCTTGCATCCCTAATACCTTAAACCTCCCTTTAAGTTGTTCTCAATTTGTATTAGTTGCTACTTTTCCAATTGCAAAAGATGAAGAGTTATCTACGAACTATTGTTTTACTAGTTGTCCAAAAGAATTGCGGCAGACAGAATTGAAGAAGCGATTTTACTTTGAATGCAATTGTAGTTTGTGCAAACAGAAGCATGATTGGTTCTTTTCCTACAACTGTGCATATTGTGGAATGCTCCTATGTAGTTTGAAGTTTGAAGCATTTTTCGCAAGAGACTTGAATAAAGGGTTACGATTCAAAAACAAGGACCTGAATATATGCAGCAATTGCTGCAAAAAAGTTGACACCGAATTACTCAAACAAACCAGAACCTATCATCAAATGCTATTAGCTACAATGCTTTACGATTTCCATTTTGAATGTTCCGCTAATGAGAAGGAAGATTTGAGTACCACCGAATTTTACGAAGAAATACAGAATTACATTGTTTCGATGGACTTTGAAAACTATTCAAGCACAAAACTTTTGGATTTGATCAACAGTTTCTATTTCCCCAATTATAGACCCACTCCCAATAGTCGCGAGCTCATGAAAATGCTATGCAAAAGCATCAGCCGCATTAAAATGATACCTCCTTACTGTTTTCCATTGAACCATGTCATACCGAAGCTTGGCGAGGAAGATAGCTTAAGTTCATCAGACTTATCACGGGACGACCGTATTTGCAATACACTGACTCTCAGCATGAAGTTAAAATTAAGCTTGCAAACATATTTTGAAGTGAATATACCAGCAGATTTAGCTGAACTAAAAGTGTCCACAATAATCTATTTTAGAGATATAAGCCATCAGTTGCTCACATTGGCAGAGCACATTATACAGCATTCCCAAATTTCCCAAGAGCTAGAGGCATGGATCAGAGACAGGAACCAACTTATTGTCACCTTGATCAAAACAGCATCGTTCTTTAACTTACAAGCACTCGATTCCTACTTGCCGTTCTCTACAACTAATAACGAGTTTTCCATGCTCTCACAATTACTCAATGTTGGTATGCAGATTAAATTTTTGAGCATGGGCCAAAAAGCTTTAGACATACCACAAGATTTGGCAACGTGGTACAGTCAAGGCCCTTGCAATTTTCACGATGAAATGTTTGTTCAGCATTTGAGAGACTTGTTTCGATTTGCAAACTTGCCAATCAAGTACAAAAACTCGTCATTTCGGCTCCAGTTCGCTGATAGAAATAGTAAGCCCATCTTCAAGTCAATTCACATGTTAGCGAGTAAAAACATGGACTTGCTTCAGGTTTCTGATTGAAACTCACTATCATTCTGAACCGAGAGCCAACTTTCTCCATACCAAAAGTCAGTCTATATCGATCAAACATCGTTTAAAGCAACACAAACTGCTCCCTTATGATGACCATTATATTGTCGCACCGTCTCACAATTCGATAAATCCCATAGCCTTACATAGTGATCAGAACAAGCCGTTACTAGGTATGCACTATCTGCACTAAAAGCACAATCCCATACCCAGCGTTGATGACCGTGCAAAGTTGTCTCTAAACTAAAATTCTGCTCAGTAGACCAAATTCTTGCAGTATGATCAGCCGAACATGTAGCTAAATGTCTCATATCAGTCAGCAAAACCACTCTAGTGATGTACTTCAGATGCGATCTGAACTTTGTAACGGGCGTCAATGAAGTGATGTCTTTCTGATTCTGCATTTGCCACACGTAGCAGTTTCCTTTATTATTACCAGCGACTAACATAGACCCTTCGCTTGCCACAGAAATAGAGTTAATCAGCACATCATCCTCGGGGATTAAGTGGTGAGTGCACTGGTTCTCCCCTAAATCCCATATTCTGATGTTACCGTCCTGATCACAACTGATAAGCTCCCCTTGGTTCGGATGGATGACAACTTCGTTTACTGGACAATGATGCTTGTAATTCCTTTGTACCGAAGGTGACCGCACGTCCCACACCTTGACCATTCCATCTTCCAGGGATGATACCATCCATTTGTTATCCACTTGGAATGCAATTGAGGTGACATTGTTAGTATGACCTTCAAATGTCATCACCGGGTTTGAATTATTATTATTACTACTACCGCCCCCAGAATGTGTATTATCAGTCACTCCACCATTGCCCGAGCTGCCCGCTTGTTTTATATCGTATAAACGGACATACAAATTACCTGCTGCCGCTAAGAAACGCTTATCGGAAGTTATTTCAAGTCGGTTGACTTGAGAGTCTGTATGCTGAATTGTTCTCGAACAAACCCCTGTTAAGGCATCCCAAAACCGAATAGTATGATCATAGCCCGCTGAAGCTAAAATCACTGACATTATAAGGCTATCTTTAAGGATTGATGTAAGTCTAATAGAATAAATACGTCTCTTTTAAAGGTCAAGTTTCTATACGGGCGAAAAAAAGCTAAACGAACACAAAAAGCTACACTACTACATTGGATTAGTTTATAGATTCAAGTATATATTAAACTGAAATGCATCTATCTATATGAGTATCATTACGTATTTAAACAAGAAGGGAAGAACCCATCATTATCTTCATTAATTTGAGTCTAACTAATATTTTACCTAGAAATATTGGTTAATGACTTGTTTTTGTTCTTGAGTCAAGGATATTGGATAGTCCACCTTGAACAGGATTTCTAAATCACCTCTTGAACCAGGCAGTTTACTTATTGGCATACCCAAGCCAGGATATGTGGTTGTAGTATTTGGCTGGACTGGACTGGATCTTTGTAAGGGGATTCTTCTGCCATCGATTGTGTTCACTTCTTTGGAGAAACCGCACAACGATTCTTTGAAGGTTAAAGGTAAGGACATTTTAAGGTTGTTGCCATCTCTCTTGAAAATAGCATGGGGTTTTTCTTCCAATACAAACTGGACCGTTTGTCTTGCTTGGCATTCGCGCTGGTAATCACCCTCGTTGGTGAAATTGATCTTAGTGCCGGCCTTCCACCCAGGCTTTATGTCAATACTCATGACTTTGCTCTCCTTGGCTCCATTCATCCCCTTTCTGTTTAATTTCATCTTTTTAATGCCTCCATGGTATAAATCTTCGAGCGACACGGGCAACGTAATGGTGACAGTATCTGGCTCAGGACGAGACCGCGACGAGTGACCGCCGCCAAAACCACCCGGCATACCGCCGAAACTGCTGCCTCCACCGAAGCCATTACCGCCGCCGAAACCACCAAATCCGAAGCTGTCGTCGCCCATGCCGAAACCACCCATTTGGGAGAATATGTTAAATGCATCTGCCTGGGAGAACCCTCCTCCACCAGAGGAGAACCCGAATGGACTGGCACCGCCGCCTGGCGCCCCGCCAGCACCACCGGCGCCCGCAAAAGGATTGCCGCCCGCTGGCGCATTTCCTCTGGCTGCTTCTAAACCGTAGTCATCATAAACCTGTCTCTTGTCAGCGTTGGACAAAATATCAAATGCTTCCGATATTTCCTTGAACTTTTCTGTATCCCCTGTGGGCTTGTCTGGATGGTACTTCAACGCAGACTTCCTGTACGCCTTCTTCAATTCTTGCTCTGACGCCGAAGGTTGGACCCCTAACAAATCATAAAGCTTTGTTTCTTTCACCATCGCAACTATGAGTTTCTTTCAATCGCTTAGTCTATGAATAGTTATTCAAATAATTATCTAATTATAAGGTTTTCAACCAATAATTCAATAAAGAATCACTTATATATATGGTTCACTAGAAAAGTCTTGTCTAATAGGCCCATTTTTCACCCTAATCAAGGTTTTCGAGATTTTTCTAGAACATTCGTCTACACGTGACACAAAACTATTCTCATATATCAACTACTACGAACTACTACAGCCATATAGACGAATATCCTTACTTGAGTAGGCAGTAGAAGAGGAAGAGGAAGAGGAGCAGGAGGAGGTCGGCAATAAAGAGAGCTAGGAGAAGGTTTATTCGGTTTTCGTAGCATTTGCGCGAGCTGCCTTCTTCAAAGCCCTGTTTCTGATACTCTTATGCATGTTCAGGTTCAAGGTATTGGCGACCTTCGAGTACACTCCGACGGTATTTTCTATGCCAAAGTGCATCAAAGCATGGGACCAGTAAGGGGTAGATGTAGCAAACCTTTCCTGGGCACCGGAGCGGCGGCCCACTGTCTTCAACACGGACGCAACGAAGGCTTTAGGGTCGGGGATCAACGCCGAGGTGCGCCTGATCTTCGACATGGCGGATGTGACCAAGTAGGAGACCACAAGCTCAACATCGATGCCCTCGGGTTTCAACTCGCCGGCCAAGGCGGCAGACCACGCCTGCAAAAACGCCTTGGAGCCGGAGTAGGTCGCCAAGTATGGGGTTGGCAATAAGCCTCCGAACGAGCCCATGGTCAAGATCAATCCCCGGACGGCTTTGTTTTCTTTAGCCACGGTTGAGCTGATGATAGGGGCTACCACCTGGGTGATCTTCAAAGTGGCAGTGTTATTGATGGTGACAATGTCTCTCAATTCCTTATCTTGGGTTTCCAAGAAGGGGACTGGAATAGAGTGAGACTGACCCACATTGTTAACTAACACTGTGACAGGCAATTTCGAAACCGTTTGTTGGAGTGAGAGGTAATTGGCCCCGTCATCGAGAGCCGCATCGAAAGCAACCACTTCAGTGCTGACCTTGTATTTGGTTTCGATCTCAGTAGCAATCGCCTCTAATTTGGAAAGGGTTCTCGACACCAAAACAACATTCATGCCCCTAGACGCCAATTGCAATGCGTACTCTTTGCCAATACCATCCGAGGCTCCTGTAACAACAGCCCACTTGCCTCTCTTGGCTCCATATTTCTCAAAATTAACCGGAGCCGAGATAAATACATCGAAAAGTACCGATAACAAGCTTAATGCAAAAGTAGTGATTTTAAACACACCAACGAATAAAGCACCGTAAACTAACGTATGTGCAATCTTGCCATCGTATGGCGAGACCAAGTATTGATTAATAGACATATCGGTTGTTCTAACAAGAGTAGAAATAATGATGTAGGAAATGGAAAGTCGGGACTTTTATACTTCTAGCGCGAACTCATCACTATTAACACTATTGGGTTATATAGCCACTAATAATACATTACTTACCGACCACTATACAAGAAACACCTTTAATATACAAACATGGTACCTGTTTACAAGTACGTGAGCTCTTCGAGCTTTTCGTTGGTGATTTGAACGTGTAGTTCCTCTCTCTGGGCCTGACGTTCGAGATTGAGCACCGAGTTCTCCAATTTCATTTTGGCTTGCTGCATCTCGTGTAGCGCCTTGTTTACACGACTCAAGTCCTCGTCCGCCTGTTCTAGGACCTGTTTTGTGCCTTCGTCTCGAATTTGAAGGATTGTAATCCACGGATTTCCTAATTGGCTCAAAGGACCGGAATCTCGGGTTGTTGGTTTGGACTGTGACACGGGCGACAGAGTGCTTTTGTCCCTGGAGCCACTACGAGTGACAGCGCTTGCACCAACTGTATCGCCGTGGTCCGACTCATGTTGGCTTCTGCTGCGATATCCACCACGGGCCCGGGGCGAGTATCCACCTCTGTACTTGCCTCGATAGCCTCCTCGGTAGTAAGACAGCGAGTACCCATACTGGTTTTCATCCGACCTGGCGCTACTGGTATAGCTATCATCATAGCTGCCGCCCGACTCGTCTCCCTGAGATGGGGGCCTCGATGTCTCGTAGGTGTCATGTTGTCTGTAGTCTCTTCCCTGGTATGACGAATATGCTCCTCGTCCTCGGCTACTCCCATAGTATGGGCTATACCTCGACAGATACCCTCCTCGGCTGCCACCATAGTACCCTCCGCGGTCGCTGCCTCTGCTTCTGTATCCACGGCTTCGGCCCCGATAGCTACCTCTATAGCTGCCCCTATATCCTGAATCGTCATCACCATAGCCCCCGGAACCATAGCCGTATCCATAACCGCTGTAGCCATAGTCTCCGCCCAGATATTCGTTACTCATGGCTGGTTTTCAACAATATAGGAAGTAGTCCATATATAACTATGAAAATGGATATTCAGTGGTCTGTTTAACTAAAGATATAACCTGCAAAATTGACATAACTTGCAAGCTTTATAACAACCTGTAAACAGTTGACAAAAGGGGACGTTCACAGGTGGACCGATATATCAGCCAAATGACACAAAGCGACCCCCAACTCCACCCCCCACCATCACCAAAAAAAAAAAGAACCCAAAAAAAAGAACACAAAAAAAGAACACAAACAATCCAAACATCTGCATCCATACACCGACAACATATCTGCACCAGTTGCTGACAAATGCAGACAAATTTACGTGCGTCAAGTGCTTCAAGTATGCTGCATGCACCAAGTGCGACCTCTAATATGCATTAAATACCAACCTGTAAACCCTCTAACCAGTAAAAAATAAAAAGTGGTACCATTTTAACGGCGGCGCTTATCGGATCAATCACATTTCCTAATGAAGTAAATAGAATTTAATGAGTAAAAAAGGCGTGCGATGGCTAATATGTAAATACCTTCAGCCCAGCGGTTAGACCCTTCTACTAAATTATGAGCTTTTAAGGACGATTCAAGCCAAAATCAATCGTATATTTCGTATTGGACACAGAGAGGGATACAGTCAAGAGTTGTTTGCTGGATAGTTCGTTTGTGGTTTTTTTTTTGCCACAAAGTAGCAATTTTAAGGGAAAAAAAATGCATGCGATGGATGCTGTGGCCAATGGCCTCTGCCAGAATGATGGATGGAAAGAAAACATAAATAAAGTCAGCATAATTGATCGGGTATGGAAAGATATGGGCTTTGGGGCCAATATGCCGGTGGGTGGCATGTATACGTTATTGGAAAACATTGATAGAGCCAGCAATGGCAGAAAAACCATGCAACGGTGGGTGACGAATGATCCCCGGGTTGTGCTTAAGACGCAGGCATTGATAAATGAGATAAGTAGCACTTTGGGAGACAAAATGGAAGAAGCGAGCGTACTGAAAGAGGAGGCGATATCAATGCTCATCCATATTCTTGACGACAGCGGTGTCGAAACATTTGAATACATGTTTGCACCTGTCGAAGCTGGTGAAGCCTTCCACAGAGTCTCGATAGCTGAAAGTGACTATGGAAGCGATGACGATAGTACGTCGTCGTTGATGGAGGGAAGACGCAGACATAGTCGATGCTTGAGCATACCATCGAGCATTTGCGAGAGCCACGACGATGACGTGGCGTCCATGATCACGACAAAGGGAAACAAGTTCAGCCTTTGCAAATTGTTGGATGATATCGAAGAGTACCATAACAGTATACACGTCCTGTTTGCGGTCATGGATGCCCAATTGGCCGGAGTGGAAACTCAGAGCAAGCTTCACTTGGAATATTTGAAATGTCTTCGCCAGGTGAACGGCAGTCTACAAGGACGTCTTCGATTAATAAAGCACGAACTTAAAGAAGTACAGCTTCAATTATATGATGAATGTTCCTTGAAAGCCTACTTGGCCAGTGCATCAAATCAAGCCAAATTTTCGATACCGTTAACGGCTAGCGTATTTACACCGCAAGATAAAGAAAAAATTGACAAGATTTTACGTCCAAAGAATAATCCAGCATATTTCAAAACCAGCACCATTCTAGTGGCATGCATTTCGTTCATTTTATTTCTATTGTCTTTTTTCATTCATAAATAGTATGCTCTACATATGACACCTAGTATAACGAATCTCATGTATAATAAAACCAGAAACCAGACCGATTATAGGAAGCCCGCGGCAAACATCAAAAGAGGAGAGATATACATACAGAGACTATGAAATGCTCAATAGTTTATGTATAAAGATGAAAAAAAGGTTTCTTTTTAACCCATGTTAACCGACCTTGGGTAGCTGTCATAATTTTCGCCATCCTCTTGGAAGTAAGGATGAATTAAAGCCCTTTTAGCACTGATCCTGCCGCTTGGATCATAGACCAACATTTGCTCAAGCAAATCAACCCCGTCTTCATCCAACGTGGGCACGAATTCAGCCAAGTTCTTCTTAGACCACTTTGGGAATGTAGACTTGAAATCCGGCAAATAAGAAACGTCAGGCCATGTTTCTTCGCTTGGTGTACCTAAGATTCGAAATATCCTGAAAATTTCGTCGATTTCTGAATCACCAGGGAACAACGGCTTTCTGTTGCACATCTCGGCAAATATGCACCCCACTGACCACATGTCCACCCCGGTAGAATATTGCTTACCACCCAACAAAATCTCAGGCGCTCTGTACCATAAAGTGACAACCTCGTGAGTATAGGCTCTCAAGGGAACGCCAAAAGCCCTCGCGAGACCAAAATCGGCAAGCTTCAAGTTTCCCTCTTTATCTATCAACAAGTTCTGGGGCTTCAAATCTCTGTGCAAAACCCTGTGACTATGGCAATGCTTGATACCTTTGACCAACTGGTTCAAAAACCTCTTTACCATGTCTGCGCCTAACCCAACGCCCTGCGGAATCGACTCCATATATTTTTTTAAGTCCAAGTCCAAAAATTCAAACACCAAATACAACTTGTGAGAGTCCGAGTGTATGATATCGTACAATCGGACAATGTTATCGTCCCTCATTTCCTTCAATAGCGAGATTTCTCTTATAGCTGTAGAGGGTACCCCTTCGTCCTCTGACTCCAACCGGATTTTTTTCAAAGCGACAACCCGATTATTGTGTTTTGTATCCAATGCCTTGTACACCACCCCATATGTACCTGTGATTGTTAGTATGTTACGTTCGCTTGTTTTTGACCATCCTGGCCTAAAAAGTCGTCCCCTGTGAATTTTCAACACATACCTTCACCAACTTTTTCTTGACGCTGATAGTCTGTTAATTCAACCATTCTTTTACCGATTTTTTATCGACTTTTATAAATGGAAGCGAATGGAAGTAGCTAGCACCTAGTCGACGTTTTGACCCTAAAATCGCTCAAAGACTTTTTCTCACAGAAGAAAAACGTCGATACTACGCCGTATCAAACTTACTACAACCTCACCGCGTTACAGACTGTTTACAATTTCTTCATTACTATTTCACGTGTATGGGCCAAATACTTATTTAGTCTATTCAACTATTACACACGATATCAATTATCAGGTAAGAGAGAATCATGACTCTGGAGTAGAGACAGTTGCATGATGGGCACCTTCACCCGCTTCGCAGACCTTGATTTCCCTTCCCCATTCACTATTTAAGATTTGTTTACCATTGATCCTTCTTTCGGGCTTGGGATCCAAGATGGAATAAATAACGTTTCTACAACGGGCTCTCTTCAAAGACTCTATCGGTTCATAACCAGATGCATCCTTTCTTTGCGAGAGATACTCTTGGAAAAAATCGTCCTTTTTCGGATCGGCCAACTTCCACAACTGTCGGCCTGTTCTCATTGCCATGTAGATAACACCACAAGCCCATATGTCGACGCCCCTAGGATCGAAAGAATGCTGGCTAAATTCTTCTGGGGCAATGTAGGGAGACGAGCCGCAAATGCCCTCGCTGTATTGGATATCATTTTCCCACGCCATTTTGAAGCATTCACCATTACCAAAATCGGTAATTTTCAAAACGCCATTTTGCGTCAAAAGAAGATTCTCTGGCTTTAAATCACGATGGCACACTCCCATATCATGCATGTAGTTGACACCTCTAATCAACTGCTTGAAGAAACAATCGGCTTCTGCATATTCGAGCTTGCCGGAAGCGATGATTAGCGTATACAAGTCCCCCCCAGAACAGAATTCCATGACCTCACAGTAGTCACCCTTGGCGTCTTTTAACAAGTCCAACGTATCTATGATGTTCAAATTTTTGAGTGATGATGAAATGCAAAATTCAGAAGTTAGCCTTCGGTTATACTTTTTATCCGACTCGTTCGGTCTTCGTTTGAATTCTTTGACCGCATATAGTATTTCTTCGGAAGGGTTATTTCCCACAACCTTTTTATGCGATACGCGTACCACCCCAAAAGACCCTCTACCAATCACTTCTTGGCATCTGCCGTATTTTTCAACAAAAGAACGGCAGTCATAATCTGAGATTCCAAGGGCAGGTCCGTGGTAAGGTGATGTATTATTTTTAACTTGATTAACCAATCCAGCAAAAAGAGTGGGTGGTTTATCATTTTGCTGTTGCGGTATTTGTGTTTGAGATTGTTGTGGTGTTTGCAAAATATTAGGCACTGCAGACTTGGCCTCATCACGTAACTTTTTAGACCCCAATAACCCTTTCAACATGTTAGAAAGTTTTTCCTGTCGCTTGGCCGATCTTAAATTATGCTCGTGAGAACCGTTTTCCAACATCCTAAACCGTGGTTTGCTAGTGGGAGTGGGACTAGGTGAAGACACACCTGAGTGCGGCTCTCTTTCTTTTTCTTTTATCGAATGAGTCTTGCCTTTGTAGGAAGATGAGCGAGATACTGACGACGATGGTTGTGCCGGCACCTTAGAACCGGTGCTGCCCGCTTTTTTGGTTGGATGACTAGCATTAGACGACGACCTTGACACTGGAGGAGATCGTATGTTCATGGAGCCAAGGGAAGTGATCGATTGCAAATTTGGATTGGACGTGGCACTGCCTTCATAGCTGGGCACAACTGGCGCCACCTGGGGCTGGGGATGGGCAATCACTGGTTCATCGGAAGACGCTACAGAATGGACAGGCGAGTTGATTCTGTTGTTGATGCTGGACGCCGTGCCAGGATCTGATCTAGGCGAGGCTCCCTGCAGTCGTACATCTATGGGCCCCCCTTGCAAGCCGCCATTCCCAGCGCTTTCGTTTGGTAATGGAGATACAAAATCGTTTTCTTGCATAGATAGCATCAAATCCTCATTGCTCGACGCCGGGCCCGCATCTCGCCCATTAATCCTGTTCACACCTCCGTCGCTGCCTCCATCGCTGCCGCCAGCCTGATTGTCGTCATCATTGGCCACTGCATCCAAATGATGGAGATTGGTTGACGAAACCCCGAAGAACTTCCCGAGTTTCGTTATCGTCTTCTTTGATTTCGAATCGCCCATGGATGAGCTTGAATATCTTTTTAAACCCCTTCTGCAGCTCTAATATCAAATAGTCGACCTATAATCTTATAATAGCATCAAGAAGCAAAGGAAAATTTTAGTAACATTCTAAAATGTCGCGAGCGTACCAGATGAATGTCGTGGTGGTTTGCGACATTTATCTGGTACAAACTTCCCCTTCTTTCCCTGGTTCGAATGATGGTTCCTACTTTTATATTAAATATCGTTTTACCCACTTGATACCGAAATTGTAAGGGCCAGGGGCACGAAATTCGGTTATTCGGCACTTAGCCGATGCCCTTCAGTATAAACATCATATCAACTCTTTTTTTATCTCTTCACACTTCGTACATATCAAGTAGATCAACCTTCCACCACGTGTGGAACCACGTTGATGCTGGAACAAGAGAGACGCTAAGGTTATCAGTTTCAGCATCACAACGGAAAGTATGCAAGTGCATTGTTCATGATAGATGGACTATAAGCTGGAATCGAAACGACTTTCAGAGATACTGCGAGGCAGCGAATGGGACAATTTTTGTATGCGAGATGCCCAATAAGAAAAGCTAAAAAACGGTTAGCCACAAAAATGTGCTTGTAATCAAGCATAAAGGCACCTTGGTATGCCGACATGTGGAGTAAAAGTAATCTATTGTGTTATGGTGTATCTGAGAGGAAGTTCGGGATTGGGACAGTCATATTCCGAAGATGGCATGCAGCTGCCCTGGTGCCGCAGGTATACGAAATGGTTGCAATGAACGGAAAACGGTCCACATGCTTGAATGGGCACAAAATTCAGTTCTGCTACAGGGTACATATATAGGCTCGAAGGCCCGGGACATGAAGCATTAAAGAAAAATAGTGACAACGATGCAGTGGATCATTTTCGCAGCCTTTTTCATGTTTGGCTGCTTAGGGCAACAGACAGCATTGACCAATGTTAACGTGTTTTTCGGCACCGAAGGTGGTGGTAATGTTTTCCCGGGATCCACAAGGCCCTTTGGGATGGTTAAGATGGGCATTGATGTGATTGACGCTTCGACGGGTGACGCATACTCCGGCTACGCCAAAGACGGAAAGATCACCGGATTCTCGATGATGCATGAAAGTGGGACTGGGGGAGCACCGGAATATGGAGTGGTTTCGCAGCTTCCGTTAGTAGGGGATATTGACTACTCTGTGGAAAGCAATGTGACCAGGTCATCGACAGACGATGGTCAAGTGGGCTACTACTCTTGTCAATTGACCAACGGGGTGAAAGTGGAACTTGGTGCTGCTGACAGATCCGGAATTTACGAGTACACCTTTCCACCTGGATCAGAGCCCAAAATTATGGTGAATGTATCGCACCACTTGACGGCTCCCTCGAGACCTTGGTGGACCCAATATTTTGTTAACGGATCTATTAAAATTGATAGCGAAAGCAGCGGATACCAGGGCCAGAGTACTATTGTAGGAGGCTGGGGAGACCAAGATCCTTGGACCATATATTTCTGTGGGGACTTTGAAAATTCACCTGCAAAAACCGAAACCTTTTTGAACGCTCAGTCAAACGACTCCCTTGGGGTTTCTACCAGCAGCAACGAGTCTATTGGGGCCGTTTTTACTTTTCCCTCCAATCAAACTACTATCAGAAGTAGGGTCGGAATTTCGTTCATCTCTTCACAAAAAGCTTGCGATAATATCAAGAATGATTTCAACGACTACAACCTCAACGGTACCGTCCTGGATACTCAAACTCTCTGGGATGATCAAGTTTTTGGTAAAGTAAGCACCAGTAACGAAAACCAAACTATCACAGATTTAATTTTTACTTCCCTCTATGGATCCCATTTGCTTCCCTCTAATAGGACAGGCGAGAATCCATACTGGAATTCGTCAGAACCTTACTATGATGATTGGTTCACTATTTGGGACACTTTCAGATGCTTGAATCCATTGTTCAACATATTGAACCCACAAAGGGGTGCGGAATTGATAAGAAGCTTGGTTGATATTTATAAGCATGATGGGTACACTCCAGATGGGAGATCGGCTAACCAAAACGGGAGAACGCAAGGGGGTAGCAATTCAGACATCCTTATGGCGGATGCTTACGTCAAGAATGTACATGATAACATTGACTGGGACGATGCGTTTGCAGCCATGGTGAAAAACGCAGAGGTTACTCCACCTTACTGGAGAGACAGTTTTGCACCCGATGCTTCTACCAAAGATGGAAGAGGAGGGCTTTCCGATTGGTTCAACTTTGGATATGTCTCTCGTAGCTATACCAGATCAGTCACGAGAACAATGGAGTTTTCTTACGACGATTATGCTCTTTCAGTGGTGGCTCAGGGTCTTGGGAACAGTACTGCTCATGAAAAATACTTGAAGAGGTCTTCCAATTGGCAAAACATTTGGAATTTCAATGCATCGTCATCTGAAGTTAGCTACACCGGATTTGTACAGCCCAGGTACTCTAATGGTTCATGGGCCTACGACAATTATGATCCTCTATCGTGTGGAAGTTGTTACTGGGGTGACGATGAATATGAGGGCAAGCCCGTAGAGTACGGGTGGGCTGTACCTCACGACGTGGAGACACTCGTGGACTTTGTCGGGGGGAACGACACCTTCATAGCTCGTCTCGACGATATGTTTGGTCTTCACGGCAAAGCGTTTGCTGATATCGGTAACGAGCCTAGCTTTCTTACTCCTTACCTCTACAATTACGTCAACGCCAACCACAGGACGGCAGAAACAGTCCGGTACTTAATCAACACAAAGTACTCTTTGTCGCCTTCAGGGCTACCAGGAAATTCGGATGCTGGCGCAATGCAGGCGTGGTTATTCTTTGGTCTAATCGGGATTTATCCTGTTGCAGGTACCACTACCTACCTTTTATCAGCCCCATTTCTCTCAGAAGTCACTTTGAGTTTGGAAGACAATAATAAGGTGTTTATTACTGCTTCCAACTTGAGCTCTGACAACATTTACGTCCAGTCTGTGCTTCTTAATGGTCAGCCGTGGAGCAAAAACTGGTTCAGTCATGATGATATCTTCAAAAACGGAGGCTCAATTCATTTTGAAATGGGTTCTTCTCCTCAATCTTGGGAGACTGGTGATGTACCCCCTAGCCCGGGCCATTTGAAATAGTTAGCTCTCTTTTATAGCTCTATATGCCTGCCATATCTTCGTCAATAAAAGTATTAGAGAATGGCTGTGAAATGAGTTTTCGGTTTTGTATCACTAGAGGGCCTTTATTATCTAACTTCACTATTATAACTGCTACAATAGTAGTATTTGGACCTTTAACACCAGAAATGAACAGTTTTGCTTATACGATCCTAGATTGGGTAGGTTTGGTTGGAGAAAAAGTACTCTTTTTACTTTTATCGCCATTGACCTATGTCATTTTTCCCTGCTTGACATTTTCATATTTGGTAGTTAAGCATACCATATTAATACCAATTTCAATTGTCATAAACATAGTATTCTATGGGCTTCTCTTACTCCCTTCGAAACCGGTGTTGTATGTACTTGAAATTGATGAACCGTCTCATGAAAACTTGAGACGGTTACTCCCTCATGTTCAGTTTTTCTTAACAACATTGCTACATTATTTAATGGTTGGGTTTATGGTTGGAGCGATAGTAGGGGTATTCACGGGGTTCAATCTTAAGATCATACAGTACATATTGACCACAGGCGATTCTGAGCCGGCTTTTGACCAAGGGATGAAAGTAAAGAGGCCTCATCAGTTTGCTTCTAATGATGAAACAAAGTCTCGACCAACCACAAGTGGTTCCGCGAGTTCTGCAATCAGAAGTAAACCTCCATCGTCAAACCATACGCTACTGGGGAGTGCAGGATCGGATGAGGGCATACTCACGCCAAAGGACTTTAGTTTGAATGTCAAGAACTTTCCAAGCGAGCAGTCTTCGGCCCAAAGCAATTATGCTTATGAGGACGACGACGGCTACGACTACACACTTGCGAACCTGAGGAAGGGCAAGGGCCGCCGGAGGCCCAGAAAGCCCACAGAGGGAGAAAAACAGACCAATCCTTATGTAATTTTAGAAGAAGCGTCGTCTGAAAATTCTGAAACAGACAAGAAGCAAACATTTAAAACGCCAACCAGCGAGCCCGAATCCGAATCAGAAACACCTATGAAGGGTAATAATCAGAACCCCGATGAAGTTTCGACGCCTACCGGCTCAGCAAACGAAAATGAGAGCGAAAACGACCATGACCATGAGACTACAAGTACTACTCGTAATGATTTGTTTTCAATGACTGGAAGGGACCTTGACTTGAGCACTTTGGCTTCCCACGTTACAGTGTCGGATCCTTTGAATGAAAAGCGTGAACAAGACAAGTAAGAGAAAGTTGCATCCAACTGGTTTCAATATGGTGATGCTTCCATATCGCGCTGCGATATATAATACGGCTCGCTTCCAATGCAGAATGTTATTCTCATCATCAGAAAATGAAGTCGTATAACCTGGATGATTTTAAAAATCAGATTTTCAAGTTTAGGTGTTCACCAGCTGTCAGCGCAGGGCCATATGCACCATCCGTTGCCGAAGAAAATGAAAAAATTGAAGACGTCGAAGTAAGGTATACACAGTTGCTAGACCGGGAAGAAGAGAGTGCGCCTCTTAAGAAAACCATTCGGTTCATTGATCCAAGAACTGGGAATGACGAAGATATCGCCTGGCCCAATGTTGTCATAATCGGCAACTTTGAAGCGTCTTCTAAAATAAGTGAGCTTGGTAGGCTTTTAATCAACTACCTTCGGGAAGCTGGAATTGTAAAGGCTACGTTAGATTCTGTCCCAATGGCCGGAAGGAGACTGACGGGAAGCAGAAGATACACTTGTGTGCTAATATTCCAAATGAAGCATGAACATCAGCGTTTCCAAGTTAGGCTAATATTAAAATACGATACTTCTGAACGCTCGGCTGCCAGTAATTCATTGTCTGACGAGGGCCTCGCTGAATACTTGAAGCAGAAAATAGTGTTTCAACGAGCGATTACCGATTTCGACGCTGGGTTCAATAAATTGAGGTTGCTACTGGTTAGTTGCTTTATCAATGACCTCGAGCTAGATATCTAACTACTCTTGATTCTCTTCGCTGGGCATTAAAATTATTTGACATATTGAACCTATCGGATCGATTTATTTACCTTGTGAAGCACCAGTACTTCTTTATATATATGTTTGTCATAACTACATTATAGCAAAGTACACTAATAAAGATATATGCAATTAACCAACTCTAAACTCTAGAGACCCTAGATACGAAGTAAAAAAAAAAAGCCACCGATGAATAATAGTCAACAAAAATTAGCAAAAAACTCAACAGGTATAAAATAAGTTATAAAAATTAACATAAATAAACGTGATATCATGAACTATTTATAAATAGTGATTATGGCAATTGAATAATGATGAATATGTTGTGATTTGAGGCTTGAAGGAAAGCAAGACCAGACTGAGAACTTGGAGCAAACATGGAAATTTTATCTTATTGATTATTGTTAAAGTAGTCAGAATAATAACTGCCAAACACATTCCAGTGAAACTTCACTAAAGTAGCTATCCTGTTAGCAATACTAGCCATTTCGGATGTGTTTTGGTTATCAGAAGGTATTGGTGTTGCTTCGTACGTAGTATTTATGACCTCCGTCAACAACTCTTTGAATATTTTATCTTCCATCAAACCATAAACATCCGACGCAGGCTGAATTTGCTTTATCAACCACCCATTGGTGAACTCAATCATTGAAGACGAGAGTTCACTAGTTTTACCGGTGAATGGATTAGTAACGGCGTCTTTCACTAATTGCAAAGCAATACTCTGAACATTTCTGGTCCATTTGACATTCCCGTTATCGTCCTTCACGATGGCCAATATCTCCTCTTGAACCTTGTTGATGTGAGAAGGTTTGAGGCACTCTGATCTGTAGCTCGCAGCCTGTGGATTATTGATAAGCAACTGCTTGTACAAGACAACACACAACTGCACACAAACTAATTGTCTTACATCAGCCCTCAACAAGACCAACCGAGTATGGTCAAATGCCAACGTAGAAGGAAACTCGGTGGCCATGTTACGACATGACAATAAATCAATGATGGATGAGATGAGCATAAACTTCATATTGTCTTCTGGTGCTTTAGCAGCAGGGAGGAAAGTTTGCAATTTGTCAGCCTTCTTATGGAACAGTTTGTAAAACCACTTTAACAGGTCGGTAATGTCGATCTTATTGTTTAATATTAATTGGTGAAAATAGTCTTTTTCAAAGTCCACTGCTGTTTCGACAAGCACCGGCCGCAAAATTCTAATCTGATGATTAGCAACATCCAACTTCATTGCTTCGAGGATCAGAAATATCATTCGCAAGCCTTGCACCAAGCTCTTGACTGAATTACCAGTGTAAGCAAATTCAAACTTACTTATCATTTCCGCGACCCACTGATCTCTCATTGGAGCGCAGTGGGATTTGAACACCTCACCAAGCCACTGGGAAAGAGAGACAAAGTCAAACGATCCATGAGACAACTGTTGGATGAGTAACTCGATATCCATCACGTCGTTCACCGACGACCGGTCTTTGTAAGGGAGAAGCGAAAGCAAAATGTCTCTGAGGGTGGTGAACAAAATCGGCAAACGGGATATCCTCACCGACTTGTCGGCAGGGGTGACAGCAAAAAACTGGCTGCACTCGCGTTCGATTTCACCCCAGTATTTGTCGATGATGCTCTTCTTTCTCTTACCCCGTTCGCCGTCAAGGTTAGGTCTGAACTGTAACTGGGGGTCAAACAAAATGTCGTGCCGCAACTGAGGGTTCTTCAATATCTCGTGCAAATCAATCTCCTTCAAGCTCTGCAAGTTGATAGGAGGCAAAGGGGGCACCGACGTATGCCCGATCTTGGGAAAATGTTGTAAATGCTGCATGTGTGGTGGTTTGGTGTAGTTAATTATCGGCAACGACCGCGACCGAAACTTCCTCACAAACTTAGGGGCCTTGCGCTTGTGGGGGTGGCCTAGTGGATGCCCGAGAGGGTGCCCGCTAGGGCACCCAAGCGGGTGCACATGCTGCTTGCTCCCTCCGGCGTGGACGCCGATGTTGTGTGTCCGAAGGTGTGGGTGGGTGCGGCCTATCGTCGGGTTGCGGTTCATGGGCTCCATCACCGGTATCTGCTTAGTTGTGGGTGACATGTTTTCATCCTTATTCATACCCAGTTCGAGTCTCACTCGTTTGTCGTCTTTACCGCCCGTGGTCTGGCTCTGCCCACTATTGCTCGATTTGTCAAAGAATACGGGTCGAAACTGCTCTTCTTTAAACACCTCCTGATTATCATTTTGATTATTTATCTGGGAGTTCATGGGTCTAGTATATTATGTGCTGCTTTCAAAACTTTGGCCGGTGATACCACTTCAAAAATTTCTATATTTAAGCAAATATCCACTAGAAACGGGTTATTAATCCTTGGAATTCTTTTATGTAATTTAATATGGGTAGCTCCTTTCGTGAAATTTTTTAAAAAAAGAATGGGCGCAACCTGCAAAAAGTCATGATGGCGGATTTTGCAGGTTAAGCCTGGCAGTTTCTTTTTTTCGCAGCCCGCTTAGGCCCGAACTGAAATTGGAGCCTGTTGTTTACGAGACACTGGGAATAACTATGCAGACAACGAATAAGAATTGCGTACGCAAGATGAATATGCTCAGGCCTATGCCCCCCTGTGCATGCGACGGTCTGGGTGGTGCGAATGGAGGACAGTATTGACGAAGTAACGGCGTTTGCAAGCGGATGGTGTAATGTTTTGTGCAGCGGAGGCTGGGGTCTGCGATGAGCGAACGATGAGTGACAAGATACTGGCGAATGACGAGCAAATGACTAGCGACGTCACTAATGACCCGAGGTGAGTGGCTGCCGCGCGCCGCGGGCAATGCACCGAAGCTGCGACCGAATGTCTTGGGCGCCACTGATGTCGCACCAGCCGCAGCGGGTGGCGGGGCGCCAGTGCGCATGTGCGGGAAACCACAAACAGCCACAAAGACTGCTGGTGGGGGGTCAGGCGCGGGCGGCCCCGACTTGTCGCCCTGACCGCCGCCCCGAGTCCCGGCAAGTGCCGGTGCCGGCCGGCACCGGCTTCGACCCGACCCACACCCCTGCACCAGCCGATCGGTACCCCCCGCGGACCATTACACAAAGCCCCCCGCGCATCTCCGTCACAAGATTACACAATAAACGACTCGTGGTGCCCTCTCCCTCTTGTTGTCTTTATATTGCTCGCCGGGGGACAATAGACCAGGGTTGCGGCCACCTCTTTATGTTATGCTATTGCCGACCCTTATTTGAGCCGTCCTTCTTGTGCTCCCTCCTTGTGCGCCCCCATATTTGCCGCCCCCCAAATTCCGCCTCTCTCCCATCTAACTGCCCCAAAAGCTCGTTATCCATCTATCAATCTCCCAATTGCTCTAACGAGATTGATTCTTTCGATGGTATCGATCTACAAAATATGTGCATACGCCTCGTATTTAGTTATGGTGATCCCGGCTGCAGTAGCCATCGCGGAATCCCATCGCTACCCATCGGTACCAGTGGCGACCCTCCTGACGTTGCAATGGCGGCCCGGTGATTTTACCGTAATTTAATTGTGCCGGTACCACATGTAGCGCGAGCGACCTCCCCCCAGGGTGCCTAACACCCATAGCCGCGTCCCCCCCATGCGCATCATTTTTACGCACACTCTCGCCCATTACACCACCACCGGCGCATCGGCGGCTCACCGCAAAATCGCCCATGCGCACAAGCGTAAATCAACCACAAAATAACACCGATCAAAGGGCGCACGTGATCTGGAGCCCATCTGGCGCTTCCGGTTCACACCAGGATTTTATATGATTAGTAGGTAATACGGAGCCATTCGACTTCTTTCCACAGGAGGACACCTAAAGCACATAGTATGGACACCAAAAGCGAGGAAATAGTGCCAGCGGGCGTGTCCAAGCAGGAGAGCTTTGGCAGGGAAATCGGGCAGTCCAAATCTGGGACCCCGATAGGCAGTGGCCCCGCGGGACCCAAAACGCAGACCATCTTTATCCATAAGCTCTACGACATGTTGGAAGACGAAAAAATCGGGCATTTGATCTGGTGGTCGGCCACACGAGACTCGTTCTGTGTTTTGCCGGGCGAGGAGTTCTCGCGTGTGCTCGCGCAGTATTTCAAGCACACCAACATAGCGTCGTTTATTCGACAGTTGAACATGTACGGATTCCACAAGGTGAACGACCAGGGCCAGAGCGACGGGGAGGCTGGGGCGCGGTGGGAGTTCCGGCATCTGGCGAATCAATTTCGCCAGGGAGATATCGATAGCTTGCGGTTGATCAAGCGGCGTTCGTCGAAGAACGTGGCGCACACGAGGGAAACGGGGGCCGCCAGAAGCGTGGAGGATGAGGCGGTGGACGTGAGAGACCGGGATGGGTCGCAGCCCCCGCGGGGCGCCACCCCGAGCGAGCAGCAGCAGCAGTATCACCAGATTTTGCAGCAGAAACAGCAGGACCAGATCCCGCAGCCTCCTCCTCAGCATATACGGCATATGTCGCAGCAGCCGGTGCTACCGCAACAGGATCCGGCTGGCTCTCCCCAGATGTTGCCGGCCGCGCCACATCTGCCGTCGTGGTACGTACGCCACCACCTAGTGGTTGATAAGCCCCTCGACCTCAAGTTGACTGAAATCACGGGTGAGTACTTCAACTTGCGGCTGGATTATATGAATTTACAGGGCCAATTTGAACGCATGTTCAACGAACAGAAAAAAAGCCAATTTGATTTGATTCAGTTGGTAGAAATATTGCAGCGCTATCCGTCAGTGCAATCCGACGATTCCTGCAAGAAACTCGATTATGAGCTTGCAAATTTTAAGCATCTTTTACTCAACAAGTTCAACAACTTTCAAATGACGTTTCATCAACCTCCGGCCCACCATCAAGCACAGGCCCAAAACCCTATTCCTCCTCATGCATATACCCCAAATCCTCAATATGGATCACATCCTCAGGAACTTAGGCCTCAAACAAGCCCGGGCAGTTCGGACGGCATGCACACTAGAAATAACTCACATATGCTAGCCTCTGAGGTTACCGATAGCCCTGTCCCTCTCGAACTTAAAGCATTTCCTGCAAAACCGGTCGCCCCAGTGTCATTCCTGGAAAAACCCAATAATACCATACATACACCCCATTCTTCAGACGTGCGAAAAAGGAGCTTTCAGCAGTACCCTTTTCCCAATATGTCTTCTGATCCACGCCAATGTGAGCCCCCAACTCCAGACAAATTCAACCCGTCCCTTAATCCAAGAACGTCCATGAACTCAAGCCGTCCTTACGAGCAGAGAGCCCCTGAGCTTTTAACTCCAAACTCAACCCTGTCATTACCAAGGCTCTCTCAGGTAACCTCGTCCACCTCGTCATACTCGGCAACAAACACAAACGAATCGCAACCCAAGGTGAAACAGTTACCATCTGTCTCGGAGTTGGATATGCTGATCAAAAGTGGAGGCATGCCTTTATACAATGTTCTTAAGTCATATGGTAACTCAAGAAGGCCCAGTGCTTCAGAGGAGAGTGACCGGAAACGAAAAGCTTGAATTTTTAGAACACCGCCTGCCATTTTCCATATCACACAGGTAATTTGCGCAGTCAGAAAATACATATATTTCATATTTTGCAAACCATGTACTTTGATTATTTTTAACCTATGTCTTGACTTTCAGTCAAAAAGTCTGACAGTTATTTGGATGTATTTTTCCGACTTGATTGATCATGATCTCGGGATTTCCGATGTGGAATGATCCATTCTCCCTTTTTTTGGGAGTCTTCGGTACTACAGCCAAATTAGTAACATTTTTTCTCCTGGCATTCCTACTACTAGCATATCGAGACCAGAAAGCCCCCAGCTGCCTCGTTTTGATGTAAATATTGCAGCTTTCAATAGCTAATCATTGGGCGTGCATATAGTACACACCTCTATTTTGATTCCATGTTTATTAGTAAACTCAGCTTATTGGCATAACTTGTGTTTCACCATCATGGTCACAGTAAACAAGACGTCGTATCCTAGGAGCAGGTTCAAAAAAGCATTGCGGTCCAGAACGACGTTCAAGTTCAAAAACGACGAATGTGACGTGCTACTATACCTAGTTTATATCGATTATATAAATAAACTATTACAGAAAGGGCGCTCTATACAAGAAACTTCGGGAAGCTCAGATATCTCTTTAGAACATTTGGAAGATGCCAACAATGATGTGATGATGCATTATAGGGGTTAGCATGTCGTGAAGGCTTAAGAAAAAATAGGGGCCTCAGGACTGGGAAATAGCGTATGCTAGGCAAGGCAAATTTATTACCAGGCTTGCAATTATGTAGCACGATGATGAAGTGTTCATCGGATAAATACAAGTCTATCTAAATTATATACAGCTTAAAAAACACTATTTGGGTTTTTTAAAGATTCAATCATTTTGATGGCATTATGAGGGTTTCTCTTATTGTAAACAAAGAGTCCCTGCAATTGAGCAGTGCTTACATTTTTGACTTCCAACTTCTTGTATTTGTCTAAGAATTCGTTGCACAAGTCGTACTCGTTCTCATAAAACCTCAAAAACATTTTTTTAACTTGATGCTCGGTAGCATTGTCGATCATCACTTTGAAATCGACTCTGCCGGGTCTTAACAAGGCGGGATCTAAAGTTTCAGGATGGTTAGTGGTCATGAAAGTAATGCATTCTTCTGCACTAGCCACGCCATCCAAAGCATTCAACAACCCTGAAAATGTTACCCCTGAAGTGTAGCCACTGTCATCTGACTGCTCTCTTTTGTTGAACGCCGCATCCACGTCTTCCAACAACAATATCGACCTTTCTGGGATATGGTTCATCAAATGGTTTAGCCTGTCGTCTGTCAAATTGTTTTCCGACAAATTGAGAATGCAAATATTATAATCAAGCTCTCCTGCTAATGCCTGAATAAAAGAAGTTTTACCACTTCCTGGGGGTCCATATAATAGGTACCCTCTCCTATAAGGTATTCCTCTCTTGTGATACCAATTGCCACTACCTAGAAAGTCTTTCACATCCTCAAGTATGGCTTCTCCAACCCCGTCGTCAAGAATAACCGAACCTAGCATCCTCTTTTTCCGTGGTTGGCCAAAAGGTCTCCACTCGGGGCCCCACGAAGTGAAAAGCACAGTCTTCCCTTCACGCACCTTCAAGGCCAACTTCTTCGCCTCCCCAAGCAAGTCTGGAAACAAATGCTTATCTCTGTACAATGTAGTCAAGGTCACAGTTTCAAACGGAGTGCCGCTGGTCATGTCCAATAGCTTGCCCGACCTCTCACGGTTTACAAGCATATATGCCCCCTTATATTTGATTAAGTGCTTACCTGGTCCAGGAACTAACGAAAACTTCGTAGTTATGGCCCCATTGTCGTGCTGCACGTAGTTGGTTTCCACTGACAAGTGTCTTGAGCTCCGCTGCTTGTACTGAGACATCCATTCCAAAAACCACAAGTACGACTTGTCTTTAGAAGGAATTTCCAAATCTACCAACAATTGTCGGTAGACAAATCCGGATGAAGAAATGATACCTCTTCTTGCCACCGCTAGAGACGTACCCAAAAGCATAAGACCTCCACCCGCAGCAAAGTACGGATTGTTGACCACAACCTCATTGAACGCCAGCTTTGCCATTCCAGAGTACGACCCATCGGAATTTTGCCTGATTTTTTCAAAATCAAATGAAGGCTGGGCTTGTGCCATGTTCCTCTATAGCAACTAGTTACCTATATCAGCCCAACTCACTAAAAGCTTGTAAAGAAGCTATTAAGAGTTTTATAGAAAAATCGGTTTTGCTGATTTTGTGCAACTTGTGCTTTTCTATTTCTTCCTTGGCCCTCTTTTGATTAGTATAGTCGTTTGCCTTAAGTATAGGTATCAAGTGGAGACAAACGATCAATAATGGTGCAAACCAGTGAGGAACAGGAGAAGAATTTGAAACTGGCGGTCAAATTGCCTTCCGAAGCCGAAAAGTTGGGGCAAGAAGCGGGAGTTCAAGTTTCCCAAACGACCGATGAAAACAATCCAGACCTTAATTTCAAGAGTAACAATCCATTCTTATCAGATTCTACCGAAACACCTCCCCTGCTTACGCAGACATCGATTTCACGGGAAGAGTTGATCAAGTTCCCGTTTAAAACGTTGAACCGAATCTTGGATGATGTACGTTGGACAATCTCATACAAACTACACTGCGCTGATAAGAAAACGTCGTCATTATTGAGCAGCAGACCCATTACGTATTCGCATGAGTTGGCGCATATAGCTGCTCTGGACTCGCTGTTTGCAAATTACGAGATGCTTATTCTCAACAACATTTTGGATTACGCTCCTTCAATAGAAAAATTTCGCTTACATGACAAGAGCCAAACGTTGACATTGATCAGAGGATTGATTGCAACGCACGATGAGGTCAACCATTTCCGGCTCTGTATCTTGGAAAATGACATTTCTGCGTCACTTGCGCACCCTATTGACAAGCACGAATACCATTCTATACCCAAAGATCTCATATCAGCAGATGACCTAGAATCCATTTTGAGCAAGACGGAATCGCCACAGTACCCAGAAAATCTTATAGATGATGCATATTTCAAGAGTCTTAATAGTTCGGCGAACCACATTTTGAGAGTGTCGGTATTTACCCAAGAATTTTCTCGCGAGGACCTCGTGCCTCTATATGATCAAGAACTCATCAAGAAGAGGTATCTTGAGGAAATACAAAAGCACCCTGATTCCAACTTATCACCTGAAACTATTCCTAGGCTGGTTCATTGCTTCAAGACTTTGATTAAAGTATTAAAAGGCCCCGTTTTACTTCCACCCGGAGAATCAATAAAGACCATAAACATAAACAATTCTTCTTTGAATTCTCAGCTTGATATACAATTACTTTTTGGAAAGCTTCTGTTTACCGTTAAAGAGGATGAATTAATTCCCCCGGATGTCACTTCCAAACCATTCTTACGCGAGTCCTATATTAGAAAGATTCAAGAAATTATTTACTTCGCCAGAAAACACGGTCACCAGCCAAATGAATTTAGTTCTACGTACTCATTCAACGATAGTCTTTCATTAGTCTATCGCACTTTTGATGAATATGACCGTCATGGCTGCCAGACGTTGGGAAGAGGCGATAATTCAAATCAATTACCATTTTGCATCAACTTAAGTATCTGTACGTTTTTTCAGGATGAGTTGATAATCAAGTGCTTTGAAAATACCACCAAGTCTGATCCATCTAATAAGATGCATTACGTTGATTCATTAAAAAACGTTATCAATTTCAGGACAACCCTGAATTCAACAAGCAGCAAATTAAGAACATACTACACAAATCTAGCACAAAAGGGCGACCTAATAGGGTACAGTGATTATGAGAACGCATTGAAAGCGTTGGGAATTGAAGCAGGCTCTTTAACGGACCAAGTTGATGACGAGTTCATTATAACCATGTACGAAACTTCATTTAAGAATGACCCGAAAAATTATACTTATTTCAATAATTTGTTGAAAACCATCGCAAAAGTCAGGAACAGTAAATATATCTGTGACTTTCTATCTAAAGAAATTGTACCCTTGAGTATAGCAATCGATGAATTAAATATTGAAGAGCTCACTGAAGATGAAGTTGTTATTACAGCCTATGAATTTAGGATGGACGATGTTTTAACGGCCAATGGCTTCAACCCTACTTTGAATGAAGTCACATTTTTGAACAAAGCTTTATTATCCGTCGCAGTGCATAGAAAGAGCTATTTATTGATGAATTATATCGAAGTTAAGATACCGAATGTAATGGGAATGGGAGAAAAATACTCATTCACGGATGCTTTAGAAATATTGGACTGTACTTTGGACGCTAACGACTTTGAAATCATTACTAAATTCCAAAACAAACTTTCGTACGCTTCAGAGGCTAGCGATATCAGAGTACTAAGGCAATGTCTCAAAGTAGTGGCGCACGAAAGGAGTTCGAAAATATTGTCTAGTTTCCTTGCTACAGGGAAAGTAGACTCTTCTTTGTTGCCTGCTGAAAATTGGCCTGCAGGATTGGACAATATTGGTAATACTTGTTACTTAAATTCATTATTGCAGTATTACTTCTGCATCAAACCATTGAGAGATGTCATTTTGTCTTTTAATGAATACGACGTAGATTTTAGCAAGTACGAAGATCGCAAGATTGGAGGAAGAAAAGTCGAGGATACGGAGCTTCAGAGGTCGAACCAGTTTATCTATCATTTGAGAAACTTATTCAATAATATGATATTCACTGATAGGCGATGTGTTCAACCAAGCAAAGAATTAGCATATTTGTCATTTTTGCCGTTATCGCAGCCTGTGACATTCAAAAAAGAAGAAACTTCTTCAGAGTTCCAAGAGGATGTTGTGGAAATATTGGATGATCAAGAGATAGAAGATACTAGAAAAGAGTCACCCATACTTATCTCGTCTGAATCGCCAAAAAGCAAAGACGAGGTTGAAATTATAGATGAAGACTCTACGCTCAAAAATGACGTCGGAACGGCGTATGATTCTTCCGGTGACATTTCCACACCTACTAAATCTGACTCCAGTAGTTCGAATAACCTTGGTAACAGTCCGGAAATCTTGCCCATAAGCACGGATCAGATTGAGAGCACAATTGAGGTTGGAAGACAGCAAGATGTCACTGAATGTATTGAAAATGTCATTTTCCAAATAGAGACAGCCTTGGGGCCTGAAATTTTGGAGAGTGACAAAGAGCAATATGATATAATCAAAAAGCTTTTCTATGGAAAGACGAAACAAACCATCACTCCGTTAAACTCGAACGAAAAACCAAGAATTTCGTTGGAAAGGTTTTTTAGTTTAATCATAAATGTGAGCGACCATCCAAAGGATATTTACGATTCTTTGGATAATTACTTCAGTGAGGACATAGTCAAATTGGATGGGGGGTTGGTGAAGAAGTCCCTTACCATCAGCGAAATGCCAGAGGTGCTACAATTTCACGTACAACGAGTACTCTTTGACAGGGAGAAATTGATGGCCTATAAATCACTAGAGCCCATTCCCTTTGGCGAAAAAATATATCTTGATCGTTATCTAGATACCGAAGATGAGGAGCTCTTACGAAAGCGGGCTGAGGTATTTCAATGGAAGTCTGAGATTAGACAACTCAAGGACAAAAAGGATGAGCTTCTTCGTGTCGACGGGACCACCAATTTGTCAATCATGGATTCCTTGATTGCCACCAAAAAGTTTCTCGAAGGAAAGGTCATAACCCACGATAGGTTGAGCATTAAGCCTGATACCCTTCTTGTGATCCAGGAAGAAATTGATAATTTGAAACAACAGCTACAAAATATAGAAAACGATTTGAAGACTCTCACAGAAAAAGTCTCTCATCAATTCGATTCCTACACTAAAGTTGGATACTCAATATTCGCCATCTTCATTCATAGGGGCGAAGCCAGTTATGGTCATTATTGGGTTTACATCAAGGATCCGCATAAAAACCTCTTCAGAAAGTACAATGATGAGACTATCACTGAGGTACCTGCGTCTGAAGTGTTCAATTTTGTTGAGGGAAACACCGCTACTCCTTATTACATTGTGTATGTCAAGGACACTTTGAAGCAGCAATACATTGAACCTCTTAAACGAGTCATCAACAAGTGTTAGAGTAAATAGTGCATTTATGCTTAGCGATATATAAAACTGTACGACATTTTTATATTGTCTTATCAGAAGCTACCATCATTTTCTTTGCCTAACTCTAACATCTTAGTATAATAATAGGGATAGGGACGAGAGTTAGCAAACAAGGTCCCTAGATAGTTGTGTTGAGGTAATTCTGTTTAGAAATGAAGTTAAGAATTGCAATTGAACTATCAGTTAGCTTTCTTGCTCTTGCTCCTGAGATTGTTCGAGCTACCAGCAATAATGGTAACGATGGTTTATACAACTCGTTTGACAAAATAAAACGAGAGGCAGTATATAATGATGTGTTTGATGTTAGGCAGGGGCTACTAAAGCAAGAAATAGAAGAAGATGGGGCTGATAAATGCCCGCCATGTTTCAACTGTAACTTGCCCAATTTCGAGTGTACGCAGTTTTCTCCGTGTAACCCCTTCACAGGTATGTGTGAATGCAGAGACGGATATGGAGGCATGGATTGCTCCGAGCCGTTGTGTGGCTCGCTAGCAGATGGTAATAAAAATAGACCTGTCAGAGATGCAAACGAGTCTTGCTCCTGTAAAACTGGGTGGGATGGAATAAACTGTAATATGTGTGTTGATGACAAGTCCTGTGATGCATTTATGCCTGAGGGCTTGAAGGGAACTTGCTACAAATCTGGCATTGTGGTCAAAAAGTTTCATCAGATGTGTGATGTAACTAATCGGAAGATTATCTCCATCCTAAAAGGTAAGAAGCCACAAGCCACTTTCAGCTGCAATAAAACGTCTGCGGTTTGTGACTTCCAGTTTTGGATTGATCAGAAGGAATCATTTTACTGTAACCTCGACAAATGCGATTTTCAGTATGACTTGAAGGCTAATACTACTCATTACAAGTGCGAGAATGTTGCATGCAAATGTCTTCCAGATAGGATGCTATGCGGTGAAGCTGGCTCAATTGACATTTCTGAATTCTTGACCGAAACCATACGGGGGCCGGGGGATTTTACTTGTGACATCAGAGAAAAGAAGTGTCGTTTTTCTGAACCAAGTATGAACGACTTAATCAGTTCTGTATTTGGAGACCCTTTCATTACATTAAAATGTAAATCCGGTGAGTGTATACATAAAAGTGAGATTCCTGGGTACGATTTGCCGGACAAAAGTAAAGTCACTTTAAGCAACTTGGTAATGATTGTAGGGGTCGCGTTCTTGTGTGGATTGATAATAGTTACGTCGATCTATAACATTGGCAAAACTCCGCTATTTAAAAAGAGCAATATTGATAATTATAACACTGAAGATGGCGAGTTTAATGCCTTGAGCGAGAATTATACGCCTACAAATATATCCTTTGAAAATATTAGCTATGAAGTTAAGGGCGGGCAGCAGGTGTTGAACAACGTTTTTGGATTGGTGAAACCGCGGGAGTGTCTTGCAATTATGGGAGGCTCTGGTGCCGGTAAGACGACTTTGTTGGATATTTTAGCAGGGAAGAATAAAGATGGCAAAGTCTCTGGACAAATTCGTATCAATGGCAATATATTAGATCAAAAAGACTATAAAAAGATTGTTGGATTTGTCGATCAAGAAGACCAGCTCATATCTACTTTGACAGTTTACGAAACTGTTTTAAACAGTGCCTTGCTTAGATTACCAAGGAATATGAGTTTGCGTGCGAAAGAGACCCGCGTTGTTGAGGTTCTCAATGAACTAAGAATATTGGCAATCAAGGATAGGATTATCGGGTCAGACTTCAAGAGAGGCATCTCTGGAGGTGAAAAAAGAAGGGTCTCAATTGCTTGTGAATTGGTTACCTCACCATCAATTTTATTTTTGGATGAGCCTACCTCTGGTTTAGATTCCTACAATGCGAGAAACGTTATTGAGTCCTTGGTAAAGTTATCACGAGATTTTGAAAGAACAATAATCTTCACTATTCACCAACCCAGAAGTAATATCGTTTCACTATTTGATAAATTGCTCCTCTTGAGTGAAGGTGACCTAGTGTATTCAGGCGAAATGATCAAGTGCAACGACTTTTTCTCGAAAAATGGTTACAAATGCCCCCTTGGATACAATATAGCCGATTATTTGATTGATATCACTGTTGATCATAAGAAAGTGTTGAAGTTAGAAGATTCCAAATCCAGGAGTGGCCAAGGGGCAGATATCGGGGCGGATCTTGAGAACTTGCCAGGTCTTGCAGATACTAATACAGTAGATGTCCACCAACAATTTGTGCATTCTGATTCAACGGACGTAGACACTACAAGAGAATGGGAACATTTTGCCGTCCATAGGGATGAATATAATTATAGCAAGGTACCCCCGAAATCGAGTAAATCTGGCGAGCGGGCAACTTATGTGCAAATCAAGAATAAGCTACCCAAGATCTTCAATGAATCCGTGTTAGCTATTGAGTTAAAGCAAGAAATCAGTGAATACAAGGCGGTTCCAACGCAAATAGAATTCAAGAAACAGTACAAAAAAGCTAGTTTTGCTGATCAATTGCTAATTTTATCTTCAAGAACGTTCAAAAATCTATACAGAAATCCAAAATTACTTTTAAGCCATTATATTATATCGTTAGCAATGGGAGGTTTCTGTGGTTATTTATATTATGATGTGAAGAATGATATAAGTGGGTTTCAAAATAGGTTGGGATTGTTTTTCTTCATCTTGGCTCTATTTGGCTTTTCGGCATTGACTGAGTTGCACTCTTTCTCGACGGAAAGAATAATATTTATTCGTGAAAGGGCCAATAACTACTATCATCCGTTGAGTTATTATTTGAGTAAAGTTGTATGTGACATCCTTCCATTGAGAGTGTTCCCTCCAATAATCTTGATTAGTATTTTGTATCCATTGGTCGGACTCACTATGGAGGGTAACGGATTTTTGAAAACAATACTAGTATTGGTGCTTTTCAATATCTCGATTGCTACAGAGGTTTTGATTGTTGGAATACTACTCAAGGAACCGGGCACCTCTACTATGGTTGGCGTATTGGTACTATTGTTTTCTTTACTCTTTGCCGGCTTATTCATAAATAGCGAGGATTTGGCGGCGCAGATAAAGTGGCTAGAATGGATTTCTATCTTCCATTATGCATATGAAGCCTTATCCATCAATGAAGTCAAAGATTTGATTTTGAGAGAAAAGAAGTACGGATTGTCCATTGAAGTCCCCGGTGCCGTTATCTTGACAACTTTTGGCTTTGACGTGTCTGCTTTTTGGAAAGATGTTACTTCTCTAGCTATTTGTATTGGTGCTTTCCTAATTCTTGGATATGTGTTCTTGCATTACCTCATGGTTGAAAAACGATGATATTTAGACCTTATAGATACATCATAGCTAAGTGCAAAATTACACTATGTCCAGTTGATCATCACAGATGTAGGTATGGCATAGATCAAAAGCTAACACAAGTTATGCTACATTTATTTTAGAAAAGCCGTACTTGATGTAGCTCTAAATAAGCTACTGCAATGTCGCTGATTATGCACATAAAAGCTGAAAGTAGATACTAATTGTGCCAATACAGTTTACAATTCGGTAGTGCCGCAGGTACCCTTGATGGAAGTCCAGCCGAATAGACAAAATGGAACTAAAGCTTAGCTGATTATGGCGGTCTTATTAATTGTGTAAAAAGGGCCGTTCGGTTTGAAATACGTCGAAGAACCAAACTAGGCATAACTAAAAAAGTAATATACATTTTTTAATATGACTCGCTTTATTATTTCTGCTTAGATGTAAGCCCCTGCGGCAACGAACCATCCGTGCTTAAGTTTAATATTATAATTTGATTAACTGTAGCTAAAACCTAAATGCATTAAAAGAGCGTGGCGTAGAAGAAATCAAAAAAAAATCAACATGATAACCAATTATTGAGTCGAAAAGAATTCATGAAAAGTCATGCGGAGGAGGTGCAACGAAAACGCCTAATCAGAGATGAAAGTAGCCTCGTTAAAGCCAACACCCGACTCCTCGTCTTTTCCATTGACGGCGATGTGCATGTCATTACTGTACTGATAAATAAAGGGCTTAGTACCAGCAACACCGCTCACGATATTTTTCACGAATTGGGGGATTTCTGCCATAACATCGACCCTTTCGATCAAGTGTTTCAAATTCCCACTCACTTTGGCGACAACCATTGAGTTGTTCTCATCCACGCCATCGAAGTTGAAGGTGATAGATTTTGGAACAGGCCACCCGACTTCGTCAACCTCGGGGTTTTCATGCACCACGTCGTTATTGATCGAACAGGATAAAATTTTATCATTGGATGTTAAAATCGCCACATTCACCTTGGTGTTAGCATATGACCTTGGGGTGGTGAATTCCATCTGAACGGCACTGAAGTTTTCCGACTGAAAGTTTAAGAAATTCCAGCTCTTGGCCGCGTGGTGGGGTTTCATGCCCTGCAATGCCATCACAAACATGGTCAAGCCATCGATATCGATGACTCGGTCCCCCGACTTGACGGACCCCTTCACCGAGCATCTTGGCCAGAACAAGTGGCGCATCGACCCCCAAGGGTTTTGCAAGTCATCCCCGTAGTAGGTGGTGCCGTCTTTACCAAAAATGACCCCCGGAACCAACCGCTCCATTGTCAATTCCACAATCGAGTCCTTGTTCACGGCCGACTTCAACACGTACTGCTTGTTGTCCTTGCTCAACTCAATGGACAAGTTGTTGGCGTAGAAATTGGACCCCTCGCACCGGAACTCCTCCAACTTGGTCGAAGTCCAGATATTGCTCTCCTTGGGGCCGTTTGGGTCGAAAAACCGGAACGTAAACTGCGCAGTGGTGTGGACTCCCATCACGTTGGAGTGGATAACCTGGGCAAACCCGACATGGCCCGTTTTCAAGGACGTAAAGTAGAACGTCTGCGTCTCGACGTTGGTGAAAGCGGGACGCTTCCACCCAAAGTCCTCGATGGTTGTCTCGCGATAGCACTTGGCCTCGTCCTTGATAGTACTGGTGACCGGATGGATGGCGCCGCTGCCGTATTCGGGCTCCGCTGTGCCTGCCACCGCCGAAAGTCCTGATTGTACCCACTTGAGCATGTTGAAATCGCTAAAATTGTGTGTTCTCTGACCGGAGATGGATGTATTTAACGTCAGAAACACCAAAACTCCACCAAACCACCATCATATAGCCTGATTCCGCTGATAGTGAACATCGCAACCGAAGACCTGCTTACGTAACACTCACCAGAATATTATGTAAACAGTAACATACATCCATACACCAGTGATTATGGCTCTGGCCCGACTGTACACCCATACACCTATAGTGGCAGAGCAATCGCACCGTCCCATCCGCCCTCTGTATAATAGTAGTTAGGAGTAGTGGTGGTGGTGGTGATGGTAATGGTGATGGATCATACGACAACCCAGCCGCATTGGGCCACACTAGGCCACACTGGGCCACAGGAGATAAACAAGCTAGGGGCATCGCTGAGGTCCTCAGCTGGCTAGCCCATTACGTCGGTTGGGGCCGTTCTGGATCGCCGATGGTCACTGAAAGAGAACAGCGGGTCTATTATTAGATCCAAGCAACAAATAGCCCTTTCGTTGGTAGCAATCCTGTGAGCAACAACCGTTTCCGGCAAATGGCATGTTTCCCGATTCGGCAAAACGGTTCCGGAAATGCGAGCACGGGCACATAACGATTCGATGCCTGGCGGCGAAATGAATATCAGGACAACCAGAATAACCAGATGTACCAGGGGGATAATAGACGAATATCCAGGAAAATAGCCAAGCAAATAGCCAGACAAACATCCACGGGGCTTTATAACAGACTTTGGCCAGCTGTGGAGGGTGAATTTAGTGTAGTTTAATTGTGGTCAACTGTAGTAAGAGTAGTAGTATGCCTTGTGCTCGAAAATGAGTGGACGAATCAGACTATACTATTTATTAGTATACGTGTAGTACAATAGTCTATACTATGCTCTGTATTAAATCTGTATTAAACCCTGTATTAAACTCTGTACTATTCTCTATACTATACTCTATACTACTTTACTATACTCGACACTATACTATACACTAAGTTTTACCATATAGTATAGTCTATACTCTATAGTCTATACTATATGGTCTACAGTCGATAGTCTACAGTCTATACTACGCTCTTTTCCATACTCTTCCACCACGCTAAATCACAGAATACTAGACTATTCTACTACACTACATTTCCGTATACTACACCTTTATACCAGGACACTATTCTAGTTCTCTGTCTACACTATACTACTACATTACTACTACACTATATTACTACATTTATACTACACTATACTACTCACTAGTCTATACTACTCACCACTGTATATTACTCTATCTAGTCTATACTACTCACCACTGTATATTACTCTATCTAGTCTATACTACTACATTACTACAGTTTGCCCTCTTCTTAGTCTGCTCTGCCCGTTTCGGCTACAATCCCTCGTATTCTCTGCGCTTTTCTCTGCACCTTTATACTCTCAACCATAACCTTTTTGTTGCTTGACTACAGTCCTGGGTCTATATTCGTCTCGCCGTCCTCCTTACTCCTTCGCCGTGCCCATCTCTTGTCTACATTCGCCTCCTCCGTCTACGGCCGCTCCTCTACTCGTCCTTGCTCTCGTATGTCTGCTGCACTCGTACTGTATATGCTTACGATACCTCTGTTTACGGTAAGTGGGACACATCCGTGCTTCAGAGGTGGTTACAAACGTGCAATGTACAATGTACAAAGGCGTAAAGGTGATTACAAAAAAATAGTTTGAATGTACTGGGCTGATTAGGTGAAAAATTCCCTTCTAGACAAATCAACCTTAGGTGTCAAAACTAGTCATATTGGATTTTCTTTATTTGTTTTAAGGCTCAGTGGCTCAACCGGTACCCATAGCATAGTATAGACTACATCTACCCACCACTTCAATTTGAAGCCGTTTTGCTGTTCTGATGGTACCGAAAATTTCCATTTTGTACCGGCCCCCACATAATTATGACCCAACCTCGATTTCCATCAGCCTCAATGCCGAAATCATTAACCAGTTCAAGGGATGCTTGGCCCGTGGTGTCAAACCAAAACTAGTGGTCAAAGATGGCCTGTTTGTATGTATTTGACTGTTGTGGTGAAAAAAAAAACTTTTGGTTCGGAACAAACCCCGAAGGTACTAACATATCCAGTCGATCAAAATAGCCGATGATGTGGTGTTCCCGTGCACCAAAGTGCCCGACAAGCCCACTCTTGATATCTACACCGCCGTCGGTGGCCTGTATGAGTTCAGCGGCCGCGTAGACACCAAATTGGCGGTGGTGACGGACCCCCGTCATGCCGAGGACCAATTGAAAAGAATTCCAAACCAACCCGCCAAAAGGGACCCCATTGATACAAAGGACGCCCGGACTCGGGCTGACAATGCAGTGGTGCCTGCGGCATCACCGCATCCTAGCACAGCCCCAGCTACACCTCAAAACTCGAACTCTAACCCGTACGAAGTGGCCCTCGAAGATTCAAAGCATGATGTGGTGTTCAAGCTCATATCGTTGATTGCATTGGGTCCCATTACCAAGGATAACATTTCGGACAGGACTCGCATACCTGACCGGGACTTACAACCGCTACTAGCAAACTATGCACAGATATACGACCCCAACGACAGTTTCATCAGCAATGATTCATTTCCGGTATGTGACCCGCTCACCAAGGATGGCAACGGCTACGTATTGAAGGATAAATCTTACAAGGAACTACGGCCCTGGGAGTGGCTGGGCTACTCTCCTAGAGAACGGTCTATGATTATCGATAACGTTCACAATGCATTGACACGATTGGGATATCTGGAAACACACCCGTTGAGAAAGAAGGTTACGGACGACTCCCACAGCGGCCCCCAAGCACTCCAAAAGAAGTCGTCGCTTGGTGGAGGCATCCTCGTTAGCAAAACGAAAAAGACACCCTTCAAACGAGCCCAAACTGAGTCCCCGAACCTTCCACCGCAAGGGTTTGGCACCACCAAAGCCCTAGAAAAACCTAAAAGCAAGTCACCTCTTAAGCAACCCGCTAAAAGAAAGCTATCTTCGTCGTCTTCTTCGTCCGAAGACGATAGGCTGGCCAAAAAGAAAAAGCAAGACCCCGAACAGCATGCATCTCCCTCCTCGTCGATCAACGAAGACGAGTACGCCAAGGAAATAGAGCTCGGCGACATCTCCAATGTGAAATCAAAACCTCACACAATCGACGTCGATGACGAAAGCGGTGGGCCTAGACTGAAAAAACTACAGTACTACACTAGTCTCGCAGAAAAGTTCAAGTCAAAGTATAAAGAATACGAGGCATTATACAAGACGCTAAAACTGAACCCCAACAACTCAAATAAGGACAAGAAACAGCTCATCAAGCTCTTTGAGCTCCACAACTCGTTGTCAGAATGGAAACGCAAGTTGTGGGACTTTGACAGCGAGAATAAGCTGAAGCATAATATCATGAACTTGTCGAAGCACAAAAAACAACCTTCTGACGCCTCAAATTCGCTCCCTCCTGCGCCCCAGTCTGGTTCTCGCGTATCGCCAGTGGTAGCCTCTACCTCTGCTTCCCGAGACTCGCCCGCTGCTCCGGCAAAGTCATTTTCTCCTTCGACCGATTTAAATAGTCGCAGACGTCCCAACCAGCCGAAACTAAACCACGTACCCAAATTATCTCTTGATTACTGAAATTAATTGTTCTAAATACAGCAGGCTACTTGTAGCATGTTATTCTATAGTCTCTGACTGCAAACATTCTTCTATATATCATAAATCTAATAAACAGTTTATTGCATTTTGATATGGGCGTTAACGCGAACATCGATTGTCGACCATTCTTGTAATTGAATAGTGAAATACTGAAATTGCGCTGGTAAACATAACTAATAGTAGCTGATCTAACATGCCTAGTGAAGAAACAGATGCCAGGGAGGGTACTCAGACTGAAGAGGCCAAAGAGTTACCACAAATTACCGAAATGAAGAACGAAGATGTCAACGATGAGGATTCAGGAAACGAGGCCGAAACCCAGGCGAAAAAACGAAAAAAACCACCAGCATCGTCCAAGAAACCATCAGCGGAGGTATTACAGCGCCGGAAAGAAGGCAGAAGGAAAGCGGCCGCTACCATTGCCAACAATATAAAGAAGACAGGAATCGGTAGGTTTGAAAACCAGAATGGGTTCACGTTGACTAGCGTCAAACAGGTCCCCCTACTTAACCAGAAAAACTACTATACGGATTACTTGAAGAAAGATGAGCAAGTTTCTTTTATAAGGAATTGGAGAACCGAGAAATTGTTGACCCAGCAGCTCAAGAATTTGAAGAAGGACGAGCAGAAGAAAGATGAAAGTGATTCCAATGAAACGAAAAATTTTGATAACTTCAATCTCAATGATATTGAGGCTGAAATGACTAAAAAGAAGGCGGCTCTGACATTGGTTGAAGAGGAAGAGGAAGAAGAAGAAGAAGAGGATGAAAACGAAAATGAGGAAATTAGCGAAGAGAAGGCAAGGTTGGGGTTCGACACTATTGTGATTCACCCTGGTTCCGCTAATATCAGAATTGGACGAGCAACGGACGCTTTTCCGAAAACAGTGCCCACCGTCATTGCTGTCCCCAATACTGATAAGCAAAAGGAGAATGCTGTGACTCCGGTGAGAACTAGAGATGAAGAAGGCCAGGTTTTCTTTAATGAAGAGTTTGATGCTGTCAAAGATTTGGTGACTAAGGACTTTAAAGCTCGTATGCGCTATTATAAGAGAAGAATATTACCCAATTCTAGAGAAGCGGCCGCCAATTACAACAAGAGACAAGAACCGGAATTGATTCCGGACCACAACGATCCTATGAAAAAGGATTGGATTGACATTAATGATCCGAAATATCGTGAGAAGAAATACTTTGTGGGCGAGGAAGCTTTAAGTTTGCCAATATGTGAAAGGTTCAATGATTGGAAGCTAAGGTATCCGATAAAGGATGGCAAGTTCAACGAATCATCGAATGACTATAAATCGCCTCAAGAAATTTTGGGAGACTTATACCATATAGTTGTGGAGTCATTAAATGACTTGGATATCAAGGAGCCAGATTTATTGAACTTAAAAGCAATCCTTGTTATACCCGACTTGTATGATAAAATGCAAGTGGAAAATTGGTGTGATTTGTTATTCAAACAAGTTGGATTTGGAAGAGTTGGTATAATCCAGGAATCAGTACTGGCGACTTTTGGCGCCGGAGCCACCAGTGCATGTGTTGTTGATGTTGGCGCTCAAACCACCTCGATAGCTTGCGTTGACGAAGGTATGGTTATAAATGATTCCAGGATAGAGTTGAATTACGGCGGAGATCATATAACGGAGGCATTTATCAAGTTGTTATTGCAAAGTCAGTTCCCTTATAAAGATATCAATTTGAGCAGCAGAAATGACGACTGGGGGCTAGCGCAAACTTTAAAGCATAATTTTGTGACGTTCCAGGACGCTGATATTGCCGTCCAGTTGTATCATTTTTACAAAAGGAAGCCGTTTGAGACTACCGAAAAGTACGAGTTCAAAGTTTTCGATGAAGTCATGCTCTCGCCCTTGGGGTTGTTCTACCCCGACTTGTTTCAGATCGGGGATTTACAAAACTATAAAGAGCTCTTCAGTCCCTCAGTAGACCAGTACACAGGGAAGCCAAACAACCCATACTCCAAAGCGCAGGAAAACATCGTCAACAAATTTGTACATTCGGACTTGACAGACGAAGCGTTGCTTACGCAAATTCTCGATGAGAAACTCGAAGTGAAAGCCACTAATCCTTATTCCAAGCCTAAGCCGGCCAAAACGTCTTCTAAAGAAGACCCACGTCAAAGGTGTACCACGCCGCTCGAAAAGGCCATCATTGAATCAATCACGAGTGCTGGCATTGCTACCGATTTTACCAAGGCGAAAAAATTTTATGATAACTTGCTTATTGTAGGCGGAGGATTCGCCAAAATATCCGGGTTCGACTTGATCTTGGCTGACCGCATTAATATCTGGAGACCCAAGTTTTTGTCTTCGAGTGCTTTGGATGAGATATTGGAGTACGTGGCGGAGGAGAAGCTGAAGGTGGACGCCACAAAGCTGGAGTTAGTCACTGAGTACAAAACCAAGAAGAAGGAGCCGGATCAGCAGCTTGAAGACGTCGAGCTAACGGAGCAGGAAACAGCGGAAATCGACGAGCAGACCCAGTTGGTTCTCGATCTCGACCACGTCGATGCAATATGCGACAAGGGCTCGGTCTTGCCCGTGAACGTATTGCCACCTCCACGAGAGTTTGATCCTGAGATGCTTACTTGGAAGGGCGGCAGTGTGTACGGCCGTTTGAAAGTTGTCAACGAAATGTGGGTCACCCAGAAGGATTGGGACTTACTTCAGACCAGATGCTTGTACTACAAGAGTCTCTTTAACTACTAGCTATCTATATACTAGTTTACCGCCATTTATCAGATACATAGTTTCTGACTTATCTTTTAGGATGAATGCATAAATAGGAGCACACAGAGACCAAACAGCAGCGTAACAGTAGTTTAGTAGTTTAGTAGCCTAGCAGTAGTACAGCAGAAGCCTAAAAGCACATCCACACACCCATACTTTATATACCTATACACATCCATGCACCCATACTCAACACAATTTACACACATACACCCATAATGATGGGCGAGGATCAAGTTACACAAAATCTCACATCGTTTCCCGGTGCGAATCGGACGTTCTTCCACGGTGGCAGAGCACGAATAGATCAAAATCTATTGACACCACTATAACTACCCCTTCTATAGCCGTCAAGACCCCAAAAGACTCGTAGACATAGGTTAACCTCGATTCTCTATCGCATTCCTAGTATCGCTTAAAGACCACTTAAATTGCGCTCATAAACGGCCATCCAAGCCGATCTCTGAAATTTCAAAATTTGAGTATTGCACCGGGACCTGAGCGCCCGAAGTTTACACGAGTTGTTAACAAAAAAAAATATTTCTTTCTTGACCCCAGTAACACCGATACATCAATAGGTAGTACTAGGCGAGTAATATGATGAACAAGCAATTTATCCGAGGGTTTGCTTCTACGCAACCAGCCAAAAACTATGCTTCCACCATTAAGAATTTGAAGGTCAATAGCGACACAAAGGTCATTTACCAGGGGTTCACCGGTAAACAGGCGACTTTTCACGCGGAACAGGCCATTGCGTACGGCACGCAGGTTGTCGGGGGTACCAACCCCAAGAAAGCGGGAAGCAAGCACTTAGACAAGCCGGTATTTGCTAGCGTGAAGGATGCGATGAAGGAAACGGGAGCCACGGCCACCGGGATTTTCGTTCCCCCTTCGATTGCGGCCAGTGCCATCGAAGAGGCGATCGAGGCTGAAATTGACTTGGCAGTGGCAATCACCGAGGGAATTCCCCAACACGATATGGTGAGAATTGCCCAGATGTTAAAGACCCAGTCCAAGACCAGATTAGTCGGACCAAACTGTCCGGGTGTGATTGCGCCCGAGCAGTGTAAGATTGGTATCATGCCTTCCAACATCCACAAAAAGGGTAGAGTCGGAGTCATCTCCAGATCCGGGACCTTGACATACGAAGCAGTGGGCCAGACCACTAAGGTAGGCTTGGGCCAATCGTTGGTGATCGGAATGGGCGGTGATCCATTCCCTGGTACCAACTTCATCGACGCCTTAACATTGTTTTTGAACGACAAGGAGACCGAGGGTATTATATTAATTGGTGAGATCGGTGGTACAGCCGAAGAAGAGGCCTCGGAATTCTTGAAACAGTACAACTTGTCCAGACCAGAAGGTCCTAAGCCAGTCGTATCTTTCATCGCCGGTATCTCGGCTCCTCCAGGTAGAAGAATGGGTCATGCTGGTGCTATTGTCGCTGGTGGTAAGGGTGATGCCAACTCCAAGATTTCGGCCTTGAGATCTGCTGGTGTCGTCGTCGAACCATCTCCTGCCAGATTAGGTAACTCCTTGTTACAAGAATTCAAGAACAAGGGCTTGTTATAATCTCCTGGCTCATTCAGTAATGCTCTATACACCTAAAATATATATTATCTTCCATTATCGTCGTTGTAGTACTGAATAGTCTCTAAAGTATGTAAAATGTCGATTCCTGCACACAACCTTTCTGTTGAAGTTCAGGCATAAATGAAAATTTTAACTACAACTACTGTTTGGGTAGGTTTATACAATAGCAGGTACTAGTAATGTCATTTTGGTTGTTCACAAAGTCATTGACTCAGGTACCTAGGGTGGTGGTTCCTAGAACCGTTGTCGGTGGATCTATAAGGCCGTTCAGTTCGTCGACAATGTGCTTAAAGGTCAATAAGTCCACGAGGACAAAAGAGAATGTCCATGACTTGGAGACGTTCCTCAAGCTCATCGGACGGGACTGCGTAGAGCACGTTGATACATTCGAAAACAGTTTGGAAAAATTCTTGAATACCTCGTCGAAGGAGATGAAAAACATGGGTATCGACGTTTCAACTAGACGATACATGCTTCGGTGGATCCATAAGTTCCAGAATGACTTGGAGCCATTGCGGGAGCACAAGCGTGGCAAGAAGAAGAATGGCGGTGAGAGAAACGCCCGTACGGTGATTGCCAAACGGAACGCATTACAGAGACTTGAAGAGAAGGAGAAGTACGAGAACGACGAACTTGAGGCCGAAAGGAAGGGTGAGAGGGCATTTTGAAGGTCATATTCATGACCTTACTTCCTTTGGGCCTTTCCCCATCTTTAGCATGACTCTGTGACATAGAGTAGCCTCAGCGCCGATTTTCCATTATTGCTGCCCACTGCTCTTCCACTACTCGTCTTTGAGGTCTTTCAGAACTAGAAACTTACCTTGATTGTACATAGCTAGCCACTTCCATAGAGTGAATCCAAACATGTAAATTTATCTATCTTTATAACACCAGTAGGGCATTACCGTTTTGTGTAACTATAACTCATTATAGTTATAGGTGTTAAAATTGGTATTTGTTCACCAACAGTTAAGTGTCTTAGATCTGCACCAAGAAGATGAAATTTATCGCTAGTTCAGTGTTGATTTTGTCAATCGCTGTGGCATTTTTTGGTGGGCTCATCTCAGCCCAGGGATTACCAGAAAATCCGCCAATTACGAATAAAGTGTACTTTGATGTTACAGAAGATGGCAAGCCAATCGGCAGGATCACCATTGGCTTATTCGGTACTGTTGTCCCAAAAACGGTTGAAAACTTCAGGCAGTTAGCCGTCTCCGTGGATCCAAAGTTTGGGTACGCTGGCTCCATTTTCCACAGAGTTATTCCTAAGTTCATGCTTCAGGGAGGAGATTTTGAGACCGGAAAAGGCTACGGTGGGAAGTCCATCTATGGAGGAAAATTCGAGGACGAAAACTTTCAATTGAAGCATGATAGACCCTACAGATTGTCAATGGCCAACGCTGGACCAAACACCAATGGATCGCAATTTTTCATTACCACAGTTGTGACCAGCTGGTTGAACGGAAATCATGTTGTTTTCGGCGAAGTCATTGACGGGTTTGAAGTGGTTGACTACATTGAAAACGTTCCTACTAACTATGGTGACCGTCCTGTCAAAGAATTGAAAATTGCCGCATCAGGAGAATTGGGCGTGGATAATGTCAGAGAGGAGCTTTAGTGGTTAGCTATATATCTTCTAGATTAACTTTTAAACCGAGTGCCTCAACGGTGCTTCCTTTACCATATAAAGGTATATCGTCCAAATATGTTTCGCCGTTAGTAGAATTGACTACGTTATTCAATAAACTGTCGAACGCAGCTCCCAGTATTTCGTTGTTGAGGTTAAGATTTGTAGTCGAAGGTCCGTTTGAGTTCACATTCGTTGTAGCTGTAGGGGTGGTCATCATGGGGGTTGCTGTATTTGCTGATACGGTATTGGGTATCGTATTGGAGGTCGACGAGACATTTTTGTCCGTTTCCATGGTCGGATACGAATGGCCTCCATCTTGAATGCTGAACTTGCTCATTTTATTTAACAACTCCATCGAACTTTTGATTGACAATACGCTGGACAATAGTCTTGAGGAAAGCAAATCGTACACTTTGGGCGCCTGGTATATGTTAGCTCCTATGATATAGTAGTCCTGTTCAATATTGACATGTTTGGGGTCAAACCTTCTTTGTTTTCTTATTATCCAGAAATCAGGTTCTCGTGAATATGCTATAATAAACTCTATACCAGTCATCTCGACTAGCTTCTGCTGAAGATATCTCTGAGGGTTTACGTGTGGTGGGATCTGTTGGAATTGAAATTGCATTCGTAATACTTGGTTATTGGAAGTTCTATCATAGAATGGCGATTCACTAAAATAATCCAACACATTTCCACTGAAAAGACCAAACTGTTGAATCCACTCGGGATTCTTCCATTGGATCTCGTCAAGCGGTTCTTTGGACATACTGTCGGTCATTGAATAGAATTAACTAAAGCAGCTTTTTTCGTACGTAGAAATGGTTTTTGCGCAGTACTGGCTTAATCCTACAAGATTTTCATGAAAAGTTTCACAGTCGACTTGTAGTCAGCGTTCTTAAATACAAAGTGCAAAGAACCTCAATATGTAAACTATCAACTACGTTCTATTGACTGTTATACTTTTCTAGTTCGTCTTTGAGCCAGGCTGCTTCCTTGGATAGTTCTTCATCCGATCGAGGCTTCCTTTCAGAATCGGCTGCTGGTTTGAGTCCATCATCGTGCTTGTAGGCCTGTTGGCGTTGGAAGAAGTCTGTCAAAGTCTCGTTGAGGTCCAACTGGTCCAATTTTTCGTAGATTCCGTCGCCTAGGCCATCGGTCTTGTAACGAGGAATTATATGAGTGTGAAGATGGGGAATCGACTGGCCCGATTCCGGCCCGTCTTGGATGGCAATATTGAGAGCATCTGCTTTATATATGTGCATAATGAATCGGTGGATTAACTGCAATGTCAGCATGTAGTCTTGGGATTCCTCCAACGTCAAGTCGCCGAATCTCATGATATTGTTTCTAAGTGGAACAACTAGCACATGTCCTGCTACCAACGGCTTGATGTTTACCAAAGCATACGTGTACTTAGATTTGAAGAATACTTGGTGATTTACCAAGTATTTGTAGAAATATATGTCTGACATTGATCAGTGTATTGGGTCCGTCTACAGTAGAGGGAAGGAAGAATATTCAGATTGCGCAATATATATTTCACCAAAGAACGTTTGAACCAAAAACGACATAAATTGCATGGCTAGCGCGCTTGTGGAATCAGCACGTCAAAGGCAAAGGATGCCAAATACCAATTGGCAATTTTGATGCCTCTAAAGGTCATTTTGAGGATGATTCAATGCCGACCTGTCAAACGCTACTAGCATTTGATAAAACTGTGGCTTTTCCAATCCTAACGGTATGGGGAACCATCACCAATTCTACTGCAGCATCCAGCAATGTTTGGGCCAATGTAATGGATTACGTCTCTTTTATCATAATGTATATAGTGTATTAAAGGCTATACATAAACTCACTGTAGTCTAGATCTATTTGTTAACCTTACCGAAGTATTCCTTAGAGGACTTAACTTCAGGCTTGATGGATTCGGAACCTGGTTGCCAGTTAGCAGGGCAAACCTCACCGTATTTTTCAGTGAATTGGAAAGCCTCAACCAATCTCAACGACTCTTCGACAGATCTACCGACTGGCAAGTCGTTAATGGTTATTTGTCTCAAGACACCCTTAGGGTCAATCAAGAAAATACCTCTCAAGGCAACACCTTCGTCTTCCAATAACACACCGTAGTCCTTGGACAAGGAGTGGTTGGTGTCAGCCACCAATGGGATGTTGATAGGACCTAAACCACCGTCCTTTCTGGCGACATTGGTCCAAGCCAACAACGAGTATTCAGAGTCAGTGGAGGCAAACAAAACCTCGGTGTTCTTGTCAGCGAACTTCTTGATAGCGTCAGAGTAGGCAATAATTTCGGTTGGGCACACAAAAGTGAAGGCCAATGGAATGAAGGCCAACAAGACCCACTTGCCCTTGTATTGTTCCAAAGAAACTTCTTCAAAAACACCGTCAACAACGGCTGTCTTCTTAAATAATGGGGCTGGCTTTTGGATAACGGCACTCATGTCTATTAATTATTCTATGATACTATTCTGGTTATAAATATTACAATAATTGTAATCCTATCTCATTTCCTGGGATTTTGGAACCATTTATATACCTTAGACGAAGGCCGTTGAAATTCTAGAAGACCCGATTTATTACTAAGTCTGGTAATTTTTTCCGGGTAATCACTTATATTTTTCGTTGCATTAGTTATCTGATTCGAAGAATAGACTCATATCTACATATTTAATAATCCCGAGAAATCGGCAATTGTTCGCGTCTAGACATGGGCTGACTAAACTGACCTGGAAACTTTTATTAATGGTTAGTATGTACAACAGAGTTTAAAATAGTCTTATGGTTCTATGGTTCCATGGAAAGTGTGAAAGCGCGGATTCACAGGCAAACTGTGGCTTCAGACCAGCGGCTGGTCGCGGCCGCGACCGGAGCCACACACGCGGCCACGGCCGCGGCCGAGGTTCAAGGGTCAACGGTGTGGTTGGTTCGTGCACACACTCACTGAATTTATCATTATCGTTCGGTTAACAGCTCCCCCGGACGGGCCCGTGGTTAGGCGTGTGGGCTCATAAGAGAGATGGTATAGACACGACATACTTTGCGACACTCATCAGATCAAGATAAGTCTGGCGCTTTCGATGTTCCCTCACGACTATGGATTAAAACTGGAAGACCATAGTTAGCTGTCTGTAGGTGGTGTGGTTTCACATCAGCCCTTCTTTGTAGATTCATTCTGTAGCAAGCACCAGTGACGCTTCAGCTATTCAGCTACCGTGCTCGTATAACCTGTAAAGTAACAAAGGCAGTTGGCAGCAAACAGCGATTTAGGCTAGGGGTTTGGATTTTGTCTCGTACACGACCTGCTGGCGAGAGCGCCAGCCGCAGAGTTTAATCTGTCTATATGAACTAAGGTATCGGCGGCTAAACCCTCAAGACACTAATCAAAGGTAAATTTATGATGGAAAAGCTAGGCTTCCACAAGGTTTCAAATAATCCGGGTCCTGGAAACCCAACGATCACACACAACCAGCCTATCCGGACTGAAAGCGGGCATAGTGTGAGGCATTTCCGCAAACAGTTCATGGTAGACAACTGTCCCTCGAACGCGGTGGCGTTGTCCAATTGCATTGGGGTGAACCCAAGAGATTTTGCGGAGGTACCCAACCGCGGACCAGTGATCTTAGATGGCAATTTCGTGTATTCAATCTACAAGGACGAAGCTGTTTCTCCAGGGGCGGTTGGCCTTGCAGGAAACATGAGACAGTGGGGAAAATGGTCGTTACAGCAACTGGTGGTGGTGGAGCCGTTCAATATTTTTGAAAGCAACAATCCCAGCTACTTGGGATCGTTAGATTTGGTGATTGATTTCCGGTCGCGGTCAAAGGCTCATTCGTCCCCCATTAATCATGACGAATTGATCCAGCAGTTTTTGAAGATGTACGAGAACCAGATATTGCAGCCCACCCAGTCAATTGTGATGGAATTCAAGGGCAACATTTTTCAGATTGTCGTCACGGGAGTCCAGGTGATAGACATCAACAACTTGGGCAACGTGCCTAACCTCCAAAACTTGGATGACTTGAGTGCTAAGGGAATCTTCATCAAACAGACACAGGTAAATTTCTATCCCCAGGAGAATTCGATCATCAATGTGGTGGCGCCTCATGGGTCGAAAAATATTCGTAAGCCTCAAGGTAAACCTATCATCAATCCTGATTTTAAATTAGAACAAATGGGCATCGGTGGGTTAGACGAGGAGTTTTCCCAAATATTCCGAAGAGCTTTTGCCAGTAGAATCATTTCGCCTGACTTGGTTTCTAAATTGGCATTAAGACACGTCAAGGGTTTGCTTTTATTTGGCCCCCCTGGTACTGGTAAAACGTTGATTGCGAGACAAATTGGTAAAATGTTGAATGTTAAGGAGCCAAAAGTTGTGAATGGTCCTGAAATGTTATCTAAATATGTTGGTGCATCAGAAGAAAACATCAGAAAATTGTTTCAAGATGCCGAAACAGAATATAAACAAAAAGGAGATAACTCCCAATTACACATTATAATCTTTGATGAATTAGACTCAGTGTTCAAGCAGAGAGGATCGGGCAAGTCTGATGGTACTGGAGTTGGTGATAATGTGGTAAATCAATTGTTGGCCAAGATGGACGGTGTCGACCAGTTAAACAACATTCTAATTATTGGTATGACCAACAGATTGGACTTGATTGATAATGCGTTGTTGAGACCAGGTAGATTTGAGATTCAGATTGAGATCTCGTTGCCGGATGAAAAAGGCCGTAAAGATATTTTGTTAATTCACACCAAGAAGATGAAGGAAAATGGCTTATTGGAAAGCGACGTTGACTTTGATGAATTATCTGCATTAACGAAAAATTTCACTGGTGCTGAATTGGAAGGGTTGTGCAATTCGGCTACCTCTTTCGCAATTAACAAATTTACTAAAAGTGACTCCATCGCTCAGGTAGACGATAATATCATCAAGATGAAGTTGACTAGAAACGATTTCTTGTTGGCATTGAACGAAGTGAGACCGGCTTTTGGGGTAAACGAAGAGGATTTGACCAAGAATGCGCCCCACGGAATTATCCAATACTCTCCTAAAATCTCGACCATCTTTGACAAGGGACAGTCGTTTATAGATGAAGTGAGAAGTTCGGAGACAGAAAGACTAATCAGTATCTTATTGCACGGCCCCCCCGGCGCTGGTAAAACGGCGATCGCCTCGACGTTAGCGTTGAACTCTGAATTTCCGTTCATTAAAATGTTGTCAGCCGAGAGCTTAGTGGGTATGTCGGAGGGCATGAAAATTACCACAATCGATAACATTTTCAGAGACATTTACAAGTCGCCCTTGAACATCTTAGTGATTGACAAAATCGAGACGTTGATAAATTACGTTCCCATTGGTCCTCGGTTCTCCAATGACATCCTTCAAATTTTGATGGTCAACTTAAACAAGCAGCCACCCAACGGCAGACGGTTGTTGATCATTGGGACCACATCGCAATACTCTGTGTTGAAACACATGAACCTTGTGGATTGTTTTACCAAGACCATAGGTGTGGGCCAAGTCACCACGACGGACGAATTAATGAAAATCATGATAAAAATCGGGTTTATGAACGAACACGATAGGCACGCCATTGCCGAGCAGTTGGACCGTATGGAGAACCCATTGTCTCTTGGAATCAAAAAGTTGTTGCAAGTGTTGATGAATTCGAAGTACCTAAAGACTGATGTTGACGGCGTGGTTGAGAACATCGTGGAGGCTCATTTGAACTGATGAGCCTCTATATAGTACCGATATTAGTATATTATATGCGCGCGCTTTATCGTATTCTACTTTAATCCTGTATGCTATTATTGTAGCCATCGGTACCTGAGCCACGCAGGCGTCCCGCAAGATCTTCTTATCTGCTCAGATCAATAGCGAATAGAACAGACGCAAAAGTAGATTCAAAGCAATTCGAACGTTGAAGCGAGGGTGAACCAAGTGAAAATATAAGCGAGATTGTGTACATTCATAGCAAAAGTAAACGACATCGAACACCCTTTTTGTTCTTTTGATCTACAGACCAACAGGATAAAACGATCAAACTGACAAAATAAAAATCAAACACATTAAACGAAATCGAATTACCAAGCAGTTTCAACTCAGATCCACCTTTCCCCATGTTCCAAGTTAAAGACAAGATGATTACCCTTGTTCGATCCCCGCTCCCCGCTTAGTATTTTTCCGCGCCCCTGATATTATACATCACCGATGCCCTTCGCTTAAGCGCCTGAGTTCTCTGACGCATCCCTAATACCTTTCGTCACATTAACGGCGCCAAGCGGTGCCCGCTTGGCGCCGCTTAGCCTTCTTTGATGGCCTCATAACACATTTACGTGTCTGAACTCACCCCTTCAACTCGTAACACTCTCCACGTTGTTACTTCGTCTATGCTCATGCTTCATGCATATGCACCACAAACTCGTTACGAAAAGCCAGAGACCCTCTTTTCGCGGTCGCTTACCACAGGCGTCTAAGCACCCAAAACCCCCATGGCAAAACACCACTATGAAAGCTAAGATAAGTACTTGGTTATTGGTGTCTATGGGTAGCCAAGCAGTCGAGCATTCTGATGAAGTATACTGTAAGAGAAAAATCTCAAGTGGGCCTATTCAAAGACACAAAAGACGGCATGATTGACAAAAAAGAAGCGAAAAAGCGGATAATACTTTAAAGTATAATTTGTGAGCCCGCGACAAATCTGGATCATGTACGCTACTATCAGATACTGACACTGACAGAAAGCATATCGGGCTAATGTAAGGATATAAATAGCGAAGACAATTTCCCTTGAAGTAGCCAGTACAGTTTACAATAGTTACTGAATAGAACTAAGACTAGATATCGTCAGAAAAAATGATACTGTTTGATAGCCTATTTATGGGCAATTCCGATGGGAACAGCGACAATATAAATGACAATGTAAGTGATAGTATAAGCGACAGTATAAGTGACAGTATAAGTGACAGTACAAGCGACAGTATAAGTGACTGTATGGGTGGCTGTATGAGCGACTATGGCGGTAATAAGCTTGGCGGCTACACTGGTGATAGCACATATGATAGCAGTGTTGACAGCAGCTTCAACGATGATTACAGTTTAGAGGCCAACCTTTTCCCGGTGGACGATTTGAGCAGTATTGGAGGATTTCCTGCGGCGTCAGGATACTATTTTGAGGGTTATCGGGAGATGGAGGTGGCACCGTCGCCACTCACGTCGAGCGAGTCGAGCGCGTGCAGCACCAAGGAAATATTCGGGTTGGCGAGCTACGAGCGGCCCGAAGACCAAGGCCCGGTGTATCTGGTAAGACCTAGGGATGTGGAAGGAGGAAACATGGGATTTCTTTGGGATACGTGCCAGGCGCTGACTCTTGGGGTTGTGGAAACGAACGGCGGAAGGGTAGTTATCAAGTTCTCGCGCTTTCGGTCCCTGTACCAACAGTTAGTGTTGGACAGCGCCATGCCCGTACCTCAGACACTTGAGGACTTTGATCCAAGCCTCTTAGAAGAATTGGGACAGGAAAGCGAAATTTCGCCCATTTCAGACACATGGGAGGCGATGTCGTGCCCTCCTACGGCCAAGGCCGCCGATGTCGATAAGTCGATTGAGGAATATACCAATGAATCGGGCATGCCAGATATGGAGAGTCAGATTGAGCTGGCACCTAACTACTTTGACCTTGTGCCTCTTAGGGCCATGAAAAAGGATCCCCAGTATAAATTGACAGTGGCTGCAAAATCCCAGTCCTTGTCACAGGCTTACGTGAACAAATTAAACAAAATCACCAAAATTAACAATGACAAATACTTTTCCCGCATAAACATTAGAGAATTGTCCCATATATTGGAATTAGACGACTACAATATCACTCTTACAAGGCAGATTGAACTTAACGTGTTAAAAGTGTTCCAGCTATACTGCCGGTTTCACCTTGGCCACAAAACCTGGATCAGAGACACCAACAAAGACCAACGCAAAGAGCTCATAACTAAGCTCCACGGATACATCAGCTGCTGGTATCCAGAGTTGAGCATGTTTAAACTTGAAGTTATCATAAGAAGGGGCAGCTACAGCATAATGCAACGCCGATTAAGACGACAACGGAGAATGCGCAAAGGAGGACGGCGCAGTACCACATAAACACCAATCAAGAGGTCAAAGGTTGTTGCACCGGCATAGACTTGATACTAATTTAGTGGTGTTCCTGTACTTTTCGATTTGTGCGGTATTTTCACATGTTTCACCCCATGATGTGCGTACTTTGTTGTGATCACTGATGGCTGCAACAAACCGCCCAGTGCCGCTCAATCCAAAGTGTTTTTGTGTTCAAGTTGAGGTTCAACATTATTCCCGCTAATGATTTTTGATGCCAATTAATCCAAAAAAATTCCTTTGGTTTCCAAAAAAGTTTGATTCAAATGAGGTACCTGGGGAAAATCGCGTGATAAGTGGAATATCAATAGATGCACAAATATGCTCAACTTGAATATCGATCAGTACCCAACAAACCGCTTAAATAGACTACTGGTGGCTACAATCTTAGTCAACAAAGCTAAGCTGATGCATTGAAATCTCGTTTATCCTATTATCCTAAATCCTGTGATTGCCAAAAAAACAAAGAAAGATACAAAAATGTCGTGCATTTACGATTGCAAGAAGCATTTATCGTGTGATGATAATGTCGTAATACTTGGCTTTGACTAAAATCCATCAGCATGATCAAAGTCGGCGCTTCTGTCTGAATAGTGTGCACGACAATGCAAGGCCTTCGAATAGTACCGGTACCGCTTGGAGATTACGAGAGAGCACTAGCAATAAAAATGCGTCAGTTTCGGAGTTGTAAAGTTATTGTTGCTCGTGAGCATTGTCACCTGCATATAACGGACAAATTTTTTGGTGGGAGAGTTGCCCCATACTGCAAGAAAGGACTGGAGTTATAGAAGCGCACAATTTCTCCAGCTTTCACAACATAGACAAGTGTCAGTGAAGGAGAGCAGCGAAGGCTACATGAAACCCAATATTGTGCTACACAGGTACTTTGAGAGTCGAGTCTAATTATGGGAAACAACACATCGAGTACTAGAAAATCAGCAGCGAATGCACGCCACAACTCGGGCAGTATTCGGAAGTCATCCACCTCGAACAACGCTCATCACAACTTAGATGAAGAGTTCAGTGATTTGATATTGCATGAGGTGAAACGGAAGCAGACGGAGAAAGAGCGGCATCATAAGCAAGGAGTGGATGGCGAAGCCAGTAAAGATACAGCTGGTGGGGCTTATGAGTACGATATGCCAGTGCAGTATCACCAATTTTCCAATGACTTAATAGAAGACGAGCTTAATGAGTTGAATGAAGGCTTAATCGGAACTGAAAACTTGGACGTATCCCGCAATATACTACCAAATGACGAGTACCAAACTGATAGTATGGATATCGCAGATGATTCGGGGTCTAGCAATCTGTTTCAGCCCCCACGAGATTTGGCAGATACGCCTACCCCAGATTTGAGTAAAGTGGACTTCACCAAGATTGCAGTTCCGAGAAATATGAGCGATGTACAACTTGATCCGTCCTATTTACCCACTACCATGAGTCAAAGCATTGACGGCCTAAGAAATGGAAAAGACAGCAAAGACACTAAAGCTGGTAAACTAATTCCAGTAGAAGTCAAATGGGTCAACACCAATAAGGAAGACATTCGAAAAATCTCGATTATTGGATCATTCTCAAATTGGAGAAACGTAATTAGGTTGACACCATCCACCAAACATGCGAATGAATTTGTTACAACGATCAATTTGCCGTTAGGGGTACATAAATTATTATACATCATCAATAACGAATATAGAGTAAGTGATCAGTTGCCTACTGCAACAGACCACGAAGGTATTTTTTTTAATTGGTTTGAAGTGTTGAATGAGGCTCATCTTTTCAATCATTCTCAAAACCAGCCGAATCACATTGGTGCCTCCACAGACTATGATGCTAACATCATTTCGCCTTATTCAAGAAGTGGCCCACTAGAGGCTGGAAGATATGACGTGGATCGAATCAAAAAGAAGCTGAATAGTTTTTTGGCCAAAGTCACCAAAGATGAAGCGATGCCGGATGTGGAGCACGTTGAATATATGGCAGAAGAGCTGCCTGGACCGGCTGCTTCACAGGATGACGAACCTCTCGCGGCGCCGCTCCCATTTGTCCATCCGTTGCCGTCAGATGATGTATCTACAGGGTCTGTAGACTCGAACAGGTATATATCCTACCACGGTAGGTTGTCGTCATCATTTTTGGCGGATCAAAAGAATTCAGACGTAAGCTATTCTAATGAAATACCTGAAATGTTTGTGAACTATGACTACTTTCAAAACAAGAGTGCTAACTATGAGTTACCAGAGCCGCCGCAACTTCCAGCTCATTTGAATAATGTTTTGTTGAACAAAATGTCTTTTAGTCAGCAACAAAACCACGCCCAAAACATCCCTACCATTGCACCTACAATCACAGACCACCACAACTACCAGCAAGTACAGCAGATAGACTCCGGTTCACAGCCATACCAATACCAACCACCTCCTATGAATTCATCCCATAGTTCAAAAAGACCTCCACTTAGAAGAGCCGATAGTTCATATTATGCCTCAAATCAAGAAGCCTACCATTTGTCGATACCAAACTACGTGATTTTGAACCATCTTATGACTACTTCGATAAGAAACGATGTCTTAACGGTGGCATGTATCACAAGATATTCTGGTAAATTTGTTACTCAAATCATGCATTCGCCCGCCGATACATAATTGTGTTTCCGCTGTAAAAGTATAGTTGGAGTCTTCATTGAAAAGACAAACTCATTTACATTCAATTCTCTAGTCTATAGTCAACGTTTAGTTGTGCCTTTTTTTACTATTATGTACATAAATCATTATATTTCGTTCTTACTCTTTTGTGGATATGGCAATTCCGGAACTTTTTTGAGGTTTCATATCTAATACATATTTGTTACATTTGTAACACTCGTAATATTGACAAGCTTAGTATTAGAATATATATATATACAGCAAAGCTAAAGCCCCTAGTGTATCCACAGATAGGAAATCATCAATTGGAAAAATGTCTTGGACAGGACTTAAGAAGGCCATAAACCGAGCCGGAGCGCAAGTGATGTTGAAGGCAGGGCAGATCGAAGAAACTATAGATAAGGAATATGAATTCGAGGAGAAGCGGTTTAAAGCAATGGAGTCAACTTCGACGAAGCTTCAAAAGGAATTGAAGCACTATCTCGAGTCGTTAAGGATTTTGACTAACGCACAGGTGAATGTTAGCGAGGTATTGGGGGAATTCTATGGAACCAACCCCAAAGAAGACACGAAAAAATTCAATAACATAAGTCAAGAGTACCATGCGGTAATGAAACAGCTTAACGATAAAACCCTCGTGGAACTAGAACAGCCGTTCAATCAGACGGTGTTGAACCCCGTAGCCAGGTTCAACTCGTACTACGTCGAGATTAACGAGGCGATCAAGAAAAGGAATCATAAAAAGCTCGATTACGACGCCATGAAAAGTAAAGTACGAAAACTTATAGAGAAGCCTTCTGCTGATCCCCAGTACGAAACCAAGCTAGCCCAATCACAGACACAATTGGACCAGCTACAAGTGGGTTTCGACAACTTGAACGACCAGTTGAAGGATGAGCTACCCAAACTTGTCGATCTCCGCATTCCGTTCCTCGACCCATCCTTTGAGTCGTTTGTCAAGTTACAGCTTCGCTTCTTCAACGAGAACTATGATCAGTTGAATAATTTGCAGACGAAGCTCGATGCTCAATCTCGAGAGGATTACATCAATGGCACTCTAGACGAGAAAATCGATGACGTACTCATCAAGATGAGAGAGTTGAACATAACGGGAGCAGCATAGCTGCTCTTTCATAGGTATAACATAGCATATATAGGATCTTTATGAATGGTATCAACGGGATTTGTGATTTTTGTGTCACTTCAAATATTATAGTGCAAAATGCCTTATCAGATCGAACTGGAGTATGAAGAACGAGGTTTTTTTATCGACCAAGACATCAGACATATGTTCAAAAAGAGGATCTCCCATATATCAGCAAGGCATAAGCAAGGAGAACAACGGGCAGCATTTGATGAGCCATTCTGGCAATGGTACGTCGATAGTTATAGCCGAATCAATCCGGCGGACACTGCAGATACAATTAGCCATAATAGCAAAAAATACCATAGTAGTTCGAGTTCTGTCACGACTATTGCCAAATACTTTGAGACGTTGAAGATGCCGGTACCATCGTCGAATCAAATTATTGCATTGTTGAAATCACCCTTCACCCAAGGCGACATTATGAAGACATTCCATCTTATTCGGTTTTTCCAGTTGAGTAGCGAGGGGTTGTTTTTGACAAACGAGGAACGCGACAAGCAAGGAGGCGTGATTCAGCATGCTGGGGCTGAAAACTGGGAAAATGTGATGTGCTATATGGATGCTTTATTATATTCGATGTTCGCAAACTTGGAGAGTTTCGAACCCATATTATATATTTCGAACCGTCATGATAACTATCTCCTCAACCAGCTATCAGCATTGCTCAGACTATATGTTAATTTGCTTAGATCGGGAAACTTGGTTACTACTGATGTGACAACACGTTTGTGTGAGGTTTTAATGAAGTTGGGGTTCGAAGAGGCTATGTCACACAAGCAGCAGGATTCGGCAGCGTTATTCCAGTTTTTAACAGAAACATTGTCGATGCCGTTGTTGACATTCAAGATTGATATTAAACATGGCGGTAAGTCCGATAAAGACGATCAGAAATACTCCAAAGAGCGTATTTTATTTGTTAGTATACCTGAAGAAGGCGACCAGGATGCGTCATCCAAAAATGAAGCGGATGAAGGCATTTTGCTCGAAGAGTGCTTGGAGCACTATTTCAATAATTCAATTAGCGTTAAGAGGGAATTAGAGAGACGTGCTACCTTAGATTTAAGAAGAGACTCTAAGCCGGGGGGTGACATAACTTACCAACAGACTCTTCCCGTATCGCCTCCATTGGATACTCCACCCGAATTTAATAAGCAAGGACCGGTCTCCGAAAAAGTTGATGTTATTGACGAAAGTGCAGACCAACCAGACCAGAGCGGTGCAGATAGCAATAGGAGAAAAAGGTCCGACAGCAAATACGAAAGTAAGTATAGTATAAGGACGAGATCCTCGACCTTATCCATATGGTCTCTTAGTGAGAGAGATCAAGATGCATCAATGCCCAAGGAAGTTAGTTTACCAGCCTGGATGTTTTTGAGGCTTTTGCCGTTTTATACCGACGAGAATGAAATGGATACGGACAACGGAGATCCTGAAAGCATAGCGAAAAATTCAAGAGAGTTTGTTAACCGGAGGCCCATATTACCGATATGCTTGAAAAGATATTCGTTTAATAACTCGAGAGCCGAGAGATCTCAAAGAAGAATAATTATACCACCAATAATAAACCTACCGTCCTTCGTAGCCGACGATGAAAAGGATGAAGTGTCCGGTAATTATAAATTGATCCTAGAAAGTGCAGTGTGTCATAAGGGAACTACAATTTCACTGGGTCATTTTATTTCTGTCATCCGGAAGCACACCAGTAATGTAGACCAGACAGAAGAAGAAGCCTACAATGCTAAATGGTTCTTGTATGATGACATGAAGAAGAAATCAAGAGTTGTTGAAAAGACTTTTAAAGAAATTTTTGATACTGAGTGGCCATACATGCTATTCTATAGATTGGTAGCTAATAATGAGACCAGTATTCAAAGAAGCTATAGTTCTCACTCGAATGATGACGAACTTATAAGACCAATGATTACTCCCCAGGGCGCAAAATATCAGTGGTCCGACCAAAAATATTTGACTCCCATTCCGGATACTTCGAGCAGCGACGAAGGTCCAGCCTCCAGAAAAGAAAGTATAGTGAGTGGTGTATCAAGTTTATCAATACCTGATATATCTCCTACAGATATAAGGTTCGTTGATATTCGAAACAAATATTTTTGGTACGTGACAGATAAAGACAAGAACTACTACAAGGAGTTGTGTACATATTCGAAAGATAGTCACGAAACTACTGTCAGTTTGAGCCCTTACTGCCGACGTAATAGCCAATGGAGCGGGAAGTCAAATATGAGTAACATCAATCATTTACAGCTAAAAAATGGCGATCATGAAACTGATATCAGTGAACTGAGTGGCAGCCTAGTTCGAATGTCTGTTGCCACTGATGAAAGCAGTAGAACGAATAGTTTGAAGAAGAAGAACCACAAATTGAAGTTAGACGATATCGCTCATTCTAATGTGAATTCAGTGCATAATTTATCTTCAACTGATCTGACGAACGATGGGGTAGAGGAATTGAAAAGATCCAGATTCAGTAGGAAATCCAAGAGGAAACTGGAGGCTTATAAGAAAGAAAAGTGTATTCTAATGTGAAAGGTGCAAAACTTTATACATATATAGAGCTTAATCACAGTAATATATATCACCACTCAAGCCAGCCAAGGCAACTTTGCTACTCTCTTGGGGATGTGGTTTAACGCAAGTTATGGGTTTATCACTAAGCTTAAGCTTATTGACTAGTTTGCACGTTTTCCAGTCCCAGAAAAATCCAAATCCTTTAGCATCACCACTCATTAAAATCTTCCCATCGGGCGATACTTCAACATCAATTCCATAGCCCGCTACGTGATGACCATCAAACCATTTCTTTTTATTAAACTTGAATTTCCCGTGCCCTTGTATTACTTGTATAGAATTATCCATACTTTGGAGGGCAATGTATTTACCTCCAGGGTACACAGCGGCCGAGGGCATTGAATGCTGGGAAGGGTCCGATATGAACTTGATAGGTATGTTTATTTGCCAATCCCAGAATCGAACCGTCTTATCGTCAGAAGTAGACATAAATTTATTGTTATCGTCTATGATGGTCAAAGAGTTAATGGCGCCTAAGTGATGATCATACGTTTGTATCGGGACTTCAAATTCAGGGATGCTTAAGTCGTAGTGTTCAATTTTATGATTAGTCAATCCCACAATGAATTGATTTTCGTTTTTCGGATTGAATGCTAAAACGTTAGGAATAGACTTCAATTTGATGGTCTTTTTGAGGGCACCTGTTTCGGTATCCCATAGGTGGACCTTTTTATCGAAGGAGCAGCTCAAAAATTCCGTACCACTGCTATTGAAAGTAACATCCTTAACAGCAAGACTATGACCATAATAAGCTCTCAATAGCTCCTTTTTATGGTAGACATCCCATAGCATGATATTGCCATCGTTACCACATGACAAGAGTAGATGGCCCGATCGAGGGAAAAACTCCAATTTGTTTACACCCTTTTTATGGCCCTTAAACGTATGTATGATTTTCTTTGGCACGAAACACTCTTGGGTACCAGGATCTTTTGTCAAATTCACCTCTAGGTCCCGAGGTATATGCATATAGGTTCTACCTAAGTAATCGTGATGAGAGGTTCCAAAGAACTCGGTGACAATGTTTGGTTCTTCCCAGCTTTCCAAATCGTCGTCGTCGCCATTATGGTGATCATCATCATCCTCATCTTCATGGATTGGTTTTTCATAAGGAACTCCGTCATCCGAATTTACCACCTCTTCCTCTGAAGAGTCATCATAACCTGCCCAGGGGCCCTCGTAATCAGAATCTTCCGGATCACCACCCTTATGCCGTCTCTTTCTGAGTTTCTTTGACTCTTTTTTGGATGAACCAGGAAACTTCCGCTTGTTTTTTTGCAATTGATATTTCCATGTAGCATCATCATAGTATTCTCTCTCCACCCGGCCACCAAAGTTGCTTTTATCCTCGTCTATCTCTATTGCCCCATTTTGCACCAATTCGACAACAGCTGAAGTTGGCACTTGAACATCGGGATTGGCCACTATTTTATACTGAGATTCGGTCGGAAACGCCAAAAAATTACCTTTCTCATCACCACTGCTAGCTTCAGAGGAATATCCTTCAACCACTGACATCAGTTGCCTCGTTTATGGAAAGAAATGGTCTTTTACCAACCATATGGCTAACTGGGACCAAAAATGTCACAAAATTAGGGGCATCGCATGAAAAACTTAAGGAAGATAACTTGAATTGTAGGAGTATTGAGCTTTTAAAGACGAACTAACGATGGGAAAGAGAAAAGTTGAAGAGCAAGAAGACTCCGATATCGATGTTAGCTCTACAGACTCTGAGGTTGAAGAGGAACACGAACAAGGTCAAGACGGAGGCGATGAAGATATAGTCAACGTCGATTTTGACTACTTTGACTTGAACCCAAAGGTAGACTTCCATGCGACCAAAAATTTCATCCGGCAATTGTTTGGAGACGATGCGACCGTGTTTGATCTGTCGTCGTTAGCTGATTTGGTATTGGCCGAGAACAGCGTGGGAACCACAATCAAAACGGACGGTATGGAGAGCGATCCATTTGCACTCTTATCGGTGTTGAACTTGACCAAATATGGCAGCAAACCTTGTATCAAAACATTAATTGATTATGTGCTTGAGAAAACTAGCAAAAATCTCGAATTCAACTTGATGTTGAGGAAGCTATTGGGCAGAAAGGACCTGGGAGCCGAAGGCCCATCGCAAAAATTAAAGGTCGGTTTGATTGTAAGCGAAAGGATGATCAATATGCCTGTGGAGGTGGTGCCTCCCATGTACAAGATGTTGTTGGAGGAAATGGCCAAAGCAGACGACGCTCATGAGAAATACGAATTCGACTACTTTTTGGTGATCTCCAAGGTGTACAAGTTAGTATCAGGGAAGATTCAGGATGACGACGCTCCTCTGAAGAGCAAAAAAACAAAGGTGTCTACCCATGAGGTTGCAGATGCAGACATGGACTACTTCCACTACGAAGACATAGTGCTCGAAGAAAATGCCAAATATTTTGCGTCGTATGACTACACAAACTCCAACCAGGATACTGACTCTAGAAGGGTTTTCAACGATTATGGAATTGACCCTAAATTGAGTTTGATTCTCATTGACAAGAATAGCCTTGCTCTGTCAGTTCCTCAAATGGAAGAGAAGTTTCCTCCCTTTTAGCGCCATAAATCTCCGTAGATTGGGCAAAAGAAACGCGAATTCGGAATTTAAAGGATAAGGCCATTCAAAAAGCTTGTCAGCCCTCTTCTAAGCTCTTACCGTGTATATTATCTGCTCATACCTTGTATACTTTCCATATAACTAAATCATCACTAGCAGCAAAATCATACTGTGCGCGGGCACGACCGCTTGTGGAAGAATTTTTTTGGGCGCTAACTATGGTGATTTAAAAAAACCTTAATAGAAGACTATTTATTCATTTCTAGGACTTTGTAAGACTTGAAAGCAAAGTTTGAAGATGCCACCACCTCACAGACATCACAACTTCCGTCCAGAGAATGTTTTGAAAAGAGCAGAGGACTTAATTGCTGTTGGCCAGCCAGACGCAGCGTTGGAAACATTATATGAGCTCATTACGTCCAAAAGAATCCGTTATTTGGCGGTACAAGACTTGGAACCCATTGCATTGTTGCTCATCGAGCTCGCGGTTGATTTGAGAAAAGGTAAGTTAGCCAAAGATGCGTTGCACCAGTACAAGAAGAATGTGCAAATGTCTGAAAACGGGTTAGAATCGGTCCAGGTTATAGTGCGTCGGTTCATTGAGTTGGCGGAAAAGAAGTTGGACGAGGCACAGGAGAAGGCTGATATCAAGATGGACCAAGATGAAGAGGATGATTTGGAGGCATCGGAAACGCCTGAGAGTATTTTGTTGTCGGCTGTTTCCAACACCGACTCGGCTGACCGTACCGAGAGGGAGTTGGTTACGCCATGGTTAAGATTTTTGTGGGAAGCGTTGAGAGCCGTATTGGATATTTTGAGGAACAACTCTAAGTTGGAGGTGACGTACTCTGCTATCGTCAACCAAGCCTTCCAATTTTGCTTGAAGTTCGGCAGAAAGGCAGAGTTCAGAAGGTTATGTGAGTTATTGAGAGCGCATATGCAATCGGTTACCACACAGACCAAGCCTGTCAGCAACGTCAATGCTATCGATTTGTCGGACTCCGAGACTGTTCAACGTTACTTGGACCAACGTTTTTCCCAGTTGAACATTGCTGTTAAGTTGGAGTTATGGCAAGAATCTTTCAGGTCTGTTGATGACGTTCACTCTTTGATTACCTCGTCGAAAAAGTCTCCAAGACCAGTCATGATGGCAAACTATTACGAGAATTTGGGAAGAATCTTTGCCGTTTCGGGCAACTCGTTATACCATGCCGCTGCTTGGAACAAATTTTTCAATTTGTATATTCAGTCACCAAATGCTACTGACGAAGAGTTGGGTCATTACGCCTCGATTCTTGTGTTGTCTACTTTGGCAGTTCCTCAAAAGTCCCTCAACAACAACGAAACAGTTGTTGATGATCACAAAGCCAGAAACGCTAAATTGACTTCTTTGCTAAATTTAAACCAAACCCCAACCAGGGAAAGTTTGTTGAAGTCTATTGCCAGTAGATCGATTTTAAGCTTTGTTGATCCTGCCGTTAAACAATTATTCACTGTTTTGGAAGAAGATGAATTTCATCCTTTGACGATCAAAGAAAAGGTAACAGAGGTTTTCAAAGTTATTGGAAAGGATGACGCATACAAGCAATATATTCCAACTTTGACTGAGGCCATTTTGATCAGATTGTTCCAACAAGTCTCCCAAGTTTATGAGACTGTCAAACTCGATTTCTTAGTCTCTTTAGGTTTATTCGAGGGCACAGAATATTCTTTGAATGCTTTGGAAGTTGAAAGTTTGATTGTGAATGCCGTCAAAGATGGCCACTTATCGTTAACCATTGATCACGAATCAGACGTTGTTACTTTGAAGTCTAAGCCATTCGAAGATGCTTTCACAGACTCGTTAAGCTCCAAATTACAAGTTTCACCTTCAGAATTGGTAAGAACCCAATTGTCGAAATTAGCGGAAACTTTGTCTTCTTCAGTCAGCATTATTGACCCTGAGTATGACGCTAGACGTGAAAGAACTCGCGAACAAGCATTGAAGAATGCCATCGCTGACATGGCCAGAGAGCAAGAAGAAATTGCTAACCGTGTCAAGGTTATGGAAGAACGTAAGCGCTTAGCCGATAAAGCAAAGCGCGAACAGGAAGAAGAAGCTGCTCGCTTAAGGCAAGAGGTTACTCTTGCTGAGCAAAAGGCCGAGCAAGAAAGGTTGGTCGCTGAGCAAGAGAGAAGAAACCTCGAAAAATTAGAAAGAGAAAGACAATTAGTTAGAGAGAGAGAAAAGTTGAAGATTGCCGAAGAGATTAACGCCAAGGGTATCATCAAGCTTGACTTGAATAACTTAGAAGGACTCGACACCGAGAAATTAAGAATGATGCAAATTGAGCAATTGAATAAGGATAAGAAGAATTTGGAAGAGCGCTTAAAGGTGTTGTCCAAAAAGACTGATCACACGGAAAGAGCATTTAGACGTTATGAATTGCAATACTTGGAAGCTGATGCCGAAAAGCAAAAGGAAGAGGAACTTAAAAATTACGAAGAGCTCAAGGCTCACAAGATAGAAAAAGCGAAGAAAGAGCACGCTGCAGCTTTAGAAGCAAAGGACCGTTTACAACGTCTTTTGCCCGACTATACTCCTTTCAGAGCTGCTATTGATGCCAAGCATGCCTCCAAATTGGATGCTTTGAGAAAAGAGGCGCAGGCAGAATTGCAAAAGGCCAAGGAAGAGCGTATTGCAGAGGTCAAGCAGCAGCGTATCCAAGAATTGAAGCAAAGACGTGAAATTGAAGCAAAACAAGCTGAAGAAGCTGAAATCAAGAGGAAGCGCGAAGAAGAAATGGAAAAGTTCAGAGAAGAACTTAGAGTTCAAAAGGAAAAGGATGCTGAATTGGCAAGAAAGAGACAAGAGATGCTTTCCCAAGCTGCTCCTAGGGCTTCTGCCGCTCCTGCACCAGCTCCTGTTCCCCAGGCTCCAGCGTCTCAAGCACCATTGACTTTTGCAGAAAAGATGAGATTGAAGAGACTCGGAAAGCTTGCTTGAGTTTTGTATGTTTCCGTAGTATATATTTTATAATACTATTATCTGATATATGTCTAATAATGTAGTAAATACCTTGGAGCAAGTGTTTGACTTGAGAGACATCGAAAAATTAAGCTATCATTGGGCCTTTTTCACATTTAAAATAAATTATTTCCGCTATATCAATAGATAACTTAAGGTTATAGGATGGAGGCTAGTACGATCACGGTGATTGGATCATTGAACTACGATTTGGTGACTTATACCAATTCTGTTCCTGACGGGGGAGAAACATTTCAAGCCAACTCGTTTGAGAATCATATCGGAGGTAAAGGGCTTAACGAAGCGATTGCTACTGCTAGGCTCAGTGGGAAGGACTCGAAGACACATGTTCGTATGATTGGGAACGTTGGTAGCGATCCATTTGGGAAGGAGTTGAAGCAGGCCTTAGTTGATTCTGGAGTCGATACCAAGTATGTGAAGGCATTGGAGCAACAGTCGTCTGGGGTAGCAGTTATCATTGTGGAACAAGATAGTGGTGAAAATAGAATCTTGATTACTGCTGGTGCCAATGGAGAACTCAAGCCTACTGACAAGGAGTATGAAGAGTATTTCCCTGCAAATGTTGGAGGTAAGCAGTTTGTCATTTTGCAGAATGAATATCCTGACACTGTTCGGTCCATCAACTGGCTAAAGCAGAACCGTCCCGAGATAAATATCGCCTACAACCCTTCACCTTTCAAGCCGCATTTGATAAGCAAGGATTTTTGGTCCAAGATTGACTTTTTAATCGTCAATGAAGGTGAAGCATTAAGCGTGGCATCAAAACTTTTATCGGGCGCTGAGTACAGCAACTTTCTTGAGGAGACCAAGGTAAACGAGAAAGATGGATTCAAAGACTTGGCCAGCAAGTTGCAGAAGTTGATGAATCGTGATAATGAAAGCACTGTTATCATAACTATGGGAAGTAAAGGATCAATCTTTGCTTCCAAAAAATCCGGGCCTACATTTGTTAAGTCCAAGAAAATAGACAATGTTGTTGATACGACTGGGGCAGGAGATACGTTCTTCGGGGGCGTTGTTCTGCAGTTAGCAAGAGGTAAGAACATTGAAAATGCAGTTGAGTTTGCTACTAAGGCCAGTAGTTTGGTTATACAAAGAAAAGGAGCTGCTGAGAGTATTCCGCAATTAGAAGACATAATTTAGCGTACATAATTGTTATATATATATATATGCTCAAAGACTAGTACCACTGAATGTTATTACGTACAAGTGTAAGCGGTAGACGGTGGGAACCAGACTAATGGTATAAGTAGAAAAATTTAATAAGTAAATAGGTTGAGAATCACTAACAACCACCTAAGCTTTCTTTTTGGAACGCAACTGAGACTCCGGGGCTGGAGAAGGGGTTGGGGTGGCTCCTGTGGTATTGACATATTCATTGACTTGAGCGGCGACACCACCGTGTACAGACTTGATTTTCTTAGCCTTCTTGGTCTTCCTCTTGTAGACGTCAATATAAAACCCAATAAATAAGACCAAGTACGAGGACAAGATGCCGCAACCGGAATAGGCTGCCAACATGGTACCAGCGCAGTCGCCGCAAACAGGCAAGAACGAAGACCAATCGGAAAGGTAGGTGAACACGAACTTTTGGTACGTAGCAAAGTAAACAAAGCCCAAGTCTAAGATAAATTGGATAATCTGGAACCTGGTGACCCACTCTTTCCACCAGACGCGGATGCCACGAGCTGCCAAGAAGTAGTACCAGTACATGACCACATGCACAGCCAAATTCAAGGTGATGGGCACCCAGGAAATCGGAGTCAAGCCAATGAGCTGGGTGTAACACAAGAGGGCCGTGGCGCCGTGATGGTAGGTGTGCAAAAACGTTAACTTCTTCTGTTTGACTACCAAAAACACAGTATCAAGAAACTCGGTGAATTTGGTCAAGTAATTCAAGTAGTACAAGCATACCAACTCCTGCGTCCACGCTTGAGGGTGACAGATGGCGAAAAACAACCCATGGTGGTAAATCATCGGAATTAACTGCTCGGCCATCAATGTGAGCAATGTCAACGACAACGTCGTTAAAAATAAGTTGTGGACCTGAAATAGCCCGTTCAACACAAGTGGTTTAATGCCAAACCTCTTGAACAAATAGTTTCCCCCAAAAATAACAACATAATATGTTCCTATAGCACATGCCACTGGTGGAAAAGTCGAAAACATCAATTCTCCTTCAACAAACGCAAATTGCGATGGTATAAACCTTCCACCACTAGCCTTGGTCACCAAACCATCAAAAAGCGGCCATAACTTGACCCCAAATGGGGTATCAAAACTTGGTATCGATACGAGCATCATAAGCTATCCCTATAGTGTCTTTTATACCACTAAATGCTAGTATTCGCCGGTAAATGTGAAAAAAAGACTCTACTTATGTCTATTTAGATAACGTTAACAATACGCGTAAAAAAATTTGGCCCATTTTGCTGTTTAAGCACCGGGTAATAACAAGAATAGGGGATTTTAGACGGTAAGGAGATATGCCAGGAAGCCCGACAGACAGTGAAGCTGAAGAATCGAGTAGTGAGCTGTATGAAACAAGTTCAAGCGAAGAAGAGGTGCTTAAGCCGGTATTTGTGGCCAAGACGCATAGACGGAATGGTCAAGACAGAAAGCCGTCAACGGCCGAGGATGAGGAAACGGAGGCTGAGAAGAGAAAGGCAATCGCATTACAGAGAGCAGAACATGGGCTGAAGCCTGTGCTCGAAAAGGATAGGTTTGGAAAAGTGGACGACACTGATGATTTAGAGCCTGAGATAGAATACGAGGAGTGGCGACGCCGGGAGACCGAAAGATACAAGCGAGACCGACAGCAGCTTGCGGAAACTGAGCAAGCCAAAGATGAGCGTGTGAGGCGGGGCCAGAAATCAGAGCAAGAGTTGGAGGCTGATTTTCTTCGTCGCCAGCAAGTGGAGGGCCAGAGTGCTCTGGATGGGGCCAGTAGCGCCCAGGGAGCGTTCTACAATGATGACGAAGCGATGCGGAGGTTGTTGAAGCGAGAACATGACCAGCTCGAGAATGAAGACGTCGACGACTACAAAAAGGACCACTCGAGACCTACAAGGTTGAAATTCACGTAGAACTCTGTATATCACGATTTAATGGCTAATGACTACATTTAGTAGCAATGGTACTGTTCCAGCCCGCTTGGGATGGCCCAATTGTAAGCATTTAGGACCATGGAAGCACCAAGTAAACTAGTGCAACTACTCTGTAGCCGAAACTTTAAACCACTTGTAAGGTAAAGTGAAAAATTCAAATTGCCCTGTTATCTGCTTCCGCTATAAACTGGGGCTCAAAAATATGTCACTTGTACCTCTCACCCCGTCGCTTATTCTGTTTCTAGAGGAGTATTTACCAAGAGACCATGCGGACAAGCCGTTCGTAACGTTGACGTATGCCCAGTCGCTCGATTCTTGTATAGCTGCTAAAGTTGGCCAGCAAACCAAAATTTCACACTTGGAAACCAAGACAATGACGCACTATATTCGTTCCAAGCATGACAGTATCATGGTGGGTGTGGGAACAGTTCAAGCAGATGACCCGAAGCTTAATTGCCGCTACAAAGCGGGAGAGGAAGACATTTCAACCCCCAGACCGATCATTTTAGACCCAAACGGCAAGTGGGAGTATGCGACGTCCCAATTACGGTCTGTGTGTGACAATGGCGATGGTATGGCGCCGTTTATAATCATTGATGAGTCTGTGACCCCAAGGGAAGCTGATTTGGAGGCGTTGGGGAAGCAGGAGGGAGCATTTTTGAAAATGCCATTACAAAAAAGAGACAGACACCAAAATTGGGACATTATATTGGCCAAGCTCTTTGAATTGGGCATTAGGTCCGTCATGATTGAAGGTGGGGCCCGAATCATTAACGATTTGTTGGTTCACAGCCATATGGTAGATAGCTTAATAATAACTGTTGGTCCTGTATTCTTGGGTGATCAAGGTGTGAAAGTCAGCCCAACAAAGCCTGCCACTTTGATAGACGTAAAGTGGTGGCAGGGAATTCAGGACAGCGTTATATGCGCCAGGATTAAATAGACACAATTATGAATAAAACTATATTACAAAACTACTCAATGCTAATCAAATAGGATTTTGAACCGTCTTGTCTTGGAGAAACGGCGATAAAAACAAGCACAGCAGGAAAAAAAAAGAACCGGCCTTATAAACAGATACGGTATGACGCATACCTACCGGAGGTCTCAGATCTTCTGATGATTTTGACTACCTCGCCTCTCTTCAAACCTAAGTACCTGGCTACCGGATCTTCCCTCTGAATCCTGGGGAGTTGAGACTCTTTTAATCTATATCTTTCTAACAACTCCTTCTTTTCTTCTCTGGCTAACTTTATATGCTTAGGCACTAATTCGTGGTGGGTGATATTGACTACCAAGTCTCCCTCCTGAAATGTCTCGATCGATGCTGGCGACACCGTGGGAATCAATTTGTTGGCACTGGGGGTGATCGAAGACTGGTAAATGAAAATACCAGTACTGAAATTCTTTTCACTTATGTGGATACAAAAGTTCCGCATGGTTTTAATACCAACGGAGGCTTCGTCACAGAACTCAACCCACAATGAACCCAAATCAGGAAATTTCTCCAAAGATTCAGCGGTGGGATTGGCCTGAAAACACATCAATTTTCTTTGGGGCATATTCATACTGTCACAAATCCTCGATCTAAATTCTGCCAATGACATTTCGATTTCCTCTTGCGTAATGTAGTATCCCTAAAATTAATTAGTATATCGTTCCACATCTGCGGCTGGCCGTGAAATATTTGTTGTAAACATACTCTGTCCCTCACCATCTCTTTGACGGTTCTAAAAGATCTCCATAACCGGGAAATTGTCCTATCTGTCTCCTCCATCTTCAGTACTCTTCAAATGTGTATTTATATTGTTAATAAAGACGTTTTGCTGATATTCTATAGTTATGAAGATGGCTGGGATATTTTCACCATCAAATTTTTGAAAAAAAAATAGGCCACTCACGTGACGACGATATAAGATGATATACTTTGATTAAACAACGTTTATATACCTTGGGTAGGGAAGTTCTATAAGGGAAGCATGAGAGGGGACGAGAAGGGTTGGGACAATAGCTGGAACCAGTTTGAAATGACGAATTATGGGTCAAATTTGCGCCTAAACCGCAATTCTATTTCCGAGCTGCTCTTCCATATATGAGTTTTGATGGTTTGCAAGGTCAAGTTGTGAGAAAGTTCTTCACCTCTGCACTCGAGGACTAGCCATTCACTTAAGGGTCTATTCAGTTTCATTTCGGGAGTACGACTTTCGAACTTATCGGCGAGAAACGACAAAATCTTCAGAACCCTAAGCATGCTGTGGGACGTTAACTTAATGAGAGGCTCGTTGATCGGAAGCCGTTTGATTCTCTTTTGGGACCGGCCCCCAATTTTTGTGTCGGGCGGAAGGAAAGTATAGTCGTATTCCATTAGTTGGAACTCGATTTTAGGGTACTCCTTTGCTGGAAAGCGGTTATACAATATGGGCTTACCGATCCAGATGGGCAAATACGTTCTCAAATCAGTAATCAACGGGTGATGGTCTATTGAATCGGTCGATAAGCTGGCAATGTCTTTGAATTGGAAGCTGCAAAGATCTCTAAAGTTGCCGAGTTCAGGAGAATGCTCAAATATAATTACGAGTAAGTCCAGCGGGAGCCTATGTGGATAAAGGAGGGGCCTGTAGTTAGTATTATCATCACTCGGCACGCTAAACCTAGGGTCATTGGAGTATATTCTGAGAATGGTGTCGGCTGTTTTGGAAATTCCTGAGGTGTCGTATCTCTCCCAGTACCGTTTTTTGTTGAATTGCAACAAAGTCATGATAGAGTCCTGATTAGGTTCGTTATCCTCACATTTGCCCAGCTTTGAAGATGTGGTATAGTTAATGAACTCATTTAAGAATGAAGAGTCATTGTATTCGCTGGATGCCAAATCATTTTCACTAGAATTTAGCAAGTCAGTAGCATGTTGTTCCTTTTGTTGTTGAAGTGAAACGCTGGTCTTGGAAGACTTTCTGGTGAACATTTTGATTCTTTTGGAAGTGTTGCTTACATTAGGTATATCAACAGCCGCATTTGCATTAGACGAGCCATCAACGTGAGTTATTCGATAGTTGGCAAATTTTTCGAGCGTTGACGTAGTTGGAACCTGGCGGTTATTTCTTTTGTAAACTTTTAATTCTTCCCGCACCTGTTTATCAAACTCCCACTCATATATGGCATATTGGTGAAACAACGAATTGAGTAAAATTCTTGATAACTGAAACATATCGTCGTCACCCACCTCAACTTTGTTATTTTTTCTCCCTTCTATGTTGTCGGGATGATCATAAGCTAGATGGGGGTAGTTCGAGCATAAATCGTCATAATAAATTTCTGCGTTGTTGAAGGTGGATTCTTTCAAAGTTACTAGGAGCTTTCCCGACTTTATTTCGACATCGCACCAAGTCATCAAGGTGTCCGAGGTTTGATATTGATTATATATGCGTTCCATCTCCTTCAGCCTTTCGGTAATCAATTCTTTACGAGATTCGATGGAATCGTTAGGCTCATAAGGAAAAGTTTTGATTTCTGCACAAGTTAGTATATCCCAAATTTTTAAGTCTCCGTTCAAGTAGAGAACAAGAATGTGTCTTCGATTGTTAAAGACCATTTTCGCTATTACACATTTAGGTACTAATGGTCGTTTACAGAATGGTCGCCTATTAAATGGGACGGATGTGACTCGCTCCTGAGGCATAGGATTCAATAGAATCTCAACTGGAGTTGAATCAACGTCACCTGTCTTACTTTTTGTGTTGCACATGCCTTCTTTGTGACTATTAACGAACTCCTTGGAAGGTCCCCCATCTACATTCAAAAACATTGAGATGTATTCATTATTGTCGCTGATATCGTTCGTGATAGTACCATCAAAATTATGAACGGATAGCGGATGATTTGTTCCGGAAAATGACGATTGTACATCGAAATTACTCGTATCAATGGATAAGTGGCTCACAAAATCATAAAAATCGGAATTAATGTCATTCTGTTCTGTATTTGCTTCGAGGAGGACAATGTCCTCGTTGATTTGGTTATCATGATTAATTGCATAGTCAAGACATGTTCGCAAATATTGATATTTAGTAAGCTGATCAGTGTCTGGGATGTGATATCTGTCCAAGGCTAGTTCGGTGGATGCCAAAATTGATGGATGGGAAAGGTTGGAATTAGGCTGTATGTCAGTCTCACAACATAGCGCTATAATAGGAGAATCGGTTTTGGCGATTATAGTAGACAAGCCTACTTTGTCGTCTAGTATATTATCGGAAGTTGTGAATGTGTCCAATGCAGGGTCACTCTCCTTCGGCAAGTTAGCGGATAAATATGATAAATCCGTCTTCACAATTTTACCACTTTTATCACCAGAGTAAAAAATTTTGAAATCACTGTTATAGGAATTTTCACATTGATTTAGTATACCTGGAGCGGACGAGATAGCGGTGCTCAAGCTCCATACGGCATCATCATGGATATCAAAATTTTTGTAAACTTTAAAATTTCTCAAGTCCCATAACTTTATACTAGTATCGGAAGACCCACTTAATATAAAGTTGTCATTCATTAATAGACACCTGATATTGTCTTGATGGCCGATGAGTTTCTTTATGGAATTAGAGGTATCGGGGAGCCGCCTGTCGTAGACATTTATAGTGTTACTAGGCCCACCACAACTGATCAAATTAGAACTGTTGTTCGCCAATGAATAAATTGAGTTTGGCAAAGATGGCTTTAAGCTGCGGGTTTGAATCTCTTGAACCGATCTCAATCTTGTCAAATCCCATATAGCAATTTTACCATCTAAACCACCACTTACTATGGAGCTATCTTGAGCGTTATAGGATAACTTCTTGATGTAATCTGTATGTACATTTGGAAGTCTGTGGACATGGTACTTGTCAGGATGGCCAGAAGTATGCAAGTTTATAAGTTTTAAAGACAAGTCCGACGAACACGAAACCAAATCCCGGTCATTATTCACCAATTTTAAATCATTGATCCAATCAAAGTGAATATTATAGTTATTGGTGATGCTATAGTTCTCGTAAGGGGTAGGACAATATGGCAACGGGTTCGACGATATCGATGTCTCCAACTTCAACACCCGTTCGTCGATATCTTGCTCAAACTCAGGGTCTTTACCGTCAACGCCGTCGAAAGTATTGGTAAAATTGAACTGATTTGGCGTCCCATGATCAGAGTTTTCCCACCCGTAGCCACAACTCCATGTCTTTACAGTGCCGTCTCGGCCCCCGGTGTAGAACGTGTTTCGTAACGGAGAAAACTGTATAGCATTAATCGGCAATATATGATTGTCACTATCGCTGGAGTCGCCTAGAACGTAGGAAAGTCCTCTTTTCGCTTTGGTGGTCATTATTTCAGATCATTAAACTACCTCTTTTTTCCTTTCCGTTACTAGTTTTTGAGGTTCGTAGCAGTCCTGGCAAAGGTAGAGTCCGAATTCTACTCGCTCTCTCTTGTCGAAGTTGTCTTTTCTAAAGCCTCTAGTATCTCTCAGTCGTCTTTTCAGCGTTCCCTTATGTATCCAGACTTCACTCTCGATTTTTTCAACACCTTCAAAATGTACTGGCTTGATGAGGCCTTTTTCTTAATCAACCGAGTTTAAATCCACTGCAATTTGTTACTCTTATCCAGCAAGATCAATTAAACCCTGATACGGTCAAGCTATCCTTGAATTACACTTATTAGCAGAAGAATGGGCGTCTTGTCTCTACTAAGGGCAAGATCTAACTTGAAGAATATTTTACGGGGGGTGCCGGCGAGCGACATTTTTTTCCCCGATATTGAAAACCCATCTTCACTAAAAAACCCCGAATAAAACACCCCAAAAATGGCTCCCATGACACAGGAAGACCTTGAAATACAGGCCCAGTTGAAGTCTGCTGTGTACTTAGCTGTTTCCAAGATTGTGGATCAACAATTGGCCGATATGGGGCCCGACATCTCGGCCACTCCTACGTACGTGGCGTCGCTTGTCGAATTAGTGTATAATCAACTTATCAACCTAGGAGAAGACCTAGAGCTCTTTGCTAGTCATGCTGGACGAACCACCATCAAACCAGCCGATATGTACATGGTGACCCGTAAAAACCACACTTTGACTGGGATACTACAGCGGTTTGAGGCGAATGAGCGACAAAATAACTAAACCTTGGTAATACCAAACTAGAAGCTAGCCAGGGATTGTTTCCGTCAACCACCAAACTACAGTGTCCCTTATTGACCGTTGAAAGCTTGTCGAAAAGCTAGTGGTATAGAGATCAATTGGCTTAATCCCACTTCCTTCCTTTTTAGGAAGTCATACACGATTTCTATTACATTACCCGATTGGGATAAATTAATTTCACGATACGCGTATAGAATGAAAAACTTATATATATGGTGAAGAGTCCTTCAAGTGAATAGTGATCAAGGATAAGCGAATAGAGCATGATGGAGCCGACAAATATGAGCAAAAGGACATTACAGGATGCCGAGTTACCAATGGCAAAAAGAAGTGGCGGTTGCATCAAAAAGAGAGGTGAAGCCAGCAAAAAGGCTCTAGCAGACAGATCAAACGTGATGCTTCAATCACCACCGGTGACACCCGAGAAATCAAGAATTATGGACTTTTCGACAAGCTTACAAGGGTCCAAGGATGGGGTGAAAAGATTGAGCTTTGTCAGTCCGCCAGCCACCCCCACCAAACCTAAAGGAGCATCAGTGTACTCAAAGGCTAAGGCCCTATTTGAGAGAAGTAACGGTCAAAATGAAATTCATAAGACGCACTTGACCTCAAGAGAAGATGAAGCCGACTACTTGAACAGCTTTCTCCTAGACAGTCTCAGGACGAATACTTCGAATAGCTTGTACGTATCGGGACCTCCAGGCACCGGCAAGACGGCCCAGGTGGAGCTTTCCTTCAAATACATTATGCATGATATCGGCCACGCTCTCACTCCAACTATGTCGTTGGTAGAGAAGCGGAAAGTCAACTTGGTGAAGATAAACTGTATGTCAATCTCGAAACCGGAAAATATATTCCACGAGATATATTGTGCCTTGGACACCAATAAGAACGGGGAGAAAAAGAAGTATGCGAGAAAGAATACGGCCGATGATTTATTTCAGCTATTGCTCGGCAAGTGTGAGTTCGACTCTACCATTATTTTGCTAGATGAAATGGATTACTTGATCACCAAAGATCAGCAAGTATTATTTCAATTGTTCAACTTTGCTTCACCCCAGAACTCGCACGTTTTAAACACCAAGTTGATCCTTGTTGGTATTTCCAATGCGTTGGACTTCACGGACGAATTTCTCCCCAGGTTGAAAAGAAATTGCTTAAGTCCCAAATCGCTCCAATTCTTGCCCTACTCGTCAGATCAAATCAAAGATATAATCACAGCAAAGTTAAGGTCGCTTGTTGTAGAGGAGTCAAACAAAGAAAACAACCCCTATCCCCTCTCGACGCCAATAATGCACCCAGCGGCCATCCAACTTTGCTGTAAAAAATCCGCTTCAGTCACCGGTGACTTGCGGAAGGCCTTCGATATTTGCTACAGAAGTATTGAGATGGTGGAGGAAAACGTACGAAGGTCATCTGCTCCGTCCACCACCTTCCACGAGGCACCGAAAGTGCTCATATCTCATATTGCAAAAATTTGTGAAAGCTCGTTCAAGGATAGTTCACTCACTAAAATGCAGAACTTGAATCTTTTACAGAAATCTGTTCTCTGCTGCTTGTTCAACCACCACATCACCAGCTTGTCGGTAGCGATCAAAAAGGACCTCAACGTGAACTCCTTCTACGATTTTTACGTGAAACACTCACAAGAAAATGTCGATAAGCTTTTAGGCAAGTTGAAAAAGGGCGAGTTCCTCGAAATCATAAGTGCCTTGGAGGCTGGCTCTGCCATCACTCTCTCAGACACCAAAGTTACCTCCAGACCATCGACTGAAATCGGAAATAAAATCATCAAGCCTAACGTACCTTACGACGATTTGCTAAAGTCAATTGGAAGTGTCGGGGTATTACAGAAAGTTTTGCATGGCCACACATAGTTAAAGAGGCCCTTACGTATTATAATGTCTAATATATATCAAATTTCATTCATACTATCGCTGCCTGCCACCGCCCACTAATAAAACACCTTATCGTGGTGTTTGGATGTTTGGTGAAGTTACACAAAAAGAAAAAAAATCTCCAAAACCTTTAACAAGCGCACAATGTAAAGTAAGAAGAGTATGATACATAGCATCGGTAATTTAGCTACAGTTTGAAGAAACTTATCAGTATCGATTGATGCATTTGGATTTGAAGGACGAGGATTATAATCAGAGTAACTTGAGCACACAGATAAAGTAATAATCTAGACTTTTTCTTGGGATTTTATTAAGCTTATTTTGGTAATTACAAATTAGATATCATAGAACCAAATACAACGACAAGAGTAAATCGATCAAATCTATCAAAAGAACAGTCAACATGTCGTCCTCTGGATCTAGGGGGCCTCCCGTCAACCGATATAGTGATAGGGGAGAGTACGATTATAATAAACAGAGACGGAAAAATTTTTATGGAGGGCCAAGCAGACGAGGGGGTCCGGGGTCTTCGTCTTTGTCACAATCCAAGCCTCCAAGTAAGGCGGCTGAGAGTAGCACGCCAGTTAGTGAGCTGCACTACCCAGGTGGGGGGAGACCACGATACGGGACCAGCGGCGGGCCAAATTCACTATCCAGAAGTTTCGGACCTAATGTACGAGATAGCAGAAATAGCTATGGATCATACGGTTCTTTTAAGGGGTCATACTCGTCATACAATCAGAGTTCAGGCTCATACTATTCTAATTACGGAAACTACAGCGGCTTTGCTAATAAAGATTATCAATCGAGCAGCTCGAATTTTTATGGTTCCAGGAATGATTCCTGGCGAGCCGAAAGGCCAAAGACCTCGGCCGACTCAAGATTGACCTCTTCAAAGCCGTTGTCCTTGTCTGCATCCTCATATAATTCAAGGCTCTCGAACGGATCAGCTGGCGGTTCAAAACCTTTGTCTGCTAGCGGAGATTTTCGTAAGGACAGATATAGTTCTTATGTTCTGGCTGATTTGACAGGTGGAAAATGGAAAGGAGCATACGGTCCAAAACCTGTTTTGAACAGTAGGAATTCTTATACAAACATATCGGGAGGTCGGCCCTACTCAGCGAAAGATAGAGTGCGAGGCTCCCTATCGAGCAGTTCTTCACTTGTTAATAGCGGGAAAAGACCGGATACCTATTACCCTAATAGATCGCCTCATTCTAGCAGCAGTGTGAATCAGTCATATAATAAGTCAAAGGTAGATCATTACTTCACGAAAAACAAAATGGAATTTTTAAATGGAAGGCCTTTGGGCAGCGAAGAGGAGGAGGCCGGCTTTAATGACAAAAGATTCACAAGCGACCACTATTCCCCAAGCCCAAGTAATGAATACGAAGGCGACGATATGAAGGAGTCAGAAGATGATTACGAGCCTCAAATCATTACTCCAGATAAGAATGACGAGGAGGAAGTCGACTACAATGAAAATGAGGATGGCAATGAACAAGACGAGGGCGAAGAAGAAAAGATAGCTTCAAAAACAGTAGGAAAATTACAGGGTGCTAAAATAACAGCAGATTTAGAGCAAGAGCAAGCAGGAAAGGAACAAGAAAAAATAAAGCAGCTGTTTGTTCAGATCGATGTTTCTAATGAAATTTGTTACCCAGATGGGTGCCCGTATCCAGAGAATAAGATGGAAGACAAATTCAATGAGTTGCAAAAGGAATTTGAAGATTTCACCGAGAAGGAAGGCTATTTGAAGTATTCATTGGCCAAACCTATCGCTAGTTTCTATGAATATCCATTTTATGAAAGCAATTTCAAAGTTTTTTTAGGGCAACGTGAGCATTTTATTGGAAAGTTGTCAAACAATAGGAAAGCAATACAACGCAAAACATTATCCTTGTGGAAAGATTATTCGAGTGGTCTTCGTGAGTGGGATATACAACGCGAGAAAATGGATCAGCAATTAAAGTTAATTCATCCTTCTGATGACGAAATGAAGAAGGAGTTAGAGGCTATAGACATAAGAGTTAAGCATGAGACACCCGCAGAAAATAGCGTCGCGAAAGACATCCCCATCGCGCCTCCAAGTAATAGTCGTCGCAACCGCAGACATGGTGATTTGGTCACTACTGAAGCTGAATTTCAAGAAATTTTACAGACGCTCGGTAAAGAGCAAGATGAGGATCCTTTAGTTAGGGCTCAAAAAGTGTCAGCTTATATACCCGATCAAATTCTCGATCCAGTTGAGCGTGATGTACTTAAATTTTTGGACTCGAATAATATCGTGGATAATACATCTGAATGGACCACTCGTGTCAAGACTGACTTTTTCAACAATTTTTCTGAGCAAGAGCATACCTTATTCTGTGAAGGTTTTTGCTTGTTTCCTAAACGATTCGGTGCTATATCAAGGCATATGGGTGGTTTGAGGACTGCTGAAGACTGTGTTGTTCATTACTATATAACTAAGAAAGCTGTCAATTATAAGCAGTTGGTACATAGCTTCAAGAAAAAGGCCAGGAAAAGTCGCCGTGGTAAAAGTGGTGCGTCTCGGAATGTGTCTCAAAATAACACTCCTATCGCTACTCCTACAGTGGAAATGCCTGTCGATGATTCTGCCGCATTAGAATCTTCAAATACGCCCGTCTCCACCGAGAATTCCAACTCTTATGATTATTTCGGAGAAGAGCTGTTCACGGACACTGGAAGACGAAAGAGGACGGCTGCGCCAGTTTTTGAAGATCCGCATTTAGGGAAGAAGCCGCTGGAGCCTACAGATGATAAGGCGTCGGAGCTTTCTTCGCAGCCTCAAAAGAAAAAGGCAAGGAAGCAAAAGAAGGAGGAGTCGACAGACAACAAATCTGGTGAACCAAACAATAATTCTGGATCTGAATTGCCCCAGGAAGAAGAAAACAGTACGGCAGGGGCTAAATTCCAAGAAGAAGATCAGAAACAGTCTTTTGATACAAACGATTCCGAAGCCAAAGAGCGTCGCAAAGCCATTTCCAGTTATTGGAGCATTACTGAATCCAATATGTTCCCCACTTTATTGAAAGAGCATGGAACTAAGTGGACTACGATTGCCGATAAGCTAACGACCAAGTCAGCTACGATGGTACGTAATTATTTTCAGCGTAATGCTGAACGACACGGGTGGGCTGAAATCGCCGAAAGTGCCGACGCTCGCTTGAAGGCAAAATTTGCTGCCGTATTAAGTACCAACCCAGACGTTCCCGAAAAGACTGAAAAATACACCACCATCTATCCTCCGCCCCCAGTAGTCAACACTTCCACTACTCCCATCGCACCCCAGTCTACATTTGTGCCGATCGGCACTTTCCAGCATACTCCTTCTACTGCACCTTCCACGCATCACGCTGCGACATTCAAGGCCGCATCTCCGGAGGTGTCGCTGTCTCGCAGTGCTAATGTAACAGAGAATGCTGCCCCCAACAATCCTAATGGCGACGAAATTCCCTCCAATGCTCTGAGTGTCAATAAAGACGGTTTCGACACTGGGCCCGCTTCAAGCGCGCCCGTTCCAATGGCTGAGACTGGAGAAGTCAAGAGAATACCCAACGCCAATGTTCAATCCACTACCCCTGCCGTCGCTGCTCCTTCTCTACCTCGCTCCTCCATCATGAGCTTGTTGAATTCCGACACGAGTCCTATAAAGCCGGAGTATCGCAGAAGGTCTGCCGATTTGAAGTCGTTACTCAATTCTTCGTCTTCTAATCTACCAGCTCCCAACAACAGCAATCCGCCATCAGGAAATGGTTTGAATGCCTTGTTAACGGCTGCGAGCTCTTCGTCTACAGTGGATGACCCTACAAATTCAAAACAATAGTGCCGATAGTTCACTAATGTTTTCTACATTGATTCATCATTAATATTTCCATTACTTACTTCTCAAGTGTATTATATACCATTTTCATAGCTTCTATTGCTCATCTTGTACCATAGTATAATATATATCTATTTATCTAGTATCGCTTATGTAAGTGTCCATATTTTTTTGGGCGTGCGGCTGCTCAAGAATAATTTTTCAGCTAAGTCTGGATTTTAATAGTACTATTTGGTGACATAGTTGTACTGAATAGTTTGATATTAGCAAGGATGTCGTTAAGATCGATGAGTAGAGTGGGTAGCTTGAGACCATGGTGCCGAACATTTTTCAGTAGCTCGCTGAGGGCGCAAACGACAAATACATCGGCGCAAGATACGTTGGTAGATGTCGAAAGCACCGGCAACAGGCCGTTGATACCGGAGGAAATCAAAACTGGTAGGCCAGAGAGACTCGCTATTCCCGCGAGAGTGCAGCAGGGGATGTTGCGGAACAACGAGCTTGAAAGATTGAGGGTTGTGCCTTCTTTGACTACATTTTACGGGGGTAATCCAATGCACGAAGAAAATTTGAATATGTTGAATGCGCTTATAAGGAAGTATATTAACTTGCCAACGAGGGTGGTGGACGACAAGGAGATTCAAAACACCAAGTTTATTTCGTTTGAAGACTACAAGGTGCGGATCAAGTCGGGCACGAGACTCAAGCCTATCCACCACAAGGAATTGACCCAGTTGTTACACAGATTGAGAAGCATCGACGCAGAACTCATGCCAAAAGAAGTTTCGGATGTATTGAGTAGGTTTGCTAGTAGTTCAAACGAATTGACCAAGGCGGCCCAAAAACTCAAGACTTTAGACGAGTTTGGTAGAGCAGTAAGCTTGGGAAAGAGGAAAAGTTCTGTAGCCAAGGTGTATCTTTCCAAGGGTGATGGGCAGGTTTTGATCAATGGAAGATCTTTACTTGACTACTTTCCAAAAGACGCCGACCGCCGCAAAATTGCATATCCATTTCAAGTCGTTTCACAAGAAGGTAAATATAATGTCTTCGTTGAAGTACACAGCGGAGGATCCACAGGACAAGCAGAAGCGGTCATGTACGGAATCGCTAAAGATTTAGTGATATTCAATCCTCTATTGAAATCGAGGTTGCATAAAGCCGGGTTAATGACAAGAGACGCAAGAAAGGTCGAGAGAAAGAAGCCGGGTAAAGTCAAAGCCAGAAAATCGCCTACTTGGGTCAAGCGTTAAGTATACATTGCCTATCACTCATTCCTCATGTATATATCAACAATTAATGTATTCAAAAATCACTCACGTAAGTTCTCTAAGTATTTCAAGACAGATTCTAACTCGCCCTTTTCATATTTGGTGATCTTTCCCTGGAACGACGCACCTTTCCCTCCACCTTTCAAAGAATATACCCTTTGCTTCAATTCATTCTGAACTTCGGCGGCCTTTGGCCCCATGACTTTTACGATACCCCCAGCTCCTGATTTAAAGTCACCATTAATCAATACTACCGTATTCGTATCATTCAAGTTTACGCCGCTATCTTTCTCAGAATTGATCAACGCAGCAAGTTGCTTTTGAAAGTGGGCGAAGTACTCAGGAGAGTTGGATGGCCTATAGATGTATTCAAATGTGGAGTGCTTCTCTTTAAACCTGTTGAAAACTTTGGCAGCCTCAATGCCCGCTAATTCCTTCACCAAGTCAGATTCTCTACTAGTCGATTTTCGATAGCTTAGGTTCAAAGAATTCACTTTGTCTACTACTTCATCGATTTGACATGACAAGGGTCCTCCAGAGATATTCTTCAAGATGTTGTGCTGTTTGATTAAATACTTATACACTCTCGAACCACAAATAAAGTGCAAACGAGAATTTCCGCCTCTGACATTGACTTGATGAAGTAATGAAATTGCTTGTATTTGAGAAGTGGAAGACAAGTGAGTACCGCAGCAAGGATTAGAATCTAGTTCCCCGATTTTGACTATCCTAACGATACCTTTCGAAAGATCGTAGTCATCAGGAATATGAGAAGTATCGATTTCTTCACCGTGCTCGTCGGGAGTGACTACTTTGATTGGTAAGCCCTCTAATATGTATTCATTGACTTTTTTGTTGATTTCGTGAACAAGTTCATTATCAATCTTTTTAGGAAGTTCGATATAATTAATCATTTCATTCATCGACCAACTCAAAGTTTCCAAGCCATAAGAGTCTAAGACAGCAGACAACAAGTGCTGGCCGGTGTGTTGCTGCATTACATCCATCCTTCTATCCCAGTCCACTTCTAGTGTGACTTTTGTACCAGGATCGATGGCGGTCAGAGTAATGTGAAGTGCCGTCAACTCCGATCTCAATACCAGCTCAACTGGAACAATCTTCTCGTTTGGCAAAATAATAGATCCTTTATCAAAAGGCTGCCCACCTCCTTCCGGGAACAATATGGTATCAGCCAATTCTACCGCATACAACTTTTCCTGTACTTGTCCACTCAGGTCACTAACTTCCTTATTCTTATTTTGCTTATCTTTAGAAATCTGGGGTTTATGCTCAAAACATGATATGACAGCCGTCTGAAACGTCTTAAGGAAAGAATTCTTTTGACATGCCAATGCTCCGACTATAGTAGTAGCCATAATGCATACATACAAAATAAGTTATACTTTATATGACTAATGGTTATTCAGTAGTTGGCTCCCGAGAGGTATTTTATGCGCGGCTCCATAATTCAAGATTGGTTAGTAACAAGCGTAGTTCCTTTCAATATTAACACCAATGGCTGCTTTCGATATAACGCCCAGTTTGAAACATTTGATAACAGGTTCTGAGCTACCTGAAGAATCAAGAACTCAAATTCTTTCAAGAGATCACATATCTCATGAAAACTTAATTGTGTTTTATAAAAACTATAAGCCAACACCCACCTTGTTGGATTTGATCAAACTCACCAGGCTTCAAACTGCAAAGCCAAGCATTCAAAAGGAGACTAAGCCAAAGACAAAAGAGTTCATTGCGTTGATGGAAAAATTGAGGCTCCAGTCCAGAGAAGAAGAATATCAGCGGTTGGTAAGGCAAAAGTCAGAGTTCGACACATTATACGACAACACGTCCAATGAGCCAATAACAGCAGCACAGGCACACAAGGAATTGAAAAATCAAATGACAACCATTTTGAACATATTGATAAGTGTGGGTAGCGTGGTATACGCCGTATGGTATTGGTCCGATAGTTCGATGGGACTACAAGACAGCTATAGAATATTACTATGCTTGTTTTTCGGCATCTTGGTATTGGTTGCGGAAGTTGTCGTTTATATGGGATATTTGAATAGGGTGGAGGAAGCAAAAATTAGAGAACGAAACAAGGTGGAGGTTAAGAAGATTGTAAAGACAATCAAATAAATCAATGGGGTATTCCGGGAGACTCTTTACCGTTGAGTGACAGAAGCAAAAGGTGGTGGTGGTGGGAGCTCTTGTAGGACTCCACTAATAGGTTTTTGGTTGGAGTTACCGTTGTTACCGGTGATCGCTTGCCGTTCAAGTTCTAGTGTTTTGTAATAACTCCACTTCAAGATAATGCAAAGTAGATCCCAAAAGTTGAAATCGGGCCAAAGAGTATCAACAAACTCAATAGTACAGTTGTAGTTACATTGCCACAACATAAAATCACTTAACCTGGTGTGGCCACTAGTTCGTATAAGCAATTGCAAAGGTGGTACGCCTGGTCCGAAGTACATGTTGTCGTTTAATGTTTCTAAGGTGATGTCTTCTTTGGATTTGATGTCATTAGCTTTAAACTTCTCTGATATGCTTCGAATCGAATGGGCAATGTCATCGCGAGAAGTGTACGGAAAACATACGTTCAAGACTTTGGTGGAAGTAAGGTTTTTTGTGTTTTCTTCTATTGATTCTAAGTCTCGTAAGACATCCTCCGGGATCAACGACCTGTTTCCTATGACTCTAATTCTAATCTTGTTGACCCTAGCGAAGGAATCTTCGTTTTCTGCTATAAGCACCAACCTGTCACGCAAGAGGGCGAATAATGTATCTACTTCCTCTTGCGACCGGTTGAAATTCTCAATAGAAAATGCATATATGGTAACTTGCTGAATTCCCAACTTGTAAGATGTGCTCAATGTCTGTTGGGTGGTTAATAATGCCCTATCATCGAGCGCTCGTCTGAAATCTCAACGTACCTGAATTAAAGATTCGGCCCCAGCCTTGTGCCCATCTTTTAAGGGCAAGTCTTTGTTCTTGGCGTATCTCCTGTTACCGTCCATAATTAGCGCTATATGTTCGGGAAGAGGACCCGTTCTCATCATCGAAATAATGAAATCTTTTACGAACTCGATGGCATAAATAAATATGGGAAACGAACAGATTGTACCGACGACTCTCTCAAACGATGTAATTGACCCATTCTGACTACTCATTATGAACGTATAATAAAAAAGATTATATTGTAGTATTCGTTTTCTGCCGCCAGAACCGTGTGTATTTATACTACTGAAAAAGTGGTTGCAAATCGGTGTAGTGGGCAGCAAACTTTTAGGCGTTGTAAATCACAATCAGTCTCATACCACCCCATAGAGCCTTAACAAACCTTGTTCAGGGATTCGTCCTCTTCAAAACAATATAACTTTCAGCCTATAATACGTAAACTATAATATTGATCCTCGTTTCGATATGAACTCAGGAAAGGGTCTGGTCTCATAACTTTAACAACCTTGAGGAAAAAGTGCGGGCCCTGATGCAACGTCGTAATTCCAATTGTTGACCATTACCTAGCTAATAAGTACATAAAGTGTACCACAATATAGACGCCAACGCTATGTTAAGGCTAACACTAGCGTACATTGTTAACCTGCTTTAGAAGGAAGTATCAAGTAATTGGATTCTAGATAACAAGCTGTGATTGTTTAGCTTAATAATAGCGTAACAGGGATCTCTGATTTATAAATTACTGGATAGAAAGTGATAACGGGGTTAAGTTTCATCAAATGCCCTGTTGAGAAAAGTTCCAGATTTCATATTGTATGCTTTCTTCCCTCCACTTGATACTGAGCTTGGTCTACAGTGAAGCATCAACAACAGTTTCCTGTATGTATTCGATGGTCTGGTTAGCCACAAAATCAAATGTTTACAATTTGGCTATACTAAGAATTGATGGAAGTTTATATTCTACTTTGTTAAACGTCAAAAGCTTAAGCACAATCCATTAGTATACTCGGAGCCATGTCCTCATATAGGAATCCAAGAAACGTAACTCATTTCAACGAGATTGATAGTGCAGGGGATCTTTCGGAGTCGAGAAAGAGACAATCTAAAAGAGACGACGCCATCAGAAGAAAAATCGAAAATGACTTAAGCAAGAAGAAAAAGAACGGTACCAAGACTACCAGGCGCAAAAAGGGGATTCCCGGTACGGTGTTGTCGTTGAAGCCTTCGGAGCCGATTATATGCAAAACAAGTTCAACAGTGTACGAGGTGGCTCAATTAATGTCTGCCAAAAGGGAGAATTGTATTTTGGTTGTCAACGATATAGGCGAGCTTTTGGGAATATTCACCGCAAAAGACGTTGCTTTTAGAATTGTGGGGTCTGGGTTGAGTGCGAATCTGGTTACCATTGACCAAATTATGACCCCCAACCCTATGTGTGCCAATGCGAACACACCGGCATCCGAAGCGTTAACTTTAATGGTGCACCGAGGATTTAGACATTTGCCTGTGCTCGATGACAATAATCAGATTGTAGGTGTGTTGGACATTACCAAGTGTTATGCCCAGCAAATGGAAAAACTAGAGAGAATGCATGCATCTTCTAAAAAGTTGTATGAGGCGTTGGACAACGTCCATTCAGAAATTGGGATGGCCCAGCAGCCTCTTCATGTGTTTCAGTATTTTGAAAAATTGAAAAACAAAATGAATGGCCCGACATTGGAAAGTGTTTTGGATGGAACCACGACCCCCATCTACACCACCGTCAAGACTACCGTATACGATGCCACTGTTTTGATGAAAGACAACAAAACCACTGCAGTTTTGATTAAAGATACAAATAATGAAGTCGCTGGTATTTTCACTTCTAAAGACGTAGTTTTGAGAGTTATTGCTGCTGGCTTGGATCCTAAGAAGTGTTCCATTGTAAGAGTAATGACGCCCCAGCCTGATATTGCCAAAGTGGACTTGCCTATCCAAGAAGCGCTCCGGCAAATGTTTGAAGGCCACTACTTAAACTTGCCAATCACTAGCAATGGACATGACATTGTTGGTATAGTCGATGTTTTGAAGTTAACTTACGCTACTTTGAACCAAATAAAACAAATTGAGAGTAGTGAAGAACAAGGAAATAATGAAGACAAGAGCGGAAGTGAAACGGCTATCAATGACGAAGGACCGGCTTGGAACAAATTCTGGACATCGCTAGACAATGACGAGTCTGAATCTCTTCATTCGGATTCAATAACTGGTGATGACAGTGCCCCGCCCGATGTAACGCCCTCTGAATTCCATTCATTCAATGTCGATATCAAGCCCTCGGATTCAATCTCACACACAGAGTCTCCAGTCAAATCATCAAATGTGAATAGAGTCAAATCGTCTGATTTACCTTTCACTTTCAAATTCAAATCTCCTGCAATTGAAGGAAGAGTTCATCGAATTTCTTTGAAACCTAGTGAAGGAGTTTTATGGCTCAGAAGTTTGATGGATAGTAAGTTGTATCCTAAGGACTTTGAGTATTTGAAAGTGGTTAAAAACGATCAAGAAGGCGAAAGCTATGCCATCAGTTACATTGACGATGAAGGCGATGTGGTATCTATCACGACCGATACTGATCTAGTTGACTGCGTGCGGATCAACCAACAACTTAATAGTGATAAAGCTGATCTCTATATTCACAACCCTCACGAGCATGCGCCCGTCGATGAAGTAAGAATTAAATCAAAACACGCCGCACCTGAAGCAAATGAGATCTTGAAAGGAGTACCCAATGAAGTTTTGATACCAGGGGCATTAGGTGTCTTAGCCGCTTCTATCATTATAGGAATCACGTTAAGTAAGAGATAACTTGGCGCATCAATAGTAAGTCTATTTATTTGACAATTATATACACGGAAATTTTTGCTATCGATTAAAAGAAGCCTCCTTAGCCTTTCCAAGAAGGTCATTAAATGCATTTTCTTGTTCTTCCTTAGACAATTCTTGGTTCAAATAGATATTAGGAGCTGTGAAATCTTCTGGGCGAAGGACAATGGCGTTAGGGTTCCTTTCGCTGGTCCATCTCGTAGAAATGATGGTGTTTAGTTCCTTGTATAACATGTCTAAATTATGTGACCTTGTCAATATGTAGTCGCTGATATCAAAACCTAAATTTTGTTGCAAAAGCTTGACAAATTTGAATCTGAATGCTAAGTCGTTGAGGCTGATGACTTCGAAACTCCCACTCAATTCTGATCCCCTGGCTTCTTGATATGTTTTTCTGATAATGCTCTCCAATGATTCGGGCGAGTAGGTACTTTCAATATCTTTGCTTCTTACTACTTGATTTTTCCACTGCATGACACGGAAGCCAGGCATATCCTGGTCTGCATCGAAAGGCTTATAATCAGGTGAGTTCTCTTCGTTTAGTATGACGATCTTCGAGTCCTCGCTCGCTTCATATTTATCTTGATTTTTGATTATGTCTTCTCTTTGTTTGATTTGTTTGGACCCAAAAAAGTTACTGATAAATGGCTTTTGAGAAGTTGTTGAAAAACACCTTAGCTTGAGATTGCGTACCGCCGTAGAACGGCTCTGTCTTAACATCATTATTGACACTTTCAACAATCCTATCAAGCTTGGTTCGCTAATATGTGTCCTACAAAAATTTACTGAAAATTTAATATCATTATTACACAAAACCCATTTCGCTTACCCGGCACCATTTTAAAGTTGTTCCTATAATAGTTGGACCCAGATCCTACGCCGATACATTATATTTATCAAGGTATTTTATATATATTGACTTACGTATGCAGAATGGTTGTGTTGTAGATGCAATAGTTATAGGTGTTTCTTAAATTTGAAAAACCTTAGCGTTATCAACGCAAGAATGCAGTAAAATGCCAAGCCTGCATGTTGATCAAGTGTAGAAGTGTTGCTAGAAGGAATTTGGTTCAATGACAGTACAGGCTGAGAAGTTTGAGTCGTCGCAGACTCAAGTAATTCCCTGCTATATAGACTGGTGTTTGAAAATTTTCCGTCAAAAGTTTTGCTGTAGCTCAAATATGATCTTTTCGACTTGGAAGTGTGTTCTGTCTCCACCTGGACCTGGCCAATTTCACACCAACCATTAACAGGAATGCAATTTATGTATTTACACCAAGAGCAATTATTATCTTGTGGATTCTCCTTATGTCCAAAGAAGTTCTTCGCTAGCAAAACGAAGTAAACGATAGCCAACACCAAGCATATGGCTCGAACTCCACACCATAAATAAAACCGAGATGGTATCTTATCCTCCCAGTTGTACATAGGATTCCAATTGTTTTTAAATTGTTGCAAGGTATCATCACGCGCATGGTATGTGATAATACCGTCCACATAAACAAAGAATGGATCGGGCAATAAAAGAAGCCCCATGAGTATGCCTAGCGCAAACCCGCCAATATGGCTAAAATTATCCAAACCAGGCAAGAGACCAAGGACCAAGGATATGACTATCTCCATCACCATAATGCAAAGAAACAAGCCGTACTTTTTCGTGCCGTACATGTTTGTGTTCTTTCTCCCACAGTATACAAACATTAGTATATTCGTCGCTACTATGCCAAAAAGTGCCCCCGACGCTCCAGTAGATGCGATACCGTTAGGAGAAAAATTGGCACCTAAAAGAAATCCTGAGACCCCACTGGCCAAGTAAATAATGGCGTACTTGATGAATCCGATATTTCGCTCGATTGTAGATCCCATAGTTATCTGCAAAAGTAGATTAAATATGATGTGCAAGAAACCGGCGTGTAAAAATATAGGGGTGATTATGCGGTACCATTGTTGAGGTTGATAAGAACTACCATGTACCGGTATACCGCCCAAACCGCATAGCTCATCCAAAGAGCAGATATTGGTATCGGTCGTTGTTGAATTAGGACAAGGGAAATTTATACTTGTATCGTTAGTTATACCTTTGATAGCCTGCATGCAAGGGGCATAACGAGCCCCCATGTTGATCATTAAATACGTTGATGGCCCCAACATGGGGTTGAAGTACGGCTTAGTTTGGAATGCTGACCCCGTCAAGCTAGCCATTTTGCCTAGCTCCGCGATGAACACGGCCACCTGAATGAGGGTGACGAGCATGGTGAAATAGGGCAATTTCGTAAAGTGAAACCTAGGCTTTCGGTGCAATTGCTTCAACCTTGCCTTTTCGTTACGCCTTATTCTTTCGTACTCGTCCATAGCTGGAATCGAAGTTCGCGACCTTTGCGACTCGAATGGGTTGTTACTAGGCAAATTCGTTTGCGGCTGGTCCTCAAATGGGTTACTCCGTGATGGCCCTTTGTATGCGTACGAATAGCCACCCTGCTCTGGAGTGAATGGGTCATCTTCAAACCCTGTATTTTCAACTCGACGCGGGTTGTCCAACCTATTTAGTTCGTACTGATCTGTTTGTTCGTTTGAACTTTCAACCTTGTTTAGCATCGAAGAATGACTGTTGTCTATTGGATACGGTGTTGTTCTATTCGAATTTTCAAATACAAGTGACCCATCGTCTTCATCGGTAACGAAGCTATGATTAAGTCGTAAATCATCCTGAGAATCATTCTTGGGATATGTGTTGGCTAAAAATGCATGTCTCAAATCCCCTGAAGACGATGCACCCTCAAAATTGTTTTGATAGTAATGCATTTATGCCTAACAGAAAGTGGAAGTCCTCCAGAATGGCCTCCTATCTCTACTGAGTAAATCTATAGTGGTGCTAAATATAAATAGTTTAGATATTGATCTGCCCGTTCTCGCATACTTTATTTTAACAAGGCTATGACGCTATATACAAAACCGATCCGAACAAAGTAAGACAAATAATATCTTCTAGTAAACGGCTACAGACGATCTTGTACTTCGTGAGACGAATCATCGCTGCCTCGGCACTTCGAGGAAAGAAATATTAAAGGCTCCCTGTGACATAGAAACTAGAAATTTGTAATAATATTTAAATAGAATTTAGTGAATTGTATGCATATATACAGTGAAAAGCGGTATAGTATATGTGACCTCCTATTTTACAACTACTCCTTGAACAAACTGTCATTGGCTAAAGGATCCTTCTTCAAAACCTGATCTCTCTTTTTTAATTTTCTTTCCATGGCAGCAGTGGCCCTGGACCTAGCCTGGTCTGCAGCCTGTTGTTTCAATTGGGCTCTGACAAAGTTAGGAGACACGTACTCCTTGTTCTCGTAGATTTTTGGACCACCAAAAGAGCCTTCCAAGATCGTAATCAAGGTCAAGACAAAACGGGGTCCGATTTCGATCAAGGACATCTCCTCAGGGTTCACGTCGTCAGAGTCCTTGGAGTCTATAGTTTCGTTTATTTGGTAATTACGAACCCAGATCTTGTTATCCACAATCGAAAAGGTCATGACGTGGTCTGTGAAAGGCTTGGATTTTCTGGCATTAGGAGGCACTCCGAAAGAGTGAATGAAGAGCTCCTTCATGAGCTTATTGTGGTCCGACAGCTCGAACGACTTATCGAAACTCAAAATAGGTCTTGAGCCTTTCAAGCAATTCCCCGTAAAGTTCAACTCATCCAAAGTATGCAAATTTTGTACGTGGAATTTCAAGGTTGGTCCATTAGGCGGCTTTGAGATCCACAAGTACAAATCTTGATGCTTCCTCGACTCAAAGAAAAAAATGTTGTTACAGTTGTACAACTCAGCCACCTCATTCAAAAGGTACAAAGTCTTTTTGGAATCGAACTTGGGCTCTTTTCTTGCGTGTGGTAAAAGGGCCACTAAGTCGCTGATTAGATGACGATGTCTGTATGTGACACCTCGAGACGATATCACCAACAATCTTTGTCTGTTTATGTGTTTGGTCTTTTCAGAAGTTTCCTTGGACGATTTGGACTGTAATGCTTTGTAAATGGCCGACATTATACCTCTGATGATCGTTAAATACTAGAAAATACCAGGTTTTTCACTTATCTCTGCTCATCGAGGACTTTTTTTTCTGCTACAACTAAGATAAGTTACACAAAAGGCCATTCTATATAACTACTAGGATCTTCAATTACCCGGAGTTGGTTTTCCACCCAGTTGACTAGTAAGTCTGGAGGACTCCGATAATGAATACCGAAGGTAACAGGATCATGGTCAAGGGAATTGCTAGCTGCTGTATCAGTTGGGCAAGCATTCTGCAAACATTTACAGGATTCATAAACAAAATGAACTATTTTTTTTTTTCAGTTTGTCATGTAGAGAAATAACTATTCTTTCGAAGCAAAGGGAACTAAAAATCAACAACTTTTGCCATGCCATGTCGAGTCAATGACTGAAACCATGATCTTTCGCTCCAGCCATCTGCTTGAACACCAGGACTATCCAAAAGAAACAACATGATTGTAAAAGAAATAAACAACGGTATATATCTATTCTATGCTTTGGCTTCTAATGTTTTTCTTCAGCGGTGTGCTTGGCTAACCAGTCTTGCACAAACTTTTCTTCTTCTTTGGAGCTAGCGTTGATTTCTGGATGCTTTGGTGCAGGTGGCCCCCATGGTTTTGGAACAACTAAAAACCCAACGGCACCCAATGTGGCCAAAGCCAAGTGGTGTGGTGGAACAGATTTACCCAAGATATTGTAAGCAGCACCCATCGTTGTATATTAATAATGAATTGTAGGTATGGCACAATCAACGCCAATATGTCCAAAAATTTGTCGGTTATAGGCTCTCGGATGAAAAACTTATCGGTAGGTGCACGCTTGGTGTGGGATCCGCGGGTGGCCTATCTTGGTGCATGGATGCGATTATGAGCTGCTTTATCGTGGGTGCAAGGGTGTGCTACTAAGACAAGTTTGCTCAACTCTTCTGAAAGAAAAGCATTCGGGCCCCAAAGCTACAGCAATGCATGGGAGACTCCCCTTCAAACGGTCGGCTATGTTTTAAATGGTTCACGTTACTCTTTTTTTTTCTTCTCTAGAACAGCCGCTTAAAAGTGTGCGTACTATGATTGCGAAATAGTACATTTTTACTATTTTCTACAGATATCTCAGGTTAGTGACCAAGGCCACGCCTACTTATAAAAACCTCGTAAAGTAGTTGAAAGTGTCTCAAACTAAGATATTGCATCAAGCGCACTGCTACCCAGAAAGATGCAAGCCTACGCCTCCTTGTTGACGGTTTCCCCGACTTTGTATTATACATAATTATAAGCACATCACACCACTAATGCGGCTAGGTACAATGTTATTTCTGAGCGTTCATAATCATATTGAAAATATGAATATGCAGATTTTGTATCAGAACAAGTAAAGAAAGGTCCTTACACTCCTTTGTACAATTTGAACGCCGTTGATAATGTTTTACCGATAACTCGAGACCCATTCGAGCTACCATGATCCACTGGGGATCTCCAGCGGTCAGACCAGCGGAATTCGACACTCATTTTCTGCCTATCCTTGCCTATTCTTGCTGCAAACGTATTTTGCTTTTCTAAGCCTCGATATCATTTCACCTCATTTCTCGGCCGGTACGCTATGTTCTCTCTCAGCGCCGACATACAAGGGGCCAACCGGGGCTTTTGGTTCGTGCAATTGCCATGCATAATGCACTTCTACAGTGTCTTTACTCCCATAGGGTATACCGCTTTTCCATCCCTCGGCCTTGCGATCTGGCCTCTATTCCTACCCATCGCACACCCGTTGATCTGATGCGTGTTTGAGATTGCCGTCGAACCTGCTTAGGTTCAATGCGCTGAAGACAGCTTAGGCTCCTGCATGGCTAAAGACAATAGCCGTCCCCTTAAAACCTATCACTCTGTATGTATCAATGCTAAACGGTCCTTTGTAATTGGCCACGGTAGGATAGGGTGCTTTGTGTCACTTTGGCAGAACTACATAAAAAGAAATTTCACGAGGATGCTGACGTAAGCATCGGTATGAAGAGAAAGCAGACGACTATAGGCTTTATCAGAGAAGGTTACAGTCTATAGACAGCATTTAAGCAGCAAGATAGGTTAGGTGTGTTCGAGGAAGCACATACTGCCACCAGAGAGATCACGCGATCATACAAAAGACGAAGAAGTAAAAGAATACCAGAAGCTGGTGTCACAATTAGCCGCTGGGTTGCATGAACATAGGGGCCATTAACTAGTACAAGTTAATAGAGATCAGCCAGCATGTCGGGCGAACTGCCATCAAGACAAGGAATGCTGTATGACTTTATTCAATCGACATGCAAGAGGTTGCAGTCGCTTTTGCCAAACCGTACTGGATACACAGTAGCAGAAGTGGAGTTGAACCCTCAGTTTGTCATCACAAAAAAGATATTGTTAGACAACAGGTATATGGTGCCGCCGGCGCTGGACAGCGAACGAGAAACCACATACCTTTCTGATATAATAACATGCTTTTGTCTGATCTTGAACCGGATCAACGAGGAGTCGAACCACACCAAGTTGAGCGACAGGGACGAGAAGTCCCTTTCCTCGACCTTGATAGTTTTGAAATTGCTCGCAGATATCATTAAGCATCACTGGAGTCTGGAGAGGGTGGTCAATAATGCCAAGAATGAGTTTTTCTTGTCCAACTGCGATATTTCGTCCAACTATGCTATATATTTCCACTACGATCCGCCATTGCCACTCAATTCTCCCATCATCAAGTCCACTTTGGATATTTTGATATCGTTATTCTCCCCTCAAATGGTGCGAAAGGTCTTGTCTTTGTTGAAGTCCAATCAGACTGAAGCCATTGAGCTAAACAATCATTTCCGTAGCCGGAATACTGCCCAAACTCATTATTACAACTATACGATATCATCAGGTTCATCACAGGCTGTCACACCTACCAGCGAATTCGAACCAGGGGAGTTCCAACGCAGATCGTCTGATACGAATTCTCAAGAATATGTTACGAATTACATAAATGACATTGATAGCTGTATCGAGACGACTTTGCGTTTTATCTCAGTATCAAACCCGGACGATTATTATGACTATTTGTATGTGAAGTTGTTCAAATATAGTACTAAGGGTGAAATGGTGCCGTTGCCCGTTTTACAAAAATATTCCCCTTTGGTAAAACATTTGTTTTATCAGCGTTCGGTTGCAGAAAAAATGGCTCAAGTTGTATATAAATTTTTGCCCTATATCAAGTCAAACCATTGGAAGATGGCATTCATGGTATTTTATGCTACAAGTATAAAGGATCAATGTTTTTCCAGGCCTGAAGACTATATAAGTATTGTGGGAACTAATGGTATAACAGGTCCAGGGGGAGTTATTGAATTCGAGATAAGAAATATCTTTGACTACATAAATACAATAATTGAAGATTTACCTTATTCAAGTTGCAATTCTATGATTCAAAGTTGGCTTGCTGTTCTATGTGTCACAGATTTTACTGAACTCGAAAATAAACCCAATAAACTAAGAGTTGCATTCAATCGAAGATTAAGATTTCTTAGTAGTATTATTAAAGAATCGAATCAAGGATCAAATATCGACTCCTTCGACTCGCTAATCAGCATCTTTCATTTAGGTGCGTCTCTTACAAATACTGTGAATTTTGCTCAGGATCATCCAATTTTCAGATTTTGCTTGTTGCATTTGGACTCAACGTACGAAAATTTGATAAGGTTGATGGCTAAATCGAAAAATCAGCAGCTGAACCTGCTATATGACAACTTATTGGTTAATTTCTATATCGCTGCATTAATGATCAAACCTGAGCGATACTTGGAAGTTCTAGATGAGAAGTTTCGGGAGTCTATGGAAGATATGCGGGAAGTGAGGATTTTGATCAAAACTGTCAAGGGATTGTCTGAATTTGAAAGGAGTACTGACATTTTTAGTAATTTGATGAGAAAGTTAGCGCCTTTTTTGAAGTCTATGATCTTTTATTTGACTAAGCTTTTAAAACTGCATGATTATTCGAAATCTTTTTCATCGTCAATGTCGACTTTTGATGCCGAAAACCTTTACCAGAAGTATGATCTTTCTACCGACGAACAAAAGAATAATTCCAGCAAGTTGGCCTCTAGTAGACGCGACATCGCGAAGCTTGATCGTTATATTGCAGAATTAGCTCCATCATTTGATACAAGAGAAGCAAGTACTTATGAAAATGTTCGCATAAGTATTCATGAATTCTGCAATATTCCTCCATCGCTTTCTTCGTTTCAAAAATCTCAGTTAGTTTCGAAAGCAGAAGAGATGTTGACTGATCTTTTTTTGATATTTGTGGGCGCACCTGAACTTTACTTCAATGATTTCTCATTGATGGGAGAATCCGAAGAAAGTTTTAAAGATGAAATGGAGTTACGTGAGAATATGCTTCTGTTTGTTTACGAGTCAATCATACCGTTAAAGCATGGATTACAAGGTGCATCACTGGAAAACAAACCGCTCTTCGACGCAGCATGCTCCCTAACCATGACATTGGTTGACCATGATAATCTTATAAGGAAAAATTGTACGACTGTTTCAGCATACGTCAATTTTTTGATTGCCATTTACATAATTCAATCGATCTGTGAATCATGTTTACAACTATCGCTCACCGATCCAAAATTTAAATCTAGCTTTTTGTTTTTGAATAAGTTCCTCGAGGCAAGAGATCAGTTCCTGGGTATTGTGCTTCATAATCCTCTAATTCGCAATTTCTTGACTCACTCGGATTGTGGGAATGTATTCAGTTCTTTTGAGAAGATATTGGTTCTATCCCTTTGTACCCATGACATTCAGTTTTATGATATCGTTCAGGTATCCATGAAGTGGTACTGTAAAGAAGTACGTTCTCGCGTACACCTCGAGTCTTGTTTCCCAAATAATCTATGCGAAACATTCGAAAAGGTAATCCACGATGATTCAGTATTCACGGGCTTTGTTTCCCTACATAAAAGATTCAGAAATATTTTGAGAGAGGCAAGACCGACCAAATCATTATACGAAATATGGTTGATAATTTATAGAAGATGGCTAGATAAGCTAGATAACAAGAGCAACTTCAATGACGAAAACTTAATTTTCCGTCATTTCACTGGCTTTTTGGTCTCAACTTCTGGTTGTTTCTTACTGCCAGATTTTTCCGAGCACGATCCAGAGCAGAAACAGAAGCTGCAACAATATGTCTCTGAATTCTTCGATGAATGCATAGGCTTGTTGACTTCGAATGATTTGGTCATACGTGTAATCATAAAGGATGCATTGTCCATGGAGTCGCATTCTGCGGTATTCCATTTGATATGTACGAAACTAATGGATGTTGCAATTGCGTACTCGGCAAGGAGAATCATCAGTGAGGAGAGTATTTTGTTTATGGAGCAGCTCATCGTAATAATCACAACTATGATAAGTTTGAAAAATGACGGGGCGTTCGTTTTGGCATCGTTACTACCCCAAGCATGCGGCTTCATGATAGATTTCATTAATACAACGGATCGACCATCGGACACGTTGAAGCTAAAATTGAAGTTCTCTAAGCTCGGTACTAGTCTTGAGACTGACAAAAAACACGTAGGGCTTCGAGGTGCTTTCAAGCTCAGGAATCACTTTGCCAAAGCCTCGGCAGACTGGCTAGAGCAATCTGTTTTTTTTTGATGAGACCACTTCCAACGATGTCGCTTCGTCTGCGTTTATTGATAGTGCTTATGCGGCTGGCAGAGAGTCTGAGATTTCCTACTTAAATATCGATCTTGCGACCGAATGCTCCAAGTGTTTGTCGCTCCAATTAGAAGATTTAATTTTAGACATACCCGATGGAACAAAAGATAAGGATATACGGAAAAATAAAGATTTAGCATTTGCAAACTATTTGTCTTTATTTTATAAGGTTTTGCAAAAGTTTACGTCAACAAATTTGAATCCGAATCTAGCTAAGTCTAAGTACAAAATTCATTTGATAACAGATAACGTCTTGAAAAGTATTTCGAATATTTTGCAGTTCGATACTGACATTGGTATGCAGCTTGTCCTACCCTTAGGCTACCATGACAACAACAAAATCCGTGCTATATTTTTGAACGTTTTCGCAAACATGCTAGCCTCCAGAAAAATTAGCAAATCGAAAGAAGAATTTCCTGACGAGCAATTGAAAGAGTTGGCCGATCTTTGCGAAATATGCGGCGCTACTGCCGAGGTTGCATCGTTGACTGAACATAATCTTTTGGCATCATCATTATTCATGTGTTTCGGATATGTTACAAAATTGGATGAACTATTCAAGGTGTTGTTGAATGATGAAATTGACAGAGTATCGAGATCAAGTGACATTTTTAGGCGAAACAGCACATTGACTAAATTGATGTCCAATTTTGCCAAAGACTATGGATTGGACTATCTTCTGGTGACCTTAAAACCGTTTATTGAAGAGCTTAACTCGAAAAGAATTGTTTTCGAAGTCGAGAAAAGTCAGACAAGTGATCAGGATACTGAATTATTCATGACATATTACAAAAAATTAGTGAACGTTATTCTCGGCTCAGTGTCTTTTGTTCCTTCATCCTTCAAATTTATTTGCTGCGAAATATATAAGTCAGTGAGCGTGAAATTCGAGAATGCGGCCCTAATATCTGTCGGATCATTCATCTTCCTTAGGTTTTTTTGCCCTGCGATTATTAGCCCCAAGGAGTTTCTTGATATTTCAGTGGACGATATGAAAGTAAAAAGAACTCTTATGCAGCTCGTCAAGGTAATTCAAAACATGGCAAATGGATCTTTAAATTTAATTAAGTGGCCCGGCTTAAGCAGTAAAATGCATGAATTGAATGAGTTGAACCTAAGGATTTTCGGTTTTCTCAGAGAAGTGTCGTCTGTTTCTCCAAACAGCTACCCATTTCAAAAAATCGAGAAGAAGCCAATCCCCGAATTACGTTATTTGCATAAATTTTTTTACACTTACTTCGCAAAAATAAAGCATCAGTACGTTCTAAGTGATCCGTTATCAAAAATTCAAGATTTGCATGCGAGAATAGAAAAGTTTAGAAGGTTTGACAAGTTACTTAAAGAAATGGGGCAACCCAAGGCTTTGATCTCGCTTCAAATGTCCACGACGTACAAAAGTTTTGATCCTAGCAACAACGTGAGCAGTCAGTACAATGACTTCATGAATAAGATGTCTATGAGTTATCTTGACTCAGCTGCCGATTTTCCCTTCGTTCATAATTCAATTTTCAACGACGGGACTCCAGTGGTGGTCGTAAATTTTGGTCAGCTAAAATTAATCAACAATGATGTCTACCTTTTGATTTTCAGATTGTTCGAAATTTCGAGTCAAGTTTGGGATAATAAGTTTTATTTGGTTGCTGATCTCACATCGTCTTTGCTCAAAGCTGACTTCTATAAGATCTATGTGTCCTTATTGAACACGTATGCACCGGCTCAATTTTTCAGCAATTGTGCTCGTGTATATTATTTCAATATACCAAAAATTGATTATTCTGTTATATTGGAAGCGATGTCTAGTCTAAGGCTGTCAGGGAATAGGTCAAACACAAGGATATATACCTATTCGCAAACAGATGGTCCAAGCGTTATTAATAGCTTATGCTTGTCGGAGTCCACACTTTCTATTTCCCGTGATAATCGAGTAATATTCGAAAACGTTTCTTTCTATGATGCTTGCAAAGATATCTTTATGCCAGTTACTCTCAGAATTGGTAGACAGTGGTTGCAAGTTTGTTTTGAAGAATTCGTTCCATTTTCTGGACAATCCTTTGCTACTAACGGTTTCCTGCCTATTGAAATTTACAAGCTATCAGATATCAGTAAATGTGAGGTATCAAAGAATAGTGAATCCACTGATGAGTTTGTTATTTATTTGAATTACGGATTACAAGTTACCTTCAGATCCTCTGAACGTCTGGAAATATTGAAATCATTATATTTTACGACGTCGAGGTTACCGAAACAGCTTTTTTATAACGAAGAAAGAGACGGAGATGAAGCAATTTCATATCATTGGTTCAGCAGATTATACAATGTTACCTTCCAAGGTTTACTCAGCCTGGATGAGGAAGTTCGTTCTGCGGCAGCTCTGCTATTTGCATCATTGTCAACTTATTTCGATATTGATCTAGGGATCCCGAACAGCTATGCCAAAAACATATCTTTTCCTTCAAACATCACTGACTTTATTGTATCAACTTCTCAGTTCCTTGCCAAAAAAATGCCTCTTATGTCGTTTAGGTTTTTCAAAGCATTTTTCGACCACTATGAGAAATTACCCCCCGAAAACAGGCTCAATGCGATTCTTTATATCTCACCTTGGATCGAAAATGTTTGTGATTACATTTATCTCGAGAATAATGTACATGGACCGGAAAGAGTGGCTGAAATAGTACGTCAATTTTGCAGAATTTCGAGCATTAACAAAGAGCAAATTGCATATTTGAATGATTATGTGTGGAAGAAATTGTTTTTGGAAAGTAGACTAACTTCGATTTTGATTGACGAAGTTGTTGCTTTTGTAATCGATAACAAAAAGGCGGGACCAGATTGGTACTTCATAATATCATTCATTTCACCTTCAGTCGATGTGTGTGGGGAAGTCATATCTAGGTTAATATTATGCATTAATCAAGCTGGCGTCACAGATTCAGCAATTGCATCTGAGAGCAAATTATTCGAAATTAAGGTGCTAGTTAAGATATCCGCAACTTTATCTTTCAATTCATATGTTTTTGCTCAGTTATTTCTAGCAGATGTGTTTTTCTTATGTACACTTTTCATTGATAATCCATCGTTAGATTTCGGGGCTGATTTGCAAAAATTGTTCATCAATACAATCCAGTCTTTTTTTCATAAACCAGATTTAACAGATAAGGAAATAACTACCATCGAAGATACTCTTGCTTATTTCAGTGGCCAAAGGGCTAGAATGTTATTTGGAATGACGAGGGATCGAAGTTTATCGAGATCAGGCATGAGCCAGACATATAACAGAGCTGTTAGTTTTGAAATTCTATGTCAATATTTGAACGAGTTTATTACCCAGTTGGGTACAACTGACGATAGATCAGGTTGGAGATCTCGCTGGTGTACATATGCTATTGATGTTGCATTTAGTGCAACTTCCATATTCCAAACCCGAGCCATATTGGTAGTAGGGCTTTTATCGCGATCTGGCATCAATGATTCAACCGCGTCTAGAGTTCTCAAGTTGGTCAGTCAACGCTCAGTTGGAGGTTTGGACCATTTAACTAACATAACTGTGAGTGTTGCGCGGATGTTCGAAGGTTTGTCTCCGTCATCCGTATTACCTAAAACTATAATTTGGTCGCAAGTATATTACGGCTTATTGAGGTTTTCAGCATTATATCAACCGGCTGTTCTGGCGCTTTTGAGTTGCTTAACTAAGGTTATACAGCAGAGCAAACAAGGTGCTTTTGACAAAACTTACCTAGATACCATTTTTGAACAGCGCCTTTTCTTGGAACCATTCATAACTGAATTTGAAAACTCGCGCAATATTCACATTAATAAAGCAAATTTCGAGATGCATGTCCTCTTTGCTTTCTCGCATGGTTTGAGGCTTTCGCACATCAAACATACGTCGCTTAGCTGTATGAAAAAGTACTTCAATTTAAGATACGAGTCGAGAAATAACAATTTACCGGACAAAGCTATAATACCAGATGTTTGCTTACCCTACTTAGTCTTTGTTTATTTGAGTACATCAGAGTCCGAATTTCAGACTTTCTTGCTGGATAATAACTTAGAGGCAGATAAATTTGAGACAATAGGTCACTCGAAAATTCCTAACATTATAATTGATTACATGCTATCGGGTACCACCGATTCGATTTTGACGTTGATTCATGCATGTTACTTATTTGGCAACGAGACAGTCGACAATACATTCAAATGGAAGTTCTTAGATATGTACAATGAACTATTTAATTTGGATAAGGCAACTGGTTTTTTGGTATACCATCTTATGAAACCAGAAATAGAGCAAACCTTGATTAATTCGAATTCTACTGAAATAGTTTCTGTCATATCAGACATTCTGTTCAAAGTGATTTCGGATCAAAGTTATTGCTGCACAACGTACCAACAGAAGGTGGAAACGATTTTGCAAGAGAATCAGGTTATGTTGTTCAAAGATCATGGACTAATCAATCTGATGAACGAGCTAGAAACGGAAAGTGGATTGCGGGCTGAAATAGGCTTTGATATCAAACTACTTCAAGAAATGACATATAGAGGTGCATGTTCATACGTTGAAGGCCAACACTTAGAGGACTAAGTTGCCGGCTTCACCTAACCTCGCTCGAATCGATACGATTCTTCTCTCACGACGTTTTATGATCATTCTATTACTTACTCGCATAAGTTCCGCTGTAAAATAGTTATTTGTAATATATATGTATTAGGCGACAACCTTCTCTATTGCTAATGTACACTTTATAGTTTGATGACAATGAAACTAATCAATGAGAATTCTGATTGCGAACACTCATTTCAAACTCTTTCCTATGCATCCTAAATAGTAGCATAGTCGCTCTAGCATCTTCCACTGACAGATGTGCAGCTCCCTGGATGTCGACATTGAGGAAATGCAGCGTTAATTTCTTTAAACTCGGAGTTTTTCCCATTGAAATCTGCCTAAACGGCTTATATTTGGAAGTGTCCCTGATTTTGGATTTTGGATGCGAGAGGAATAAAGCATCTAAATCATGATGTATGGCATGTCCGACCAAAATTCTATTATCTAGAAGCTTCGCCGTCTCCGTTTGAGCTTCCTGGAAGCTGATTGCATCTTTCATATGCCTAGGGGTAACTCCACTTACCCACGTTCGCCAATCCGTCACCTTCTCCTTCGGTCTCACGAATTTATCGTAAACAGTATGTCCGTAGAAATTTACTATCGATACCCTGGCCAAAGCTGACTCTGTTCCATCAGGTCCCACTCCTACAAATTCACAATCCATTGCCAAATACTTTCCGAGGTCTTTTTTACGGGAATCACTACCATGAGGCACCAAACTAAGCTTCTGCGGCACTGCAGATACATCGCTTGCCTTTATATCATTCTCTTTGGTCCACAATGCTACTTCTATTGAAGTTTTGGTTGCCTGTCTTTCCACTTCACTACCTAATAACTCTAACGACTTCACTACTTTTGTTGCTTTGACTTCTTTCTTCCCTTTAACTGGCTTCTTCGCAACCTTAGAGTTAGAGCCGAGCTTACTGCTCAACTTCTTCCAGTTCAGAGACAATGCCGACGACATCGAGCTATTAAAGTGGTAATAACTAAAAAAGCCGGGACCATCTAAAAATCAGTGCGATGAGATAAATGATTTTCGCAAATACTACGACAATTTCACGATGAAATGATTTATTATGTAAATGCAGCCAAGGGGAAAACGGCGGGCTTAAATATTGGACATGTTATATACCTGTAGTACCCACTTAAGCTTTGTAATGATTTCCTCGCATTCATCTTGGTTGGATGCTTCTAGATCATATTTTTTCTTCACAGCAGAATCCTTAGCATTGGCAGTTCCGTCTACATGCTTTTTGATCACTATCTTGAAATGATTGGGGTTCTTGCTCGTCTTATACTGTTTAAGTTTTGTGATTTGAGTGATATGGAATGAGCTTGTCTTCATCATCAGTTGATTATAGTAATTTGAGTAGTTGTAATGGTGTAAATGATGATGGTGGTGGTGTTGGGAATTACTATGATTCTGGTGGTTTGATAAAAACGGATTATCACTTGGATTTTTTTTCCAGACCGTAACATCAGACGGGGTTAGGTGAATATAATCACCGTCAATGATGAGAGTTTTTTCAATCTTGTTCAAAATAGTAGGCTTTTTCCTCCATACCTTCCAGGTAAAATAGATAGTGTTGATGTTCGTGGGGAGTTGAGGGTTTTTGCCTCTGATGATAGATTCCAAGTACTTGTTTGAATTAATCGTCCGCCTAATATTTTCTGTTGTGTTCCTTTCTGGTCTTCGCATAGCAGCCACTCTCCGGTCACCTGGATTTTCTTGTATACTATTGAGCAACTGAAACTTCTCATCCAATTGCTTCACCGGTGGAGTTATGATTGGGAAAGTCGCCGTAGCGTCCGACGGAGTAATCCCAATATTCAGAAAGGAATGGCCACGGTTAGTGTCTTGGCTCAGGGTACTCAAGTCTAGAGACACTAATTCCAACGTATTACTGCCTAAATCTGCTATCATATCAGAATCTTTTAAAGTCTTTCTTGATTTAATGACGATGGGGCTTAAAATAGTGTTAATGTTTCTCTGGAACAACGTATTGTCGTGTTTTTGATGCGTATGTTCTACTGAGCGTGTTCCTGTATTTTCGCCCAAGACTAGCTCACTCAAGTAATACTTAGTGGCATCAAGCCCGTTCTCCCGGCAAAACTGTCTCAATAACTGTCCAACCAGTGCACCTATTGGAGTGCAAAATAATGAATAATCAGAAGACGAATCAAATAATGACAGATTGATGGAGTTCTTCAAAATTTTTAATTCAACCATTTCGTTTTCCATTTCAATAAATGACTTGGATTCAAATGCTGCAGATACGTAGGGAGTATCAGAAGATAAGTTTGACTTTTGTTGATGAGCCAACAAGCTTTGTTTGAACTCCAACGGTAACGGAGACTGCTCCTCATTCCTAACTATTTCTTTCTCGTCCAACACCCTACACAAAGCAATTTCTTTCGGGTTGTTGTACGAGGACAATAACCTCGTCCTATCTAATATACCAAAACTGCCGTAATTTTCACCATCTTCATCGACCAATTCTAATCTCCAATTAAGTGGATTAATGCTGGCAATACTATTATCATTTTTCACTAGGTTCTTATCAGATAACTTCAACAAAATAAACCCGATACAGTCAGCTATAGCGATATTGTCATTCACCTCCAATTCTCTTAAAATTGGCTGATTTTCTGGCGGCAAAAAGATGTCAAGCTTCGCTTTATGTATACTCTCAATGTGAGAGGATGCAAATGCGTAATAGTCGAGAGGATTAATGTTGGAAGATTTATACTTTGATTGAATCATGGAACTGAGCTTGGATTGCTTGCGACTGTCTGATGGATCCTTTCTTTTGCTGATATCGACCTTCTCAAATGTCAAGGAATCTTTTCGATGATCACCGCTAACGTTTAAATTGCTCATTCGCGTGAGACTGGTGAACGACTTCACATGGCTTATGCTGTCATTATCATTATAGTATGAGGGCAATGGTTGTGAAGCAACAGATTTAGCTTGCCCTGTCAGGTTAGATAAGCTTTGGCTCTCAAACGAGTTGTTTCTATTCTTTTTCTTCCTAGGTTTCTTGGAACTCGCTTTAAAGCTTGCCAGATTGACTGTTTGCTCGCCTAATGAATAGCCGATGTCGATGTTGTCATTGAAAGAATCTAGCAAGACAGAGGATTCTAGTATAGAATCAGTCTCAATATCAGTGAACGCTGAGTCAGTAGAAGTAGCCTCATCTTCCTCCTCTTCCTCCTCTTCCGAGTAAATCGATTCATTAGCTCCTTCTTCTAGCTCCCCGTCTTCTCCTTCGAATACATTTTCGTTGGTGGCAGCTACAGGTGTGCCTTCGAGGCTTTTAAGTGAATGCGGCAAGCCCTGTTCTGACCTATACCCGTAGTCTAATTCGTCCTTTGCTAGGGGATCTCCCGATCTTGTTACCGGTACGTCGAAATCAGAGTCTATAGTTATGACGTCGTTCGTATCCTTACTTGTGGACTCGGTTTTGCTGTTCTCAATATCGGGATCTTCATCTTCATTGGCATTCTCCTCTTCAATCAATTCCAAATTCCTTTCCGTCGGCGCTAACGGTGGTATTCTCAACGAGCCGTCGTCGCTGTCACTATCGCTATCGCTATCACTTTCCTTATTTTTATTGTGATGGAAAAACTTGACGAGATTCGACCTGTTACGCCTATATCTGTTGTTTCCCTTTATGGTGTCGGAATATGTGAGTGTCGAGTCGACCTCATTGCTGCTCGGAAGGTTTATTTTGTTGTCTTCTTCAATCGGAGTCTTTTCCACCTTTCGTCCCCCTTCAACGTTTTTCCTCTGGTTTCGCTGCCCCCGAAAACCCCGAATTCCTCGCGGGCCCGCCGCGTTACCTCGTTTCTTGTTCCTTTTGCTTGATACTCGCCCCTCTGTACCCGACTGGGTGCTCTCGATATTTTTGTCCATCTGGCGCTTCATATCGAAAGTTATGGGTGGTGATTCTGGCAATTCAAGCTGAGGGTACTGTAGCCCTCCCTGCGGATCTTTTCCTTCGATCCCCACCGGCCTAATGATTCGTTTCCCGTATTCGTCATTATCTATGAGCGTGAGATAGGATACCCGTAGTTGCGTTATTAATTGCGTGGTTTCGAGCGGGAATGCCATATCTGCCGTTAATCTATCCTTATTTACAACCCCACTTCAATTTCCCATGGCTATACCCTCTTAATACGCCTAATTTCCGAGTTAATCCTCTTATAGCGGCTAGTTTCTAAATATTCAATTATGATTTCTTGTTAAATTCGATAGAAGTCACGTGCATCAAGCCGGTACCGAAATTTCAACAGCCTTCTTGGTGGACTATACTACTTGAAGTAATGAAACAGTAACTTATCGGGAAATAATATACCAATCATAGACTTTGGGACCAGTTACAGCTCTTATAGTCTATAGACATAGTGAAACAGTGAAGGACTTAAGGTTAGATCATTATTATGTATTAATGGCATTGTTGACATCATTGGTATCCCTTATATAATTGCTGCATAAATACAAAAAAGCCCTACTAAAATAGAACAAGCGAGTATAGATCGACCAAGATGAGCAGACGTATGAACGAGTCGGAGTCTAGTCTCCATGAGTTGTCAAGTGATTTAGAGAACATCTACAATACTTATTCTCGCCACGATAACGGCAGCGTGGATACTCTCGATTCCACCAAGAATCAGGCGCCGGCAAGGCAGGTGTTTCGGACAACGAGGCTCATTCCCCATCATAACAGGTTACCAGAAGTGCACATATCGTCAAGGCTATCGTCGTTGGAGCTACAGGAAGACCGAGACGTGACTCGAAGTGCCCCACAGACTCCCAACTCGGCGTCGTCGTTTGACTTCAGCCCGCGAGATCACCATGCCGTGACCAATTCATCCTTAAACGTGTTGTTGGACACCCCTACTACCGAAGCAGAGTTTAGAGGCTTGGTGGACACCACGCCCGCCCCTGAGGGTGCCGAAAATGTTGGCTCTGGTGGCGACTTAGATAATGCTGTGACGGATAGCGTCAAGGATGGAAGTGACTGGAACGAGCGTGGTGCTGCCATTGGAAAAGTTGAGGATAACTCAAGTTACAGAGTCATCAAAAGGGGCGTTCAGGATTTTGAATATGGTCGTTCTCTTGGAGAGGGATCGTATTCGACCGTCGTTTTAGCAACGGACAAACACACATCTAGAAAATATGCTGTAAAAATATTAGATAAAAGACACATCATCAAGGAGAAGAAAGTGAAATATGTCAATATAGAGAAGCATGCCTTGAATCGTTTGAGCAATAGACTTGGAATAATATCTTTGTATTTCACATTTCAGGACAAGTCGTCACTTTACTTTGTTCTTGACTATGCATCAAATGGAGAGCTTCTCACATTGATCAAAAAGTATAATACCCTTAACGAAGACTGCGTTCGTTACTTCGGGGCACAAATATTGGATGCAATAAAGTATATGCATGATAACGGGGTCATCCACAGGGATATTAAGCCAGAGAATATTTTACTTGACGATCAGTTGAGAATTCAAATCACTGATTTTGGAACCGCGAGACTATTGGAGAAAAAGGACGATCAAAGCGAAGATTATCCTGTTGACGTCAGGGCTAAATCTTTTGTCGGAACAGCTGAGTACGTATCGCCAGAACTACTAGAGAATAAATATTGTGGAAAACCTGGTGACATTTGGGCCTTTGGTTGCATAATTTACCAAATGATTGCCGGTAAGCCTCCATTCAAAGCGACAAATGAATACCTTACGTTCCAAAAGATCACTAAATTGCAGTACGCGTTTAGCGCTGGCTTCCCGATGATCCTCAGAGATTTCATAAAAAAAATCTTGGTTTTACAACCTTCAAAACGTATTACTATACCGCAAATTCAAAAGCACTACTTCTTCAAGCCTGTCAAATGGAACGATCTTGACCTGATATGGAATATGCCACCTCCTGAATTGGGGCCATATAAAATGAACGCCAAGTCCATGACGACGGTACCGCAAGTTTCAAAATCGCCAAGCCAGGGTAACGTCGTTAAACCCATCACGAAGAATGCAAATGCAAGTAATGCGAGTACTACGAATGGTAAGAGGTTTGTAAATGAAACGGGGAAACCCGTCAATCCTGCTACAGTGGCGGCATTCGTTTTGAACAAGAAAGAGAATACGTCTGATTCTGATCTTAATGAGTTAGATTCGTCTCTTGATAACACAGCAGACACAGTACCAGTTTCTAAGTCTACATCACGGTCCAGTGGTAGCAACATCTCGAGACCTCCATCTACTCCAGATTACATACCTGGTACTAATATCTTGAGACCTACGTTCAATGCAAGGCCCTCGTTTTCGAGAGGTTCAGTTACTCAGAATAAAAAGCAGGTAACTAAAAGGAAATCGGAAGTATTAGAGCCTACGCCATTGAGCTCATTAGAGGTAGCTTGGGGCGATTATTTGGTCCACTCTGATGAGAGGATCATGAAAATTGGTCCCGTTATATTATCCATCCAGCAGACAGAGTATTTCGAGAAGAAGCACAAAGGATTGCTACACAACACTCCATTAGAATATACTAATAAATTACAAGCTACTTCTACAAGGGGCGGTACAAGTTTTTTGTCGCAAGTAGTACACGGTTCCAGTAAAGGTTTGCGAGGTTCAGTGACCAGTCAGGAAGATAATCTAAGTGAGAATGATGAGTCGGGAGCAATCAAGACACACAATGATATCGAGGAAGTAGCTAATTCGCACCTGACTTCGGGTGACAATGCCAACAATACCAAGCAGAGTAAATCTTCGATGTTGAAAAAGTTTTTGATGCCAGATAGGAATAGTAAAAATAGTCCAGGGGCAGCTGCTCAGGATGGCTCCGACAATAGTAGCAGTGTTACTAAAAGCTCAAACCCAGAAAAGTTTAGAACTTGCACCATGATTATTACTACTCATGGGAGAGCTTTGATCTTTTATAGGGACAATACTGGATCGGAGTATATACCCATCAGCGAAATACAATTGAACTCTCATTGCATTCAATTCAAAGAAGTTGTGGCAACATCCTCGGGAAAGCTTCTGAAAACGTTGCCATCCACCAGCATCTTTGCCATAGTGTCTACCAGCACCACGTTTGTATTTGAGGTGGAGAAGTACGAAATTAACCAGTGGACCGAAACATTAGCCAGGTCGAGACTCAATCAACATGAAAGGGAGTGCGCTAGTGTTGATGACAAACCCAAACTGAGGGGCTCACCAATGCTCGCTGACTCCCCCGTTTTTGCATCAGACCGGAGACCATCGCCCGTCGAAAAACCTGCACCTCCCGAAAAGCCTAAGCCTACCGAACGCCCCATTAGTCCTGCTTCGACGGAGAGCAAGACGCGCCACAAAGAAAACATGATGGCGCTCAAGCGCAACGGCAAGTCGACCAAGCGCAAGCCCCCACCCCCGATAAAGAGCCCCACAGGCACTCTCAATATGTCTACCGGCTTGGGATCTCCCACGTCCTCGGCCGCCGAGAGTGGCTTGCATGCTGCCCAACTTGCTGTGTCCAGTAACGCCCACAACAAGCTCTCTGACTACCGAAGATCCAGCTTTACCAAAGAATCGACAGCCCAACATGCGCCCGTTATTTTGCCATCCCACTCCCCATCTACGAACAAAAACGTCACCTCGCTCAACTCCAAATTTTTGGCCCGAAGCCTGAGAAAGAAGTAGTGGCTGCGAATTTGAGGAGCTATCATTTCTAAGTACTCTGAACTGAATATACGCTATACAGAATTGGTCCTGTAAATATTTATAAACATCCCCACACACGAAAAACTACCATATCTGCATCTCTGTTCCTAAATTGTCTTTCATGACACAGTGATGCTACAGTAGACCGTAAGTATATGGTTATTCTAAGCTTACAGAAATCCTAGTCATAGTGAGCACAGTATATAATTCTAGTAATACCAAATGTTATTATAGCACTATAGTCAGTAGTGAGCTCTGGTCCTTCCCCACCAAGCAAATAGCAGTCACTGAGTATCACGCGTATTCCACATATATACCACGTGCATTCCACTTGGTGTTCACGAGATCCATTGGGCTGTTAGTATAGCACACGACTTATTCCGTTACCCGTCCCGAACATTACCCGATTAGTTTTGTGTCATTTCGCAAAGAAATTTTTCAAAAATCGCCAACAGCTACTATGGTGATGCTCTGGAAACCTTGACTGCTATCTAAAGTGATTGAAAATAAAAATTTTTTATTACTGAAAGGATAGCTACTTAGATTGCATATTTAACATCACAAAATGGCTAAATTCATTAAATCAGGTAAAGTTGGTATGTATTAGACTGAAGAAAGAGAGCCAATCGATGCCGAAGTTGAACGGAGAAGCTAGAAAAGTGGCTGGAACTACTGTGGCAGGGGTCACAATATTGAAGAATATAACAAGTCCTTAGGTACAAGGGAGAGATAATAGCATGATATTGAAAACAGAAGCAAGGGAGCAGCTGCGAAAGTACAGGGAGTGAAGATGACAAGCTTCAAGTAGGTGAAAGTCGAACGAAAGCCCAGTGAAAAATGGAGCGAAAAACATAGTGAAAAATTTGGTTGAGTCAAGTATGAGACTTTAGAGCCATGCAATGCCGTCAACGCCGTCAACGCCGATTGGAATGCGGAATAATATACTAACAATTACAGCTATTGTCGTTCGTGGTCGTTTCGCTGGTAAGAAGGTCGTTATCGTCAAGCCACACGATGAAGGTACCAAGTCACACCCATTCGCACACGCCATTGTGGTTGGTATCGAAAGATACCCATTGAAGGTGACCAAGAACTTGGGTGCCAAGAAGACTGCCAAGAGAACCAAGGTCAAGCCATTCGTCAAATTAGTGAACTACAACCACTTGATGCCAACCAGATACTCTTTGGATGTGGAATCTTTCAAGTCCGTTGTTTCCTCCGAAGCTTTGGAAGAACCATCCCAAAGAGAAGAGGCTAAGAAAGTCGTCAAGAAGGCCTTAGAAGAAAAGCACCAAGCTGGTAAAAACAAGTGGTTCTTCACCAAGCTCAACTTTTAAGCTGTATTTTTACAATACGTAGGGTTTAAAAGTGGGTTTAAAATTGTTTATATTAGTTTTCTGTTGTTTTGTCTTGCATGGGTTTAAAAATAAACAATAATTTTACGATCTAAAATAGTTTTCTTTAAACGTATGTAGTCTTAATGTATATTTACTTGATGAATGGTCGTAGGGCTTTTAGGAAAATATTAAGAATTTGCCTTAAACTGCAAAAGTTTCCACAACACTATAACCTGTAAAATGTCTCATCCCCCCAAAAATCTTTCTGGTGAGTCTTAACAGACACTAATCAAGGTTTATTCACCTACGATTGCATTTGTGACTATAATTCAGACGGGAATGGCAGAGAATAAAGTGGAAAAGGACGTATCAAATTTGACTCTCGAAGACGAGGCGCAAAAAATTACTCCCTGGGAGGTTGAAGGAGCAGTTGTTGACGGACAAGCGCAGGACATTGATTATGAGAAATTGATCAAACAGTTTGGGACCAAATCCATAACGAGCGAAACATTGACAAGGTTCAAGGAAGTCACAGGACACGAACCACATCCGTTCTTGAAAAGAGGCGTGTTTTTTTCCGAAAGAGATCTCGCCAAGATATTGACTCTATATGAGCATGGTGAGCCATTCTTCTTGTACACCGGTAGAGGCCCATCGTCAGGCTCGATGCATTTAGGCCACATGGTTCCTTTCGTATTCACGAAGTGGTTGCAAGATGTGTTCGACGTTCCATTGGTGGTAGAGTTGACAGACGACGAGAAATTTCTCTTCAAACAGAAGTTGACTATTGAAGACGTGAAAAGGTATGCTAAAGACAATGCTAAGGATGTCATCGCTGTGGGCTTTGATCCTAAAAATACTTTTATTTTCTCCGATTTGGAGTACATGAGCGGAGGCTTTTACGAGAATGTTGTCAGAACCTCTCGACAAATCACCACGTCTACCGCTAAAGCGGTGTTTGGTTTTCAGGATTCTGATTGTATTGGTAAAATTCACTTTGCCAGTATTCAAATTGCTGCCGCTTTTCCCTCTTCGTTTCCTGGTGTTTTGGATTTGCCCCTGAAAACCCCATGTTTGATTCCATGTGCTATTGATCAGGATCCTTACTTTAGAGTCTGTCGTGACGTGGCTGACAAGTTGAAGTTTTCCAAACCTTCTTTAATTCACGCCAAATTTTTCCCTGCATTACAAGGATCAACCAGTAAAATGTCTGCCTCTGACACAAACACTGCCATTTTCATGGATGATACGCCAAAGCAAATTCAAAAGAAGATCAATAAATATGCATTTTCTGGTGGTAAAACCTCGATAGAAGAACATAGACAACAGGGCGGTAATCCAGATGTGGATGTGGCCTATCAATATTTGTCTTTTTTCAGTTATGACGATGACAAACTAGCGAAGTTAGCCAAGGACTACAGATCCGGTGATCTTTTATCTGGAGAAATGAAAAAGGAGTCCATCGAAGTTTTGCAAAAATTCGTCGCTGACTACCAAGAGAGAAGAAGCAAGATAACCCTGGAAACCGTGGAATCCTTCATGACGCCCCGGAAATTGGTCTATGGCCAAAAGGAGAGATTGGTACCAGCAAAGCCCAGAAAGTAAGCAAGTAGATTATTTTATTAATGCAATATACTTTTTCACCAGTACTCATTATTGTAAAAGCAGTTTAAAACTGTCCAATACGAATACCAATTTGTCGAAGTCGTGTTTGGTAGTTTCGTCGCCTTTCCCGAACCACCTGGATCCGATTGACAATATTACATTTTTGGGACAGGCTGACGATAACACTAGCTTTCCGATCTGCGATGCCACAACTTGAATCTTTATGTTACTATGGTCACCTACCAATATTACGGGCTCAACACCTCCATCGTCAGAATTACTCAAATTTGAATACGTATTTATCGATGTTTTGGACGAGACGGGTATGTCAAACGTAGTGTCCATAACTCCATTAATTTGCAAATTTAAGATGATTTTATCATCAAATTCTATTTTATGAAAAGTAAACTCGGTCTCATCATCATTATCGTACTTGGTTGTTATAGACTTACTAAACTGAGGAGCCCCTTCCATGATCAACAGGCTTGATATTGTCTCTAGTCTCTATAGTATGAAAGTTGAAATGTTAAAAAAGTGAGTAACGACCAAGTCGTGCCGTAATCACCATAATGTAAGGTCCCTGACACCTTAGACTGATAGGCAAGGTATACGGCCTAGCTCAACAGTTCCAGTATGATTGTTGAATGCCAGCCTTCTAGAGCTTTTATGAAGTTTTTTGGTAGAAAAAATTTGAAGGCATAATATTTCATTTGCTGTATTACTATTATTATGCTCACACAACCTTCAAATCCTATGGCAGCCAGACGTAGCAGCTTACTTGCGGGTGATGAGACAAGTTGAGGCACACGGGCGGTACTACCTTGTCTTTCCTTGAAACCATTAAGCTATCTTGTTTGTAAAGTTTCGGCGAACCTCAAGTGTCTATTGGCTGCGAAATGCAAGTTTCCAATTTTCTGGAACAACTGTCAAGAACTACATTAATTACAAACTGTTGCTCTAATTGATATTGTGTCATGGTTCTACCAATATAGGTTTGTCATTAGAACAATCTACCACATCCGCCAAGTCATACGTTGCGTACCTACCCGTTGTTGCAGGTGCCTAGAACTTACTATAGAATAATGTATTAATACCGTAAGAGGAAACCACCACCACAAACTTGAAGGTACTCAATGGATCCAAGCAGTTGCGACTAATTTCTGGTTACGCTGAAATACGACACTGCTCCCCTTATGCCTTATAGCAAAGCAGGTATGACGCCTCTCGGTCAATTCTAATTTGCTGTTAGTGGCCCAGAATCTCAATTTTATTGGCCTAAATGCTCTCCGACATCCATAACACCTCGCTGTGGAACATTTTGACCCTAGACTGCCTTGCCGAGTCTCCTGTCAGAAACAATGTAGCTTTCACGTGTATATAGGTTGCGGCTAAAACACTAGTCCGTTCAACGGACATGATTCATAGTCTACATGGAACCTCTATTGTTGGAATAGCGTCCAAGAGTAAGGGCTATGTCAAAAGAGATTGAACCTTTCTACAAAAACATGCAATAGGCTAATAAGCCGTTCCATTTGTAAACTATTGTGTTTAGTTCGGTTATCTAATTGCATTAGTCAAGTTAGTAAAATTTTATTCCGACTGCGGGATCAATAGCTACTGAAAAATTCATGGCCCAACGTTTCAGATAGTATATATAGGAAAGAGTTTATATTGAACGAAACATCTCGAGCAGAACGGTGGAATCAACCTCAAGCCAGTTCAATTTGATAACACACAATCTTGGTGAAAATTAGTAATTATGTCCACTAAATTTGTTTCAGTTCCGGAAGCAATAGAAGCTTTCAAGAAGGGAGAATTTTTGGTTGTTATGGACGATGAGGACCGTGAGAACGAAGGAGACTTGATTATATCGGCCGAATTGATTACGCAGGAGAAAATGGCGTTTTTGGTGCGTTATTCGTCTGGTTATGTCTGTGCTCCGTTATCGACGGAACGAGCAGATGCATTGAACTTGCACCCGATGTTGGCCAATGAAACTGATAGACACGGAACTGCCTATACCGTGACCTGTGATTATGCTGACGGTACTACTACCGGTATTTCAGCGCACGACAGGGCGTTGACCACTAACAAGTTGGCAGACCCAAACTCCAAGCCTTTGGATTTCATAAGGCCAGGACATGTGTTACCTTTGAGGGCTGTTCCTGGTTTATTGAAGAAAAGAAGGGGTCACACGGAAGCAGGGGTGCAATTATGCGAGTTGGCGGGTTTACAGCCAGCTGCTGTCATTTGCGAGTTGGTGAGAGACGAAGATGGTTTGATGATGAGATTAGACGACTGCGAGAAATTCGCTAAAACCCACAATATTAAGATGGTCACTATTGAACAACTCGTAGATCACATTCTGAGTTAAGTTTGAGTGCAAATGTCTCCTAAATTGTAAATGAATGCTGTCTATTATGTAAATATAGGTACTTAATTATAAAAAGCTTCTATTTAAGCGACAATTGCGCCTTTCTCTTCCCGGTGACTTCGTCCTTGATAGATTTGATATTGACTGTCACTCGGTCAAACACTCCGATATGCCTTTTCTGTTTGTTGAAATCGGTGAAAGTGAGTTCAAACTTGTCTTCGTTGTACTCGGCAGAATCGGCATCTCCTAACATGTCTAGCTTGATTAGGCCTTCAACCCCAAATTTCGGAACTAGCACTACGATACCATTGTTAAAGCATTTGATAACGTAGCCTTCTTGTGTGGATTCATTATTTCTCATGACTTGCCCAACGTAGTATTCAATACTCGCCCTTCCTGCAAATTGTGCATTCCTATGGCGCTTGTTTATGTTCTTCACAATGAATTCCATTTTGTTTTTGTCTCTATGACTCAATTCCAAATTCTCATATCCAATTGCCCCCGCTAATTGCCTGTGAGCGACAACATCGCAATATCTTCTAATTGGAGAAGTAAAGTGTGTGTAAATATCAACGGCTAAACCATAATGTCTGAATTCTGGATATCCATAGGAGCCTGATGGGAAATACTCTGCAGCCATCATGCATCTGGTAGATAGAATACGCAATAAAGTGTTGAAGTATGGATCATTAGGATCAACGCACTCATCTAAAGAATCAGCCAATGATTTAGATGACTCTAATGAAATAGACATACCACTTTTACGAACCCGTAAAATTTCATTGAGTGTTTCAAAATTGGTAGCCGGCGGTGGGGCATGTCTACGTAACATAGCAGTTTGTGGATAGGCATCGAAGATTTTCCTTGCCACAGATATGTTGGCGAACAACATGAATTCTTCAACCAAAGAGTTCGTCTCAAGCAATTTCTTGATTTCTACCTCTCCTGGGTCAGACGTTTCACTATCCATGTAAACTTTGACCTCGGGAGAAGCCAAATTTAATGCACCAGCATCCAATCGTTTTTGTTTCAACTTTTTGGAAAGCTTTAAAAGCATTCGCATCGAATTGGTAAGATCGTCATTCTGTGAAGCATCTTCTATCCTCAATTGGGCTTCTTCGTACGAAAATGCTTTCCTGGACTTGATGATGGATTTCATATAATTAACACTGACGATATCGGCATTCTCATCTAATTCCCAAAGGACCGAAAACGCAAATCTGTCAACATATGGCTTCAACGAACATAAATTCGTACCAAGCAACATGGGCAACATATCTATTCTTTTATCAACTAAATAGACCGATGTTCCCCTTGCTGCACCTTCGTTATCTAAGGCAGTATTTGGCTGAACAAAATGAGTGACGTCCGCAATGTGAACACCCACCTCATAGTTACCATTAGGTAATTGCCTAGCATGTAAAGCATCGTCTATGTCAACACAGTTGGGTGGATCTATGGAGCACACCAATTTATCCCTTAAATCTACTCTCTTCGCTAACTTTTCATCGCCATTTTCAAGATTTTCTGGAACTTGCCATTGAGCACCCTCCTGAGGCAAACAGTCCAACACATTTTTAGCGAATGGTCTATATTCAACATCATGCTCCAACAATAATGCTTCTGTCTCCGCTTCAGCACTTTCAATTTCACCTAAACTTCTTACAAAATGTCCTTGTGGGTATTTAGAAGTAGATGGCCAAGAATCGACAGCGATCACGATTCTTTGGCCAAGCAATTCCTTCGCCTTTCGAGTCCGAATTCTCACCTTTGGTAAAACCTTTTCCATCAAGATAACGAAACAGTTTATGGATACATTTCCCGACTCAAGATCATTTGGAACAGACGATGGTGCGATCTGACCCACATAATATCTCCAAGACCTTCTCAGTATTCCTACAACTTTAGCTGTTGGTTGAAGTCTTTTTTGCTTGTCATCCTCGTTGGAAGAGGCGGTAACTTTCACGGCTTCTTGCGCTAAAAGTTGACGTTCTTTATCAGATATGATACCAGTACCTTCATTAACTGCGTCATCATCTTCTTCATCAGCGTTGTCATTTGTACCAATGCTACTCTCCTCAATAATTGTAGTCGAGGGCTCTCTCCACTTATCCTTTGGTAAAAGTTCTACTATAACTGAGTCACCATTGAAAGCTCTATTCAACTGCTTGGTGCCCAAAATCAACAATGGTTTTTTGAAAGCAGGTACCAGAACAGTCCCTTCCAAAAAGTTATAAGTAGATGTGTTCAAAATACCTTGGTACAAAGTGCCATTTTTCATCCCACCCATTATACGGGATGTCGAGTAGTATTCGGGATACGATGTTTCCTTTATGGCATCAGATCCAGCGAAGGAATCGGATTCATTAGGAACTAAGTCTCTTAATTGATCAGCATTAGGTAATATCTCGATGTATTCTGACAATGACCTCGAGTCGATGCCTTCAGCCCGGGCTTTTTCACGATTGTCCTTATCGTTACATATGAACAAGATATGGATGGGAACCTTTGAGTTATCTTCATTGAGGTGCTTGCTAAACCAGGAGCAGTATTTCCTTATAGCTCTATCGTTACGATCGTTTATAGTCTCATTCTTATTCCGACTAACGTACGTAGGCTCGTTGAATTCGTTGTGAAACACTACAAACCTCTTTTCTTCGGCCTTCACCAACGACCTTATTCTTTGGTATATTGGAAAAGACCTGTTTTTGACTTCTTCTAACACGGTTTGGGGGATAACAACATCATAGAAACAATCGTTGTTTTCGAGTAAATCGATGGCGTGCAAAATGATATTGGTATCAACTACGGTATAGTGTCGCAATCCGTTCTCAATCTTCAAGGAATCTTCTGACAACACGAACTGTGGCACCTCTCCCTGTGCGTTCGGCTTCATGTCGATTTGACACTTGTTACATAACTTAGAATAGCATGGAATATCGTTTCTCAAGTAATGTTCCCGAACTATCTTGGTAGCTCCACCGCCTCTCGACCTCACGAAAGCCTTGGAAGTCACAGTGAGCCCACTAGAGAGCCTCTTCCTATCATTAATCATCTTATTATCTGACTAACTAAATACCAACAGGCCTTAAAATGCTGTTTCTAAATGTATAGTCATCGGGTGGCTAATAAATTTTATAAGAAGGTCACATGCTCAATTGACGATAGAAGTAATACGTTTGGTCACAAGAAACTAAAATTTGTAAATTAGGGCGTGTGGTCTAGTGGTATGATTCTCGCTTTGGGCGACGATTTAGTTACACTAAATTGATTACTACAAGCATGCGAGAGGCCCTGGGTTCAATTCCCAGCTCGCCCCATTTTTTTTTTTCGTTGTCGCTATCAGTAGTGAAATACCAACTCTACAAGGGTAGTCAAAGGCACGGCACATGTCAATGCTATTTCATTAATCTAACAAAAAGTATTGATGTAGTAGTATACAGTCACCACCCCTTTCAGGATCCAAGCCATAGGTATAAAAGTAGCCCTCAGAAGTCACCACATTTATGTGGAGAAGATTTAAAGGAAGCATATCTTTCGGAGAGACGTCCTCTTTGGCCACAGGAGTCGAATTACCCTCCTTGGCATGCAAATATGCCTGCGGTACAAGATCTTCCTGTAACTCATTGTTCATGATCGCAATCGACTTGATGTCTTTGCTGACTGAGTTGAGTTTCAATGATGCAAAGTTTCGCGTAGGTTCGAGAATTGACGAGAACCGGGATGGCAAGTAATCCCCCATTTTTTGGGCAGCCTTCCGGCCCAAGGTCTGTGACGACCTTCTGATGAGCCGCGCAACTGAGATTCTTTTCTGATCGATTAGGGGTTCCGATTTATTGAATTCGTCATTGTTTGTAGAACTTAGACTTGTGATCGAGTTATTAGACCCTTGAGAGAATTTTCTTTGCTTAGTGGGGATGACCTCGACCGAAGCAGAGTCATCCTCATCTTCAGCATCGCTATCATCGCCATCATCACGTATTGCGTCGTCGTCCTCCTCATCAGGCGGGTTTTGCATATCCTGCTCGTTTTCTTCGGTTATTGTTTCGTATTCGGGGTTCAATTTCAACTTCTTTGAGTTTCTTTTAATTCTATGCTTGTTTTCAAGTGATTCATCTTCGCCTAACCTGAAGATGTGAACGGTGCCACTGGAACTTGCCGCCACTACGTACTTATTATCGGAGCTAAAGGTTATTGAGAAAATTTTTGTGGGATAAGTACCTCTTCTAAACTGAAATAGTTTCAGTCCTGTAGCAACGGAAAACACCCTAATGATAGTGCCTTTATCTGAAGCAGTCGCTAATAGACTGCCGTCTGCAGATAGTGTAATAGCGGCAAGTGCCGATTTATGAGCCTCGATAACCGAAAGAGGCTGCAAAGTAGTCGTATTGAATATTATAACATCACCAATCCTATTGGGGGAATTGCTAACAGATTGAATGTTATTTTGCACCGACTTAGTACCACCATTAGTATTGATTCCATTGACCAACAAAGAATCATGAGTAATTGTCTTGGGAGGTGATGGATATGCAAGGTATCCAAAATCTTTGTCGCCGCTATGATCGGCAGACAAAGTACATAAGCCGTTTGTGTTTGGGCTTGTTTCGATAGTATGGAGAAGTTTCATTGTCGTGATGTCGTATATATAAATTTGCTCCTCCAACAAAACTATCATCCTGGACCTGCTCAATTTTACTTGTAAAATAGTGGAAGGAAAAACAAGGTCACATATGGTCGACTGCCGTTTCGTATTCACCATTTTCAACTTCCTAGGTGAAGCACCTGGTTCCTCACCCAATCCTACGATAGCAACTAAGGAGGTGCAATACAACATTTCAATTTTACCGACAGACTCCTCCTTTTTGAACTGATAACACTTGCCAAAAGACGGTTTGCAATTAAAAATTTTATAGCCATTGCTTAATCCCACTGCAATACACGATGCATCTTGATTAAAAGTAATATAGTTGACGGTTTCGTCGCTTCTTCTCATACTTTGCATGGATGCCTCATCATTGAAAGGGGACGCATTGGAAAGCAGACTACTTTCATGACCGCTTATCTGAGCCTTCAGCATCTTTCAATGGTGTAAAAATAACTTAACGATATAATAAGATTTATTTGGCCTTGCAATCTTTTTAGTACCATCATCAGTTACACAAAATCTAGAACTGAATTGTAGCGGTGACTTTTATTGATGAGAGTTTATATAGTGGCAGTACAGATGGGTCTTCAAGGAAGGCAACGACTTCACTCGACTCCTCATGAACTTTAATATGAAGTGTAAACTAGGGAAAAGTAAAAAAAAAAGTCCGGAAATTGGATAATTTTCTCCAGGAAGATAATAGATCTCGGAGCACGATCCAACGAGAACAGCAACAACATGCTCTAAATATGGTCATCTGGTCAACCAAGTGGTGAAATTGTCTATCATTTCGAGCGTAGTGTCATGGCCTACACCTTTTTGGATAAATATTTCTGACTTAGGATTGGTATTGACATAAAGGTTCGTCCATACCCTCGATAAACATGGCGGAACCAAGGTATCATCCTCGCCAAAGCTGGCAAACATATCGATTTTTGTGAATGGAAAGTTTTCGAATATTTCACGGTCTTCATTACAAAGATAGTCATGAAAAGCCTCGGGATAGATATTTTTCTTCTGATCTTCAGTCAAGTTTAGCTCATTGTAATCAAAGTAGAACCAGTGTTTGTCAAAACTGGGTGACCCTAGCTGGGAGTTAAACAACCTGTTGATCAATAGGGAAGATAAGTCATTACATCCAACTACCGGATTGACAACGTTCACCAATTCAGGGTACTTATTAGCAAATCGTATCACCGAATGACCCCCAAGCGAATACCCGCTCAAGATATTATTATAGCTGATAGTTGTTTTATGTAACCTTTTAGCATACTCCGACAAATGATATTGCAAGTTCAAATAACTCGGCAAATAAGTCATGATCAATTTGGTATCGTCAATTATACCGTCAATCATTGAGATCATGTCCAATGCATGAGTGCTATTGCCTGAATTCCATGACGAGTTCTTAGTGTCGTCAACCTTGCGGGATCCGTGGTTCCTATTGTCGAAGGTAATACAGATTAAAGGCACCTCCAGTTTTTTTTTATTGTAGTACTGGGATAGCATGTTATAGGCAATCGACTCTGTAAAGGTATAGTCCCCACCTCTTTGATGTATCAAATACATGACGTTGATAGGTAACTCATTGAATTTGTTGACATCGGTTGCCGGGTCGTGATGTTGAACCATGTCATTAAATTTTTCAACGTATGGAACCAACGCATCTGTATTGTAAACATGAGTAGCAATGCCTCCGATGAAGATATTCTCCTTTGAGAAGGAAGTAGGATCAAACTCGAATATTTTCATTAATAGATGTTGCAAACCTAAAAGAATAGTAACTAATACTTAGCTGTTCCAGTTACAGTAATTCATCGCTTTCCCTAAAGGTATCGATTTTACTCCACAAAGTGTTTTTCACAAGAATCATGAATTGATGCTAAACAAAATACTATACGTATACATAAACTACGCTGACATTAAGTGGCTGCTTGTTGATTATTGACGCCCAAACTAGAGTTCTTGATTGCGTTCTGAAGAGCAAGCTTTTCATGTTCCTTTAATTTTCTATTGGAGACTTTACCATCGGCTCCAGTTTGTTTGTCTGACTGGAGGTGGGAGTGTATACGACTCCCGTTGGTATTATTGGACTGATGCTTATCAGACGTCATGGCGCTGTCGGCAGAACGAGCTTTCGCATGATCCCTACCATCGTGGTGGTTGTGAATTTCGTTATCATTGGTGCGAATTTTGCCGCCAGCGCCATCGTCAACACCTACATCGTTGTTATCATTACCAATACCATCACCGTATGTATCTTCTTCGTCATCTTCATCATCGTCGTCGTCATCATCTTCGTCATCGTCGTCGTCATCTTCATCAAAACAAGGCTCACCAAGCTTTTTCAGAACAAATTCAACCACCTCGGGCCAAGATCTCATGCCTCCCATTGATATATTTCCGTCAATATCCACACACTTCTCTACTGGCTTCAAAATGCTCATATTTGGATATGTTTCTTGCAAAAGCGTCATCTGGCGCTTGGTAATTGGATGGGAATACATAGAGTTGGTCAAGGCCAACGCTGCCACAATGGGCTTAGGAGCAAGCAAGTTGTTTGACAACACCGTGCTATTCAGAGGGTTACTTGTATTAGCCAGACTATGCGGAAGCTGTTTCAGCTGCAGAGGCTGTTGCAAACCGGTTTGAGGGGCAGGCCACATGTGAAGTAAATCTGTTAAAAGATTATCACCCAACCCGTTTACGAGCTTGGCCATTGTATTTGCCGACAACGGCGCGAGCAATAGCACATCCGTCCACTTCTGAAGGTCATAAGCCAATACGTATTGACTCAATAATGCAGGGTTTAATCTGGTTTGAGGTTTATTCGGGTTCATAGTGATCTTGTTTGTGAGATAATGCTTAACGTTGTCATCGTGAAACCACACTTTTACTCCCAACGTGTCAAACTTGTGGAGCTTTTCCGATAAAAACCACTCGGCCAGCTTTGTCAATACGACTTGGATCTCCAATTTTTCAGGAGAGTACAAATCAAACAACTTTTCGATAATCAAAAAGATGTTCTTGTTGACCGATATGCAGCCGGTTACCCCAATCAATAAATGCAATTTCTTGTTTTCCTCCACGAGGGCCCCACCAGAATCTTCCGCCCCACTTGCGGGTCCCGGTGACACCACCGGCGACGGCGTAGACGTCTTGGCCTGGCGCATCGTGTCGATGAGTTTTTTGTCATTGTGATCCGAGTATCGCAACGAATTCACCCGTGACATGGGCGGAGTTGCCACCGCTGGCGCCTGCGCCAGAGGAGGCATGCGAACGCCCACACTACTGACAGTGGGCACCTCGCCGCTGAGCACCGGCGTATGGCGGACGTGCGACTGCGCAACTCCTTCGTCCACTGACGCCGTGCCCTTTTGATTCAACCCGAGCAACCCGTGTCGATTGGGACTGATGTAGTCCGGCTTCACCTCGAACGACGGATGTGCCCCCTCTCCTTCTGCCCGTGTGCCCACTTCACCACTCCCTGACAAGCACGACTTCAATTGCGGAGCCTCTCTTACCATCAACACCGCTTTTTCTTCCCCCCCGCCAGCCTTCTGAGGTATGGGGCTCACCACTTGTTTTGTATCCCCTTCTTGCTGCACTCTCTGGACTCCTGACATGTTCGACCCTTGTACCGCTCGCTCGGTGATCTCTCTATTACTCTCTCCTATATATGTGTTGACAACAGCTTTCTCGACGTATAAATCTATCCTCACGTTCCCTTCGTCACTTCAGCCTTTTGTCCTCTACTACACCGCTTCCGACGCTGTATTAATTCCTATAATTCACTTTTCCCCCGTTCTTACTATAATAATAAGCCCATTAACAGTATTTGTGACGTGAGAATGATATTGGGCACCACACGACTCCTCATTAAATTATCACGAGCTCGGTAAAGCCGACAGCCCCATGTGAATATGGTTATACCAGAGGGGATAGGAAAAAGTATTTAAAGCTAACGAATCCAGAATTTAGTGGCAAAAGGTATTGAGTCAGATAAAGATAATAGGCTAGTGGAAAAAAAAGACGCAAAGAACACTTAAGAATAGTTCAGATAAGCTAAAAATACCCATAAGTCGCAGATATATTAAGAATGACGCCAGTACCCAAGAACAGCGCCAATGGCGCTAAAGCAGTCCCAGTAAATCCAGAAGCGAGCGGAGCAGGAAAAAGCAGAGATTCCACTAGCAGCAGTGTTACTAAGACCAGCGGGACTGAGGACGATGTGTTGCAGTACACTCCATTGGAGGAAATCCCCCGGGAAGTGTCTCGGTTGAGAGATGCGTTCCACCGGACCCAGAAAACGCACTCGATCCAGTTCAGGTTGAACCAGTTGAGAAACCTCTATTTCATGGTGAAGGACAACAGCGACGCGCTCTGTGAGGCGTTGTACAAGGACTTCTACCGTGCGCCGCTGGAAACGAAAAATCTTGAGGTTGCGCCAATCATAAGTGAGTTGGTGTACGTAATGGCTAACTTACACAAGTGGCTCAAGACCGAGGCAGCCAAGGACTTGCCCGTGGCGCTGAAGACGTCCTCCATCTACACCGAAAGGATTCCAATGGGAGTGGTGTTGATTATTTCGCCCTTCAATTTCCCCTTGATGCTTTCGTTTTCGCCCCTTGTCGGAGCCATTGCGGCCGGTAATTCCGTGGTGTTGAAACCTACCGAGTTGACGCCTCACTTCTCTCAGTTATTCACCGACCTTTTGACAAAGGCGTTGGACAAGGATATCTTTTACGCCGTCAATGGGGCAATCCCTGAAACCACAAAGGTTTTGGAGCAGAAGTTTGACAAGATTATCTATACTGGTAATAACATGGTTGGGACCATTGTTGCTAAAAAAGCGGCCGAGACTTTGACTCCGGTCTTGCTAGAATTGGGGGGCAAGTCTCCAGCTTTCGTTTTGGACGATGTTACCGATAAAGACTTGAAGGTAACTGCCAAAAGAATTGTTTGGGGTAGGTTTACCAACGGTGGTCAGGTATGTGTAGCGGTTGACTACGTTTTGGCGCACAAGTCTGTCAAGGATAAGCTTGTTAAGGAAATGATCAAAGTAATCAAGGAGGTTATGTACGAGTCCTTGGACAAAAACAGTAAGAATTACACCCATATCATCCATAGGAGAGGCTACGATGGCTTGAAGAAGAAACTCACCGATACCAAGGGCAATATAGTTGTTGGTGGTGAAACTGATGACGAGACCAGATATATCTCTCCCACGATCATTGATGAGTGTAGTTGGGACGACGCTACCATGCAATCTGAAATTTTTGGCCCTATATTGCCTGTATTGACATATGACAGCTTGGGAGAGGCATTATCTGATGTTGTCAGGTTACATGACACTCCTTTAGCCCAATATATTTTCACCAGTGGTGGCACCAACAGAAAATCGAACAAGCAAGTGGATCAAATTCTTACCGCAGTTAGATCGGGCGCCACTATCATTAATGATGTTATTCTTCACGCAGGGATAACGTCCGTACCATTTGGTGGTGTTGGTCAATCTGGTACTGGTGCCTACCATGGCTACCACTCCTTCCGCAGCTTTACTCACGAAAGAACAGTTATGGAACAGAAATTTGTCACTGAATTCGCATTGCTGGCGAGATATCCTCCTTTCACCGACGGCAAAGATAGGTTGGTGTACAGCTCCATGGCCAGACACAACGATAATGTGTGGTTCGGAAGAACTGGAAGTGTCAACGTCAATGGTCCAAACTTTGTATGGTCCCTTTGGAATGGTTTCACAGGAATTTGCAGTTTGACTTATAACCTTGTTACGCTGTGAATTCAGCGTTACTTCAGTTTGTTTTCCTTGAATATATACGATTAGTAGCAAGTGTTTGTGCTTGAATATATTTATTAACATTATGACCAACACAATCATAGCGTGGTTAAGTTTATCAGACGTATTGATTGTATAGCTCAATGAAGAAACGTGTGTTTGTAAACAACGTCAGCCATGGCTAACTAATATGAGGCATGATAACGTTGTTTCTGTGCAATTGCATTAGTTCCATCTACCGCCAATATCAGTTAGACTTTATTTGTTTGTTCCTTGCTAATATACCCTATAGCCTTAGACTTATTGATCGATGTATCATAAAGCATTCAACAATCCTCCCGGTGGCCAAGCTGGCTAAGGCGCGAGACTGTAATGAATAACTCAAAGTAATCTTGAGATCGGGTGTTCGACTCACCCCCGGGAGATTTTTTTTTACTTTAAATATTTTCGAATCATGTTTATACCGTTATATTTCTACCTTTAAACTGGCCCGAATATGAATTGAATAGATCTCGATCAGGTTCTAGCCGTAGTGAACACTTGAACCAGCATTATTGATCGTATAGTAGTAGTTGTTAGTATGGTAAGAAAATTAACGTGCAGCGCACGACACCTTTACGTATAAGACGAATCAACCTTTCGCCACATAGTATATACTTCTGTTAGCAGCTATAATAGAGATAAAATGTCCACTTTCAAGAGTAAGTAAACTTGAAAAGCCGGTAGTGAGAAGATAGTACTAACGCAACTAGTTTCAATCAAAAATGCTGGAAAATTGTACGAAATCGAGCTCGGATCTGACGACTCTGGGTTAGACTTCAAAGAAAAGATTCGTGAATTGACTAACATTCCTGTCGAGAGACAGAAGATCTTGATTAAAGGTGGAAAGCTTAGTGACGATGTGAAGGTAGAATCGTTGAATTTAAATTTGAAACAGCCGATAATGGTTCTAGGGACCCCTGATAAAGGTTTGCCGTCAAAACCAGTTGAGAGACAAGTTTTTCTAGAAGACTTGAACGAGAACGAAATGGTGAAAGTCAGTTCAGACCCTTCAGGTTTAGTCAATTTAGGTAACACCTGCTATTTGAACTCGTCATTGCAAACGTTGTTCCAGATCAATGAGGTAACGGACAAGTTAAATAAATTCAAATCTACTAATGGCTTGAATATCTCTCCTGTTGAATCATTGACCATTTCCTTGAAAAACACCTTTCAACAAATGCTGAAGAAACAGGAAAGAGTGAATCCAACATTATTCTTATCCCTCTTTAGAAATGTTTATCCTCAATTCGCAGAACAAGATAGGGGATTCTACAAGCAGCAAGATGCGGAGGAAGCGTTCTCGCAGATTTTAACCACATTGAATGAAACCTTGAAAATAGGGGATCTTTTCAGATTATCTTTTAAGGCTGAGCAAAGATGTATAGCATTACCAGATGAGGCTCCAAAAATCGACTACGAGGATTCATACAAATTGAATTGCCACATCAACATTAAGACCAATTTCTTGAAGGACGGAATTATGGATGGGTTGAAGGAATCCATAGAGAAGTATAACGATACTTTACAATCGAATACAGAATACGAATTGAAGAGAACTATTACAAGATTACCTAAGTTTTTAACAGTTCATTTCGTCAGATTCTTTTGGAGACGAGACACTCAAAAGAAGTCGAAAATCTTGAGAAAAGTCCAATTTCCGTTTGAGTTAGACGTAGCTGACATGTTGGACGAGTCTATTAAGCTGGACAAAATAGCCGTCAGGGACAAGATTAGAAAAGTAGAAAAGGATAATCTCGAAATGATTCGTGATTTCAAAAAGTCCAGGACAGAGACCAAGCTCAGTCCTTTGGAGCAAAAGGAGGAAGAGAATATGAAGCTCATGTCCATCAAATCAAAGTTCAATGATGATATACAAGCCGTATTACCCAGCAATGTCAAATTAGGGGAGACCACAGAGAACCCCTCATCTGTGTACGAGCTAGCTGCTATAATCACTCACAGTGGCTCATCCGCAGATTCAGGCCATTATCAGTCGTTTGTCAAGGACCAAGACGACTTGGACGGCGACAAGTGGTGGAAGTTCAACGATGATAAAGTCAGCGTGGTCAATAGAGAGAAGATAGAGACTTTGAGCGGGGGCGGTGAGAGCGATAGTGCCTTGATATTAATTTACAGAGGGGCTGGGTTACAAAATAATTAGAATTCGGTGCCATTGGTATAGACCCGTAATCATAGGTTTTAGTTTCGTGTCTTGTATTTAATCGTAATAAATAACTATAGGTCTTTAATAAGTCTTTTGAAAGTCTCCACTTCGTCCCAGCAGTTCAAACTCTTTCCCTGGTTATCCTTTAAACATTGAATCACAGTGTTTCTAGCATTTTGAACAGGCTCGCTCACTTCCACCTTCGCCAACTTGGCATTCTCCTGCAATATCTTTCCCAAACGTGCAACCTTTTCATTGGAAGCGGCCACTGACGTGGTGGCTGGCTCGTCGTCTTTTTGGAGCGCTCCATTCGTCAACCATTGGAAGTTCACAACCGTTTCCTGTTCTAATTTTTTCAATTCAGACGCTACCCTGTCCTGGATGTATTTTTCGGTATACTGAGCACGCGAGTAATCAGACTGTAGTGGATAGTTAGTATTTGATGTTAACTTGCTTTTCTGTTGCTCTCCTCCTGGTTCTTCGGGCAATGGGGTACTAAATACTCACCTCTGAGGAATTCTCGAGCTGCGACAAAAATGACGCGCTGAAATCAATTGGCGTGGTTGGTGTAAAGACTTTAGTCTCGGGCTTCGATGCTGAGGATCCCATTATCTATTTTAAACGCTTCGTTCTACTGTTATTTACTCCTTATACATTGGCCTACTTTTTACGTTGATGATAGTTGGATGGAGAATGAAAAGTCGTGCTGATACCAACAAAATCTTGGTGTTCAGAAAACCTTTGGCTCTAGTACTTAATAAAGAATGGGACGGTATTGTAGTTAACTGCTATTGTTGTAGTGAAAGCCAAGAATTGCAAAAAGTTAGCCAAACAGAGTCGAGATTATGCCACCAGTTCAACAATATCAATATGCGGCCCAACAACCCTCGAATTTCGATAAGTTCAAGATGGGAGCTTTGATGGGGTCTACCGTTGGAGTGTGTGTCGGAGTCTTATTCGGAGGATTTTCCATCTTGCAAAATGGTGCTGGCCCCAATGGTGTAATGAGGACGTTGGGACAGTACATCATGGGCTCCGTAGGAACATTTGGGTTGTTCATGTCTATTGGGTCTGTCATTAGGTCCGATGCCGATTTCCAAGCATACCAGAGAGCCATGATGCAATCGCAGCAAGCCAAGTTGAGGGTTATCCGCAGAGAGGAGTGATTGAAGAACAACGACAAGAGAAATGCAAATAGTGAACTGTAAATAATATCTGAAAAAAAAATCGTATTTAGCTTTCTAGGGTAAGATTAATAGGTAATAAATGCTGCTGACCGTATATTGCAGACATCCGCTCTATATGACTTGAAGAGGTATTTCTGTTTTGGCGTTCAAGTTGTACAAATAGCTTTGGCCCATCTTGGGTGCTTTGTAGTAAGAAGCTTTGTCGATTGCAGCGGATAGATTATCGAGTAACAACTTGGGCTCGATGATGGGCTCGCTGCTTAGCTTGAATGTACCCCAGTGCACACCCATCATGAACTTAGACGAAACGTGCTCACAAATCTGTATGGACTCGCGGGGCGAGGTATGCCTTGGCTTCTGGTGCCACGAGGGGCAGTATTGGCCAATCGGCAAAAGTGATAAAGTCAAAGGGCCATATTTTTTGCCAATTATTTCAAATAGCTCTTGCAGGTACCCAGTATCGCCGGCATGGTAAAAAATTGACTCACCATTGCGCCTTATAATGAAAGAACACCACAACGATTGATTGGAGTCGAATACATATCTTCCAGACCAATGCATTGCAGGGAGGCACACTACTTCGTAGTCATCGTGTAGGCTGGAATTGGAACTGGGGGTTATAAATTTATTGAGAGGCACTGTGTCCCACCAATCCATTTCTATAGTGTTGTAAATGCCCTGCCTTGCAAATTTCTTTTTCAAGCCTAGCGGTAGGATCCACGTCGACTTATTACCGATCTTCTTAACCAAATTCATCTCCAAATGGTCGGGGTGGTCATGCGACACAAGGATGAAATTCACTTTGTTATTTGTTGCGTATTCGATATCGCCCCACTTCATGGGCGATTCAACCAACCTCTTAGGCCCCATATGATCGTTGATCAAGTGATTACTGACGATCGGGTCCGTCAATATGTTGATTCCTGAAACCTGTATGAGCGAGCATGATTGACCTAGCCAGGTAAATATCATTTGCTCCTTGAGCGGCGGCAACGCCCGCGATCCGAACCATCCTTTGTATGATTTGGTTAACATCTTAAAGTCGCTTTGCTCGATGCAATTTTGCAACGTAATCGAATTTTGCCTGAGCAATTCTAGATCGGGTTTAAATGACTCTATCATGGATTCGACGTCTGTATTGCCGTCGGGAACTTTCTTGTGTAGCTCTATTTCATTTCCGTAAAAACTCTCAACAACTTCCATAATTCGTACGTACAAAAACTCGAATGCCGTTTGAGGTCTGTACTCTTCAAACGGGTTCACGAACATTCCGGCAACCGTAGCCGACTTAAATTTGCTGTAATCGACATTATCTTCTTCTTTATCCGCTGATACTATCAACTTCTTATATTCTTGCTCCCTTCTGGAAATAATCCATTGCGTTCTCAAATGCATATAAACTTCAAACGACGAGTATGAGAGCAATAACCCCAAGCCAAATTTGGCTTTCAAAGATATCAGCGACCACTGGATCATTAAAGAGCAAAGTAGTTTTAAACTAAAAACCATATTTATCTTTTACGCGAAAGGCTATATGAGTGCTTCGAACGATACGGCGAAGTAAATATTGGCATATTATAACTATACACGATGCACTGAACAACAATAAAGCTAGTGAATGCTGACCACACCGGCCTCATTTGCAGAAGCCAAAATGTGTTTCTTATAGTCATTAATATTACCAGGGAAACGTTTAACCGTATTATCTTCACTGACCCAAATCTCTTTACAAACCTTGTCGATGATGGAGACATCGTGCGAGACCATCACTACACCACCCTTGAAATTGTTCAAAGCGTCGGCTAAGGCATCCAAACCTTGGGTATCCAAGTGATTCGAAGGTTCGTCTAGAATCAAAATATGTGGTTGGTTCAAACATAATGCTGCGAAAGCCACTCTTGATTTTTGACCCCCCGACAATAATTGCATTTTTTGCAAGCCTAGAGGACCGGTGATACCGAAGGAACCCAAATGGCGTCTGTACTCTTCATCAGACTTACCGGGGAAGGTTTGAGACATCCACGAGACGGCCGAGAGAGACAAGTCCATAGCGTCCACATGATGTTGGGCAAAGTATCCGATTCTCAACCTTCCGTTTCTTTGAACAAAACCACTGAGAGGAGTCAAGCTATCCATCATCAACTTAAGCAAAGTGGTTTTACCAGTACCATTACCACCGCAGAAGGCAATACGTGAGTCCATTTGAACATCCAACTCCACATTTCTTAGCAAAATCTTAGAAGGATCGTACCCAAATGTAACATCTTGCAATTGCAAGATAGGAGGTGATAAGTTATCAGGATCGGGGAATTTGAATGTCACTACCTTATCATCTTCTGGAGGCTCCAAAATTGGTAGTTTTTCCAACTTCTTAATCCGCGACTGTGCTTCCGAAGACTTAGCTGCATTATATCTGAACTTATCGATAAAAGCTTGCAAGTGTTGACGGTAAGCCATTTGATTGTCATACTCACGACGCTGGTTTTTGATACGTTCTTCCCTTGTTGCATAAAATGAGTCGAAATTCGAGCCTCTGTAGTAGTCCAACCGTTCTGAATGTTGGTGAATAATATCAGTGGCGACTTCATTCAAGAATGCTCTATCATGGGAAACAACCAAGACTGTTGACTTGTAGTTCTGTAAATATTTCGCTAAATAGGTGATGGAAGGAACATCCAACATATTGGAAGGTTCATCTAGTAACAATAAGTCGGGCTCACAGAACAAAGCTCTAGCTAATGATAACCTCATTCTCCAACCACCAGAGAATGTTTTAGTAGGCAAGTGCTGCGAGTCTTTGGTAAAACCCAAACCGTATAAAATGGCTGCAGCCCTACTTTCAGCTTTGTCGGATTCCATTTCATACAATTTCTCATTTACTTCTTGCAAGTGAGAATCCAAATCTTCTCTCTCGTTGTCCAACTTCAATACCTCGTTTGACTCTTCGTCGAATTCGGACCTTAATCTTTCAATTTCAGCAATTCTTTCCGTGATTTTCGCCTCCTCCTGTATCAAAGTCTTACGCCAAACATCTGCATCCAAAACACTCTGCAATGCAGGGGTATCGTCTCCTATAATCTCTTGTTCAACGTGCAAAATAGTTATATGCTTTGGGATATGCAATTCTCTTCTGGACAAAGCCTTCAATAACGTAGACTTACCAATACCGTTCTGACCTACTAAACCATATCTTCTACCGTGAGCCAACGTTAATGATGCCTCACTTAATATTCTTTGGCCATCCCCAACGTACAAATCGAAATTGTCTAACTTGATATCCTTAGACTTCCCAGCACTAGATCCAAAATCAAGGGGATTGATCTCAAGAAAGAATGAATCGTAATCGTCACTTTGCTTTTCGTTGAGAAGCTTAGACGCCTCGTATTGCACGAACCGGTTGTTTCTCTTCGCAACTTTCTTCGCAATTTTTCTCTCCTGTTTTTCCAACTTCTTTTTATCCACTCTACTCTCCATCTTTCTCCCAGTATGCTCAATATCATTACTGGCATTCAATAACGCCAATGACGAGTTTATATCTCTCTTCGAGTTATTTTGGCGTAATAAGTTGATATCCAATAATCTCTTGGAAGTGTCACCGGTGACTTCTAACTTAGCCATATTTTCCTGTAATTTGGTTGTGAGTTGTTCAGCAATTTTCTTAGTTAGTTCCGAAACTTTCTCATCCTGTCCCCCAGCTTCGACAAGCAATTTCTTCATGAATTCCATCTCTTGACTGATATCGATCTGCTGAGCAGACACACTATCTTCGGTCGAGTTTGACACATGCTGTATATATCCTACGGCATAATCTGCAACTACCGGGTCAATGGCAGGAACTGATTGCCGGATCTGCAAGCTTATATTGGACATGTTACCGATTCTATTGCTTACTCCATCAAAAACTTTCTATTTGAATCAGCATAGAGAGTATTGAAATTTTTATTGAACCATATTTGAGCGCACACGACATACTATACCACGATGAATATGGCACCTGGTCGAAAACCATACCATTGAAGGCTATAAACAGATCCTGCTACATTTTCAGCCATTCCAACGGTCGCCGAAGCATCTTGTGAGAAAGAAACGAGGCGATAGGCGTCGAAATCAAGCAGTTCTCTTACCTATTGTATTTTTCCACACCTAGCACGTATACTAAGGCACAGACAGTATAGCTTACAGTTCAACAGTACGAAAGTTATATCAGAATGTATAAACCACATTTGGCCTGCCAACATCGCGGCCAAGTAGCTCTTGTAATATTGATGCATATACACAAATGAATCGAATAACTTACAAAACAGCCTTGACCTTGCTTTCCAAATGGCCAGCAGAGTTCAATTCTTGCACGTCCGAGTTACCGCCGATGTGCTGACCGCCAATGAACACATTTGGAACGGTCTTTTGTCCCGTTAATTCGAGCAATGCCTCTTGGATCTCTGCTCCATCATCGAGCTCATCCAATTCAATCACGTATGCGTCCTTCGTGATCTGAGAGAAAGTGCTTTTGGTCTTGGCACAGTAAGGACAGTACGACTGAATCTGTTAGTAATTGTCTATTTACGTTCTAATGACACTCCCAACGTCTCAACATAAAAGACAAAACGTTTCAACATACCTTCGAAGCAATGAAAATTGGCTTTGTCTTGATCAATTGTTGAACTTTTTCGGTTGTTTGTTGAGAAACCATTCTTGTGCTTGAAAACTGGCGCTTTAAAATACTAGAAAGCATATATTGGAAGAAGAATACAATGAAATATGTGGTGCTTTTATATGATTTCGTTAGTAATAGAATTGCTGCTGAGTAAAACGCAATCATTACACGTGATCGTGCCAGTTCCATCAACTAGAGCTTTGTATTGTCCTATATAGCGATAGTATTAGAGCCTGTGAGAAGTCCGGTGTGTAGAGACAGAGCCATCGTTGGTGGCGGCGGGGTCACATTTAACCCCGAAAAGTTATTGCTTAAAGTGGGAATTAATGATTTCGATAGAGTATCCATCGGGATCCCTGATGAACGCAATCTGCTTTAAAGCACCTTGGTTCCACTTGACAGCCCAGTCGATATTGGATTCGCCAAATTCGTCATTTATTTCCTGACAGAACTTACCAGGGTCGCTGCAGGAGACACAGATATGCCCGTAGCCCTGTTTAGCACCATTTTCGGTGCTGTTCCCGTTATGGTAGCCCTCAAAGGTGTCATCGGATTCGGTGCCCCAATTGTGGGTCAATTCGAGAACAGACTCCCTTTTGGCTTGCTCCTCTCTAGGCAAGGTATCCTGCTTGAACGAAGGGTCATGATCGTAGCCCAAAAAATACAATGTGAATTTTGCATTTTCGTGAGCACTGGTAGATAATAATTTCATGCCCAACACGTTACGGTAGAAATCCAAAGACTTCTTGGGATCTTTGACTCTAACCATGGTATGGTTGAACTTGTAGGACTCTGCATTGGTTTTGTCGGCCACTTTGCCTGCACCATGTTCAATGAGCTCGATCCAGTACCCATTTGGATCCAACGCAAATGCAATGTTCTTTTGTCTACCATCACTCAATTTCTTGTGGAAAGCAACCCCCTTCTCCAAAAATTTTTTCTCTGCAACCTCGATGTTGTCGACGGAAACACAAATATGGCCAAACCCTTTGAATTTCTCACCATTGCCGTTGTTCAAACTGTACGACGAATCTTTCTCTACTCCATGGTTGTGACACAATTCCAACACGCCCTCTCTGCCTGACCAGCTCAAACTCTTGTCTGTCTTGTCGTCCTCGAATCCGAGCATGTACAACGTGAATTTTTTATCTGGGAATGGTAAAGTAGCAATCAACTTCATCCCAAAGTTTTCGGTATAAAATGGAATTGACACCTCAGGGTCCTTGATACGAAGACAGGTGTGATTCATCACAAATGATTTGTTTATCGAAGGCATTTTGTATGTGCTAAACCTTGCAATCAGGTAGTTTTTAAGAAAAGGCTGGAATTGCTGTCTGTTTAGCCTGGGCTTGCTGAAAAATTTCAGTATTTGTACGGTACGAAAAAAACTGCTATTCATGACCAGACACTTATAAGCGAGATATCAGGTTGCCTTTACTTATACAGGGTGATATGATGATACCTTTGAGGGTCCAAGCTAAGAAGAGTATCTTGAGGTGCCGATGTTTAAGTTTTTCTAGTATATTGAGATCTTCGTACCAGCACGAGAATGCTAAAAGAAAGACATTATTGGATATACGGAAACAGTATGAAACCAAAACACCCATTACAGTTGTAACTGCTCATGATTACATAACAGGTAAGTTTGCCGAGAGTTGCAATATCGATATCAACTTGGTGGGGGATTCGTTGGCGATGGTAGCATTGGGTTATGAAGACACCACCGAGCTTCCGTTTGAAGAATTCTTGTACCATGTGAAGGCGGTCCGCAGAGGCAATAATACGTCGTTAATCGTAGCAGACATACCTTTTGGCAGTTCGGAAATATCCACCGAACAGGCGGTAGCCACGGCTATCAAATTGGTGAAGGAGGGTAAAGTTCAAGGTGTGAAGTTAGAGGGGGGCAGCGAAATTGTGCCCACCATCAAAAAAATCGTTTCAGTTGGAATTCCAGTTATGGGCCACGTAGGATTGACGCCTCAGAGGCACAATGCATTCGGGGGATTCAAGCTTCAGGGTACAACTGTCGATCGAGCGCTAGAAATATACAACGACTGTTTAGAGCTCCAAAAAGCCGGAGTTTTTTCAATTGTAATGGAATGCATCCCCAACAAGTTATCTCAGTATATAACAAGCCATTTATCTGTTCCCACCATTGGCATCGGAGGTGGGCCTTTTTGCTCAGGACAGGTGCTTGTAATGGCAGACCTTCTAGGTATGGGTAACCCGAAGGTATCCATGTCCCCCAAATTCGTAAGAAGGTATGATAATATCTATGAGTCGGCTGTCAATTCCTTAAATACCTATATGAAAGAGGTGGTGAGTGGAAAGTTTCCCAATGCTGACGAACATGGCTTCAAAATCAAGAAGGACGTATTCGACGATTTTAAGAAACAGGCCGAAACGATGAAGGTAAAATAGTCATGCTCATACGATTTGATGCTCATACGATTTGATGCTATATATTTGTATAAACTAAGTAGGTCGAAGAATCTCTGCCAAAAAAATACATCGAGATAAAATTCTTGTAAGTTTATACTTGAGGAAGAATAGAGAACCCTTCAAAAATGACGGTGGAAGTTAAGTCTAACACAGACCCATCCGTACTTCGTATTTTCGTTATAAGACATGGACAAACAGACCATAACCGTCAAAAGATCTTGCAGGGCCATTTAGATATCGATATGAATGAAACTGGCTTCGAGCAATCAAGGTTAGTGGGAGAAGCTTTAAAAGGTGTCAGGTTCGAGGGCTTTAGCACCTCTGATTTGTTGAGATGTCAACATACAAGCAAGGAAATCGTCAAGTTTTATCCGGACATTCAAGTAAAGAAATCTAGCGAATTAAGAGAAAGGGCCATGGGTAAGGTTCAGGGCATGTATCTTAAAGATGCTCTTGCACAATACGGACAAAATTTTAGAAACTTAGGGGAATCCAAGGAAGACTTTTTGCACAGAATCGAGGAAGAGTGGCAGCTGACCGTCAAAGCTGCTATAGCATCGGGAACCATGAATTATGGATTATGCACTCACGGAGGGGTTATCACCGCTTTTATCAATCATCTTTACGAAAACAGAAGTTACAAACTCAACCCCAGGCTAAGCCCTACAGATCTTAAGGTCCCTTTTAACACTTCAGTTTCCGTTATCGATATAGATAGGGCCAGTGGTCAAGGAATAATTCAAATATTTGGCAACACAGACCATTTGGGTGCACAATTAGAAGTGAAAGAGCAGTTACTTAGGTGAAATTTATTAAAGCCAATCTATAATTAATAGAATGTATCGAAGAATGTAGAGTGAGTTATAGTAAAGAGGAGATCAACGTTGAATAGAAATCGAACTGAATATACACCGCCAGAGTATCAAACTATAACGGTGTTTTTGTCTAAAGTATTAGACCTCGAAAACAGTGCATACTTTGTGAAAGGGTCTTTTCTTTCTAGTTCATATTCTGGGTTTTGGTTCTTCTTGACTTGTCTACGCTTGTAAATTCTCTTTGCCCATTTCCATGTTTCACAACCAATCAAGAATAGAACGGCAAGTCCGATCGAAACACCCCATTCATACCCAATGCCTTTATGCAAAAAAACATCGGTATTAATAACCGGAATATATACAACCGGGAAGACACTGACAAATCCAAGAATTATCGACCAAAACAAGAACTGGTTTCCCCACAAATCAATGGCTGTTTGTTTCCACCACGGGTTATCGGTGTCTCTTCTCATGTAAAACAACGAGTTGTTTGGATGTACGCACTCCCAAGCTAGTATTAATGCACACCATGTCATGGTAGCAAATGATGCAGACCTTCCTTCGAAAACCAAGCCGCAGCTTGACTGGTTCTCATTACAGTCAACACCCAAATCACCGTTCCCTTTTCCGAAAACAATTATAACAAAACAAATAATACAAGATACCGCCATTATGAGACCATATACCAACATGTCAGTGATAAGTTCCCAAGTGAAGATAGTGCTATTAGGTGGCTGCTCCAATATATTTTCGTTGGCCTTTTCTTGACCCAAACCCATCGCAGGGAAGCAGGATGTAACCACGAGAATCCATAATACTTCAACTGGGGATAAAGGGAATACGGAAAAGCCTGAGTCATCAATGAAGGCCAACCCAATCATCAAGTATAATGCCTGTGCCACATTTTCGGCCAATAGCTGTAAAACAAATTTTTGAATGTTGGCTGACATTCTCCTACCTTCTTCAATAGCATTCAAAATGGAGGCGAAGTTATCATCCGTTAAAACTATATCGGAAGCGTCTTTCGCCACGTCCGACCCGTTGAGGCCCATGGCAATGCCAACATCTGCTTTTTTGAGTGATGGCGAATCATTAACACCATCTCCTGTCATTGCAACAAATTTACCACGGCGATGTAAAGCTTCAATCATCCTTACTTTTGTCTGAGGAGCGCACCTTGCAATAACTAGCGGTAAAACTGGTAAATCATCAATTTGTCGGTCAGTTAAGCTATCGAACTCGGTTGCCGTCATACACATAGATCGAACGACATCGTCACTATAATGGTACAAGTTATGAGGTAGGATACCCACTTCTTGTGCAACAGCTTTCGCAGTACCAGGATGGTCTCCAGTTAGCATGTGCACATTTATACCAGCAATATGACATTTCTTAACTGAATCGGCCGTTTCGACTCTTGGCGGGTCGTAGATACCAACTAATCCAAGAAATGTCAACTCAGATTCGATTGTTTCTCTATTTTCCAAATTTTCTCCGCCATTAACTTCCCTAGTTGCGAATGCCAACACTCTCAAACCTCGAGAAGACAATGCATTTACATTTTCTTCAATGGTGAACCGATCTTCATCTGTTAGTTCAGAAAGAGTCTGGGAATCATATTTGGAAGCGTAATTCTTCTCAATATCGTCCGTGTGACCATACCATTGGGTGCATACACTTAAGATACGTTCCACAGCGCCCTTTGTATAGACTCGTATTTTACCGTCTACGTTGGATTCGTATACGGATGACATTCTTTTAATTGACGAGCTAAAAGGAAATTCACATCTTTGATTGTAGTTTTGCTCTATGACAGACCTCGCGTACCCCTGCCTGGTTGTGAAAACCTGAATTGCTACCTCTGTGGCATCACCACGAGCTTTCCAAACTAATTCACCTGACTCCTCGTCTTTGGATTGATCTATTGAAGCGATATTAGCTAGCGTAGCAGTATACAAAAGATTTTCAAAATTTTTTGGCTTGTCAGGTAGCTGGGGCATGAAACTAATTTCCTCGTCGGACTTCATAATGTAGTTGGGGCTGTACTTCGTAAAGGACAACTCCCCTACAGTTGGATTAAAAACTTCATCCACATTATCGACTGAGTAAGTACCAATGTTAGGGATCCAGACTCTCTTCGCAATCATCTTGCCCTGAGTCAATGTACCAGTTTTGTCCGAGCAAATATCATTAATGCCACCTAAAGCTTCCAAGGAGTCCAATTTTCTGACAATGACATTTTTCTGAACCATTACTTGTGCTCCCACGGCCATTGTTATAGTCAATACAACAATCAAGGCTGATGGAATCATGGACAAGGCGACACAAATAGCATAAATTGCAACTTCCGTATTGACACGGAACTTTTGTGAGGCCATGACGACAATAGCGAAGATAACTGCAATCCAGAATAAAAATATTGCCAAGAGAGATAACTTCTTTTGCAATGGAGTACCAACATTGACGCCTAATACATTGAGGAATATGTCTTTGACCGTCCCTATGAAGCAACGATAATACTCCTTTTTTTGAGGCTTCCTCCCATTCGATTTATCAAGTCTGCGGATTATCCCGTTTTGGCCTTTCAAGGACTGCGCAATAGTGCCTATTTCAGTGTCCAATCCCGTCGCCACCACAATGCCCAGACCTCGACCTTTTGTTACCACGGAGGAGCTGAAAGCCATGTTGAGACGATCTCCCACGGGAACGGGGACGTTTTCGTCAGAATAAATTTCTTCATGGCTTTTGGCGATGGGCAATGACTCTCCCGTCAACAAGGCCTCATCAGTCTCGAGATTCATGGAGCTGACCAACCGCAAGTCTGCAGGGATAGTATCGCCTATCTTAATAAGGGCTACATCCCCTGGAACAACGTCTTCAGCAGGAATTGTGACATGTACGCCGTCTCGTAATACAAGCGAAGAAGGTGAGCTAAGAGACCGTAAAGAACCCATTGTTTTCTCGGCCTTCATCTCTTGGAAGAATCCCACCAGAATATTGATAAACACAACAAACCCAATAACTCCTCCGGATATCCAGTCCTTGATCGCCAACGCTATTATCATGGAGATAATAAGTACCAAGATCATCGCGTTGAAAACTTGGTGGGCAAAAATCTGCGAATACGAGATCTTATCTTCGTCACCTAAACTATTAGGTCCAAATTCTTTTAGCTTGTTCTGAGCTTCCTGCGTGGTGAATCCCAGCTCTGTATCAGTGCCAAACCGAGAGGCCACCTGCTGAATTGTGAGTCTGTACGCTGGTACATCACTTGATGCATTATTTGATTTTTCATTTCTTGTGCCGTTAGAACTATTGCTGCTAATTGAACTCATTTAATAGGGCTGTTGTTCTGCCATTTTTTTAACTTTGCCTCGACAAATTTGTGGGGATCCCACTATATATGTTTAGTGTTGTTAGAGTTCAGCCAAGAAGGCCAAGAAGCATATCGTAGGTATCGTGACCCCTCAATAATTCGCAGCTAATATTCTGCATGAAGAACCTGCATATGCGCACGATAACGCTTTCTAGAATCCTGGGCATCATGCTATGAATGCATCCTCCTGCAGAAGAGTGTGGCGGGTTAAGCCTTCAAACTTTATGAAAAGTCAAACCGATAATTTCCAGGAACCTGCCTCAACATTAGCACTTTATAATATTAGTTTGACTTTAATGCTTGTAATGCCGCGTTTTAAGTACAACGATTCGTGAGTCGCACTCAGGTCTTTAATTCGTAAAAGTACGGATAATCTAAGCTTGTTCTCATGCAAGCTGTCGCCGCGAATTTTTGAGAAAACGATGATTAGCTAATGTGTTATGTCAGCGAGCTAAGTGGTTTTCGTCAATAGCGTAGTAATAGGCCTTTTTAGTAATAGGAAAAGCTTCAGAGGACGCGAGACCACACTTGCGGACATAGCGTAAAGTGGGAATCGCCGAGACAATTGACAATCCCATAATGGAGCCTTTTTGATCGAGTGAAATTAGGCCAAAGGCAGGGATAACATATGTAGCCGATTCGGAACCAAGAAAGATTCGAATTTTTTGTAAGCTATTAATATTCTTACCGTGCAGGCGAGCAGATAGAGACCCAATTGAGGTTCGAAGGGAGGGTGATGTAGATAAGCGTACAATTTGAATTTGTAGCGACCGATTTGCGGAGTCTTGGCATTGTGGACCCAGATAATTGTTTGCGTTGGTAATCGCGGATGAATGCCACCCCAAAGTAGGCATAATCAGCACAGCAATGGTCCCAACATTGCTTGACGTCCTTTATCTATAGGGAAAGCGAAAAGGAGCGGAGCGGCACAACTTGAAAAGTGTAAGTTGACATTCTACCACGCAGATTACATCATGACGAAGGACCAAGGCTATCGGCGAATTTTGTTGAACAGCATAGCTTTTATAAATTAAGATTGGTTTTCATTTATCGTGGTCCGCCATGGTATGTCATGGTATGTTATGGTTTGTCATGGCTTTGACGGCTCTAAAATCGTTCAAAAAATGGAACGACCAAACAGCGTTTCACGCACCAAGTTAATTGAAAAAAATAAATATTCCACAACCTTTGTAACTAGTCTTTTACCCAAGCATGTCAGACCCTGACCAAGATATACTCGACTACATAAAGCAAGGCTCATTCAAATATGCACAGACTTTGCTATTGAGTAGACAAAAAAAGTATCCAAAGAATACCTATTATGATGTGTTGAATAATTATCTTGTCTTTTCTACGGGTAGAACCAAAGAGGCAGTTGAAAACTGTCTCGAACTCATGAAAAGCACCCCAAATGACCTCAAGTCACTCGGATTGCTATACAAATTATTCATTGAGGCTGGTCGCCCTAAAGAGTCGAGTTTGATTTATGAGAACGCCGTTAAAAAGTATCCGACCAACTCCATCACCATGGGCTGGTTCGAGAATTCATTGAGGCATCTTGATAAAAGGGCGCTCCAAAAGTCTGCAATGAGCTTACAGAAAAATAACAAGTCGAACCGCTCCTACGCTATGTGGGCTAGTTTCACATGTTTTGTCTTGATTAACGCAATCACTGATCCTAGAGAAAAGTCACTTTTCAACAATTTGGGAATCAAGTTAATTGAGGCACAGCAGCCCTTGCTCAATACCCAGGAAGTCTTTATTTATGTTAAATTGTTGTACAGCTTAGAAAGATATTGCGAAATTAGTGCTTTCTTACAGGAGTATAAGTCCGAAAATGTCCTTGATTTGGACTTGAAATTAATTTACTTGGAAGTGCTAGAAAGAATCGATGACACGGCTACATTGTTTTCTTATTGTAAACACTTACTATTTGATGAAAAGTTTAATGACTATGATACCTGGAAACTTTTGATTAAGTCTGCTTATAAAATGAACAAACCCCTACTGTCGATCGAAGCATTGATTCAAAGTCATCCCGAAGACAGAAATTCACTTTTGGCATTAGTTGAAATGGTTCGTGTATATAAAATGCCTGCGGATAAATACGTTACACAGTATTATGGTCGCTTTCACAACAAACCGTGTTGCTTCAATGATTTGAAGTATTATCGTGAGACGATAAACAAGGATTACTTTGACTCATTGATTGATAAAACCACAGCGGAAACGATGAAATCGCCACACAAGACCCTGAATGAACTCACTACGTTAGTGAATAATCAAAAGTTTAAACTATTGTTGAAATCTGTAAAGGGCGACTTCTCATCTATGAATTGGAAAATATACGGGGATTTCAAACATTTGTTAAAAGACAAGGAACCCACAGACTTCTATCATGCTCATGAATTGGTTTTGATTAATGTCGTTCTCAAATTGACGCAGGATACTAATCCGGGAACAGTGATTGAGAGTATTTGTATTTTGGAGAAAGCAGTTACCCATGATGAAAGCAATTTCTATTTAAGGTTGTGGCTTATTAAGTTGTATTCCTTTTTGAATTGCCAATCTTTAGTTCAGTTGAATTACAAAAAATTGAACATTAAGATGATACAGCATGACACTTTGAGCCATTACTTAATACTGCGAGCAAGTTTCACTTCAAAATCGAGCTTGCATGATCTACTCAATATCTACAGATTTTACCTCACAGCTGAAGGTGAAATTACTCAAAACCTATCAGCAGCATTCGACAAAGAAGTGTTTAATAAACTCGAGAATTTCATAAGCTTCGCTGAAAAAATGAATGGGTCACTTAGTAAATATAGCTTGCTTTTGGAAATTATGAAAGCCATAAGGTTGTCAAACGATACAAATTATACTAATTATTTCAGCCAACTTCTTAAAACTTGGGAAGCAAGTTTGCTAAACGAAACGTTTGAGACATTTGATAATAGAGATACAAACACTCAGTGGAAATTTGGTATCGACAAACCATTAATGCCTTCATTACTCAATGCTGGTCCACTGTACAGCTCAGAATATGTTAAATTAGGCCTTTTGAAAGAACTAATTGTTACAAATATCAAAAATAATACATCATTGAAATTGTTCAAATTATTCAATAAATATATGAATAATCCGGCCTACACGAACCAACTTACAGATTTCGAGAAATGGCTATTCAAGGTTTATTTAAGCATTTTCAAATTAGTTAAATTTGATAATTCAAAAGAAAAGCAATCAATAGAGAATTTCTTGATGAAGAGCTTCAAAAACGAAAAAATTAACTCGCTCATCAATTCTTCAGAATCAATCTTATCGTGGGAGGTTAGGTATATTTATGTTAGTCTCGTGGACTTAACTAAAGTAATCGATCAAATCCTTAAAAGCACGAATTTTAAGCAGTTGAATTTCGTTAACAACATTTTAGTCAATAACTTAAAATGCCTCGACATCAAGACGAAAAAAATCAGCAAGTTGAAAGACTTTAAATTTGCCGATTTTGAGTTCGACCTAAGTTTACAGTTGGATGATTCATTTTTCACTGACACTTTGGCAATCGCTGAAAAATCCGTAAGTGATGCTTGCTCAAATATTAAGTTTTGATGCTTGTACATACATTAGAGGAGCCCGTCATATATTAGGGTAATTAAATCAGATATCCTTGCCTTGTAGGCCCATCATAGAGAGAGTTTGATTGATTTTGTTCACACCAGTACTCAAAAGATACCTTCGCTGAGACAAATCGCTTACCTTTTCATTCAATAAAAACTCGTGTTTAACATAATCTAGTAAGTCCGCCTTCTCATGCGTCCTGTAGATGATTCTGACTAATTTTCGATATGTTGATCTAACTTGGGCCCTAAACATAAATTCCTCCAAGGAAAACGCCTTGTCAAACTTTCTCAACCTATTACTAGACGCCTTCAAGTTAGCATTGTAGTTGCTAAAGTGGCGTATACCGTAGCATCGTTTAAGTGATTGTAGTCCCATCACTGTGGGTGATAAACGTCTTTCAAAAAGACCAGAATTCAAAACTAGATTTTTGAGATGTTCTTATGTACAGGCATTATTCATGATATTCTACTTACTAAGATTAATAATAGAGTGGTACATTAATGTTGGCAGTGATGTCAGGGGTGATCATGGCTAATCGTTCTTGGTATTAATCCATTGAGTCTCCACCTCCATCTAAGTTTGTATTGTAAAACCTCTTTCCAATCGAGCGTTTGCCTCTCGTGGGTATCTTGGACTGAGTAGGTCAATCTACCGTGTAAGTTATGCAACTTAGTGATCAATTCAGTAGAAAATGCATCTTCCTCTTTATTTGCCAGACGTGTTGCGAGATTAGGCACTTGGATATGATACTTTTCGTTTATCGATCTAAATATTTTCAACAATTTGGTGAATGATCCTGCCTCTATGCTATGATGTGATTCAGTTTTGTATAGCTCGTCAAAAAACACTTCGTAAATTTCGATACAGTCCCAACAAACGAATTCTCTGTAGAGTTCGGCTGCTTTCTGAAAAAGGAAAGATTGTTGATCGACGAGCCCCCCAGGTATATTTGTGGTATCGTTAATTATAGAGCTTATCTCGTAGAGAGGCTTTTCACATAAATCACAATATTTCAAGCTTTCTGAGCCAGGGATTTTACCGAATATCTCCTCGAGATTTTCCTTGGACTTGTTGGATTTCTTATTCAAGTATAATGTTTCGTTCGAGGCTGTTGTTTTCTTCTCTGTAACCAAATATGTCGGTTCATTAGTAGTTTTCCACATCGGAGATTGTTTCGAAAGAAGCGACCCTTCGTCTTTGCTGTATATCTTCAGTTTGAATAATGCCAATGAATTTTTCCGATTAACTATCCTCTTTGCATCAACGTCGTCAGTTTTCGCGTCTACAGACATGTAGTCCTCAACAAGCACAATAGGATCTTCACTCTCTCCGAAGCTATCGTCCAATCGACCTTCATCTTCGATCTCTGATCCCGACTCTGTTCGAGTTTTGCTTCTAGAATCGCTATTTGACCCATCTGAGCCTATGGAATTTCTGCATCTTGATTTTGGAGGTGGAGGAAATGGAAGTGAGGTTAGCTTGGTATCATCTATAAGGTCAAGCTTCGACAGCTGATGGTGAAGGGCTTTCAAATTGTTACTTCTCGAATTGCTAATGAACGACGCCCTTTTTTGCAAGACCTTCTCCTTTAGAGGCTCCCGCTTTTCACAATTAGCCACTGCTTGTTGCGAACAGTTCGGTAGTATATGGTCTTCAAATTTGCTGCTTTTGACTTGGAGAGGTTTTAAAATTGAGTTGTTAACTAAATTAATAGATGACATGCTCTCCCATCGGAGTATTCTAAAAAATGTTTTTCTAAATGAACTCTCGACAAAACCAGGAATACCAGAAGTTACTAAACCAAAATGTTTTAGTGGAACCAACTACGTCGGTCCATATAAATGCAAATAATAGGTGCAAGTGCCTACTTGGGGCTAAAGATATACTCTGTAGTTTATACGTGTTGAGAACCCAAAAGAGAATTACCGAATACGGGCGAAAATAAAATATTCGTTAAAACGGTCTCGATGCGAGCTTCGCTGCAGATGACTTGCAGCTACTTGAAGGTAGGAAACGTCCGCTGTCATCCTATAATGAGCTTATACCACTGTATTTTAATTCTTTTGAACTCAAGAGGCCTTGACACGGTCATTTCCCTTTTCAACCAACGTTTGAATGCAATTTAATCAGCTAATCTAAGTTAGTAGACTCGGCTTATTTATTTGGCATAGACAAAATGCTGGAGTAGGGTAAAAAGGGCTTGCCGGCGAGACTAGTGTTTCGAAAATAACGACTTTTAAATCTACTGAGCACATCTAAAACTCTTTATATTGTTATAATTATGAGAAAATAAGACATGTTTACGACCTTGAATCTATGTAACGTTGGTATGGTACGTCGCCATCATTTTCATTATTGGCCCAATCCAATATATCTTTGAATATTCTTCTGGAGATGACCTTGTCCATTTCTAGCTCTTGTTCTCTCATCATTAAACACAAGCTTTCACATACTTCGATCAACATTGAGATGCCCCTAAACTCCTGTCTTCTTTTGAATTCGATAATTGGTTTGAAGTTTGTAATCTGGTAAGCAAAGCGCAATTCCAACACAGATAACCCTGTAAAGTAATTGCTATGAAGAATCAATGGGATGGACTGGTTGGTAATATTTGGACAATTGTTCAATGACAATCTTTGTAATGAGTCTTTCGTGCTGATGGCTAGGTCCCACAAACTTTTGTCTGATATGTGACACCCAGCCAAACCAACAGTGGTGAGGTGAGGATTATTGCGGATTAATAACGATACGCTTGTGTCCGTGATTAAATGGCCCTTATTCTTCCTACCAAAATTTATGCTCTTCAACTTGGTACAGTGCTGAGCTATTTTATAAATTCCAGAATCTGTAATTAGCTCGCAAGCACGAATGTCCAAAATTTCGAGATTGGGGCATTTTTCGGCTACCTTTGCTAAAAATTGGTCATCAATGATTTTGGATCCAGTGATGATCAATTTCTTGATCTTAAACCCGTATTCTAAAAATTCGGAGGTTGGCATTAGCTTTGGACACATATAAAATTCGATCCACTCTAATTGAGAAAAATCAATATGATTTTTGATAAAATCTATAGTATTCTGTCTAGTTTGGAATAACTTATGCAACACAAACAACGTAGGTTTATACCTGATAGGATTATTACTAAAGGTCTTGATAAAATTGCGGTACTTAAACTCATCGCTAAAAAAGAGCTTTTTACTCAAAACTTCATTAGTAACCTGATAGAATACTTTGTTGACTTGCAAGCAATTGTACATCACTCCAGCGCTGGCACAGCTTTGATCTGGATCATCTCTTAATGCCATCTCCGCTTGCCTCTTATTTCCATGTATTAATAATGCGTGGTTAGAAGACAAAGGTCTTCTTCTTATAGGTGTGCTCTCTTGAGGGACTCTAGTGTTTTGTGCATCTGCAAAGTCGACTATATTATAGACAATCTCTGGGATTTCGAAGATGCTTGGCAGTACTCGCCTTGAAAATGACCTCTCGGTGCTCACAGACTCGTTCACAGCCGAAAAATAGGAATCTTTCGGCGTCAAGGGAGATTTATGTATAGGGGAAGAGTACGGGGTCTCTTTGTCATCAGTAAGATCAGGTAATGATTCAGAATCTGAGCATGAAATATCAGATGTCAGGCAATTTAATGAAAACTCCAGGTGCCTGAAAGGACTTGATGGCAGGTTCAAAAAAGCAGATGGACTCGAAGCATAAGAGCTTCGTTTTCTTCTAGCATGATACTTTTTTGAAGGGCTCCTTGATGGCTGTCTAGAAAGCTTGACATTGGAGCAAGATCTGAGTTTTTTAAAAAAATTAGTTTCCAGGGGAGGATTAAACTCATAGATTTTATTGTCAATGTAATCAACATTTGGTAATGGTTCTGTCGTATTAGTTGAAATTGGAGTGATTTTCATTATTAATCTGGAGGTGACTTGGAAATGCAAATGAAGACCTTCGAAACATATAATATTTGACACTTATGAAGCGTATGCAGTTATCCAACGCTAAGGAAAGAATTGAAGAAACAACAAAAAATAAAGGATTGACTAGGGTGAGTTGATGGATGGACCTTCAAATTAATGAATCCACCAGGTTAGTTAAACAAATGCAACTTCAATAAATAGAGATGGGGACGTGGCAAGAAGACTCCCGATAATTAACTTAACAACTACTTTTGACTTCAACCCTCTAGTTGTACTCTTCGACAATATATATATATTCCGATGGGAAATTTCACGATTATGCCCAGCCATTCAACAAGTACACGGTACCTGGAAATTCTTAAAAGATCTAAGCTTTGTGCACATACTTCATGTCAATCATTCTCAGTTGGGCCAAATCGCTGGTTTCTATTTCATTTCGTCGCTTCTAGCTGGCCAAAATGGCTGGCTTCTAAGCAGTTTATAGAAATTCACGTGACTCTTTTTTCTAAAAATTTTGGGTTCCTCAGAATTTGGTGGCAGGTTCCTGACGAGCACCAACGCAACCGGAGCCCAAGGTGGCTTGCTTGGCCCATGCATGAAAATCCCGTTGACACTTGTGCAAATGACAATCTCATTTTAAAGTCAAATGTTCAGCAACTACAGAACAAAGAGCCAATCCGTTTTTGCCTTATATGACGGTAGCATCGATCTTTGAAAATGTACGTGCCCAGTGCATAACGGACAAAGATAATTTTTAATTTACGTATTAGCCGTGCTGAAGCGGTTTCTATGCCACTCGGAAACGGAGCCTCAGCGGCAAACGTTCATTTAAGTGTTGCAAGACAAATAGAACCGCGAAAAGGTTTAGGTGTAGGGGATTCGCGTTTATTCCTAGTTTGCTGCAATCTCTCCTATTAAGCTTTTTCCCGCATAACCGCATTCTCTATATATATCTAATGGCATACGTGTACATAGGATCATCGTTGCTATAGGGCTTAGGGGCTGTTGAGGCTGTTCGTTCGATAACAGCAATCAATATTAAACTGCGTATGACTAGGCTCCAGTAAACAGAACGACGCTACCTTATATATAGGGCCTTAGTTGATAAGCTATCTGGAGCGCGGAGTTTTTCCGGTGATTCGAACATTACCCAAACGGGCTGGAAAAAGAAAAAAAATTTTCCGAGTGAATCATCACGTGATCTAATCGAACTTGAAGATTTTCACCGGCTCCTGCTTTGATAATATCCTTTTCCCATAGGGGATATCAACATCGACACATTATGCCGAAAAAGACATCAAATACGGTGAAGCAAGCGTCTTTGTTTGATATCAGACTCAAAAACCTTGATCGAGATGTATTGGTATTGAAAGGAACCCCGCAGAATGCTGCCTCAGTATTAGTTTCTGGGAAGATAGTCTTATCGGTGAATGAGCCACTCGCAGTGAAAAAATTAACGTTAAGGTTGTATTCCACATTGAGAATCAAAGCCGATGAACAAGTTTCAACTCCCAGGGGTATGCAGACCAAGCCTGTGAGGTTTGAAAAGAAATTATACGAACATAACTGGGATGATCAGGAAATCAATAGCTATTTGAATGAAATGTATGAAAATTCAGCGAACATATCACCGTTTGGCTTGAGCAGGTCTCCCAACCATTCCTCGACTGCGTTGAAGAATTTGGGTCACTCCATGAGAGCCAAATCGTCGAGTTCCACCAGTTTGAATTTGCTAAATCGGTCCGATTCGAGTTCAAACTTGACCAATAGCAGGTCCAGTCATATTTTGGTTCAAGGTAATTATGAGGTACCTTTTAGTGCCGTATTGCCAGGAAGCATGCCTGAATCGGTTGAAGGGTTGCCTGGTGCTTCCGTGGTGTACAAGTTGGAGGCCACAATTGATCGAGGTAAATTTCACAGTAGAATGGTAACGAAGAAGCACTTGAGGGTCTTGAGGACCTTGACTACTGATGCGGTCGAACTCTCAGAAACTGTTGCGGTAGATAACACATGGCCCAAAAAGGTCGAATATTCTCTCAATGTGCCTTCGAAGGCCATTGCTATAGGTTCCAATATACCTATTAGTTTTATGTTGGTCCCATTATTGAAAGGATTGAAATTGGGATCTATAAAAATACAACTTGTCGAATATTATTCTTGCATGGGTTATATTCCACCTCCATACAATGATGAAAGGATTGTTGCCTCAAAAGTTATAGCTCAGCCTAATGAAGATAATCCAGATTTTCAAATGGATAAGTGGGAGATAGAAAACTATCTTAAAGTTCCCGACACTTTAACAAAGTGTACCCAAGACTGTGATATAGAGAATTTTGTAAAAGTTCGCCACAAGTTAAAGTTTGTCATTGGATTGGTCAATCCAGATAATCATGTTTCTGAGTTGAGAGCATCACTTCCGGTTCAGTTGTTTATCTCTCCGTTCGTGTCTGTCAGGGCTAGATACGAAGATGATGAAAATGAAGACAAGGTGGGTGATCATAGCCGTGGCGATGCAAATAATAATGATGAAGAGTTATTATTTTCCGCTGACAATGGTAGTCATACTAGCTTAGCGTCGATGGGTGCTCAAGGTAATAACAACGGGCCTGAAAATGGAAATGAGTTAAGATCCAATCCAAACTCTTACTCTTCATTCAACGGATTAATGGCGCCTCCGGTTTATGAGCAACACATTTATGACAGGCTCTGGACGGACGTCTCTCCAGTTGAATCACCCTTAGAGTCAGGTGCATCAACTCCTCGTTATAATGGCTATTTCCCTAACCAAAGCAGTGGCCAAGGTGACGTGCAAAATCAGTTTTCAATGTCTCCATTGGACAGTGTCCAGTTGAACGAAAACTTGCGCCAATTAAGTTTGCAAAGACAGTTGCAGGAAAATTCTGGTGGCTCTTCTAATTCGCTTCCGACTGTGCCTCACTCAGCTAGTCCTAGACCTGTGTTCAATTTAGGAGAAACCAATGCAGATAATCTGTCGGCACAAGAAAATGGCTTGGAGCGAGAAGACGAAGCCCCAGCAGAACGGCCAAGTTTGGTATCGTCGTATTCCACGAACGCTTTGCCCAATTCTGGCCTCCCATCACCTCCTATCCATATATCCAAAGTCAACTCTGAGTCTAGCTTCAGTTCGCCCACTCTTTCCAGGGTTCCTTCGTATACGCAGGCGATGCGTTCTGATGTCAATGACGAGGTGTTATCGCCCGCGTATGAACCTCCATTGCCCGGTTCCAATATCAATGTTGCTGAGTTGAATAAAAGTTTCGCAAATGCCGGTTCCAACAGTCTGACCACCCATAAGAGGGCCAAGTCACCCCTATCCGCAGGCTCAGGTAGCTTGAACAGGAGAGGCAACTCATCCAGGGGTTCGTCCTTGAATTCTTCTCCATCGAATTCTCGGAACGTTTCTTCAACCAACCTTGCCGGTTTATCCTTGTCCCCTGGCAGCCTTTCTAGGTCTCCTTCTAGGACCAACGGCGGGTCTGGAAGTCTATCCCCGGGTGCATTGTCCCCTGTTAATCCTCATCCTAAATCTGGTGAGGTAACAAGCCATCAGATGCACCCAAACTCGGCAATTGTGACTCAACCGTCGAGTAGCGCATCTGATAGAAACGCTGCTCTACTAGGTCTTCAGAAGAAGTCCACTTCTAGCTTGAGCTTGAATGTTCCTTTCTTACTGAAGAAGTCTAGAGATAAAAAGTAACCATGTTTTTGCAATCATAATTGTCTAGTATTAGAGCTATATTATATACAGGAATATAAAAAGTATAGATTTCAGTAAGAACTTAGACTGGAGTATTACTAGAAGAAGTAGTTCGGGAAGTAAATGTTTAGGGATAGAACTAATCTCTTTTTATCGTACCGTCGTACTGTGCCCCGGAGTCTTCCCAGCCAAACTTCGAGGTTCGAATCATTGGCTGAAGAAGAGGAAGGGCTCATGGAATCGAGAAGGGGCAACAGGAAGCAGAGATACCAAGATAACAACAACTCTATAGAGATGAAAGTTTTACCTCCATCCATATTCGATATTTCGAAAGAGATCGACGAAAATCTAACTCAAATCAAAATAAGGACTAACGAATTGAGCTCTCTCTATAAAAAATTGTTAATCACTAACCATAACGAAAAACAGAACGTTGAGAACAAAATTGAGGACTTAAATTACGAGATCACCAAGAAGTTTGAGGCCTGCTATGTGCTAATCAAGAAGTTTGAGTTTTTGCAAAAGAATTATGGTCGGTTGAAGCTTGACTACTCGAATAACGAAATTTCAATTCTCGAATCGCTCAAAAAGAACTATGCATTGAAGATCCAGGAATCATCTTTAATTTTTAGGAATTTACAAAACAACTACATCAAGTTTTTGCGAGATGATGAAGATGAGACAGACCAGTTGTTGAAGAACTCCCCTACCGGTCAACTTTCGTTGATTGAGAGTGAACAGGAGTCGAGAAACATAGAAAATTACTCCAGGGAGGTCCACCAGCAAACGCAAAGTCAACTTAGTTCTTCAGATTCACAATTCTTGCAAGCACGAGAGCGGGAAATTTCCAAGCTTGCCATGGGAATCCTAGAGATATCCACCATTTTCAAGGAAATGGAGAGCATAGTGATCGATCAAGGAAGTATGCTAGATCGAATTGATTACAATTTGGCTAGTACGGTACAAGATTTGAAAGGGTCAGATAAAGAACTTATCAAAGCTCAAGGGTATCAACAAAGGACCACTAAATGTAAAATAATTTTTTTGTTGGTGTTGATTGTTTTTGCTTTACTCGTTATTGTTTTAGTCAAGCCACACGGGTCTACAAAAGTGATTGAGAGGCCGACTCCTGATACTCATGTCGACAGACCAACTATAGATAAACCAGAAAATCAATAAAATGAGAGGAAGCTGTAGGCAGCACTATCAATATATTACGCGATCCTGATCTAGCACTTATAACTTTACGTATTGAATTTACGATATAATGTATTTGAGCCTTAAGTTCTATACTTCCTAATAATACAGAAAGAGACAAATTAAAAACAAGGATTGCAGGCGTTCTTCAAAAAAGATTGATCTGTTTTGCAAATGCAGCAACCCTAAAAAAAAATTGTAAAGTTTCTATAGTGATCTAAGGCATACCATACCTACTGTCCTTGAAGCCAGTAGGGTCATTGAACCTGTTTTTTGGTTGTGGCATTCCTTGTGGCGACTGATTGAATCTATTAGCACCTGGTCTGCCACCGGGTGCCCGAGTAATAGGTGTTCTGTTAGCAGGAGGCCTACTTTGAAATTGCTTTCTTTTAGATCCGCCCATACCAACAGAAAAGTCAGGATTCGTTGACAACACATTGTCTGAAATTGTTGGTCTTTTCTGAGGAGGTGGACCTTTGAATGGCTGATTTTGAGGCTGGTAATATTGTGGTTGTGGTGAAGGGTAGAAACTTTGTTGGGGTGGCTGGCTGTTAGGATGTGGAGGCTGCTGATATTGAGGTTGATAGTGCTGCGTCTGGGGATACTCATTTTGATATTGGTGCGGGTTGTACCTGGGGTTGATCGCCCTTTGCGAAACACTCGTAAAGTCCGAGCCCACGTCAGAATCCATTTCGTCTGACCTTTGATTCTGATTCACTCCATCATCTGGTAGCTCGGTAAAAGGCTTATGACCCTCCACCTCTGGGTGATGTTCGAACACACTCATGTCCGTTGGATTATAGGCAGGCCTACTCAATGGAGAATTGGTTGGGTACGGCAACTGTGGTACGTTAGTCAGCGGCGCATCATTCATAGTAGGAGTGGCGATTTTAGGTACAACATTAGGGGCCATCTGTTGATTTGTTTGAATCGGAGTATTAGGGCCGTTGACCAAATTAACTCGAGCGTCCTCATAAAAGGATCTATTTCCTTGGCTGTTGGGAAGCGAAGCAGTTGAATCCTTATTTTGCATGATAAAGTCGTGTGTAGATTGAGGGTGTGAATCGTAAACGCTAGATGAACTCACATTTGAAGTTATCACCTTCTGAGGCGGTGCTTTCAGAGCCTTGAATTCGTAATCTTTACTGATAGAACTTGATTCATCGGGAATAGCGCTGTTCATTTTAAACCCTCTAGATTGGGGATACTCTTGATCAAATTGCGTGAGATCAACATCGTCTTCGCGGTCGTCCTCGACGTCATTTTCACTTCGCCTATGCTTCAAAGTACCTCCAAGCAATGGAATGGAGAGCAAACTAGCAGCAGCAGAACCCACTAAGATCCAACCTGTCCATGATACAAATGGGTGAAACGTGATGATCGCCACAATGCAGATCAAGGCCGTAACTAAAAAGGTGATAGTATTGAACACAATAGCGAAGATTATGAGTCCGGTTGAAAAGAAGTGAGTCAAAAAAACCAAAACCAAGCACAAGAAAGTTATTCCCGCCGCAATCGGACACACAATAAGCACCTTCACCAATGAATCTCTCGAGTCCGGCGACAATAACCACTTCGCCGACTTATCAAGATTACTGACAGTGTAGGGGTAGGTCGTGCCTGAACAGGAACCTCCCTTGTTCAGGCAGTGTCCAAACACCCCATACTTTACGTCGGTCGTTTTACCAAGACTGAACGACGAAACCACAGGGGTGGTGATCGTGGCCAATATCAAAAACACTAGCGACACCAATAGCAAAATAAATGAGATTGAGTTAAAACTCAAGCGAAATCCCATCCTCAAAATACGTCAATGTAACTTTTATATTGGAAAATCTGTCAACTTTACAGCTTTTGCCTCTTTCCAGTGTTCCGATAAACTAAAATAGTTTATATATGTACGTGTATAGTGTTTTATATATCTTTTTCTAAAAAACCCTTAAAAAATTGACGACTGTGGTGCCTATCGTTTATCAACAGATCAATATTTTGACACGGCTGTGAAGCACGTTATTGGTAGCGACGCGAACTGAAAAATTATTTTCCCTCGTACCAAAAATCTGGTACTTCTAAGATATAGCGCTCCATAGCCTCTCTGAACCTAGTTCTGTACTGTTTCGGAGTCACAATAGTAGGATCTTTGCCTTTTTTACCGCCACCGATTAGGTTGTTGCCTTTAACCCAATTTTCGACCTTTTTGTCCCAGGTGAAAGTCCTCAACCAATCGATGATACCAATGTAAAGCTTCTTTGAGGCGTCGTCGATGCCGATTATCAAGGAGTAGTCCATGACCTCCATTGCCGAAAGAAAAGAAGTATCGTTGAAAAGCGACCCGCGAAGCAATTTTTTCAGTTGCTCTTTGACGAAGACAGGAGACTCGTAGATGTACTCGATCATATTTTCGTCGAGAAGCACTTCATTTTCCTTTCCCGTCTGTTGGACGTGTCGGTTACGCATAGAACCCTTAAGGTCGAAAATGCGAGTGGTTTTATGGTTGTAGAAAAGATTTTCCATGATGAGGAAGTCCATTTTGAACGTCTTGCCAGTATCTGTGTTTTTGATCTGAATCTGGTAGAACCCAAAAATCTTAGCAATGGCAGTGGTAAGTGTATGGAACATCGACTGTGAAATGTATTTGAAGTAAAATGGGGCAATGGATACGAACGATTCAAGCTCCGACTTAGAAAGCTCCTTCACAATGTAGCGAGTATCAAGGGTTTTCAAAAAGTTAGAGCCACTTTTACCCCCGCTGGAGTTCCACTTGATGCACCTTGACAAGCTCTGAATAAAAGTGTCGTCATTGCCACAAGCCTTTCTGAAAGCTTCAAACTGTTCTGAGTAGAATATTTTGCAAGATAGATGGGTATTACCATCTAAGAATTGATATTTTAGATGGTTCGACTCATTTTTTATCATGGTGTTTTCGAACTCGTTCAAGCTGGTGCCGCTATTGTAATTTTTCTTGAACTTTTTCTCTATTTTGGAGAAATTGCTTGACTTCTTGGCGCTAGATTCTTTGAAATCCGCATCCTCGTTAGAAACGGACTCAGCCATTGATCTAATTTTTTGCTTGTAATCGTTGGACGATAAGCAAAATGCAACTAGAGAGCTTGGCTCGTCTTCTCTGACAATAACATCAGAATCAGCAAAAGTATGCTCATTCGAGAGTAGCGGATAATCTAATGGATCCCATAAAGTGGCGGACCTATCAGCCCAAAAGTTTGTTAAAGACTTTAACAAAGATATCTTTTCCGGCTGCGGAATATCAAGATTTTTGTCCTTTATTTTGTCGTCACCCTTGCTTTTGCCTTGAATGTTTTTCTCGTTCTGGCCTTTGTTTAAATCTGTATTCATACTATCACCATTGGAAGCTGCTTCATTACTGGTTGGTTTTTCATCAATATTAAAACTCCCTGGGCTCTGGCGTGAGTTCCGCTTTGGGTCTATTTTGTCGATATCAGTCTCGTCTGCCACATCTACCACATCTTCAATTTTGTTATAAATTTCTACTATAGGTTTTGAAGCAACGATAGGTATAGCCTTGAACTTATTCAACTTTTTTCGAAGTTCTTCTTCTCGTTGTTTCCTAAACTCCATCGAGATTTGATCAAAATTCATTTGATTAAAAAAGTTCGCAAGCTGGTACACTTTATTTTGTGGTTGCTGTTGAGTAGCTTGCTCGTTTGGTTCTATATGCGCGAGGTGCTGCGTCGATTCGGAAGGTATCGATATCTGGGATGTCTGGTGACTTAAAACAGGCTTTTTCTTAATGGGCGATTTGAAGTCTTTTAAATCACTACTTTTTTTTGGTGCTGCCTGCCTTTCTTCTTCTAACAAGGCCTCCATTTTGTTAATTTTATCTACAACGTTGGACTGCAGGTATAAAGATGATGGGATCATTTTGCCTATCTCGTTGGTTCTTTCGCTATTCAATGGAGTTTCTGGGAACCCTTTCTTGTCTTCCTGTATTTCTTTCTTTAATACCTTTTTTTCCTTGTTCAAGATCTTGTCTCCCACATTTTCGACCCACCCTGCAGCAGCATTGTCAGGCTTCTTTGTCCCGGCTTCGTTTTTGGTAACGTCATTCAATTCCTGTTCCTTCGATTGACCTTCAGAATTATATTTATCCATCAAGAACTTCTTCAAATGAAATTGAGTGATCTTAGTAATTTCATTTTCGGTTGGCAAGAAGTTTTTTTCGAATTCATTAAATTCATTATCCCACACCACGCCTAGCTCTTGCAACTCGCGAAGGATTGAATTTAAGGGAAGATGAATAGTGGAAACACTAGAGTTGTAAATTTCTAAAGTCCGTGCCGTAATCATTTCAACTTGTTCGTCGAGTTTAATTTTCAACTCCTGTATCTTTTTGATACCATCCTCTGCTTTATCAAACGTATCCACTTTCACTCTATTTAGTCTGTTAGAAACACTTTGGAAAAACTTGGTTGTCTTTTGCTGAATTTGGTTGAAAGTATCAACTTTTAACTTTATGTCTATGTCAGGAACATATTCTATCTGTTTCTTCGGAACAACAACTTCGTAAGTGTCGATATTGGAGTATTCCAACCTTATGACTAGATCATTCAAAGCAAAGTATCTAACATGACTTTTGAAGAAATCATGTTTACATTCAGTATTATTCAACGTTACATTATCACCCAAGTAACACAATTCAAAGAATTTACCCACTGACAAGTAGTATGTTTCGTCGCTCATGGGTCTCACAGGAGTTGTGTAATTACATTCATTACATGAACTCCACATTAACCTCTGGTTCTTACCTCTAAACTCCTCGTTGAATATGTTCTCGTATCTTTCGATGATGATATCTAGCTTCCCATTACCATGAACGTAAGTCTTATAGTGATTTAATAAAGAGTCGCCGCACTCGTCACAAATCCTTCCTGATTCACGAAAAATTTGATCTAAGAACAAGCCGAGACATTTATCGTTGTCGGTATAATAATCAATCACAACAGTACTGGGCCCGGAACAAGGGGTTGCGTACTTGATGGAAACTGTGGAATGCAAAAAGTGTATGCTTTTGTGGAATACGGGATACAATTGATAGGATGGCAAGTTCTGGCAATTTGACCAAATTCTTGCCCTCATTAAAAATTCAGCTTTCAAATATTTCAAATTTAAATCACTAGTATATTTCAAAATATTCAAAATATCTTCCTTTTTATTCGGAAGCTGTTCTGGATCTAAATTTATTTTTAATTCATTCAACCAGTCCATGTTGATGTCATCAGTTGGACCCAATAGTTGGATTTCTTTGTCCTTTTTATAAAATGAAAAGTAATTCACGTAAGAGTCTATGGCATTTACCAAAGTCGTAGGTAAGCGTAAACTAACACCTGGAGATACACTTAGTTTCCTTTCTATAAATTGCTCGACATAATGATCCACCTCCACCTCATCGATCGAAACTGCACCATAGTCAGAACCACTCGAAGGGCTCAATTTTCTCTCCTCACGAATTTCTCTGAGTGAATTGAGCGTATTAACTGCCTCCAGTTTGTCCCCCATGCTTTTCACTAGAGATATATCATGGTTGTCGAATAAACTGATTTCAAATTTTGTATTAATGGCCCCTATTATTAAAGTCTCCGTAACATACTTTATGCTATTCAAAAGGTCCTCTTCACCGCCACGTAATGCAATTGTGAATCCAGATTCTATATCACCGCCCGTGAAGAAACTGAACGTTTTAACTATGTTGCGGAATCTGTATTTCTTAACTTCAAATGTTTCACACGTCCCAAGAGAACCTTTTTTGAAAAATAAGTCATTAATCGATTGAAAGATATTCGCTTTCGTATATCTGGAAATTCTCTCAATAATTTGTGGCTTAGTATTTGATATGACGGTAATGTTAGCCTCCACTAACAATTTCTCAGCCAACCCGCAGACAGAGTCACCCACAATGATAATGTCAGGCTCTAATGAGATCAACCGGGATACCAAGTTAGTAATATATACCGATTTTTGCGAATGCACTATTCGCAAACTTATGAACTGTTCCTTCTGCTTCAAATACTCCAATGGAAACATTAACAAGGCAATTCTGGGCCTGTTTATTTTTGACGACATCTTCTTTGAGTCGATATCCTTCGTAATAAACATTCCGTCAATTACAGACGTTTCATCGATCCTTCCTCCGAGTATTTTCTTTATCTTGACATATTGTTTGATATCTAATGTGTCAGTCAATTTCAAATATCGTATGTAAGACAACACGTTATTCAAAGCCTTGGCCCATTTGTTTTGGTCTTCTCTTATTTTACAATCCTCTAAACACTGAACCATAATCTCGTAGAGGTATTCCTGATATAAAGACTGCTTAGAATTCACAAGCTCATACGTTTCATTTGGACCCCTTGCTGCTCTTTGATCCTTTGGCGAACTATTTTGATGAACATCGTCTTGTTTCGTTAACAGTCCTTTATCTGGCGCGAGTCTCGAAACATTAGGGGAGGAAAACAGTATTGATCCAGATACAAGAGGAACTGTAGAGGATGAAACACTTGGTTTCAGCTGTCCCGAAAAGGAGCTCAAATAGTCGTCTGCCAAACCTTTGGTCAAATTGGATCCCAAGGCACTAGAAGTTTGTGAATTAGGGGTCGGTGACACCGGTGTGGACACTGGTGATGGGCTACCGATTGTGTTCGAAGTGTCGATCCCAGGGAATCTATTATTGTTATGCGTGAGGATCAGTACATTACGCACCGACTTACTTTTCCTTCTTGATCTCATTCGTAACAAAGAAGCATGTGCTCTTTCATGAGACTTAAAATTGTCTGGTTTCGGTTTGTCATCTAAAAAGGGAAACGACGACTGATTATGCGTATATGATTCCCCATCCTTATTTATACCATTTCCAGTACTAAAAGGGCTGTTGGTTGCTTGTAGAAGTTTAGCAAACATAGGTGACGAGGAAGTAGGATCTTTGCTAAAATTTCTACCAATGAATTTATCGTACGCGAACATAGTTGGAAACTCGCCTAGTGTTGGTACTGCTGCATTTGAAGGGGCTAAAGTGTGAGCCCCTGGCTGTCGAGGCGACAAAGCGGATGTAGTTGTAGGATTATCAGAATCTATGTGGTTGAGAGACGTGTATAAAGACATTACTTTTTCGTCCTCGTTTTCGCTCTCGGGATCTCCAGACCGACCTTCATATTCATTATCAGAATCCGAATCACTTGATTGCTCCCCAGTGAAATTATTTCTACTTGGCTTTGATTTGCCATTTTGGAAATCAAGCTCTGAATTCGTCACATTTCTCAAGAACTTGTTATTACCTCTCTTTCCTAAAAATGTGGTGTACAAATTGTTGTTCAAGCTACCTTGTTTAGAGTCAGATATGACGCTGTGATAGTTTTTCAATTGTCTATAATTTTGTAGCCAAGACATATTGAAACTGGCTTGGGAATCTTTATTGGAGCTCGAATTATGGAAATTTGAATAGGAAACATCATTCAAGCTATTCTTATGAGTCAAAATATTACTATACGAACTTTTTGGGATCGGAATCTCTACCGCTTCGCCCAGCCTTGTGGCCGGTATAGCCATCTGCGGAGCTTGCTTAGGATACGATTTCATTGTGCTGGAACCAATCAAAACAGAAGGGCTTTGCATGCCAGGGCTATTTTCACTATTAGTGGGAAGTTCAACAGTTGATTGGGTCTTATCATTGGTTTTGGAATCCTTATTGATGAATCCTCTACTAGCGGCCAGGACGTTGCTTTCGTTGAGTAAGCTATCGCGCCGCAGATTTATAGATAATGACCTAATTCTTGACAAAGGATATTGTGGTATCACGCTTTCCTCGGGGTTGGTGTTGTTCTCGTCAATGATAGCCTCATCCATCTCATAATCAGACTCTTCTGAAGAAGATGACATTGAGTCGTCGCTTAAATAGACAATCACATCGCTGTAGCAAGCTTTACAAACTCGTAATTTGTCGCTATAGTGCTTCTTTTCACTCTCCTTACCTGATCTTCTTTCCTCTTTATGCCTATTATAAGATATGAAAAGTGTACATTCCGAGCAGAAGATTTGGCCGCAAAAGCGACAATGATGTTTTCTTCTAAATGCAGTGAAAGGTTTGAAACAATTAAGACAGTCAGAGACGAATGAATCATTCATCCAGTACTTTTTGGGTATCCCACCATTTTTCAAGGGATTTTCAGATAGCTTTCTGGGTCTTTTTTTCTTCTTGCTTTTACTTTTCGCCGTGATGATAGACGAGGCAGATGACGTGACCCCGCCTGTAAGATTATAGTTGATGATAGATTTAGCATTATCAAGAAGTACATTGGAGGGATGGGAAGACGCTTTCGTCCGGGTATTACTGCGTGCTCTCAGCTTGCTGGCCAGAGATGGAAAGTAGTCATGAGTATTCTTAGTGGGACGAGATATTGATGGCGACCTACCAAGTTTGGTGCCATACTCTCTCATTTCATTCTCATGGACAGAAGTATGATTTTTATGTTCCGGGGATGATGAGGTGCTTGGGTTTATTGTTTCCAGGTCTGATGCTGAATCATCTGATAACTCGATGTCATTCGGCAAGTTATTAAAGATGGATGAGATTCTGTTTTGAAGGGACTTATTTTTATCCTTCAAAGTAACGTTTTCGGTGGAATTCGACCTGCTAGAAGGCCCTGACGATAGTTTTCTGGCCAGAGTATCGCCATTCAAATGATTATCAGGCTTTTCTGTGCTCGCAAGAGCACTTACATTTATTACTGAGCTGGTCGCGCTCTTATTTGTATAGGTTGGTTGGGGTATTCGCATTGTAGACAAACGTAAGCCTTTATCATCGGATGTAACTCTTGGCACATCCATTAGAATCGGGCCTTTCTGGAATACCGTATTTCCCGTTTGCAGCGCCACCAGGGCATCTTGGACTGTCAATTTCAGCGCATCATCAGATATACTGGATGACCAAAACGAATCTTTAACGTCTTTATCCGTGGTCGTTTGGATCTGGTCCTCACTAGATTTCAATTGAGATGCCGCTTGAGGCGTAGTCTTCGACGCCTCATAATTTGGCGATGCTGCCCTTGATATTACCGAAGACCTGCTTGACACACTATCATGGGCAAACGTGCTCTTGCTGTCGGTTTCTTTGGGTAAAATTGCCGTCGTTGTAAGTGTTGGAAGCCTAACCGGGCTATCCCCAAGTTTGTCGTGATTGTACGAAGCACCGCTCGAAGTTCGTAAGCTGGTCCCGGGGTAGCTCAGAACAATGTGAGACGCATTGGACGTGACTTTCCTAAGCGTCTTGGTGAAGATTTTTGTGAGGATACGGGAGTGTTCCTGATCTGGGTCTGGAATCGTCGGAAACGACGTAAAGTCATCATCACGATTCCCCAACAGCGGCCCAACATCGTTTTCCTCCTCGCTGTTATTAAAGTCCAACCGTTGACTTTTCCCTACTTTATGTTCTATATTCGGGTCCATCAATCGCCACAGTATCGATATATATATAACAGTACTCTTTTGGCCTCAAAATCAACTTTATTATTATCTGTATGTGCTTCAAATCGTCTGCCAATATTGGTCGTACCCCAAAAAGCAGGGGCTTCAACGCTAATAAAAGGCCCTGTAAGCCTAAACTGGAAGTTACCAAGCTGAAAAAGCTCCTAATGAGATAAGGTCGCTGTCAACGACCAGGCAGTTTCGAATTGATGAAGTAAAGCTTGGTTTATGGAAAAATATTTGATTATCTATGGAATCTGCCAAATTCCAACGGTCGCATAATGAGGATTGACAGGTCGAAAAATGTTTAGGAAAACGGGAAAACCAGCCAAAATAGCTGTTAAGGGACAATTAGCAGATAAAGATGTCGACATCAGGGTTGCAAAGACGTCGTGGCGGAGGAAAGAATGCAGGGACAGTGACACCCAAAGCTAGGACGTCGGAGTCGTACGATACCGAAGATGGAACACATGAACAAGTGTCCAATCACAAGATAGGCTATGATGCAAGGGATCTAGAAGACCGACATGCGTTAAAGCTCCCGCTATTGACGTTAATGGAAGAGGTGCTACTCATGGGTCTCAAGGACAAGGAGGGCTACTTGTCGTTCTGGAATGACAACATTTCGTACGCATTACGCGGATGCATTTTGTTGGAATTGACATTTCGGGGCAAGATTACCTTGGTGAACGACTCTGCCAGGCGTCGGTTTGAGCTTTCAGACCGCTTGGTGGAAGTTATTGATACAGAGCCCACTGGTGAGGTGTTGTTGGATGAAGCCCTTAAGATTATGAAAAACGACGAGTCTCATTTATCAGTGACAAATTGGATTGACTTGTTATCAGGGGAAACGTGGAATTTGATGAAAATAAACTATCAGTTGAAGCAGGTTAGAGAACGATTAGCAAAAGGCTTGGTTGATAAGGGCATATTAAGAACAGAGAGGAAAAATTTCTTTTTGTTTGACATGGCAACCCATCCGGTGGCCGATAAGATGTCGAAAGAGAACATAAAGAATAGACTTCTAAACTTGTTAACCGCCAGGAATGTTGATTTGGAAACAAACTCCAATGACCAATTTCCGGCTCACACATCATTCAAATACCTAAGGTCGATTGCTTTGGTATGTGGAGCGTACGCAGCAAACGTTTTGGAAAATGTTCTATTATCATTGAACTATGATAAAAGAGATCAAGCTTTCGCAAGGGCAGATGAATTATTGAATGATTTCAGCGAGTTTCCATTCAATTTATCCCATCAAAGTACTTTAGGGATTGGGTTAAATTTGGGCCAAGAAGTTTCTAGCGAAATTGAAAACTGTTCATCAAGCGAACTTCAACTAGAATTAGTGGCCGCGGTATTAAGTGTGTTTGCTAGAATGGATTCCATCTTGTAGTGATCAAAACTGAGATAGCAAGACAGTTGCTAGTTGTACATTTGGTATATCTCCTTTTCATATACACTTTTTCGACGCAATTCTTTATAAAGGGCCTTCATTTTTTTATTCATAATATGGACCATATATATAAATATATTTATGTATATATATATATATATCGTTTGACGCTAAAAGAGAATATTCTCAGTTTTATTTAGAACTTCAGTACCGCCCAACTGGTCAACAAAGTTATAGAGTAAAGATCTTTCAGGGTTAGTTACCTCACCACAGGAATCCCACCACATACCACCCGCCAAGTTATGCAGTTCCACATATTTGGCTTTGATTCTAGCAGATTGTTGGTTGTCATAACTTACGAAAACTCGGGTCAGCGGGTCATAACAGTAAGCGCTCACCTTCCTGCTATCGAATTGCTCCTGGCTCCCATTTAATGGTAAGTTCTTGTACTCAGCGATGTCCACATTATGACCTTTGCCAAATGAGCTTCCTATTTCTGGTTTCGTGGGATTGTAGAAACATCTACCATAGCTGGGCATGCCCATAACTAGTTTATGAGAACTAATCCCTTCTTTCAAGTATCTTTGAATAGTGTCGGAGGCGTTCAAGCTATTATCGCCATTTTGGCCAAACAAATTAGAGTGGAACCCAGTATTGGACGACCAGGAGTTGCCTGAGAAATCATAACACATGACGTTCCAAAATGACAAGTACTTGTCCATTTCTCTCAACTTCATGACCCCCAACTGTTCGTCGCCAGCGGGAGATGCGACCGTTAGCTGCAAGCTTCTACCATTTGGTAGCCCGTCTAACTTGAGTCTCAACTCTTTTAGCAATTCCACCAACTGCTGTGCTTCGTGCCTGTCTTTGGGGTACTCCCAGTCAATATCCACACCATCGAGCTTATACTTCAAAATAAAATCAGCACAGGAGCTCACAAACTTCGCTCTTTTGGTAAAGTTAGACATCACCGCCGTGAATGCTGCATCTGTGCCCCATCCTCCTACCGACATACATACCTTCAAATGCCGGTATTTTTGTTTCATCTCATATAGCTGCTGTAAACTACCGCTAACCCTATTTTTCCTATCGAGCGGTGACTCCATGGGTAATTGAGCATCAGCCCATTCATCTGAGAGCTTTAAAGCTCCTGATGCTGTATCTAACGCGATAAATGCATAAAATATATGTGTAACATATTCGACTTGAATATCTTTAGCAAAGTGCTTTTTTTCATATACGGTCCAATTAGGATAATAAACACAGCTTTTATAGTCCCTTCTTCCCACATTGGTAGTCTCGAATGGGTTGATGATTTTTTGTGAGATCTTTCCGGACAATCTGTCAAACATCATTAAAGAAGACTAAAAAGGTGTTGCAGCCTGATTTCGTAGCCGCTCGCTCACAAAAATTATCTATAAATCGAGAACGATTCCATACAAATTAGCGTTGACGAAGGCAACGACACTTAAAACGATGGCTATATGTAAACACATAGCTGAGAATACGGGCAGTATTCCTAGTACAGTTTCCCCAAACGCAAAAGTTTATAAAGATGATTGTATGTACTGTTTTGACACAGCGGAGAACAACTCGTTAGGATTAGATATTTGCCTACAGTGTTTTCAATCATTTTCTAGAGGTGAATTAAATCATACTAGAAAGCACGGCAACGATACAGATCATTTTTTTTTCCTCAATACAATAAAAACGTTGAAACCCGAATCAGAGAGAAATCCATCTAGCAATGGGGATGATGGCGAACGCCAACAGAAGATGGCGAAATTGGAAATAAAGGAGATGAAAGAGGAAGATCTTTATGAAATCGCAAAATCTGTTTACTGTTTGGAGTGTGATTCTAATAGTGCCATCAATGAACTGCCGGCAAATATTCAACAATTGGTCGATGCCGTCTTGAGGTCAAACTCGTCTGCTCGTGAAGACGAGATAAAAGCGTGGGAACATGAAGTTCTTCCGTGTGAACACTCGGTTGATTTGCAACAATTCGATAATGACACAGTTGATTTATCAAAGTGCCACTCGTGCGAGTTGAAGGAGAACCTCTGGATTTGCTTACATTGTGGGGTGGTCGGCTGTGGAAGACAGCAATACGGGTCAACTTTAAAAGGGAACTCACATGCATTGAGCCATTATGAAAAGACAAAACATCCGGTGGCAATCAAGTTGGGGTCGTTGTCTGCCAATGACGATAACTACGACTGTTATTGTTACCAATGTCAGGATGAGGTCAAAGTCAACGAGCTCTCGTCGAAGTTATTGAAATATGGAATAGATTTGAGCAAATCTGTCAAAACTGAAAAGAATTTGATAGAATTAAATTTAGACCAAAACCTCAACTGGGATTTTAAGTTAGAGGGTGCAAATGGTGAAAAATTGAGGCCATTGTTTGGCACAGATTTGACTGGGTTTCAGAATTTGGGTAATTCCTGCTATTTGAATTCCGTTGTACAAAGTTTGTTTAGTCTTCCAGTTTACAGAAACTACTTCAAAAATGCATCTTTCCCTGATTTTAAGGAAGTGAGCAATCCTTCGAACGATTTATTTAGTCAATTACTCAAGATTTATGATGGATTGTATTCAGGAAGATATTCTAAACCTAATTCAGCCAAGGGTGACGACTACCAATTAGGACTTAGACCATCAACCTTCAAGGCACTTATAGGAGAGAATCACCCTGAATTCAGAACTCAAAAGCAGCAAGACTCTTTCGAGTTTTTGCTATATTTACTTGATAAAACTGATAGGGAATTGGGTTTAAAATTAAATAGAGAACTTAAATTTTTGATGGGAACTAAAATTGTCTGTTCTAATTGTTCTCACGGCAAGGTTTCGACTGAAATGGTCGATAACGTATCCGTTCCAGTTGAGAAAATTCTTCAAAAGGACGATTCTGGAAACGACAAATATGCTGAAACTTCTTTACTCAGTAGCTTCAAAAGTTACTGCTCAAAGGAAGCCATAGAAGGTTACAAGTGCGATAATTGCAATACTACGTCTGTTGCTTTGAGATCGGCTGGTTTCAGAACTTACCCAAATGTACTTGTTGTCAACGTCAGACGCATTGAGCTCGAAAACTGGGTACCTGTCAAGCTAAATATCCCTATTGCGATACCCGAAGAGATTGATTTATCTTCATTTGAAGCTCCTCAGGCCGCAGAAGGGGAAACGATTATCGACATCAAGGATGTTGATGCCCAATCCACTGAATTCATTCCCAATGAAGACGCCTTATCGATGCTTAGTAGTATGGGATTCCCAGAAGTAAGAGGCATTAAAGGCTTATACCATACCGGTAATAGCAATGCTGAGGATGCCATGAATTGGATTTTGGCCCACATGGATGATACCGATATAGACTCCGCCTTCCGCCCTTTCGACAATTCTGCTAACAATGGAGCTAGCGGCCCTTCCCAAGAATCGATTGAAAATCTTGTCTCTATGGGGTTCTCTAGCCAGCTAGCCAAAAAGGCCCTCGTTATCAACGGAAACGATGTCAGCGCATCTGTGGAGTGGCTATTCTCCAATCCAGATGACGACGGAGTTATAGAAGCGTCAAAACCTGTAATTGATGTTGCCAAGGAAATCAAGCAACTCAAAGCCGAGTTATTGGAGCAGCCTCAGCCAACCAATGGCAAATACATTTTGAAAGCCGTGGTTTGCCATAAAGGGTCCTCGCCGCACACCGGACACTATGTCGCATATATTAGGAAAGTCGTCGACGGTAATTTACAATGGGTCTTATTTAATGACGAAAAAGTGGTAGTTTGTGATGAGTCGAGCCTTGCCGACATCAAAGAGAATGCGTACATATACATCTTCGAGAATATTTGAGGTTTATAGTTGTCTGGTACAGAAATGAGTCACTTGAATGAGTCAAAGGTTGCGACACGTTTTTCAAAAGTCCTAGTTTTACAATTATAAATTGAAATCTTCCGCAAGGTTATCACCAACTCTGCTCATCGTGTCGACACTTGCCTTTGATTCACAGTCTAGCTTTGTATATCCATAGGTTTTCAATTAGCATTCTGTCTAGCCCAACGTATATACAGGAATTTGTTAGACTTCGATAGTGAAATTTTCATCCACAGAAGTCGGCCAATAGTAATTAGTCCTTATTAATAAGTCAAAAGTTGATTTTATACTGAATTAGAGATATGTTTATTACAAATCATCACGTTGGTGATAGAAGCAGATTGGAAGACTGGAGAAGTAAGTTTTTTTTTCAATCTTTTAGCGTTTGACACTCAATTTGCTTGTGGTCACTATCGCAGAGCACACAGGTGCAAAGGCAAGACAGTTTTACTAACTAGAGTTTCAGTCCGTGGTTACGACCCATTGACACCCCCTGACTTATTACAACATGAGTATCCATTAAATCCCACTTGCGAAGAGACCATCTTGAAAGGTAGGGAGAACGCCTGCGATATATTGAATGGGAATGACGACAGATTGATTTTGGTAATTGGGCCTTGTTCCATCCATGACCCCAAAGCTGCACTCGATTACGCAGGCAGGTTGAAAAAGGCGGCGGAAAAATACTCTGGTGAGTTACATATTGTCATGAGAGCTTACTTAGAAAAACCCAGAACCACTGTTGGCTGGAAAGGATTGATTAATGATCCAGACATTGATGGCTCATTTCATATCAATAAGGGCCTTAGAATCGCCAGAAAACTTTTCGTTGATTTGACTGAAAAGTTGCCCATTGCTGGAGAAATGTTGGATACGATCTCTCCTCAGTTTTTGTCTGATTTGTTCTCAGTAGGAGCCATAGGTGCCAGGACTACCGAATCTCAATTACATCGGGAATTATCTTCTGGATTGTCTTTCCCAGTTGGCTTCAAAAACGGTACTGACGGAACCTTGGGGGTTGCGGTTGATGCTATGAGAGCTGCCTCGCACCCTCACCACTTTTTGTCTGTTACAAAGCCTGGAATTGTTGCTATAGTTGGTACCGAGGGCAACAAAGATTGTTTCGTGATTTTGAGAGGAGGTAAAACTGGTACGAATTTCGATGAAGAATCAGTGAGGCAAACCAAGGAGACATTAATCAAAAATAAGATTATCACCGAAGGCCAGCCTGGTGCGAGGATCATGGTTGACTGCTCCCATGGTAATTCTAGTAAAAATCATAAGAACCAACCAAAAGTAGCCGCAGAAATCGCCAGACAAATCAGCCAGGGTGAGGATCGTATCTGCGGTCTTATGATTGAGTCCAATATCAATGAAGGAAGGCAGGATGTTCCTCCACCGGAACAAGGTGGTAAGGACGCTTTGAAGTACGGTTGTTCAATTACTGATGCATGTATAGGATGGGAAGATACTGAATCTGTATTAGAAGTATTGTCAAACGCCGTTAAGAGTAGAAGGGAGCTTAAAAAATAGTTTGTATAGTGCATTTTGTATTAGTGTAATTGAATGATATATATTCAGAAATCCTAAGCCAAAGTCTTGAGGAAGATTGGAAAATATATGATATGATTTTGTGTCAATTTGTCTTTTCAATTTATCTTTCACAAAATGGATTTTGCACCCAAATCATGTCCATATACTCCTCTAAAAGCTTTAAAATAATTACAAAAACTTAGCAAGAACAATATACGTGGTATTATCGGTTGCTTATCAGACGCCATTCCACCTACTATTGTTTACAGTCTTTTTTGAATTAATTGATGATAGCGCTAAATTTTAAAAATTTCAGCAATCTTAACATTAATCATGTTTCGGTATTTACAATATCAAGCGAGCTTAAACATTTTCCGATAGTTATCATAGTTATCTTAAGCAAAATTATATACAATGCTCAGCAAATCATTCTTCAAACAAAATTTGCATTTCTTCAATTCGCCTTTTTCTTCTTTCTTCCTCTTCAACGCCGACAGCTTCACCAATGTGCTTTTTGCGCTCCTGGATTTTGAGCATTTTGGTTTCGATGCTGTTGGCCATAATGAATCTAGTAACCTTGACACTCTGACTCTGGCCAATTCGATGAATTCTATCGATTGCTTGATCTTCAACACTGGGTGACCACCACGGATCCATCATGTAAGCTCTCGATGCAGCAGTCAAATTTAGTCCGACACCCCCGGCTTTTAGTGAAAGTAGCAACACCGTAATTTTACTTCCATTTTGATGCGTAGCGTTAAATTTTTCTAAAACCTTGTGTCTCTCATTCATATTAAGTCGACCATCGAATTTATATACAACGAAATCTTTTCCCATTTGTATTTTCAACTCGTTTTCTATAATGTCCAAATAAGATGAAAACTGGGAAAATACGACCACTTGCTCACCAGGACTTTGATCTTTCAATGTTTTTAAATGGTTGATCAAAGCTTGAAGTTTTGAAGAAGTTTTCATGGGGTCGTATAAAAATAATTGAAACTTGTAATTTTTACCTGGATCTTCTATTTCCTGCTTTGTATGAAAGCGGATTTCTTTTTTGGATGTCTCTTTTAATCTCAACTTGAACAATTTGAACTTAGAGACTGGCTCTCGACAATTTGGGCATAATGGCCGTTGTTGCAAATTTTCCTGAAAGTCAATATGCTCTAACATACAGTTCAAGCAAAAAGCATGTCCACATGGGGTAATAATCATCTCGCTCGCCGAAATTGGTTGCTGAGTACAAATTGAACATTCCGAAGAATTTAGATCCACTTTATCATATAAAGAGTACATGATCGTTCGAGCTTCAGTGTTATTACCAAACCTTTCACCTTGTTTGCTGTTAGATTGATAGTCTCGCAATAACTCCCGTATCTTCGAATTATCGTTTTCAGCCTCATCCAAGTGTCCACTTTGGGTGCTGAGGTCCAATTCCTGTTCCATTTCATTTGCACTTCCAACGAGGTCAACATGGCAACATACCTGTCTTAGTCTTAGAATGTGTGTTAATATTTGACTGTACTTCTTGAATAAATCTCCACTTTTTATACCTTCTTTAAAAGAGCGGGATGCTCTTGCCTTGAAAAAGTTGTACAATTGTTCCTCGACTTCATTGAAACTAACTTCTTCGATAACTACTTCTTTTGGTGGAAGTTCCACTAGTGGTTCCCCAGAACTTTGCTTCATTGCCTTGGTTCTTCTTATAAAAACTGGCTCCAAAATTGACTTTACAACATCAAGTGTTTGTGAAAATTTTCTCTGTTCGAAGGGCATGGTGACAAATGTTTTCCAATACGAGAAGTTGGACCAAGGTTCTAGCTCCAAAAACTTGACTAGAGAATACAAGTCGTCTATTCTATTGATAACAGGCGTTCCAGTTAAAACCCATTTACGGTTCAGTGATAACTCATATATTGCCTTAGAAGTCTTGGCTGTCCTGTTTCTAATATTGTGCCCTTCATCAATGATGATTCTAAAAAATTTGACGGAAAATATACCAATTTTTGGGAGAGCCCCATTAGTATCACGTCGATAGGAAATTCTTGTGAATTCGCTAAGTATGGTACCATAAGTGGTAACTAGAACGATTGGAATATCCTTGGTCTTATTACACAATATGGTGGAAAGGTCCGTACATGCCAGATCACCGTAGTAAATCATGCATTTGTGATTTTTATTATTATTTGCCTTATCAAATTCTCTCTTCCACTGCGAAAGCAAAGACATGGGAACAATGACCAAGGATGTCTTCGATGCATAAGTTCTTCTATCCTCCAAAGTCTTGTTTTGCTCGAAACTACTATCGTAGGGGACTGAGTTGATTAATGCTAGAGTTGAAATGGTTTTACCTAAACCCATCTCATCAGCTATGATACCGCCTTTGAGAAGTGACCTAATGACAGGCTCGACTAGCGATAGCTCACCGTTATACATGTTGGCGTAGAAATATTCATTATTTGGGTACGGCAGCAGCCTATACGGAGAATTAGGCATGGAGCAATCGAGCGGCCATTTGTATTTTTTCCATAAAGGATTCATGAACCCTTGACTTTTTTCTTTTATAGTAACTCTAGCCTGCGTGTTCATGACATTGGACAACTCATTTTCATCTTTCGCCAACTCTTCTAAAGTGCTCATTTCGCTTTCTCTAGTTAGCATCCAGGAAAGGCCATGCTTTTGATATCTTCTCAATTCCAATTTGAAATTAGAAGACGGTGGTTTCGTCGTTTCCGGTAAACTATTTAACAACTCAGATTCTTGATTCGATTGAATAATTTCCTTCAACTGATTCAAGTCAGCTTGAGTAGATTCTTCTGTTCCGTCAGGCGACCGAATGCTCTCTGTTGTATCATCTTCGTCGGGAGAGTCAATAGTTATGGGGGAGTGCACTGAGTTCTCATTAAATTCATGCTCTTCATTAGATCCGTCCTCCACTTTTTTCAGGTCGTTGACGGGATTGATATTAAGCCTCTTGAAAAAGTTAGCAACGGCGTACTGCCGTAGTCTTAATGCCGCTTCAGCGTCGGTCTCGGCAGAGAAATCGAACCTAGCTTTGGTCTCCGATTTTTTCTGTCTTTTTATTGATATTAAGTCATTCTCCTGGGAAATAGATTCCCACTCCTTGGAGCGAAATGCAGTGTGCGCCAAATAACAGTCTATTTGTATGTAAAAAGAATCTCCGGTCGATAATCTTTTAGAAGTGTCCAACATGACAGTGGTGTGAAACTTGGCTATGTCAAGATCGAATAGTGGTACCAATATACGAGTTATGTCTTCTGGTATACGTCCTATTTCTCTGCCGTTTTCATTCTTCTGCTTGGGAACAGTATAGACTCTGATGATCGAGGTATCCCCAAACTTTGGCTTGTCCCTTGTGACCTTCCCTACGTTAAGTTTTTTTGGAATCAATCTCCTTAACTCCAAAGTGTCTAAATATCGTAACGGACTCGTTGTGGGTCTTGTGGCCCAAGCCTGAACATTCAAACATCCCACGAACCTTGCCCAAGTGTCTTTCCTTTCTTGTTTTTGGGTCCTTTGGAATTCACTTTGGATTCTTTTCAACAAATCCTCTTGCTGTTCCGCATTGCTTCGTTTTTTGGAATCGTCCATATGAGAGCTGTGAGAGTTTCCGCTCAGTGGTGAATTGTCAATTCTTTCATTTACTTCGACTCTTTCAACTTCCTCTCCTCCATCAGCAACATCACGTTTCACTGACTCAGTATCCGTTCCGTCAGCCATACCGTTTTCATTTTCATAGATTATCCCATTCAAGTATTCTCGCGCCGATAACTTAACGTAATCCTTTTCGTCACGGTATTTCTTGTATAAATAATTCATAGAATGCGATGGAATCGGTCCGACAGATGAAGTCAACTTGTGCTCAAATCGACTAAAGCTCACCCTGCTATCAGGCTCCTTAATAATCTCCTCTACCGCCACTGGCTCCTCTTCCTCACTGGTATCTGCTTGAACAAATAATGACTGATCTTGTTCTTCAGCATCATCCCTATGCTTATTTGTTTCATTCGAAGCCGTATCAGAATTCGAAATGAGAGTGGATGACCTAGAAACGGGTTCAAAAAACCTCTTCTTCTCCATATCCTAAACTCTGAAGCAGTATGACCCAGAAGCAGACTGATTTAAAATACGCATTTTTTCATCAACAGTAGTTTCAAATATTTTGCAATCTGATTTTACATGATACTGAAAGTAATTCTTAGCTATAAAATGATTTGTATTGAGAAACGCTACCTGCGTAAAAAGGAGTAATAACTTATTCTTCTTTCGAAATCGTGAAGTTGATTTTTGACCATTATACAAGATCAGATTAATATACAGCTTGGATTTAACATTGTTTTTTCTTGCAACGGGTCCACGTTATTTTCTGCGCACCATTGACTCAAGTTGCCAAGTAGTAATTCAACTTGACCATCGGGAGCTGTCTTAAGGATTCTCATGTATTCCAAGGTTAATAAAATATCCTCTTTCCTGAACCCAGTTGTTTTGGATATGGTTTTCAAATCGAGCTCGCTATCGCTGTGATAGTTGTGAGCTAAAATGGATGCCAACTTCTTGGACCAGAATCGCAAGTAGGAAAGTTTGCCAAACAGGGACAACGGAAATTCGGGTCCACTCAGCAATTGGCCAGGAGTTGTCTTTGCTAAGGCGTACAGAAATTCGATCAATAGTGACCCGAGATGCCGTCTTTGAAATGGAGGAAAAACACAAAGACATGCCAAATTATTGTCATTGTCCCAGGAGAGTATTTCTTTAGAAAAAAAACCCATGGGAAGAAATACTTCCTGGGAGGGCAGATTTATTGCCTCATCAGCCCCGTAGACCACATAGAAATCGAATGCATCCACATTATAGTACACTGACTTATCCTCAAGAAATAGTTTTCCACATAAAGATAAGTTTTGGCAGAAAAGCTGCTCTTTGAATCCTCGAACATGCCGTATGAAATATGGAGATTCGTCATCTCGATACAATAACTTCCCGATTGTAGGGTACTTAGTATTGAGTCGGCAGGCCGCTTGATGCTGGGACATTTGCTGCTCATTGTCAGTATATTTGAAGCAAAATTGACATACATATAACTTATCCAACCACACGGTCTTTAAATCAAAGTCCGCTCCGTTCGATGTCCTGAGCTCTTCTATCACTTTTCTTCTGCTTTTTTCTCCCGATTTGCTTGCTAGCTTATTAGCATAGTCGTATCCCAATACCGAATAAGGTCCCTGAGGGCTATAGTAGGCTGCGTTCCCGTACCATGTATTGAACTCATACTTTCCTAAGACCACTCGATCAATATTTCGCTTCTTCAAAACACCGTAAAACTCATTCTCTTTTTCATTGACAGCATTAGTGACAGTCGAGTCACCATTCTCCCTCATTCCCTCTCCATACGCTCTTCTATTCAATGATCTACTATTCAAACTGTAATGTGGTCGAAATCGATGAAAAATTGTCAGGCACACCCTCGATCTACTTGAGTTTTATTTACGCGTATACTACTTCTTCAAGCCCTTCTTTGAAGCTAAAAGAATAAAAGGCTTGAAAATGCCACCTAAAGGATGGAGAAAAAACACAGAAGGCCAATATCCACAACCCAACAAGGACCAAGATTTGGTGTCTATTGATGAGATATTGTTTCCTCGTTCTACGGTTGTGAAGTTAGCTAAAGGTATAATCAATGCAAATGATGATGATGAAAGTGGTTCCAACATGATCATGGCCAAGGATTCCATACTTGCACTACAGAGATCTTCGAGTGTATTTGTATCATATTTGATGTTTCAAGCCAGGCAGATTTCTAAAGATGAAGGCCGTAAGACAGTGAACACTCAGGATATAATCCAGGCACTCGAGAGGGCAGAATTTTCAGGATTCGTACCGGAGGTGAAGCAGAAATTAAGCGTATTTGAAAGCAATGTTGCGCTTAAAAAGAAGCAGAAAGTAGATAAACTAGTGGCGGCACCAAAAGAAGACGATAACGCATTAGTGGCGAAGAGACTCAAAGATAACCGAGAACGAGTGGTACAAAGAAATGAAAGGGAAGACGACGACCAGGATGAGATAGAGGATCTAGAGGACGATGTTGATGCCACTGATGAAGCAATAAATGATGAAGATACTAATGAGACCCCAGCCTTGGACGGTGTAGCAGCAGAAGCAGGAACGGAAGCTGACGAGAAGGCAGAAACAGGTGATTCGAACCCAATTGCGCTTTTGAGCAAAGAGGAAGATGAGTTAAGAGGTGAAGAAGACGCGGAGGCAGAAGAAGATGAAGGCCGAAATAGTTCCGAAGAAGAGTCGTGAACATTTATAAGATCTATATATTCGTGCACAGATTATGTACTAGCGGATGCATTCGTCTAACGTGGGAAAGCCACATTGAGACCCAAGTATTAGGTATAGAAGCAAAACTACACCTGTCGCTATCAGAAGAACGAATTTTGCATTACTAAACCACATTCTTCTTTTGATCTGTTGAGCCTTTCTTTGAAACATCATCGAGGAATTCGTAAGGCGGTCCGTCTGGTCCACTAAAAGATTTATTTTATCGCCTCGATTCATGACCTTGTTTATATTATCCAACATCAATTGCCTCACTTCTTCAGCCTCCTCATTGGCCAACAATAGCTGGTTGGGACTAATCACTTCTCTACTCGCCAATAATTCGCTTTCTTCATCACTGGTCTTATTGCTAGTGGCTCCATAGTTATATAGACGTTGATTTGTTTCGTAATTCATCTCCTCGTATTTGATAATTTGGTTCATATATAACTTGAATTCGCCTAATTTAGCTTTAGCTTGAGGGGTCAAATTGTTGTCATTAGCGCTTTCCACGTCCAGCTTGAACTCGATGTACTTATCCATGATTTTCTTCAAAATTGACAACACAAGGGTCTTGTTCACGTTCATGTGTGCTATACTTATAATTGTGAGCAAGTCATGGCTACCATCGCCGTTGGCCATCACTTTCTTCATAAAATACAATGCTAAATTGGAATTGGTCACAGTGATATTGGTCGCTATAGGGATGGACCCCACTAGCGTCTTCGATGCATTGATTAATCCAAGTTCCTGCGAAACTATCTCTGAGCAGTTCAAATTGCTGATTGTATGAGCTAACGGTGTATTCTCGTACGTGTATAAAGTGGTGGAATTCAACGTTAGCGTTGTATGAATTACTTTTCCTATGTTAGTATAAATTGGCCTGGAATACGTTTTCAGGGACGCCTAAGAGCAAACCCGTAGGTAAATTTATACTCACAATGATTTTGAACGGTGCTACTGTTCATAGTGCTCGCCTTGACCTTTTAAGTCCAAATACAACTGCCGCCTCTAAAAGGGTTAGCTGCTATGGAGTAGTTGATATTGACGTACGCTGGATCCGCAACGATCACGTGATCGTCATTACATCTCATCTTACAAAAAAAAGTTCAGTATGGTTCTGCAACAAGCTACATGATCTAGCACGGGTAAAACTGTACTAATATGGGAAAATATAGGAAGAGATTTAATGAGAAGGCCCGGGCTGGTATGATGGCCAAGCAGGCTACTTTGAAAAATGCTAGGAATAAGCATTTTACCAGAAATCAAGGAAATGAAAGCGAAGATGACAGTCAAGTCGGAGATTCTGTGGTAGAAGAGGAGGATCCTAATGCCCAAATACTCAAACCGATGAGCGAGAATGAAAAGTTAGAGAGGAAACGCAAGTTGGAGCAAAAGATATACTCAGAAAACGAAAGAGAAACTAAGTTATCAAGGACCAAAAAGAAGCGTTTGGATAAGTATATAGAGCATCAGTTGAAAAGAGAAGAGAAAAAGGTGTTGTTAGAAAAATTGGCTCAAACAAAGATGGAATCGAAACTTTTTGTGCCGTCGAAACTATTGGGTAGTGGAAAACAGACTCGAAAAGAGGAAATGATCGAAGCTCTTGAGCTTGAAAGACAAGGTCGCGGAGATGACAGAACCAAAGAAATATTGTACGAGGAACGAGAAGTCAAGGACTGGCCGGAAGAAAAAGCAAAGGAGGAAGCTGATGTGAAAGCTACCGATGGGTCTGGAGATGACTTGAAAAAGGAACAAGTTGATGAGTCTTTGTCCAAAAGTTCAAACTCCTCCTTCGTCGACAATAGGCCCCAGAAATTCGGGGGATCGGGGCACGGTTTTGGCTTTGGTGAATTGCCCAAGGTACTGAAATCAAATGGCACGTCCAAAAAGAAATACAGCTGGAGGCTAAGAGTCGAACAAGAAGAGAAGAAGCGAAAAAAGATAGAAGATGATATGGATTTCAACTCTTCAAGCGATGCCGGGGACTCAGAGGAAGAATCAGATGACGAAAATAGCAAGAATGAGTTGCAAGAGGAAGAATTTGGGTCTGGAAATGCAGGAGAAAAAGTAGAAGAAGACAATGAAAGCTTAGAGGAAAGTGAGGACAACGACGTACGTAATTCAAGCAGCGATGGGGATGACAATGACGAGGAAGATGAAGATGAAGATGAAGATGAAGATGAAGATGAAGACAGCGAAGATATAAGTGATGGGGAGGATGATGAACCAAGGCTTTTGCAAAGTAAACCAAAGCATTCTAGCATGGCAACATCATTCAAAGAGTGGGCAGAGCAACAGGTGAGAAAGCTTGAAGGTAGAGATAAGGAGATGGTTACTCCTGAGTTATCAAAAGAATTAAAGGAGAAGTATTCGAGACCAACTGTACACGACGAAGACATTGATCATTCATCTGACGAAGAGAATTATATTTCGATTAATCCAGATTTGAAAAGAGAAGCATTTTTTGTGGACGTAAATCGACCTCAGGAAATACAGGAACAAAGGATGCAGCTCCCTGTTTTTGGTGAAGAGCATAAGATCATGGAGGCGATATACCATCATGATTGCGTTATATTATGTGGAGAAACAGGTTCTGGTAAAACTACACAAGTTCCACAATTTTTATTTGAAGCGGGGTTTGGTAACGTCAAATCGAGTTTATACCCTGGAATGATCGGAATTACTCAACCAAGAAGAGTGGCCGCGGTTTCAATGGCTGGTAGAGTTGGCAATGAGTTGGGTGATGACCATCGCAATAGGGTTGGCTATCAAATCAGGTTCGATAGTACAATTAAGAATGAAGGTGCTGAGAATGGTACTGCTTTAAAGTTTATGACTGATGGTGTTTTGCTCAGGGAAATGATGACGGATTTGTTGTTGAGTAAATATTCCTCAATCATCATTGATGAAGCCCACGAGAGGAATATAAACACAGATATATTGATTGGAATGCTAACCAGAATCTTGAAATTGAGAAGAAAATATCACGAAAAGGATCCCAAAACTTACAAACCATTGAAATTAATTATCATGTCTGCAACTTTGAGAGTGACAGACTTCAGTGAAAACAAGCTTCTCTTCAAAACACCACCCACCATTTTGAAAATTGATGCTAGGCAATACCCCGTTAGTGTTCATTTCAACAAAAAGACTAAATTTGACTATTTAGAAGAAGCTTTCAAAAAAACATGCAAAATTCATAGAAAACTACCTCCAGGTGGGATATTGGTGTTTTTGACCGGTCAGAACGAAATCACATCCGTTGTCAAGAAATTGCGTAAAGAGTTTCCATTTGATAAGAAATATAAGACGTTGGATAATTATAAAGATAATGACACTCCAAGAATGGCTATAGGTAAGAACACAGTCGCAGAGGCAGAGGATATTGATTTTAGTGTAAATATCGACCAAAATGAGGGGGAAGAAACTGAAGCTTACGCATCGGATTCTGAGGAGGAAGAGGGATTTGAAGAACTGCTCGAACTGCATCAGACAGAGAAAGATCCACTATACGTTTTACCATTGTACTCATTGTTACCAACGAAGGAACAAATGAAGGTCTTCCAGGACCCACCGGCTGGAAGCAGGTTATGCATTGTCGCAACAAATGTAGCTGAAACTTCTTTGACTATTCCAGGAATTCGCTATGTGGTTGATTGTGGTCGGTCAAAAGAGCGAAAGTATAATGAGGAAACAGGTGTCCAATCGTTTGAAATCGACTGGATTTCCAAAGCATCAGCTGAACAAAGGGCCGGTAGAGCTGGTAGGACCGGTCCAGGTCATTGTTATAGGCTCTTCTCGTCAGCTATTTATGAAAGTTACTTTCCCCAATTCAGTAAACCTGAAATTTTGAGGATGCCGGTCGAAAGTATTGTTTTGTCTATGAAGAGTATGGGGATCGACCAGGTCGTGAACTTTCCTTTTCCGACACCGCCCGACAGGGTTGCTCTTGATAAAGCTGAAAAATTGTTAACAATCTTAGGAGCTTTGAATGAAGATCGAGTAATAACTGATTTAGGTAAAACAATGGCTCTTTTTCCCTTGAGTCCTCGATTCGCCAAAATCTTGATCGTCGGGAACCAATTGGGCTGTTTGCCTTATGTGGTGGCAATTGTTTCAGCTTTGTCAGTGGGTGATCCCTTCATCAGTGAGTATGAATTGCAGATTAGGGAGCTGACTACTGACGATGGTTCAATAGAGAAGGAAAGTCATGCTGATCATGAAGCTAAACGCCAATTGAGAGCCAAATTTTTCCAATCCAGAGCGTTGTTTTCGAAGTTGGACAAATCAAGTGATGCATTGAAACTCCTAGCAGCAGTTTGCGCCTTTGATCATGTTCCACATAACAAAAAGGATGAATTTTTGAAGAGTAATTTCTTGAGACCAAAAGTGATGGAAGAAGTGGTGAAGTTGAGGAAGCAGGTGACTACCATCGTCAAATCCAATACTACTAAAGATTCCATTGCTGCGAATTTGGAAGAAGACAACAACCTAAAACTTGGTGTACCCAGCAAAAAACAAACTGCTGCTATCAAACAAATGATTGCTTCTGGTTTTATCGATCAGGTAGCTATAAGAGGCGATCTCATATCTTCTGATATCGACGTGCCTAACAAAACCAACATCATCCGTATTCCATATGCTACTTTGTTCCCCAGCACGTCAATTGGTGACCAAATAGAACCTTACGTGTATATTCACCCCGACTCGATAATTGCCAATTCAGGCTCCACTCCAGCACCCTATTTGATATACCAATCTTTGAACTTGAGCAGCAATCGGAAAGAAGATAAGCTCAGCAAGCTTCGTATGAAGGTCTTGGTAGACATCTCTGGGAAACAGTTGGCCAATATTGCAAAGTCATCTCTGCTAATCACATATTCGAAGCCGTTGGGGCATACGTACGCGCCTAAAAATATAACTCCAACTAAAAGAGAATGTTACGTTGTACCCAGAATCGGTGCAAATATTGGAGAAGGTGGCGTAGGCTGGGATTTACCTGCTGTAAAGGTCACTCAGACCAAGACTAATGGCCTGTGGATCATTAATCTTTAGTTAGGATTTATAGAAATGGAATTAATCGATAATGTCGTTTGCGCCCAAAAATGTCGTGCTTGAAATGTCGTGTTTATGTTTATCTCCATCACCGAATGGTACTAACCAAATTTTAGCACTTAGATTCAAGAGAATCATAGCTGTTAATACCCTCTTAGGCAGATTATATTCGAGCTAGAATGGTTTTGGGTGATAGAGAAAAGCCAAATCATGCCAGGAAGATTACTGAAGAGATAACACCAGCTCATCAATCATTGATTTCGTCGGAGATCGTTGATCAAGCATCACAGAGGCTCTTTGTTGTTTCATTCTTTGTATTGATCCAATGCTGGAAGATATATGACATTGTGTTGTTAAAGTCAGATATAGTATCCAGCAGCATCGTTGGCATGGCGCCGTTAAACACGTTCACCTTCATAGCCAAATATGCCATCATAGATGGGCTTTTCCTATGGCTATTACCGGTACTAAACATCCAATATTTGGTGTTCTCACCTTTGAACACATTTTTATTGACATTGGGATTAAATGGTATTACATGTCTTCTTGCGAGTGACGCTATTATACCGCTTGTTTCTGGTTTGACGGCTCCGATATGGAGAATGCTTTTCAGCAGAAAAGAGTTGACTCTCTTCGGCGATTCTGTAAACTCCAATAATGTCATTGATCCCAGCGAACACTTTAAGGGCAGATACACAATTCACTATCTTCCCGACTCAGCAGCAAAATTCAACCCATTTCAGTTCGACAATCTTTGTTTGGACGCAAGCTCATACTCATCGTTGAAGATGCCTATAGAGTTCAATACCACGACTCAGATAGGTTTCCTACAGTTGCAACATATTACGCCTTATAATGAGATAAAGCTAATTAACTATACAGAATACGATATGAAGAAGTTGATGAAGAGAGACTATTCTCATCTTAAAAAATATGCGAAATATGTGAAAAATGATGATCGTGTCTTCTATGTTGAAGTTCCCATTGCCTCAACGGGGCTTTATAGAATTCACAAGGTGAGTGATAAAAAAGGCGTCAGCATTCGAACATACAAATCAGATTTTATTGTGTCCCATTGTCCGAGTGCTACGTTTGTTTACTCTGGTACTAAACCTCAAAAACATATCTGTATCGGGGACCGTCTAAGCATCGAGGATTCTAAACTTCACGTTCCCTTAGTAAATTCTTTTGGCATCGGTCCTGTTACTTTAAGATTTGAAGCACGATTCAATGGCAGAAAATACAAAAACTTCAACATCACAATGAATGACGACCATGTAAAAAATTTGAATGAAAAGAGTATTGACAATTTTAATGACTTGTCTTGGCTAAAAGCAAAAGGCTTGTCGCGTAATATTCTAGAACAAGGATTATTTCGTGACCCAAGTATCGTACCAACATCAGAGCTGGGATACTTAGAGTTCCAGTTGTTAGAAATTATCGACTTTTTGGGAAATTGTAAAAGATACAATCCATCTTCAAAAAATAAAGACGTTTGGTATAATGTTGAGCTCAAAAAATGTCCGTCGCTTCGATTGTTTGACCCTGACCCTGAGACACCTTTGCTAAAAAACAGTGCCAAGAAGTTATCAATTCGTGCGGCAGAAGGTCTCACTGATTCAGATTTTCCGATAGCGGTGGATTTTGCATTCGTCCATTCAGATGATTTTTTGTTATCCTATAATTTTTCGAAAGTGTTCAAAAGCAGGAGCGAACTCTCAGAAGGCATCGATTGTAAGAAGCTGGGAAAGTACAGTTTATTAAGTGCTAATTCTAAATATTGTCCTTGTGATGTTTCGGCAACTAATAGAATTGCAATCGAGTACGTGTCACCACCTCTGGTCGAAATCAGCGCAGATCCTATCATGGACAAGTGTGTGGGTATGACAGGTTACAAGTTCGGTTTTCATCTTGAAGGAAGACCCCCTTTTCTTATCCAATATCAAGTTTACCGAAATCAAAGTAATGGCATGCTCAAGCCTGTTTATAACGAAAGAGGTTTAACACATAGACTCTTGAAAACATTTGATAAGAACTATAAATTTGAGTATCGGCCACCGAAAGAAGGCAACTATGTCATTAAATTCAATAGTCTAAAAGACTCTAATTATCAAAGAGATGCCATTTTTTTGGATCAATCTGAACAGACGTATCTGACCTACTTCAACCAGAGATCGAGGATGTCATTTTTCGAAACGAAGGGTAATTTACGAAAGGATCTCAAAACATGCATGGGTAGCTCAGCCACCATACCATTGTATTTCAAAGGTAACGCCCCTTTCAGTTTTAGCTACGATATATTAAACATGGACACAAGAGAGAAGATGATTAGTACTATACAAGTTTCTAATGTATCAGAAGGCTTTTATGAGATCACTACCCCAACTTTTTCTGAGGGCGGTAATTTTGAGTTGATTTTATTGAGCGCAAAAGATGGTCTTTCTTGTCCTGTTGATTTTGACATGCGTGAATCTCTCAGGATAAGTTCAAGAACTGACATTCCTGAGATTTCTATTGACTCTAAATCCACGCATAAAAATGTCAAAATAGTCGAAGGTGATTCATATGAGATTCCATTGCTAATCAAGTCGTCTGTCGGGAAAACGTCGACTGATAGTCTAGAATATACCGTTACTGATTTGTATGATGATGGTGTGAAGCAGAACAGAGTTTTAAGGAATTTAGACCACTTGCGCGTTAAAGACGAAGGTATTTACTCCTTGTCCTCTTTCTATAATGGTGGATGCATGGGCAAAATTGCAAAGCAGGAACGAAACGTAATAATATCCTATTACAATAAACCCAATTTGACCCTTACACCCGAAAATGATAAGATATCAGATCATATCCTGGAAGACAATGATCTAATTGTGCATTTAAAGCCATCATGCCAGAATTGCAAAAGTCGCGTTGAAGTAGGGCTAGAAGGGCTTGCTCCATTTATTATTGACTATGATATTATACTACCAACTGGAAAAGTTGAGTCAAGATCGATGACTGTCAATGACAACAAAATCGCCATAAATTTGCCGACCAAGTACTCCGGAAAATACGAGCATCGTTTTAAAGGAATATATGATAAGCTCTACACCCGTGAAAAGGTTGCGAAATTGAATAGAGAAAAAGCTCCTTTACCTTTCATCAAGTACGAAATAAATGCATCCCCTGATGCCAGCTTCAACAAGAAAAGCCCCTTTTTACAAGTTTGTGAAACAAGTTTGCATTTAGATGAACCAATAAAGGCAATCCCAGTTGACTTCATTGGCAAATATCCGTTCAAAATGAATGCCTCATTATATCATGAAAGTTCGGGTGAACGCGAAACTTTCATCATAGAGAATATTATGGACTCAAATATCAATTTGAACAGGCTTGCAATTGATGGAAAACATAAATTACTTCAAGAGACGATGTCCGTCGGTGAACATATCTTGGAAATTAACGAGTTGACGGATGCTAATGGATGTTCCAAACAAAAATTTTCTGAATTAAATAACTTCGTGATATCGGTAACTGAAGCACCTGATATTTCGAAACTTCTGAGGAAATCACACTATTGTGTCGGCGATCACATATCGTACAACATGTCTGGTATTCCCCCCTTTACTGTTTATTATATCTTCAATAACAAAATCCAGAAGGCGGAACTGGCTTATAAATTTCAAAGGTTAGCATCAAAGCCTGGTGAGCTCTCTATAGTGGCTTTACTGGATTCCTCGGCGAACAAGTGCTTGGTCAACTTCACTCAAACGAGCACCAAACTAAGTGATTTGAAATTGCAAGTGTATGATCTTCCTTCTGTAGAGGTTAACCAAGGCAGCTACGTTGTACAAGATATTCATGAAGGGGACCAAACCGAAATCAAGTTTACTTTCTCTGGTATCCCTCCTTTTCAACTTACCTACACCAGAACTTTAGAGGTGCCTGGCTCTACGCATAATTATAGGAAAGAGAGCGGAAGAACCAACGGCGAAGTAGTCGAAACAAAGGTGGTCAAAGATATTTGGGACTATGAGTATACTGTTCTAGTGAGTCTCGAAGGTACCTACGAAGCCATAGAAATTCGCGACGCCTATTGCAGTGCCAGGAAAGATGCATCTTATAGATGATATCTCATCAGCCCAGATATTTAGATTTGTTAAAACTAAAATGTAATATAGTCATCTAATATAATCCTATTTAATTTTTTGGCGCAAAACTGCGACCTTAATTATGCTCAAAACCATCAGCATGTTAGCATTGCAAAATTTCAGGATTGGTTACACAAGCAGTCTGAACCGAGTCAGGGTCAATTTCTGAGTACAGATCAAGCACGTTCCAGTCTCCCACGTCTAATCTTAGCGTAGCAGGCCTCAAAACGCGGCGGTCCTGTTTGATCTCAATCTTTCGTTCTTTGAGATTTGAAACGGTGAAAGTGTTGGCAGATACCTGGAACTGTAGCGTTTTTCGAGAGCTTATACTACAAGAGTATGATCCACCGACAGTTGTCCCATAAGTAACACTAAGACCTAGTGTAGGTTTAATGCCGAAAATTTGTGAAAATTGAATACTAGCTTTTAAACCACTGCTTGCAGAAATACTCCAACTTTGGCTCACCAGGGCCGGAGATGCAGATCTTTCATTTGAATAACAGGTACCAACGGTCCATGACTCTTTACCTCCTCTTTCAAACTGACAATCATCGTAGCTGTACTCGTAGAATGTCCTTGTTTTCTCGTCATTTAGACCAACTTGCGAAGGATTTTTTGAGAACAGTGGAATATAATTGGGATCGAAAGCCTGTTCAGAAAGTAGCTGATTCACAATAACAGAATTTGTCGAGGAAACCTTGACAATTCCCATGTTTAAAAGCATTTGGGGACTAACGTCTTCAAACGTAGCAACCTCGTATATTTCATTCCTCATGTCGTAAAAAGTCTGAAAAAGCTCATTTAGTTTAGACTCTTTGTACGTTGGATATACTTTTATAGAACTGTCAGCGGCGCATAAGGCTATTATACAGAGTGTTTGAATAGCAACTGTAAATAGCATTGTTTTTAGTGGTGCTGAGTTCCTCTAAAAATGTAGGAATTCTGAAGATCTTTATACTTACAAATCTGATATGCCAGCAGACGAAACCAAAAAATAAGTAACTTACAAAGGATATTAGTTTTGAGCTACGCTGGTGACACGCAGTACAGCACAGGGAATAGTCGGGACATGAACTGAGTACGGAATGGTAGTATTGTCAAAGCTAATAAAAGTCTCCGTAAGTATAGTACCGACTTCAGATTATTTTTCCGATGCAGTTAATTCCTCTTACGGTCTTTGACATCCAGTGTATCCGAAGATATCTTCAACTCCTCCTGGGCTTCAGGCGTAAGTTTTCGAGCGGCCAAATCGTCAATAATTTGGCTGGCTTGGGAAAATGAAAATTGTTCTTTAGCGTTTTTGACAAGCTTGTTCAATCCGACAACCTTTTGGGGATGCTCGAATTGCTCAACATACTTGTTATTGACAAACTGAGCGAATTTCAAGTCGTTGTAAGTCACCTGGTTTCCCGCGTCATGAGTGGTGAGCCTGATATTGACCTTATTGTACGTGGTGTTGATTGACGGGTGATGCTTCACGGTGTCAGCATATGACGCAACCGAATTTAAAAATCCCCACGTTTTCGCAAATGTCTTGAACTTATAGTTGGCTTCAAGTCGGCTTTCAACAATTCCATCTGCTGTCAAATCACTACTAGCCTTCCAATAGTTTTTGCTTCTGCCCAGGTTCAACCGGTTCAACTGCTCCTCTAATTGCTTTCCCGAAATCACAAGAGCTTTTGGCATGGACTTGTAGCTCATGTTTGGCCGACTCTTCGCTCCTCTGGTTTACTGTCTCGAGCTTCACATTGATGTCGTAGATAATATTGAAGTAGGAAAAATGTCGTTCAGTACGATAACTCTACCACATAGGAAATCGACTCGCGAATCTAGTAACCACGATTGAGCACCAGACCTGATGGTTATATATTCCTTGTATATACTTCATTGGCCTGGGAATGATGCTACATACCAGAGTAGTGATTTGCTACTTCACCGGTGCTATCACAACGAATTACCGAACTATAGAATTGTTTTGCAAAACTTCGAAACCGCTTACAAGGCCTTGAAACCAGAAGAAAGAACACCTTTCGTATTCAGCCATGGGATTAATTACATCTACATGAGAGGAGATAATGACATTGTACTCTTGGCAGTCTCAAAAAGAAACGTGGATGCCATGCTGACGGTGATATTCTTACATAATTTCTACGGAATACTATTCCATTATCTATGTGATAAGGCAAATTTGGAGGGTGCACCAAAGGATAAGGTGACTAAAAGTGCCAGGCTAAACAAGGACGTCATCATCGACAACTCGAATTTGATTTACGAGTTGTTCGATGAATGCATGGACTTTGGAATCGTGCAACTAACAGACTACAACATACTAAAAGAGTACATCAAGGTGGTGGTGAACCTTCCTCGATTGACCCCCAGTAAAGATGAGAGCGACAGTGAGTCATCAGGTTCCGATGACGAAGCAAATCATAAGAAAGAAAGAGGCAAAAGGGCCAAGGCCAGCTTGAAGAAAGTGAAATCGACGCATAATCAAGCGGTGAATACGGACATGATAACGCTCGATGCGGGACACATCAACAGTTCGATCTTGCGTACCACTTCTCTGGCCATTAGTTGGAGACCGAAGGGCATCTTTTATGCTAAAAATGAGATATATATTGATATCATTGAAAATTGCGAGTTTTCATACAGTCTCAAGACGAATTCCATCAAGAATAACGAGATATACGGGAGATGCTCAGTAAAATGCTACCTCTCGGGTATGCCTGTTTGTAAAGTAGGCTTTAACGAAGACTATATTTCAAGCATAGATAATAGTGGCCAGTATACGTCTCGCAAACTCGTAAAAGATACAATGGCAGAAAGGCTGGATAATTTGCTTGCTGAACCAAAGAATAAGGATGAAGATTCTGAGGATGAGGGGTTGAGTGGTGGTGGTGGTAACAATAGTGTTGATGGTGCAGAGCTAAACGATCTGCTTAGAGCTGACAATTTAAAGATTAGTCTGCAACAAGATAATTCCAGGAAAAAAAAACATAGAATTCCCATTAGGAATATTCAGTTTCACCAATGCATCGAGCTAGATTCTATTTACGAAGACAACATAATTAATTTCGTGCCTCCAGATGACAAGTTTGTATTAATGACGTACCATGTTGAGCAACAAAGACAAAGACAAAAATTGCCCCTTATAATGATCAAACCCACTTACAAAATAATGAAAGCATCCATGAAAATTCAAATTATGTGTGTTTTATCCACCAATTTCAAGAAAAGGCTTCACTGCCGTAATTTGAAGATTAATATTCCTATAAATCCGCATACGATAAAGCTCGACCATAGATCTAATGAGAAAGGTGAGGGAATGAAATTCAAAGCTGAAATCGGAGAAGTGAGCTACAAAATTGACTCTTCGGAATTGGTTTGGCATGTTGACTCCGTCAACGGGAAACAGGAATCTATCAAGATGATTGCGGAGTTGACATTAGCTTCTCAAGGAAATGATTCCTTGACATTGAGTATGATAGAAGAATCATTGAACAACAAATATCATCCCAAAAATTCGTTCGCAGATGAGTTGGAGCAGGAGATCGATGCTAGGGAAGAGTTAGATCGTTATTACGGTGTAAACGGTGCCGAATCGTCACTGGCTCCTCAAATACAAAAACAACTAATGTCGACCTCCAATTTCAACCATGTTAAAGTATTTTTTAATATACCCATGTTATCTTACTCGGGGCTAAAGCTTACCTACTTGAAAGTGACCGAGGCACAAATGAAGTATACCTGTTTCCCGTGGGTTCGATATATTACTGAAGCAGGTTCTAATGCTTCACCCTCGAAAACTGATGAAGACTCTTTGACCAGTTACGGGAACTACAGCTTTGAATTAGGCATACACTGCTTTCAGTTAATAGACTGAGTGCCCCAATATATTTATTGCATTGATTAGAATTGATAGATTTTTTTTTTTGATTGAAGTCCTCTAGCATGACTTGCAAGCTTAATGACTCCTAAGCACTTGCTTGTTCGATTCGAGCAGTAGAGCGTAAGGCATAAAATTAACGTTCTTATCATACCAACGGAACGAAATTTCCATTTTAAGACAGTGCTACAAATACGCATGGACCATATTCGACGCTACATTCTCTAATCACCCATATTTTCAGCAAATAGAGTAAAACGTATAGATATAATGCTCGCAGCAGGAAGTAGAGTGACATTTTTGAAAGTATTGGTTTGTTCTAATAGAACTGTGACTTCACAGGCCCTCCCCCTCTTATCGGATCCATTTCGTCCTAGCAATAAAATAAGGGAAACGTCAAGCCGGTTTCCGAAACCCCATTTTATTTCGTTTGACGGGTTTGGGACATTGTACACACCAAAAGAGCCCGTGGCCCAGCAGTATCAGGAGATTGCTTCCAAAGAATTTGGTATTGAAAAGTCGTTAGAGTCGATTGAGTCGGAGTTCTCCAGAATCCACGCCGAAATCAGCGAAAAGTATCCTAATTACGGGAAAACATCGCCAGAGATCCACAGCTGTGAGCAATGGTGGCTGGAATTGATTATAGAGCTTTTCCAAATCCCTCACTACAGGTCCAACCAAAAGTCAGCGCAGCTTTGCACTCGACTCATGGACCATTTCACAGGCCCCGAAGCCTATGCCCTTTACGACGATGTCATTCCTACTTTGGCCGACTTGAAGGACCAAGGCATCAAGCTCCTCGTATCCAGCAACTCAGACTTGCGTGTGGTCCAAATCCTAAACAACATGGGGCTACTTCAATATTTTGACAAGCATTTTATTTATCTCTCCTACAATCTCGATGCGGCGAAGCCAACGAAGGAATATTTCGACAAAGTGGCAGAAAACTTCATAATTACCCAAACAAACCCAGATACAGCCCCAGTTGACAAGCTGCAGTTCTTGGAGAGGTGCTGGCACGTCGGCGACAGCTACAAAAAGGACTTTCTAGGCTCTATTAGGGCCGGCTGGAACGGAGTTTTGCTCGATAGAAACGGTACCAGTGACTATTTCGCCCCTCCAGCCGCCCCAGCCTCCGAAATTTATGCGCCTTGCTTCGCAGACCCCCAGCCAAAGCACCAGCTGACTGACTCCTTGACAGTCATTGCCAACAACAGAGTCGTTATGCGTTCTTTGAGGCAGATACCCTCAATCTTCGACCTAGAAACTGATCCTGATTCAGCACAACCTTCAAAGTCTAGTAGTTTGTAAGCTTGAATTCCGTTTTTTTTTTTCTTTTTTGCTCTTTCAATTCTCTGTCATATTCTTCATTAATAAACATCTTAGAGCTTGCTAGTTACCTTTTTCATTACAAGTAGTTACCTTTTGCACCCGCTGGCTTGATGGTGTCTTAGTCGATGCCTGCATACAGTGTCATAGCCAATTTTAGGTGGATGATTCGAGGCATTGTTATATTTAGCATACCGATTTGTTGATAGATGGTTACAATAGGTCATTAGAGCGTAAGGTAGCATCAAAACAGCTACGTAATACAGATAAGACTGAAGTGTAGGTTATAATCTCCCTGAGGAAATTTTGAGCGCTCGATTAGTTGTATTTTTACCTATAGTGCCAACAGAGAAGAGAATCATAACAACAAATATACTCACTTCGTTTTCGAGTAGAGGGATCAAAAAGACTAGGAAGCGTCGAAGACATGAGAATCACATTGGGCAGCCAGATATGGGGCTTTGTGATGTTGGTGGTGATGGCGGGAATAGCCGAAACGCTCGATATTGAGCTGGGGAACAAAGAATCAGTATGCAAAGCGGCCAAGGAAGTTGTGACTGGGGAGATGAATTATTACGAGGGTACGAAAAAAGGAGGGACGGTAGGGATGTTTACAAGTCCTTACTATTGGTGGCATGCGGGCGAAGCATTCGGGGGACTTGTTGACTACTTCACGTTTTGTGAGCCCAAGAATAAGACGTTGGAGAAATTGATTTACGATGGTATGTTCCATCAGGCAGGTACCTCGTATAACTTCATTCCATCAAATCAATCGACTACAGAGGGTAATGATGACCAGGGTGTGTGGGGATTGGCGGTGATGGAGGCCGTCGAGCGAAACTTTACAGATCCCAAGGACCACAGTTGGTTATCTATGACCCAGGCGATTTACAACACTATGGAAGCGAGGTGGGATACAAACCACTGTGGGGGTGGTTTGCGGTGGCAGATTTTCACTTGGAACGGGGGTTACGATTATAAGAACTCCATCGCCAATGGATGTCTTTTCGAGATTGCCGCTCGTTTGGCGAGATTCACTAATAATAAAACGTACGCCGAAACTGCTGAAAAGGTATGGAACTGGATGGAAGGTGTAGGGTTTATTGCACACGCAGACGATGGCCTTGTTATCTACGATGGTGCCAACATCGCTAACAACTGTAGCGATCTCACTCGGTCAAAGTGGTCCTATACTTACGGTATCTTCATGGCGGGTGCTGCATACATGTATAACTTCACCGGTGATGATATGTGGCTCGATAGAGCTCAAGAAATTGTCAAGGCTTCTGATTATTTCTTCCAAGACGGCTACATGTTTGAAACCACATGTCAAAAGGGTGATCATTGTAACAATGATCAAAGATCATTCCGTTCGTTGTTTGCTCGTTGTCTTGCTGCCACCTCAGTGTTGGCTCCCGAAACCAGCGACACAATTCAAGATTGGCTAGACAAAAGTGCCAGTGGAGCTGCGCAATCGTGTTCTGGTGGTACTGATGGCATCACCTGTGGTGATGACTGGGGTAAGGGCTCTTGGGATGGCAAATATGGATTAGGAGAACAAATGTCGGCTTTAGAGGTAATGCTAGGTACTATAGTTAAAGAATTTCCTGCCCCCTATACAAAGAACAATGGTGGTTCGTCCAAGTCTGACCCCACTGCTGGAACCAATACTGAAGATGAAACTAACAAGAACAAGTTAAAAATATCCACCAAGGATAAAGCTGGTGCTGGTATTTTGACTGCTGTAGTTTTGGGTATAGTTCTAGGTGGTGCTGTTTGGATGGCTATCTAGTCAGTCCGTAAGTTTCTCTTCTATTACCCTATTCAATTATATTATATAGCTGCTGTCTAAAAAAAATTGTGATTATGATTTGCTCTCGTAGCAATTTTTCGTGTATGTTTAAATCTCAGTGAGATGAATTTAGTTCTTCTTGATCAAATTATGGTGGTTTATCTATAATAATAACATAGAGCGGAGGAGAAGGCTAGATAAATACACTTGACAGTACAGACATTGCATTAGTATTACAAGAAATAAACACATTAGCATTAGTTTGAAAAAATATGGTATTATTTCAAGTAATAAATAAAATAGCAAATCCTAATGGAGGAGTTGGGCCGGGAGGAAGGCGAAGAAGACTCTACATTCCACCTTCAACGAATAGACCGTTATTCATTTATGGAGAGGGCGATGATCAAAGGTCGTTTCTTTCTTTGGACGAAAGTGGCTCGGTAGCTGCAGACGAAATTGAGGTAAGCGATGCTGCGAGTGTCAGTACTTCGAGGTCCTTACCTTCGACATTGAAGTCAGCAAATGATGACCAAGGGTCATTTCATAGCTGGTTACTCGAGGAGCATCAAAGAAGGTATTCTGCTGTAAATTCCGAAGATGACGACAACGAGACCGATAGAAGAAGCCGTGGCAGTAGACGTTCGGCATTGTCCCATGCATTTTCCGATAGCTTGAAGTCGTCGGCCGGTTCGTCCTACAATAAATACGAGGATTTTGAGAACCTCCGGACTACTTATCTCATCGAGCTAAGGATGCTCGTGAGAAATTCTATTCCGTTGATCATCACCTTTTTGTTGGAGCATTTGTTTTCGATTGTGTGTCTATTGGTTGTAGGGCAGATAGGTAAAAACGAGTTGGCAGCAGTTTCTTTAGCCACAATGACATCTACAATCACGTATGCCATCTTTGAAGGTATGGCTACTGCTTTAGACACCCTCTGTCCTCAAGCTTACGGCGCGGGGAATTATGAATTGGTAAGTATACATGTACAACGATGCACCGTTCTCTCGTGGATCGTGTTTATGCCTTGTGGTATCTGTTGGTGGTACTCTTCTAGTATTTTGAAATACGTTATAGACAGTGAAGAGGTATTAAGGTTAACGAGTACCTTCTTGAGAGTATTGATTTTCGGAGCCCCTGCTTATATTTTTTTTGAAAATAGCAAACGATTTTTACAAGCGCAAGGGATTTTCGAGGCTGGTACTGGAATATTGTTTATTGCTGTTCCTTTGAATGTCTTTTTATCGTGGTTCCTAGTCTGGAATAAAAAATTTGGCATGGGATTTATCGGAGCGCCAATCGCAACAGTGATTAACATCTGGGTCATCGATTTACTCCTAATTCTTTACGTTATATTTATTGATGGGTCGAAATGCTGGTTTGGTATTGCGTCTTCGAAAGAATTGTTTCGAGAATGGGGTAGTCTTTCACACCTTGCAGTTCCTGGTATAGTTATGCTCGAGTCGGAATATATGGCATTCGAAATCATGACTCTATTAGCCTCCTACTTTGGTACGACCGAATTGGCAGCTCAAAGTGCCGTGCTGACTATTGCGTCTTTAACATACATGATACCCTTTGCTGTTAGTATCGTGACTTCTACTCGAATTGCCAATTTTATTGGAGGCCAAAATTTGACGTCTGCCAAAATAACTACAAAGACAGCGCTCGCATCGTCTTTAGCTGTATCCTCGCTAAATTGTGTGGTATTGCTCACATTCAAAAGGCAACTTGCCAAATTATTTACCCCCGATCCAGATGTCATAGAATTAATTGTCTATTTGTTCAGCCCTTTAATCCCCCTTACTCAAATTTTCGACGGCATTGCGTCCGTTGCTAATGGTATATTGCGTGCTCAAGGACATCAAAAGATTGGAGGTGTGATAAATTTTATCGCATACTATGCGTTTGCATTCCCCTTGGCAATAGTATTGAGTAGGGTTGCAGGCATGAAGTTGGTAGGATTGTGGCTTGGCATAGGCAGCGGCATGATTTTGATTGGCATGAGTGAAACCCTTTTGATTTTGAACTGTGACTGGGACAAAATTCTCAAGTCTGCTGGCCAGAACACCGATAACCATAGGGACGAGGAAGAGTCCATTGAGGACTAACTAAAAGCCTAAATAGCTGCAATTTATAGAACTTTCGACCAGTATCTTCCTCTCGTGGCTCGAAGCTGCCTTCCAAGGTATACAGTATATAAACGTACAAAGTTTGAACACCAATATGGATCGGACCACAGGTTTTTTTTGTTTTTACATGTAAGTTAGTCTCCTTGGCAACTTGTGTATCAAAGAAATATCGAATCTTCTCTTCCATCACCACTAGGAGCCTTGAGCCTTGCAATATACTGCAAGCTCCATATTGCATCCATTGACGTCGATGTCTTAAAATTGAATTAGTGCGCAAACCAACTCTCGTTGACGAATATCAATCTAAACATTAGCCATACATAAAGCCAGGAAGATACGATCTATCAGACAGTGGCATAAATCTGAAGAATAACCCTATGACAGGTAATAGTTTAGGTATGTAAAGTATGTTGAAGACTTTTGGAAGAACATTGCTAACATTCGTTGAAGGTCCGTATCAGGAGCTTCTAAACGATATTTTCAAGGTTTTTGAAAGAGCTGATGATGCGACAGGTATATTAGCAGAATCGGTGATTCCCGTTGAATTTTATGAACCAGACTCCGCCAATATTGTTTCGTCGTACGCCGATTATGTGAAGGAAAATGGAACATTCGAAAGTACCAGCGTAAAAGAGAAGTACGAGGCAGCGAAATACTCTACGTTTTACCAAATCCACCACGACATCAAGGTAGCTTCGGCGGCGACAATACAAAACTATAAAGTTGGTTCTGAGCAGTATCGGAATGTTGATTTTTTTTACAAATTTTCAACAGAATTGCTTGTGAGGGAAACGAGCCGCTTAAAAGTGTCTATTTCACGCGACGAAAGTACAAAAGTAAAAGAAGAAGAGCCCACCGAGCTTGATTCTCAGTTATCGGAAGACTTCGATAAGATTTCCATCAGCTATAATTTGCCCAATGGTGAAATATTCACATACATATCCAAGTCTCAAGATGCTCCTGGGCCTTATCCTCCAATTCCAAGCACCTATCCCCCCAACCCATTTCCTCTTCCACAACAACCAACTTTGCAAACCAAGCAACCACTTTTTTCGTCTTTGACGGGGAAGTCATCATTGGATCCTCGCTCCACCATCGTTCCTGATCCATACCAACTCTCGAAAGTCATTCCTTTGACAAGAAATTCCACCCGCAGCAACACAACTTTAGAGAACTTGTCGCCGTCAATCTCCAAAATACCATCTCCAACAAGTCAGCCAACGGAAATATTGTCTAACTTTTTTCACCCTAATTGGTATACCATACATGTCCCTACATGGCTCACATACAAAAGCAAAGCTCTTAAACCACCCGTTGCTTCGAGCTTATTGAAGAGCCAGCGTGAAGACGACTTGCGTCTTGTCTCAAGGAACGACGAGTCTGTTAAATCATTCGCTCCCAGCATAGACCTGAAGGTAGCTGTGGTGTCGTCTGAACTCAAGGGGAACATTTGGTTAAACCATCTTGGCTACAAGCAAATACAGGAGATAAAGGAAAAGTTCTTGGAAAACACGAACGGCAGCACCTCGGTGGACATTGATGAGGATGATTCGGATCTAGATATCAAAGAAGAGGACGAGAAAGAGAAGGAGGATGTGGTGGACATTGTTTCTGATGTGAAACTGGATGTGAATAAAACTGCAAATGAGTCAAACGCTAGCAATTTTGAAAATAAAGAAATAAACGTTGCCAATCTAGTGCAATGGGATCCCTCGAGGATTGAAGAATTTGAAGCGATAAAAGAGGAGAGAGATGCGATAACGAAGTCATCTCGCCAATTGCAACATATTATTTCAGCTAATTTATTGAAGTTAAGCAAATTACGCCAGGAGAGATATTTGCGCAGCAACCCAAATAATTTATTAGCGCCATCTAAAAATGAGGTCAAATTGTACAATAAAATCGTCAAGTTAGTTACATTATCAATTCAAATTCATAATGTTAGCACTAGCCAGCTTTCTATCAACTTCAGTAAAAGGCTACCTGTCTTAATGAGTGAATATTCAGGAACGCTTCCTGGGATGGCTTCCTCAAAATTTGTCGGAAACACCACTAAGTCAACGAGATTACCCAGCATAAGAGGCCCTTACAAGAAGAAGAATCGACAAATTTAATCGGTATGCGAATGATGTTTGTAAGTATTTGTTCAATAAACATATATATATTCTATATATGCACTTGTATACCAGTAGGTCGAAGAGACTAAATATCTGCACCGTTCGCAAATGCGTAAATCAAATAAATATTGAGAAACGTTATAATCAACCACGTCAAAACGCCTGCCACTGTCAAAAACGTCCCATTTTCGAAGGTGATTTTCCGGGAAATAACCGATTCTTCTGCTCCTGCATCACCATTTAGTAATGAGGTATTTTCGTTTGGTTCTATAGTTTCCTCACTAGTGTCATACACCTCCATGAACTTTTTATTACAGGTGAACCAAATGAGAGGAGCACTAACCACTGGAAGAATAAAACTCAAGACAACCTGTGAAGAGTTCATGATTTTCGACACGCTATCACGGCCTAGGACAATTATAACGATAAGCACGGGTATTATTGCCAATATCCTTGTTATTATGCGTCTGATCCAGGGTGTTATACTCCAATTTATAAACCCTTCCGAAATAATCTGCCCGGCCATAGTACATACAATTCCAGCACTTTGACCCGAGAATAACATTGACAACGCAAAGATTAGGCCGGCAGCGGGCGAAATGTAGTAGGAAAGCATCTCGTAGATAGATAGCAAATCCGCATCTTCGGCGTCTGGTTTACCAAAGAGTGTGCTACCCGCAACAATCAAAATGGCAGCATTTACAAAAACAGCAATTAAAAAAAGTGATAGCACCAACTCAGTATATGAGTAGTTTAAGCAATACCTGATAGCTCGGTACGATGGTCTGTACTTTCCACTTAGGTTCGATCCATCGGAGATACTACGGAACCTACCTTTTCTTGCAGAAGAAATTGACTCGCTCGTAGATTCTATGTTATCACTCTCGGCAACTGTGGGCATGACAAAAAGACCATGCTGAGTATCGTATTCTTTGAGCCGTGACTGAACCAAAGCGGAGCCTAAGAATAACGAGTGGGGCATGACGGTACTACCAACGATACCACAACTCAAAAACAACGCATTCGATTCTTTGAATATCTGCTTGTTAATCGGAAGAAATCCCCTGATAATTGAACCCACTGCACCCAGCTCAAAGTCACACTTGAAGAGCTCTAGTATAAAACACATGCAAGTAGCAAACACCAATACCGATACCATTATCTCGAATATTCTCGTTTGCTTCATGGAGCCATCTTTATGATACGCCATCAATATGATCAACACATCGATCACCGTGATAAGTACCCCGTATACCAACGGAATACCAAACAAAATCTCAAGCGAGATAGCGGTCCCCACCACTTCAGCCAAATCTGTAGCTATGATCGCCAATTCAGCACATATATACAATGACAAGTTCAATGTGTATGGGAGATTCATCCGACACATTTCTGCCAAATCAAGACCCGTCACCGTGCCCAATTTCACGCACAAGCTCTGCAACACCACCGCAAACAAATTCGACATGAATATCACAAATAACAACTTATACTCATACATAGCACCCGATGATACCGCGGTAGAATAGTTGCCTGGATCCATGTATGCTACCGACACCATAATACCCGGCCCGACAAACGAAGCGTATTTCTTCAACATCCGGTAACAATCTCGCCGGATCGTCCCCATATGGCCCAAATTTATTTTAGGCATCTCACTAAGTCTATTTTTTTGGTTACTAGATCCCTTATCTAACAAGTAACCTATTCTACCAGTATGAACGCGTCTAGGCTTCTTTGAAAGTAGTGGTGATTAAGAAAAATCACTAATTATAGTCAACTACCGGTACGATTTTCAATAGCCCCATAGTGAGATACTTTATATGTAGGCCTGGAGCTATTATCAAAAAATGGCTTCATAGGGAGAACGAAGGTTCATGGTACGAATGAGGGCATCCTTCTGTTAGTTCGAGTTGTTTATAGACTTATCGAAGGTCTTACGAGGTCAGAAACGGGGTTTACATTTGGAGGTGGAACCAAGTAGAGGCTTGTCTATTGTCGATTTTCGCAGCTCACGGAACCGCCTCGAATGAAAGCCAATTATAAACATAGACTCCGTCTACCAGGGGAGGGCGTGAGAGGTAGTCTAGGCTGTATTGAGTAGCAATGAGCTTCATTTTTGCCTTTTTTGGTGACTCATCACGGCTTGTTCTTCAAGGTATTAAAACAATCTTCTGAAGATATCAAGGCTGGTTTAACATTGAATCAAATTTTTTAGAGCCTTGTTTGAACTCATGGACACAGCAGAGGTAATTTCCTAGACGGATAACCTAGACGGGTGAGAGCCCATGGACCGTCAGTCCTCGTCGTCGTTGCTAAAATGCTTCATTCCAGAGATCAATTTATCACGTGATGAGTTATGTCCGTACCTGAAAAAGGCCAGAAACAGGTTTTATATAGGTAAAGAGGCATTGTGGAGGACAATTCAGCAGGGATATGATACTACCAACCGTGGTGAGAGCAGAAAATTCTGCGTTAAGAGGAGGTTCGTTGAGATTATGTGTTAGAGGGATCGTGCCGTCGTACGCACGAAGTCGGTTCAATTCTACCATTGCGATTGCCCAAGCCAACACCTCGAAAGAACCTAATAATGAGTCGAATAAAAATGGTGTCGTCAAACAAACAAGAAGCGTGGAAAGCTACTTAGAGGAGTACAAGCGGGCTTTTCGGGGGGATACTGTGGCAATATCGCAGATAAATACATATTTGTCCCTCAAGGTGCCGGCAAGTCATAACCCTGGCATCAAACAGACGATAAGAATCGGTGTTCTTTATGAAAACAAAACGGTCGCTAAGAATTCAAAAATTATAGAAACAATTTTGGCCGATCCATTAGCAGAGAATAACAAGGTATGGTTTGGCGATATTGTTCAAAGATCTCGCGTGGACAACAATAAGTTCAAATTTTGCCTGACAAAAGAAGGAGTAGCGCCTCAGCAAGACAGCAAATCGTCATTTTCCGTTCCCTCGCCCATACTTAGCTCGACTTACCGGCCCGCTTATATGGACCAAGGCTCTTCGGGCGTATCTAATGATATTGAGTTATGGGAGATTAATGATAAATCCACTATGATGGCCAACTCTAGACATTGTCATTTTTACATAAACGTGACAAACAAATTATCAGCTACCATGTATGACTATTCGCAATTATCGGGCAACCGAATTTTTTTAACGGTGATCGACAATACGGATTATTCGCCTCCTTCAACCGAAAATACACCTGTCTCGTTCAACATGGCGACTGACAACATACAGCATACGGTCAAGATAAACTCGCTATTGAGCTATGAAGGAATCTCGCGGTTTCTTGAGCACGATTTGGCTGTATCTACTGAGTTTTTCCAAGCCTTGATTAATAGTAACGCTTATGACCTATACAAAGTCATATGCTGGTATCTGAAGGAAGCAAACTTAACTGGTTGTATGTTAAACAGCATAGTGGCTAATATCTCGGCTAGCAAATCGAAAGAAGCACACATCTTTGAACTACGCACATCAATTGAGACCAATGATATTCCCCATTTCAGCGCATCGGTCCACTCTGAATTGCAGTATGAATTGATTCCCTCTACTAATTACTTTTTCAAGAACAAACTCAGATGGTGGAAATTGTACTGGAAAAATGATAATGTTGAATACGATCTCAAGGACTTCTTCAACAAGAATTTCATGAATAAAAGCATAGAAGAGTTCAACTACCTTCGAGGCAAGGTTGTCTCCAAATTACAGCAGGACGGAACATTCGATTATAAAAAGGTTGATACAATTGAAAACCCGCTTTTGGACATGAAGAATGATTTGATACAAGAGAGGATACTGACTGAAATTCAACCAGCTGTGTATGCAAGCATAACCAAAGCTTTCTTATACTATCAATTGCCATTATCTGTTATATCGTTTCTTTCTTATCAATATTTTGATTTTTCTTCAAACGCGGCTATTGCCTTGGGAATGTTAGGATGGGTAGTCGGGTTCAATTATGTGTCAAAGCAGTGGGAACGTTTCACTAGTGTGTGGTTACGAAATTTATACGAAGACGTTAGGGTTTGCCTAGGTAAAAAATGCATCGATGACAGGCTCATAAAAGAATTGAATACAAAATGTGACGAAGAACGTAGTATTACAAACATAAAGAATGAGATAATCAATGGTATTATGCGTAAAAATTGAAGGTCGATAAACTCGTGCAGATATAGATTGTGTAAATAAATAATGACTCATGCTCTGAATTGACTAGAGAAGCCTATAGTGAAGGTGGTGGAGCATCGTCCAGCTTTCTTTGTTTTATCTTCTGCTCTAATCTATCGAATTCTTTGAGGGCGATTTCCTCCTCTGGATCCAAGATCTGCTCGACTTCTTCTACCTCATCGATGTAGTGCTTCAACATTTGCTCGATACCGTTTTTCAACGTATCTTCACTCGCAGAACATGACTTACACGCACCCTGAAGCTTCAAAAAAACTTTCCCGGTCTGTTCGTCGAACGCTTTGTACTCGATATCGCCCCCATCTTCCTGAATAGCCGGCCTAATTCTCGTTTCGATGAGCTCCTTAATCATGGACACAACTTCCAGGTCATCCTCCGCCGCCTCTTCTTCTTTCTCGTTGGCTTCCACCATCTCTTTCGTTATAACAGGATCTTTCTTCGACGTTAAAAACCCGTCCAATAATTCCACGACCTCCGGCCTCAAGTTGGCCCAATTAACGTGATCTTGCTTGTTCACCGTCAAAAAATCTGGCCCCAACATCACAGACCTCACCCCTTGGAGCTTGAATAGCCTCAACGCCAAGGGCGAGTGCACTGCTTGCATTGACGAAGTGAATTCAAATGTTTTGCTTGCTATTGGCAATATCTCGCACTCTGGCGATATGAACTTCAATGCATTGGGGTTAGGCGTTTCCATGGTCCTGAAAGAGAAGAATCTCCTTCCGATAATTTTAGCTAACGAAACTCTTCCACTAGAAAACATCCTTGTTGATCTAAAGTATCGTTCCAATATTAGACAGGTCCTTTAAGAAACAACAAAATGTACTCAATTATTAATAGGAAAGCTTCAGCCAAGATGGTTCAATCTGAAAGTGCGGTTATGCGTAATGGTCATCTGCTTATGTCATTATTGATGAAATCTTACATTAGCGATACTATCATTGGGTAATACTATTTTGCAGCTATGGAACTCTATGGTAAAGCTATGATAGTCAGGGCTATAGAGAAGTCCGCTTCTTGTTACTATCATATACAGGGATTGGTTGCGGTACTTCATTTATATCTCTCTTTTTCCTCCTGAAAAGGGAGGTTATGCTGCCACTAGGGGTGGGTGGAGCACTGAGTGTATCTACATCCATGCTGCCGTTTGTTCTGCCACTCATAGTGAAGTTGACTGGGGCGTAATAGTCGTGTTTGAATACGACTCGCTCACCGCTCCAGCAATATTTTTTGAAGCACCTTTTACACTGGTCTGTTTGTTCGATGCCTTTTCTTTCCTGGTCACGTCTAATCATCGCACACCCGACACAGGCAGACCACTCAGGATCAAGGGTCTGATTGAGTCTTGTGACGGTATCGAAACCGTTCTGTACCATTGCTTTCTTCTCCTCGTCAGTATAACTGAGCTTAAACGTTGAAGTGTTCGAATAATACTCAAATGGTCTATTGGCAATGTAGATGACCAAAGGGGGAGTGACGCCGTCTTTTTCTAAGTCTGTCATGTTGGATGCGTCACAACCGAAAAAGGTGGGCCTTGCTGTCAAGTTCTGGTACAAGAAGTTATTTTCATCAGGAACGTACGGACAGAGCTGCGATTTTCCTTGATCGGAGAACTGTCTCGCATAGGTAGCCACCAAAGATGTCCCATTTGTCCAGGCATCATTATCAAAAGCAAAAACAGCGTCAAGCTGTCTTTCTTTAGTCATCAAAGAAGCCAAGGGAATGGTCTGGCCACCTAACCCACCGTCGAACAAAATGAGGGAAGTATTGTCAACGACTGGACTAGGGTCCGCATATTCAGTCTTATAGAACGGATTGGGATTGTAGACAGCAACATCTTCGTATTCTCTTGATAGTTTCTTCAAGAACCTTGCCACGATCGGCTTCAATACAAAATTGAGAGTAGTACAGTCGTCACATACCAATGTGTTTAAAAACTGGTTGAAAAGTGAAGATGAGGTGCCCATAATGTAACCAGCATTATCAAACCCTTGCGCGCATGTTCCATTCATTGGAAATCCATTTTTCACCTTGCTCCCAATATATTTCATGTCCGTGAAAGAATTGACACTGGGATCAAAAGATCCCATTTCAAACGGATTGAACTCAATCACGGTGGAGTTTTCATTATACATCACAGAGTCAGGCTTTCTAGCGAGCGCATTCAAAATTGGGAATGGCATGTCATTGTTCGCAAACGATCTCTTATTTCGTATATCAGAAAACGTCGCAGAAGCACCATAATTATTATCGTCTTCAGTAAATAATTGATATGATAAACCACGAGCCCAGGGGTCTGTCAATGAAATATTAAACCCGGCTCTACGTTTCGCTTCAAGGTCTTTTCCTATTCCCGTTTTACCGCGATCCCAGTTGTTCAAGTGTGTCAAAGCTTCCGACAAGTCACCGGTCAAGAGAGGCCCTCCAAGGGTCCACAAGTGCGACCCGTTGACTAATTGTCTGGTTCCTGTTAAGTTCCAGAGGTCATCAGGATTGGAAAATACCACCTCTTCCACTGAGGGCCAGTCCTGCATTGTCAAAGAGCCCAACAACCATGCTCCTCCGGATAATGCACTGATATAGGTGGAACTCTGTAGTACCCCACCCAAACTGTATTCCAGACCACTCTCGGTTCTATTATCTAATGCTGCCAACTGCCCTGCACCACTCAACATGGCCCTGTAACCTCCCCCCGAGAATGCTAACCCTATGTTGATGTCACTACTTGAATTGGTTGCATTCGACCTAAAATACTTCTTGGGTGAAAAATCAGTCATGTTGGCTTTTTCTAGATAGTCGATCAAGGCTTCCTGCGTCTTCCTTTGCCGTTTCTTAATCCAGTTCTTTTCATCCTTGGATATCGTATTCGCTTCCCTCATCAACCTTTTATTTGGGCACTTCACTGCAGCTGGGGCGTATCCACCTGATGGTGATTCCGCATTCGCACAAACTGCTAAAACTACAACTGTGAAAAATAGAAGCCAATGCATTTTGATTCACAGTTACCTCTGAAGCACCTCCGTGCTGGTTTTCGCTTCGGCCCTCTCCATTATATACTTTGACATCAGTACTAGCAGCCGAAGACTTTGCTGACAGTGTATAGTTTCGAGCATGTTTATGCAACCAAAAGATTCCTAAAATAGGCAAAACTTTTTCAAGTCGCAAGCAACCTTCCTACTTAGGCAATAGCGGAAATCCTCCTTACTTAAAAAACTCATTTTGGTATCAGTAGGCATGCACGTCTCTAAAAAAATAGACGGCATAGGTTCCGTCCTTACAAAGATCTATGCAAGAATAAACTATCTACATGAATAAAGTCTTATAAATTCTTGGAACCTTTAATCGATTTTTCTATTATGTCGCACCTTGTTTAACTAGTTGCGCAATGAGCTTGTTCGTATCGAAGGGATTATCTAAGTATAGGTTATGGCCGCCCTCGCGGACAGTGTGATAGTCTGCTATAGTGCTAAGTGTTGATTGGTTGATTGCTTCTGCAAGTTTGAGTCCAGCCCCTGAATTCATGAAATCATATTGGCCGTAGACAAAATGAATCTTGAATTGATCTCTGTGCGGCTTTCGAAAATACGCATCGAATTTGTCGTATAACGGCCATTTAGATACGGTACTGGGAGTCAATAAATACTTGATATAGAAATCGGATTGGGACCCTATGGTGATGGAATTGTACAAATACTCGAAGATTAGCGAGCATTCTTTGTTTGTTCCGATTATGAGGTCATTTTCGTGCTTAAAAACGTTTGCGGGGCCACCGAGGGCATTCGCAACTTTGTTGACTTTGAAAAGTTTGAGATATCTGATTTTATGGTACTGAGACACACCCCAGGGTCCAAACCACCTGAGTAGGCGGGGCAAGTACGGTAAGAAGTTGTACCATTTGGAGATGTGCTCGGAAGAGAGCAATGGTAATCGGCTTAGAAAATTAAACGAGGTGGGATCAATGCTTGGTTTCAAAGGTTGCGTTTCTATACTCTCTATTGGATTTGTAACCGCATGAACATGTCTTTCCACCCCCACGGGCGATAGCAAGATCAAAGTGCCTATTTTATGAGGATAGGTAAGAGCGTACGAGCTTGACCAATAACCGCCATAGGAATGTCCCACCAAAAAGTCAATTTTATCAATCTTCGAGGCGATTCGCCAATTCTCTATTGCCTCCACATAATAGTCTTCAATTTCATTCAAAATCGGCACAAATTTTTGCTGATAAGCTTTGAACTCTCGTTTATCGATTTCGTACGAATCGATTAACTTGTAATATTTGTTGTATATGTTCTTTTTACCCGTAGAATCCAGGTCGTTCATTTTTACGGGTGGGCATGTGGGGATTTTTGTACCAATCAAGCTGGAGTCAATTTTGGGGTTGGAAGATAGGCCAAATGAAATATTGTCCAAGAAATGAACTTTATAGTTGTACGCCGTATGTTTTAATTGATTTATTATTTGATAGTTTCTTGCAAAACATCCCAATGATGCCCCATAACCGTGAATGAATACAATATGCTTCGTTGGTTTTTGCTCCTGACCTTTTATGCTGAACAAAATTTCGTTTATATGATTCCCCTCCTCATCGATAAGGACTTCTTTGTTTTCCTTTATCAAATCTTTGTTGTATTTTGTCGGGAGCATTAATTCAGTCAACTCATGTTGTAGTTGTTGAAGCCTATTAGTTCGTAGGGAGTTGCACCATACAGCAATACATTCTTTGAATGGTAATTTTTTAATAGGTTTATCAGGTGAGTAAGAGGCTGGTAACTTGAAACTGAAATACCGTAGCTGGTAACGAAAATGACATCGTTGAGCCCTAAGTCCACCAAACATTCTGTTATTGTGACCAAGGTCCTCTCCTTGTCAATTGATCTGAAATTTATATGAAAATCTATGTTCGCTTATCAACCGAGGTTAAAAACTATAATTTCATTCGCTTAAAAAAGAAACCGTTACAACTTTAAATACCCAGAAGCCAAAACTTTTATATCTTTCCCGCTACAATCCTGAATTTCAAACTCATTAATGCTATAAATAGAAGCTAAAACCAATTAATCATACGACTACATCACTATAGTCTTTTTTTGTGCTGCCGGTTGCCTCTGCAAAATCTTTTTCTATCCCGGTGTGAACTATATGGCCAGCCAACTCTTCATCAAAATCTTCAACATATTGCCACTCCTCGTACCAACCTTTTTCAAAGGGACCGGTGGGAGCCATGCCCAGAATTGGAAAAAAGTAGCATAAAAGGGCGTAGATCAAAAATGATGAAAAGAACCCCACAAAGAAATTCAAGTCATAAACCTTAGTGGCACCGTCAGGAACCTTATGAGTACCTGTCGCTCCCACGAACCCAACCATGTTGGGTAGTATTCCACAGAGGTAAGCAGCGAAAGCTCTCCAATTGCAGCAAATTTTATTGTACTTGTAAATCGACTCTTGATCAGGACTCTCCGGGGCGAAGAGTGAGTACAAATGCGTAAGCTTGATATGACCTCTTCTTACGTAAAAATAGTCACAAGCAACCACCCCAGCAATTGATGAGAGGAAAACAGAATATGCAGATAAGTATGTGGTGAACTTGGAAGAACTCGAAGTCAACCTCCATGGGCAAATACACAAAGCAAAAGCTGCACAGATGTAGCCACCCCTTCTTATATTCAAATACCTTGGCAAAATAGCTGTGACGTCGGTACCAAAACTAAGCGAGTTGGCACATATATTTGTCCCCAATTGTGCTACTACAAAAGCAGCACTAATGAAAAAGACACCTGCTCTATTCCCAGAAGTGTAATCATCCAAATAATTCCCCATAACGTCTATTGGCGACCAAGTGGCATGGCCGTATAAAGTAGTGGATGCAGAGCTGACCAAAATTCCAATTAACGCCGTTATAGAAAAGCATAATGGGATTGAAATGGAGTATACGAGATACTTCATGCCAAAGGAAGGCTTCTTGGCGAAACGAGAAAAATCGGGAGCATTCACTATTAACGTTGCAAAATTTGCAATTGAATTCATGGTCGATTGTACAAAAGCCCACCCCAATTCGGAACCATGCATTTTACCAGGTTGGTGCACAACGGGACCAATTCCGTTGGCCTTGACGAGAGTCCACACCAATAACCCCACAGCAGCAAACGGCACGATGTATGCCTTAAACGTAAACAAGTGTCTGATCTGATGGGGTGGAAACCAAATTGCTGGCAAAGAAATAAGCCAAAATAGAAAAAAAGAAAGAAAAGAAAACGTAGTCAAATTTTCGTCTAATGTCTTGTTCAAATGATGGTCCAAATGTTGACTGAACACAGCTCTGAGCATGAGCCCCACGCATGGTGCAGCCACCATGGCCTGCACCGAGTACCAGATGCAGCTCATTACCACTCTGTTGATAATAGGCCACAAACTACCGTATATTCCAAACGAAGATCTCGAGGCCACCGGGAATGAGATATGATAGAAAATCCCAATCCGGGCTCCGATACTCACAAAAATACCTGCGATAGCATATCCCAACCACACCGAAATCCATGTCTGCCACCAAGTCATCCCACTTTGCACCCCAGTGGAAGCTATTTCCCATGTGTTCAAATTGAACGAATCAGCAATCCAGAAAAATACATAGTTAAACCAGGCCCACGTACGTCTGCCTTCTTCCACCGGCTTTAAATCGTAGTTGTAAAGAAACATCTGCTGTGTCGTAAGAGTACCCTTCTCCTGCACCTGTAGCACCCGTCCAATCCTGCCCCAAATCGTCTCATTTGCGGCTTCATTGCTGGACTCGTCGTTCACCGAAACGCTCTCATTTTGCACCAGCTTCCACTCCACGTTAGATTGCTCTTTCTCTCCTTGGCTCGTCAGTTTCATCCTGTTACCTCTCAAGTTGATTTGCGATGCTTTTCAGTACTTTGCAATGCTTTAAACCATTCCATATCCTAGTGAAAACTGCTCTTATAAATAAGGTTCCAAAATTCTTCAACTCCTACAGGATGCGTTCGTCAACCAAATCGTCTGACTTTTGTCCTTATTGTTACTACCGTATCTTCATCTACCTAACGTATGCTCTTCTGTCTTCTGTATCTATACCTGCGGCCTTCCTACTGATTATCTACTGCCTCTCATAATTCTCCGATGTTCATAGGTGCCTTCTGTCTCTCCATAGAGATAGCCTGCGAATGGCCCGAGCTGCCGCTATCAGGCACATTACACAAAACTAACCACAATGTTATCTCAACCCAATAGATAAGCATACAGAGCGTACAGAGAGTACAGAGGATACAGACCATAGTATGGTTCGACGAGATATAAGTAACAATTTCTGACAAAGGTGGCAGATCAAACACTTGGTGAGACTATTGTTGGATAAATAAAACTGTAGCACTCTGTATTACATTACTATTTTCGGTGCTGCAACCCATACTTAGTACGATGGGGGCAAGTACTAGGAAATAAGGGTTGCTGCTGCAATACGGCTGAGTTAACGGTTGCTTCTCCACGACGCAGAGATAGCAACTAAAGATGAGGTCATCTTGAAAAGTGCCGCAGATTTTTCATTGGTAACGGACACAAAGGCAAAATTGAGAAACCTAATTAGAATAAAGGGACGAAAGAAAAAGAAAAAAAAAAAACTCCGCGACGGGGAATTGAACCCCGGTCTACCATGCGACAAACGGTAATTCTAGCCACTAAACTATCACGGACTATTGTGTCTCATTTTACGAGATCACTCGTTTAAGAGCTCGTTTACTTTAAAGTTGCACTCGTTCTCATAGTGTTCCAGTATGGTGATGTCCTATATAGTTTATAGCTGGTGAAGGTGAGGCAACCATTGAATGATGGGGTTTATGTTGAGAGCAGAAGCGCTACCGTTACTTTATTGTAAAGTAGGGGCATAATAGTCGGTAGAGTAGGTCATTCTCGTGTGCAATGGTGCTGGAGAGGTTGGAAACCGATTATTAGTCGGAGTGCGCAGGGCGCATTTGAAATCAAGCTCTTAATATTCGCTTGGCTTAGACGTTCTTTTGATAGGTTACTCATTACATGTCTATAGCTGGGTACTCAGATAGTGTCAATCCCGAGGAGTTGGTGACATATATTTTCCCCGACTTCAGTGCCATCAAGTATTTCCAACGGGATTTTATAAATAATGAAGAATTTCACTTGATCGAAGAGAGCACAGCGTCAGGAATCGATATATATCTAGTAGAGCAATGGGTTTTGGACAGGAGAATTGGTACCATAATAGCCACATATACGGGAAATGTCGACTCGGAGGTGACGGTGGTGAGATTTACGGTGATGAAGAAACCGGTCAAGTTGTATCCCACAAAGTTCCAGGAATATCTAAACGAATTGATGCTAAACCACGCAAAAATCAAAAAGATGGATAACGAACTGCATGCGCCGAAGGAGATGTTGTTTGTGACTAATTCAGCGGCGTTGCCATCAAACCTCAACTTGATTCAAATACCGTCGGGGGATTTGAGGTCGTTGGAAAACGAGTTTACAGTTAATTCGAATCTAAAGAAACTACAATGCAGTGGGCGGTCACTATCTTTGTTTACTAGCAAAATATCTGGTGCCAACGAGGATAAATTTAGACACATTTATCGAATATTTAACCCCAACATTCCATTGAAATTTGCTGTAAAAGAGTTGGTCAATATCATTCAGACTAGTTTGTTCTATTTTGACTTACTAGATGCCAGATACTGCGACGGCCTTCTTTGCAATAAAACAGAGGAAAGCATTATTGAGTGGTGGAACTTAATAGGTTTGCCGCACTATAATTTCAAACCTAATCTAAAAAACGATATTCTATCGTCAAGAACAGTGGCAGCAATAATCAGTTTAGTTTTGAGTGTCAAGCTAAGATTACAAATAGTTGGAGGCTGTGATGTTCCTAAAGATCCATTTGATTTTGAAAACTTTATGATTTCAATTGGTCAATTTCAAAAGCAGCACAAGTTGGACAAAAAAAGGAAGTTGGACTTGCAGACTTTGAATAAACTATTTGCCATAACTAACACAAAAATATTCCCCGAAAAACATACACCCAACCTTGACAACACCGATGAGTTTCAAAATGATGGTTTGAACTCCAGTAACCCAAACTATAATCCAGGGTACAGTCACTCCAAAAAGAGCAAGCATTATTATAGTAAAGAGTTCAAAAAGCTTACTAACGTTGTCAAAAGCACGGTTCAAGACCACATAATAGCCCCCAATAAAGACAGTGATGACGCTTTTAAGACCTCTAACTCAAAGTCAAGTGGGGTCCGAATTAGAAACAGAATCGCTAAATTAACTGATAACGTCAGTCCCTTAGACGTTGAAACCTTGGATTTGGATGCTTTAGTAAGAAACTATCTTACGGGTAAGATATTAGTAAGGCTTTGGCTCGGCCCCAACAATTCGAATGAAGTGATCCAACCGGTACATCGTCAAAATCATGTCGACAGTGACAAAAATCATCGACACCATCACATACATCATCATCATCATCATCATCATCATCATCATCGGCGCCTCAATTCGGCCCCCGAGACATCAAGGCAATATAGGTTCGTAAGCTTAAAAGACGCTATAAGCAATATGCAAAATTTACCCTACGATCCCAACGCCTCTAACTCTATCACAGATGTCTCAAGGTACTCTAAAAGTCTCAATAGGATGAAACTTGGTTTTCAAAGTAGAAGGATGCTTTTGTCCAACAATCAGCCAAGAAGAGATGAATCGGCTTCGCAAGTAAGTCCTTTGAAGAGTATTGACAATACCGTACTAGATAACGCTGACAATTCGGCCTCTGTACTTGACTCGGGAAATGTAACTAATAGTATAAGCCGTTTTAACAGCAAGGCTGAAGGGGGCAGTAGTCGTTCGATGTCAGACCTGAATTACTTGAAAGGTTTCAATCGAAAAATAAATAGAAGAAGCTCTTATCCATTTATGTTACGTGAAGTGAATCTAAACGTGATGTCGTCTTTGAAGCAAGAAAATGATTTAGAACCCGATACCGATGTTTTGAAGAGAAGCCAAAGTTTTTCATTAGTGGAAAACTATTATAGCACGAAATCTAAGAACGTATGTGTTCCCATTGATAGAGTTACGCGTAACTACTTGGAAAGTTTAGCAAACATGGTGAGACTTGATGCTTTGGAAAAGAACTACAGCAGCGAGTCATGCTCTAAATTTATCAGTAATCAAAAAATCGACAGCTTGTATAAAAGACTAAATCATGATATTATTACTTTCAATCATACACATAGCCAGATGTTGAATAATAAAGCTAGGGTGCTAGATGGCGATTTAGCCCATAATTTGAATTTCAGTATTGAAGATCTATCAGCCATCATTGATAAACTCATCTATGAAACCAGGATAGTTGTTAAGAGAATCAACGAATTTGAGGAGAATTGTATGATTTTTGATGACAAGTTGAACAATCAGTCTATGGCCAAATTAGGTACGATTATTGATAACCTAATTTATCTGAGACGTTTTACTGAAGTATTCACGGTACCGGAAGAGCGAAATGATATTGTTGTCAGATTGACTGGCAAGGACTTGAGCGATTTGAATTATGAACAGAAAGTCGCGGAGCAGTCCAAGGAAGGTTTTTTGAGAGTTATCATCTTCTTCGTATATGACATGGTTGCGTTGGTTTTGCAGTTCTTCAAAATAGATAAAAGCAAGATGAACCTAGACAGAATCCGGCGTTCGTGGAGAAAACTCGACCCTAACAGAAAGTACACATATTATGTCGTGAACGGGGATAATAAACAGGACTAGCCTGGTGGATTCGATATTATTGGTTGAAGGCCTCATTTATCGCCTTGATCAACGCATTAAGAGTTTGTTGGTATTTCCGAGACAGCACTTCTGCTTCCGAGCTTTGAGATTGTTTTACAAACTGCTCCAACGATGCTTCTACTCTATTTATTCCTTTCTTGACATGCGCAATGTTTGCGTCTAGTGTTTCGATCTTGGATCGCACCAAGTCTTCTGAATAATGCTTAATACACGTTTGAGCAAGCCTTTCTGCGTCGTCCCTTTTCTCTTGTTTCGTGTTGAGATGCTCTTTCACTCGCTCCATGATTTCCTCGTTCTCAAATATCAACTCTTGCAACTTTGACCCTATGAAGTCCTGTCTCTGCAACTCCATAACTTGGTTCATTCGCTCCTGCTCTAGTACCAGTATAATATAAGTCTCTTCCTCCTCCAAAGTTAAGTCCCTTTTCCTGCCATGTTCCCCTAATATGTCACCGATCTCCATATTTCCCTCCGGTACTAACGTTTTGGTGAGATTCTCCAATGCATTTATATGAGTTTCAGACTCGTTTATCTGACTATTTACCGACTCCACGAGCTCTGTAACTGCCTTGACCGATTCCATCATTCACTGCATCCATTTGATCTTTTTCCAGTATCTTAGCCTTTATGGTTCGAATCATTCACCAAAGTACTATCATCAACTTGCCGGGTAACGCGAAAACGGTATTTTCCACATCAACAGTATTATGGATATATAGCTTTTTAACACGTCTTTTACAGTTTTCTTAGTTTTAAGCAGTAAGTACGGAAGCAATTGAGTTGCAGGGCCGAGAGCAGATTCTGGGAGTAATAAGGAATAGGCAGAGACATATTGGATACGAAAATGGTTACAATTGGTAATGCACATGATGATTTAATCCATGATGCTGTGTTGGATTACTACGGCAAAAGGTTGGCTACATGTTCATCAGATAAGACGATTAAGCTCTTTGAGGTCGAGGGAACTGAGAACTACAAACTCAATGAAACCCTTGTTGGTCACGAAGGACCCGTGTGGCAGGTAGCTTGGGCCCACCCTAAATTCGGGTCCATATTGGCATCGTGTTCGTACGACGGAAAAGCGCTTATCTGGAAAGAGCAGCCAGAGAGTCAGCAATGGTCCATCATCGCCGAACACTCGGTTCACCTGGCGAGTGTCAACTCGGTAAGCTGGGCCCCTCATGAGTTGGGGGCAGTTTTGTTGTGCACTTCGTCAGACGGGAAGGTATCAGTGGTTGATTTCAACGACGACGGCACCACCTCGCACGTAATTTTCGATGCTCACGCCATAGGAGTCAATTCCGCATCCTGGGCACCCATATCGTCTAGTAGCGCAAATGAAAAGGATGCAGGCGCAAACGGAGTGGAAAGACGGAGGTTTGTCACTTGTGGCTCTGATAACTTGGCTAAAATCTGGAAATTCGACTCTACAAAAAATACGTATGTTGAAGAGGCAACATTGGAAGGCCATACAGATTGGGTCCGTGACGTTTGCTGGTCGCCTTCAGTCATAATTCGCTCTTACATCGCAACTGCATCACAAGATCGTACTGTTTTGATCTGGTCGCAAGATAATACGGGCAAATGGCAGAAACAACTTTTGACAGAAGAAAAATTTCCAGATGTGTGCTGGAGATGCTCTTGGTCATTATCAGGAAATATTTTGGCTGTTTCGGGGGGTGACAATAAAGTTAGCTTGTGGAAAGAGAATTTACAAGGTAAATGGGAATCTGCTGGAGAAGTTGAGCAGTAGATTCCTATAAAGCATAGATTGAAGGAAAGAGGAACTACAGCGGTACCCCAATTTTCAAGTCTTCGGTGGTGTGATGGTCAAACTGTACTTTAAGTTAATATAGCTTTACTTTAGAGAAAACTTATATACAATTACAAGTATCATGTACTTTACCATAACTATAATTCATTTATAGTGGCTTCGAAAATCTTCTGAACGTCTTTTGATGCTTCATTTGCAGCTTCTAGAACTTCATCGTGGTTTGCCATGCCTTCATCTAGCGCTTTAGGGCTTTCGTCAAACGCGCTTGGTGGTACCTCCCCGAGACCTGAATTCGTGATTAAAGATAGAGCTAGAACCCTTATACCTGAATGACGAGCCACAATAACTTCTGGAACTGTAGACATACCAACAGCATGGCCACCAAGACTTCTAATCATTCTAACCTCAGCTCTAGTCTCAAACGTAGGTCCAGCTGCGTACAAATATGTGCCCTCATAGATCTTACGAGTTAAACCTAAATCCTTTTTAGCCTTAGTAAAAAACAATTTTCTCAACTCAAAATCGTATGCATCTGATAAGGGCTGGAACCGAGGTCCAAACTCCTCAAGATTGGGCCCTCTCAACGGATGATATCCTGCCAAACCTGGAAAATTAATATGATCGTTGATTATCATCAAATCACCGGGTTTGTATTCAGGGACAATTCCCCCAGCAGCATTCGTTACAACAAGGGTCTCCACGTCTAACATCTTAGCGAGGCGGACTGGAAAGGTGATGTCCTGAAAACTGTATCCCTCATAGAAATGCAAACGTCCAACCATGCACATCACCGGCACTTTGTTGGCCCCTATAAGGCCAAAAACAAGCTTACCAGCATGACCTGGGACTGTGGATACTTTAAATCCGGTGATATTGTGATAAGGGATTTCAATTTTTGGTTCTGGGTGTAAAATATCAGCGATACCACCTAATCCTGACCCACAGATAATCATCACTCTGGGCTTGGTTAAATCCTTTTTGGAGGCCAAAAGTGCCTTTACTTCTGAAGTAGCTTTATTTAAAACTGAGATATACTCCGAGGGTGATGCTGTCTCCGATACCATTCTCTATACTGAACCTTTAACTAATGGTGTATACAATTGACAAAAATAATCGGAAGATAGTCCATATTAACCAATATAATCTCTGTGTATCAGACAAAAAAAAGTAGAACCCGACGCGGGGGTCGAACCCGCAACCTTTTGATCGCTTCTCTGTTAAGAGTCAAACGCTCTACCGATTGAGCTAGCCAGGCTGCTAATCTGATGTCAGTTGATTCACTGATGCAGATATATAGTAACCAATTATGTAGCAACTGGTTAAGGGTCCAAATGGTTCCCTCGAATTACGTAAGGGTAAAATCAGGCTAGTTCGGTTCAGCACCACTACCGGATCAAAGTGAATCATAGTCTTAAGATGCGTGAAAGACCACACATGCATTCACTGGTTTTCATTTTATTAACCGACGGAGTAGCATACGACAACTTGAGTTTACGCCAATTTCAGTAACTTTAAAGGTCTAACTTTGCTTCTTTTCAAAATCACCGTATCGAGAATACTCCGGGAAACGCTTAAATGTCTCTTTGTCTCTTCTTGCGCTTGAGTAGCTTCTGTTTCTCATTAACATAAATAATGTAACAAAAAAAAATAGAACCCGACGCGGGGGTCGAACCCGCAACCTTTTGATCGCTTCTCTTTTAAGAGTCAAACGCTCTACCGATTGAGCTAGCCAGGCTGCTAATCTGATAGCTTTGAATCGAGTGCAAATAGATAAACGAAATCATATGTATCTGCTTCTCTGACCAAAATTTTCAGATATATTAGCGTCTTCAGCGACAACGATATTAGATAAATGCCTTAGACGAATAAAGTATATACTCGTTCTAATCTAGTCTATCTTTTGTATACGAGCACTTTTAGTTGAATTGATTTTTGAGCTTGACATGGTTCCATTTTTCAAATTACTTCGTACTTAAGATCCATCTCCGTCTTTTTTGAAAAATTTCCTGTCGTTGCTGTTGGCTCTTCCACAACTTAAGCTACTCTTATTCTAGTTGCCCCGATATTCCCGACCTCTTTTCACGCCAAAACGCTCATATACTCATGGTCCCATAAAATGTGTACTGCTGATTTCTTTCGAAGGCTTCCGAACCTTTCAAAAGGGTAATTTTAATCAGAAAAAACGTTTGTTGAGACTTTTCTCTTGATGAAACAACAGTAGAATCAGAATTCAAAACCTCGGAGAACATTCAGATCCTTCATAAGTTATCATGTTGAACGCCAGAAATGCTTCATTTTTCGCAGCAAAACACGTTTTTGGTCAGGAAATGTAAAAACTTTCAGTGTGATATGCGGCATCGATGTTGGCTGTGAGGACTCAAAACCCAACTAAAATTTGCTTTTGGACACTATCTGCGCCATTTCTGGATAAGCTTGGAGCCTTGGCGATTATTTTAACGCCAGAAGGGTGTTTTGTCGATGAGAGCATTTATTACACAAAATGAATTTTATACAAACAGAAGTTGCAGCAGAATTTTGGCTCATGATGCGGATGAAACTATGCATAAACTCAACTGATTGATACAGACTTGAAAAAGATAAGTGCAAATTAATGTATAAATTATATAGAACAAATTAAGTATTAGGGGATAGGCTGTCGATCAAAGACAGAATTGACATCCACAGAATTGTGATACTTTTTATCTTGAGGGTAAGGGCCTTTAGGTATATCATCATTGGAATAGAAGTCAGTATTAGGAGTAGAACCCCCTTCTATATTAAGACTGTTTTTATTAGCATGCCATGACATGGTTGTATCCGTTCTAGAAGCTTTTGCAGACGGGGAGGAGTGGTTATTAGCATGACTATTAAATACGTGGTGATTATGTCCTACCAAATTATTCATCTCCGATTCAAGCTGTGAGTAGTCCTCCGATCTGTGGGGTGTGACAGAGCCCACAAAAGTAGCATTTTCGTCCTTTTCTTGATTTGAAACGATCAACGGTGACGACGGCATGTTTGCAGCCAGTGACTTACTGCTTGATTTAATTTTAGGAGAGGACCTTGTATGAGTGGTGAAGGTGCGCAACTTTGGTAAGCGGTCTTGATTAGGTTCGTCTTTTTCGCTTTCAGTATCATCATTTGTGTTCCTCGGAGTTTTGATTTGATGAGGTGTATTGTATGCTAATGATGCCTTTTTGGTCGCGTGCTCATTTTGATTATCGTTTGCATCTCTTGGCGTTTGATCTCTCGGTGTCGGCTCTTCGAACAAGTTATTGATCCACGCAGTTTGGCCGCCGTTAGGGCTAGTGTTGGTGTTTTCGTTGAATGATTTCACCATTATGCTATCAAGGTCATGAGTGTCAAGCTTATTTGGAGTATTCGAATTGGAACTAATGTGGTCTTCAGAAGTCAAGAGAGGATAATTCTCCTTATCTTCACCGTCATCGTAAAGATTGATAACTCTAGTGTTCGACTTGGTTGCCATTGTGGGAGGGGTAACTCCTTGATCTTGTGGTAAAGGATCGATGTCTGTAAGCGGCCCGCCAAATGCATTGAGTTGATTCATAAAATCATTTAAATCGTTGTAGTTTGGCGTAGGTCTATTGCTGTTCAAAGTATGATTGTGATTATTGTTGTGAATGACTTGATTGATTGCCGATGGTGTATGCGATGGAAGTGGGAATTTATGTGACTTGGGAACACTAGGAGAGGATTCTGATTGGTGGCCATTTCTCAATGGTTTATCGGTGAAATTTTGACGATTTGAATAGTTTCCCAGGAGGTAGTCATTTGCTTGATCGTTCAACTTCTCACTTTCCTCCTTTTGCTTCAATTCTTTCTTATACTTTTGTTGCTGCAAATATTTTTTGACGACTCCTTCAGGTCTCATAAAACCTTTATTTCTCAAAAACAAATAACAAGCATTACACAAGGGACCAAACATTCCCTCGTAATGCTTCTTATTGAACTCGGTAGCTCTGTGGATAGCAAGATAATTGGGGTGAAAGCCAGTTTCAAAGTACCTCCATGTGATAGATGAGGTTGTTGCACAGTTACTATTTGTACAAACTAGGCCATGATTACGTGGCAACTTATGATGGGGTATTGTATGTGTTTTTCTGCTATCCAAATCCTCCAAGTCAGGCAAGGACTGGAATTGCGTATTGGTTGAAGCACTGCTGGGCTGAAGAGGATTAGTTTTATAAGCTGGTTGTTGCGGCGTATACGGCGATGGTTCGTTCTCTTCTAACACATCTTCATCTTCCTCGTCGTCTTCATCTTCTTCGTCGATTCCTTGGTTGTTGTCATTATATTCCGTATCGTCACTGGCATCGGAAAGTATCTCTTCTTGGATAGGTAAAGATACTGGTACCGGCACTCGGCTACTCATCATTGACCTTGTACGCATAGCTCTCTGCGGTTCTGCTGAATTTTCTTTGCTTACACTCAGGCTGTTTCTTGACCTTCGCGGTGTTGGATTGTCTATCACCTTAGCCTGCAAAAAGGGAGCCAGCTTGAATCTCTCTTGCACGCTTTTGCTATCGTACTTGGAGGGAGCGTTGGACTTATCGGCATTCATGATGTTGAATATTTGTTGATTGTGAGGATGATAAAAAATTGGCAATGATTTAGTCCGCGTGGCCTTGACGGCAGCATTGTTGTTGGAGGTTGTTGCCAATGGCTTCGTTCTCTGTCTCTTCAGTAAATAGTTTGTGGAATCGCTGCCACGTTTGGCAAAATTTTGTGGGGGAGCCTGATGCTGCTGCTGTTGTGATGGTTCCTGCTTGTCGACAGTATGCAATTTCAATCTAATTTCGAGGGTCAACGAAGAGTTACGGTTGTCGCCGAACAAATAGCTGGCAGAAAGATTCTGACAAACCCGTCCCGGAATGAGATGGGACTTAGAAGACGAAATTAAATTGGTGAGCATCCCGTTGGATACAAACGGCTCGTCTGGCTGCTCGGTAATGTCTTTGTAGTACACAACGTAGTCTTCAATGTTCAATTTGAAGTTTTCTGGCGAACTTTTTATTACCTGCTGGGTGCACTGCTTCAAATCAAAGGCACCCACCGTAAGCACCTCATCCTCTTGCTCCCCATTCCCGTATATCGGTATCTGTGCCACTTTAACCGAATGGTGCATTTTTGACCGACTCAAAAATACCGTCGCGTTGTTATTGAACGAATACAACACCTTGACCTGCATTCGTTTGTATGCTGCTTCGTCTTCGATGCTCATATCACTTCTCTCGCTTCTATTTACCTTGGGTACGTTTCAAGTGTCCAACACTTGTTTCTTTTATCTACCTTAACGTAGTTTTGACCTCAAAAGTCACTATGCTTTCGCCTATCGCTGTCTGTTTGCAAATATATTCCGTGATCTGCCGCCGTGTAAACTAGCGTGTGAAAGAGTCTCCTTTGATTTAAATTATACCCTGATTGATCCAATGTACATTCAGATTGTAGGTCTTGTACTGTGCTACCTCTGGTCTTCCTTTCTCGACTTCTTTTTTCAAAGAGTCGTCTTTTTCACCATTTATTGCTGGTGTTTACAAAATCTTGATAGCGAGTTTTTGGCGTCTTCCCAAACGCGACGCGATTTTAATCACCACCGTTGACAAAAAGGTCTTTAGGAATATGGAAACTAGGGCAACAGATTTACATAGGAGGTGATGCATACTAGCAGCGCATTTAGTATTTAAGGAGGTTTTATATGATTATAGCTAGTGTAAACCTACGATTTTTTTGATTTCGTTGATATTTGGGCGAGCTATTTGAGATGCCCTTGAAGACCCATCACGGCAAATTGAATCTAAATGGGACTTATCAGCCATAAGTTGGTTGAAAAGCAGTCTTTTGGGGGTAAATTCGTGGACGAGGAGGTCTGTGACGTAGTCTTTCAATTGTTTATGATCCTTAACCCAGTGAAGGTCGGCGACGGTGTCGGGAATCAGTTTGCGCGAGACTCCCGAGGCGATACTAATGAGGTTCGAAATACCGGGCCGAGTCTCTGGGTCGTAGTATATTTTGCCCTGGATGGAATCAGTGGTGGCTTTTCTGATCTTTTTGGCAATCACATCGGGCGAGTCCATCACATAAATGCACGAGTTCTGATCGACATCCGACTTAGACATTTTTTTGGTAGGGTTCCGAAGGGAAAGGACCTTTCTGGCTGAGGTGAGCACGGTCGTGGGGACAGTGAAGAAATTGGTATTGTAGGTATGGTTGAAGGTGGAAGCGATATTGCGGCATAGCTCCAAATGCTGCGACTGGTCGTCACCCACCGGGACATGTGTAGACTTGTAGATCAAAATGTCTGCTGCTTGTAGCACTGGGTAACACAAGAGACCGGCCTTCGTTTTCCCAAGCACGTCGTCAGCGAAAATGGTACTGGACTGACTCTGGAGCGACTTCAGCTTCCACTGTGTCATCCTATTCAAGCTGCCGAGACTCGTTAAGCATGTCAAAATCCAGTTAAGCTCGGCGTGCTCTGGTACTGCCGATTGGTAGTAGAGAATACACTTTTCTGGATCGAGTCCCCCGGCGATTAAGCTCGCAATGGCCTCGTACCGATTGTGCCTCAACGTTGCTGGTTCCTGGGAAACAGTAAGAGCGTGTAAGTCAGCTATTCCGAAAATGAACTTGCTCCCGGATGATTCAGTCTCTGACAAGTCCTTCCAATTGCGTATGGCACCCAAATAGTTCCCAAGATGGATTCTTCCAGTTGGCTGGATAAGCGAAAAAATGGTAGAACTGGCAGGAAACCTCGAAACTACCTGGCTAATACCTTTTAAGGACAGAGAATAGCCTCTGATTTGGCTCCGACCCCTCATCAAGCGTATTTGATGCCTTTTTATTATAGATGCAATTTGTGAGTACTTAACTATGGGAGAAACGAAAAATTCATATTGATACAGTAGTGCACTTATACAAGGCCCTGTATTACCCTTTATCATAGCATAAATTAGCCCTTCTCACTACGACGAAGATGGTAAATACGATACGTGCCATTAATATATACAGAAACTAGCGCTACGATTCCGACGAAATTGAGTGAACACTGAAAAACCTATCTATCTGCTTTGGGCTGGGGTTTATTGTCAGACACGAAGCCACCAACAACATTGTCTATTTCGATGCCGCCTTTGGTCAACCTCTTCTCTAGCTTAAGCCTCTGAAGCTCTCTCCATCTGTTGAGAGTCGAATAGTCATGCAACTTAAAGCCAAATACTTTTGGCACGTACGTCTCTTTGACGTGAGTAGGTATGACCTGAGGGAAGTTCTGGAAAAACATTGCTGGAAATGATGTTCCGAAGTAGGCGCCGTCCACCACCGAGTGCCTGCCCGATTTGGGATTGTATAAGTCTTCGCATTTGGCGCAGTACAACTTAACTGAAGCCAACTTTGGCTGGTCATTCAACCCTATGGGAAGTAAGGGATGTAGCTGACAGTGTACCCGGGGGCAGTAGCCAAAATCACCGTTACGATACTTTTCAAACATCTTGTTCAATCCTCTAGACGTTAAGATGTATCTAGCATGTATCAATCCGTATAGAATACGGGCGTTGTGCTCCAAAGCTTCCTTTTGTTCTTCCGGTTGCAGCTCTACATCTGTCAAATCCGTTATTATGTCTATCAATGTTGGTAATTTACTCACTTCCTGGTTCAATCCTGTCAAGTTGAACCGGTCTCTGATGTATTCCTCGTCAATATCACAGAAATACTCATTCCCCTTAATCCCTAAAAAGAGATCAATCCAGTACTCCGTGAAGTCTGAACTTGAGTCCGTAACATAGTCCTCATTGGTATTCACGTTGGACATGGTAAGTAGCTCTAATCGTCGTTATATGGCTTGTTTCCTCGTGTTATTTCTCCCACTAGTAAATCATTAATAGATGAGTTAAATTTTTACTTCCTCGCACTTTATTAGCTAAGAGCCCAACGTATATAATAGAGACAGAACAGCTATCACAAGGTCTTACAGGCATCATCTAGAAGCAGAAGGTAACCTAAAAATAGATGAGGGTGCTAGTACTTCCGATGGTACTCCATAATGGACAAATTCATTCAATTAGTGTCAACAAGGACAATTCTAAGCTATTGACGAGCGGAACGAGCCGAGAGATTTGGTTGTGGAAGATGGAAGAATTGGTCGAATTGAACAAGAAAACAGGAGACACGTTGATGAAGGCGATAAAGAAGGCTGGTCCCGACTCCAAGGTCGAAGTTCATGATGACTTGGTGAATATAGTGAAGTGGTCGCCCACTAATAATAATATGTTTGTATCTGGGGACATACACGGAAAGGTATACTTGCATGACATAGAGGAAAACAAGCACGCGAAGGTATTTCCAGTGGTGCCGCAAGAGGTGGCTTCGGCGAAGGTGGTGGATTTGTCGTGGTCGCATGACGGGAGATTACTTGCATGGAGCAGCTCCGACAGCAAAGTCCACTTGTATGATACGATACGAAAAACCTATCAGGAACTCTCATCATTGTCTAGTCCGGAGAGCTTAACGGTGCAGAGGAGTCTCGCTTTTGATCCTACGAATAACTTCTTGATTTCCATGGGAGATGACACACTGATTTACTTGTACCAGTACCACTATGACGGGCCTCTGGGAAACTACCAATTTCGCTTGGTAAACCAGATCTCCAAGTTGATCAACAAGACATCCTTGAACGTGGACTACAAGAGAATCTCGTGGTCACCAGATGGGGAGTATGTATCTGTCCCCACCGCGTCTAAGAACCAGACGTCCCTCATCTCGTTGTTATCCCGCTCGAATGACTGGAACAATATAATCAGTTTAGTTGGACATAACTTAGATTGTGAAGTGGTCCAATACAATCCCAAGGTTTTCAATTCAAATGACGATATTGCGTCTCCTCAACTATTCAATGTGATCGCAACAGCTGGCTCCGACATGACGCTAGTCATGTGGAACACAACCAAGGAAGCCCCAATGTTTATCATGAAAGAATTTTCCAAAAAACCTATAGTTGATCTTTGTTGGGATCGAACAGGGACGTCACTATTTGTAGCATCCTTGGACGGTCATCTATCCATTGTTTCTTTCGAGTCGGGAGAGTTGGGTAATGAAATAGGGAACGACTTGTGGCAAAAACTACTTGATGTCGGTAAAAGCAGCATTAAAGAATTCTCGAGTAAAAATGATTCTGATTCCAACACCAATTCTAAAAAGGGTACTAATACGGGAATGGAGGTTTTAGATCAGAAACATGCTTCAAACGTTGAAGAGGCCCGGGTGAGAGGGAACGAGAAAGATGAGGAGATTGCAAAAGATGGGGAACATGCCGAGAGCGGCGGCCAGGAAGCAAGCCCGAAGCAGGCTCTTCAAGAAAATGAACTGCAGAAAGACTTGGCTCCCGAGGTCATACCGGCATTTATTACAGGCGAGTCTGAATCGAATGACGGCGATATATTACATTCTGCTATGAACACGGTCAGATCTAGCAAGTCGCACCCCAGGACATCAAAAGAAAAGCCAGCAAAACCCGCGTTAGAAAAGGCAAAGATAACGACTAAAAATGGCAAGAAAAGAGTCCAGCCCTTGTTAATCTCTTCAAGTAATGGCTCTGATAACGCTATAAAAGAGCCTACGACTTTGCTGTCTGATGGCATGGCCAGTAGCTCGACGTCGTCTGGAAAGACCTTGATGGAATTCGATAAGCCTTCTTATTCGGTATCTGATGAATTATACAAACAAAGCAAAAGGGCTAAAGGAGGAGATGATAGCAGCAGCAAAAAGCTCAAGCGTGACTTAGAACCCATTAAATTTATTGGACCAGTGATTGTGAATCCAAGCACCACCTTTGCAAAGGTAAGGCTCTCCATACCAAAAGTTCGCTTCAATTTTCAACTAACCAGCAAATTCGAAGGTAATGCGAGCGATAGTTTCGTGTTAGACGTGAAGAACGGTTTGGGCAATGAAACTAAACCCTCTCGTATTACGTATTTCAAGAAGGATAAACAAATATGGTGTGATTTCATTCCACGGTTTGTACAGCTTGCAACAGAAGGGACTTCTTTCTGGGCAATTGGTACGGCTGATGGCCAGATTCTTACGTATTCTCATACGTCTGGTAAAAAGCTTTTACCTCCGTTGATACTTGGTTCTCCTCTATCATTTTTGGAAAGTCATGGGAACTTTCTAATGGCAGTTACTTCTATTGGGGAATTATTTGTGTGGAATATGGAGAACAAGAAAATTCATCTACAAACACCCCTGTCGCTAAGCGCTTTACTCGAATTGCCCACTAAATATCAAGAGGATGGTTTATCGAAGTCAGACAACATTACCATGTGTTCCGTCACCTCTTGTGGTATTCCTCTTGTCACCTTGTCAAATGGGTCTGGCTACCTTTTTAATAGAGATTTGTGTGTTTGGCAAACAATATCAGAGTCTTGGTGGGCGTTTGGATCTCATTACTGGGATTCGTTAGGAAATGACGATAGCCCAAAACCGGAGATCAATAGGTTATTCGGCCATAGCACTGATTCATCAATAGTTGGCTTATTGGAACAGAAGACAAATGAACTGATTTTAAGAAAAACAAGAGCCGGTAGAGGCAAATATTTCAATAAGATATCTAAAAACATATTAATGAAAGAGGGCTTCGAAAATTTGGAAAATACTATATCTCTAAGTCATTTAGAAAATCGTATATTATGCTGTGAATTGCTAGGGGAATTCAACGAATTTCATGATTTCTTCATAACTTACGCTAAGAGAGTTTGTGAGTTGGGTTTCAAGGCAAAGTTGTTCGAAGTCTGTAATCAGCTTTTGGGGCCTAGTGAAGCCGCAAAAGATTCTGAGGAAGCTTGTTCTTGGAATCCGGACATTTGCGGTAAGAATAAGCATGAATTGTTAAAAGAGGTGATTCTTTCATGTGCAAAGAATAGAGACTGTCAAAGAATCTTGGTTCATTTTGGGAAAAAAATCGGTGTTGTGGATGAATTATTATAATGTGTTATATTATGTATATACAAGTTTAGCTAAAAGTTTCTTACTATAATTTATAGGTATTTGAATTATCCCACTTCTTGTCACCTAGTAGGCCTTTAATTGGGCCTTGTTCATTTGTCTCTAAAAACTTAGAGCCGGCAACGTAGTCAATGTATCCATCAGGGCCGCACACCAAAGCTAAACTGGATGGGGATTTAGGTTGTGTACTCCTTACAATAGCTTGTTGTAAGGCGTTTTCGTAACGGGGTATTTTTATAGATACATCAGAATTCGAATCAGCTTTCGAATAAAATTTTTCATCATTTAGAATTTTCATTCTTAAGTCCAATGCTTCCTCAGAAGAGAGCTCGCGTGAAGACTTCTCTTGCTGTTCTAAGTGCAAAGGGCTAATATATTTTGAAGGCACTGGCTCGGTCACATCTTCGGAGCTGAGCCTGGATTTTGGCACACTGTCAAGGTGGCTGTGAAATTTTATTCTGTCCAATTTTTCTAAGAAGAAAATGAATCTTTCGAAAGGTTTGATCTCGCCAGCTTTCTGAGCCGAATAATGAAGCTCCACAAACCCACGATAAGGATTACGAGAAAATAAAACCTGCAAGATTGGAGATATCCCAGTGCCAGCTGCAAAGAATGTCAAATTGTTAAAATCGGGTATTTTATTCACTACTTTGATTTTGTCGACAAGAAGCTCGGGTTCAACCTTCGAAGGTAAATCTCTAAATATTGGCCTTTCATGAAATTGGTTCAAAGGATGATAAGGAAATTTATACTCGATATTTGGACCTCTTAGCTCTAGCTCTTCTCCAATTTTTTTGTTAGCAATGTATCTCGATACTTCGCCGTCATTATATCTTTTGACAAGAAGACACATAGCACCCTGTTTATCGTAATCGTTGGCATCATTATTTATGACTTTCAATAAGGGCTTCTTTTCCCCTGACCTCGTATACTCAGATTTCATGAAATACAAAGGAAGTGGCGTGTAAGCTCTTACAACCATTATGTCGGGTTGTTTCACGTCGACTGACCAAATTCTATCACCATTCCAAATACTCTTGCTTTCGTAGTTATTGTAGTAGCTGTATTGCCAGTGAGTAAATTTGGGCATCAACTCGATGAGGAAATGCTCGTCATCAATCTCTTCTTTATGGGTGATGAGGAACTTGTGAAATTCATTTGGATCGAGGAGTTCTTGACTATCGGAACCAGCTTCTGGTTTGTAAAACCACACCTTCACGGAATACGCACCCCACAAGAGAACAACAACAGTAATTATTTTGGGAAAATACCTCGACCATCGGCTAACTGTTTTAGGTTTTTCCATATTCGCTTCCTTACTGAATTCATCCTGGTTGGGCAATCCTGGGTATTCGTAGCTCAATCGCTCATGCTTCAATTTTGGGATATACGGTCTATTGTCTTTCTTTATCAAATGTGCTAGGCTCGACTCTGGACCCATGGGAGCCGGCGAAGCTGGCGAGGTGCTGGATCTCACTTTAAACTCATCAACCTTCTTATTATGATCTTGCCAACTCACTTCTTTACGGTTCTCTTCGGCTTTTCCGGCGCTCGATTGATATCTTTTAAGGAAAAAAGTTGAGTTGACACCAACAGCAAAGTATCCGCTTCCTCTGCTACGCCCCAAAGACCTCCAACGAATCATTGTAGTCTGTTTCCTCTAAATTTTGTAGCTGAAGGTAAAAAGTTCATTTAATCGTGAATTTTTCACTTCGCAAAAATATGTACTGGCTCTGTTACTAAAGAGAATCGTATTCTTTTGTTATAGAGATAATGGTTGAGCTCATCAAGTCTATTAAAGCTCACGGGGATAAAGCATGGTGTGCTAAATCACACCCTACTTTACCTTTGTTGGCCACGGCATCAACTGACAAGACTTCACATATTTATAGCTTGTCTGCGAAGAGGAATTTCCCATTATTGGCCAAGTTAGAGGATACACACAAGAGGTCTATTAGAACCGTCGACTTCAAACCGCCGCTTGGAGGTGCTGACACACCTGCCACTGATATTTTGGATTTGCCTGCATTAGCTACCGGTTCTTTTGACTCGACCATATCCATATGGGGAATTGATGAGCCTGAGGATGAGAACATGGACGAGGACGAAGACCCTGAAGACAAGCAAAAGCAATTATTGACAAGCCCTCACAATGAGTGGAACTTAATGGCAATCATCGAGGGGCATGAAAATGAGGTGAAGAGTGTGGCATGGAACTTTCAAGGAAATTTGATGGCATCATGCTCTAGAGATAAGACAGTGTGGATATGGGAAACTGATCCAGAGACTTTGGAAGAATTCGAGTGCATATCTGTATTGAACGACCATCAGCATGATATAAAGCATATTACTTGGCACCCACTGCAGAACCTTTTGGCCAGTTCTTCTTATGACGATACTATAAGGTTGTACAAGCAAGATGAGGACGACGAAGATTGGTCATGCGTCGGTATTTTGAATGGTCATAAGGGTACAGTGTGGTGTTCAGCCTTTGAGCATCCAAAGAACCCTATATTTGAGAAGCACAAGATTAGATTAGTATCTGCGTCGGACGATTTGACACTTAGAATTTGGTCGAGCATTTCGGAAGAAGATGAACAAAATGAAAACAGTCTTGAAAAACTCCCAAGCTCAATAAAGAGCACAGCAAAGGAAATGGTGTGGGAAGAAGAAACTATATTACCTCCAGTGCACACGTACCCTGTCTATTCCGTATCGTGGTCTGCTACATCAGGACGGATTGCGAGCGCAGGAGCTGACGGAAAACTAGTGGTGTATAAACAAGAAAAGAGCGGATGGGAAGTGGAATCTACTCAGAAGGCAGCACACGGAGTGTTTGAAATTAATTGCGTATCATGGTGTTTACTTGACGATGGGAGGGAAGTGCTTGTGACGGCCGGTGATGACGGAACAATAAATATTTGGAAAACCTAATTAATGAAATGACTAATATATTGATAGAACTGAAATGCTATATAGATTCACTTGTAAATTGGAATAGGAGGGTATTCGAATACTTGTAGAAAGCCTAAAATACAATACCTATCAAAATTATTGTTCCCATTACTCCTAGCAAGATGGCAAGACAACAAAACATTCTTCCTCCGGACCTCTTCTGATATCTTTCTGCTTTTCTCAATTCGCTTGATGCTCCCTGCACATCTCCGCTATACCTTAGTATATTATCTTCGATGGTATCAATTGAAAATTGCTGTTCGTTAACAATATCATGCAAATTCAGGAAAATGTCGTTGATTTCCGAGATGTCCTGGCTGATCTGATGAATTTCTCTTTCTCGTTCTTCGATCAACAACGTCTGCTGCTCCAATTCCTCAGCATTCACCGGTTCATAGTCAATTTGCACCTGCTGCTGTTGCTGGCTTGGCGACGCCTCTTGAGTATCACTGGTATCTAATACTCCTGCGGTGGCACTCTTGCTGTACTTAGCCACTGTCGCCTGCTGCAATGACTCGAATCGCTTCTGGTACTTCTGAAACTGATTCATGCTGGTCTTGATTATCCCTATCAAAATGGACTCTTTCCGCCTCAAATAATGGAGCGTGTCGTCATCTTCACGATTGGATTCGCATTCGTTGAGGTAGTTGTTGAGCTTCTTGGTAACCTGACTAATGGCTTTGAAACTTTCTGTCGTCTTATTTAGTACTTTTGATAGATTGATCGACACTTTTTGTAGCCTTGCCGATAGTTCCGGAGTCTCCTCCCCCTTGTGGAGGCTCTCATACTGCTGTAACAAGTTCTTAATCGATACAAACTGGTTGTTATTTATATTGTAAAGATTATTGTCGATGGCCTGAGATAGGCTGTCAAATTCGGGAAAATCTTTATAGCGATTTGACGACGTTTCTGCTTGTGACTCTAGGTCTTCACTGAATGAGTTTTCCAAGTTGAATGACATTATTATTCATTGAAGACCTGTTAACCGAAGTATAGCTATTTAAGAGAATTGATAAGACCCATATTGGATCAATGCTATGGGATCTACACGACCCTTCTAAGACACCAACTACCAGAGTCAAGACAACTAGTAAAGTAAGGTAGAGGTCAAAATGGGTCATGATCTTGGGATGGAACCGATCTTACACCACGTTATAAGGCTATAAGCAAATAAAAATCAGCAAGCAGGAAGAAGTAAAAAGTGTAAGCCACAATGAAATTAAAGCCGGCATCGGAAATGGATCTACAGGGTCGAAAGCAAACTATCTCGTATAAATACGTTAATCGATACATAATCTATTTATAATCTATATGCCATCTAGTTGACTTCCTCTTCGGATAAGAACTTTTCGCAGTCCAAAGCAGCCATACAACCGGTACCGGCAGAGGTGATGGCTTGTCTATAACGCTTGTCTTGGACGTCACCTGCCGCAAAAACACCAGGAATGGAGGTGTTGGCGGTACCTGGTTCGGTCAAAATGTAGCCGGTTTCATCAGTCTTGACTTGATCGGCGAAGATTTGGGTGGCAGGGATGTGACCAATAGCGTAGAATAAACCACTGACTTGCAAATCCTTTGTTTCCTTGGTTTTGTTATTGTAGACGCTCAAACTCTGCAACAATTTTCCATCCCCGTGGGCCTCCTTGGCCTCAGTGTTCCACAAGATTTCCAACTTGTCGTTAGTTTGCACCCTCTTTTGCATGATGGTGGACGCCCTTAATTGGTCCCTCCTCACCAACAAGTATACTTTGCACCCGTACTTGGTTAAAAACAATGCTTCTTCGCATGCCGAGTCTCCACCTCCAACGACAGCCAATGGCTTGTTTCTGAAAATAGGCACTGCTCCGTCACACACAGCACATGCAGAAATCCCCTGTTGCCAGTAAGTGTCCTCACCTGGCAAGTGCATTCTCTTGGCCGAAGCTCCGGTGGCAATCACAACTGCATCCGTGGTGATAGGCTCGCTGTCCTCGTTCCACTCGGTCCACAACTTGAATGGTCTCGACGACAAGTCGCACTTCGAGATCGTTTCTGTGTGGATCTCGGTGCCGAATCTAAGCGACTGTTCTCTCATATTATCCATCAACGCGGTACCGTTAATTCCTTGTGGGAACCCAGGAAAGTTTTCCACGTCCGTCGTCGTCGTTAACTGACCTCCAGCAGCAATTCCGTTAGCTAACATCCCTTCGTACATCGTGGGCTTAATTTCGGCTCTCGATAAGTATATCGCAGCTGTGTGGGCAGCAGGGCCCGATCCAATGATAGTAACTCTATTGTGAACCATTCTTGTAGCTTGTATCCTTGTTCTAGTTAAGTTTCTTAGCATAAAACTCGATATCTAGGGTTCTTGAGGAAAAGCCATACTTTTTATACTGTCCCATTAATAACAGTATTCGAGTCTAGGTCCCGAGGTATTTCTAATGGTCAATACACGACACGGCTAAACGACTTCTAGAAGACGATGAAGGATACTAAGCAGTTGATGAAACTGATAAGGGTGTAGAACAGTCGAAGCGACGACCGGCGAGAATGTTATTGGGCTTACTAAGACATGGGATGTTGGTTATTAATTTGGCACGCCGAAAACCTATAAAAGTGAGATAATGGGAGATGACTTCGAGATGATCGAGATGACTTGAGATGGCTCAGATGATTGAGAGTAGATGGGATAAGTAGGAGGAGACGGAAATGTAGCTAGTCAGCCGTAGAAGTGCAGGAAGATAGTGAATGTTCTTTTTGGAGGAGGTCAAGGAAGCGACAGAGGTGAATCGCTTTTCTTTCCTCCGAAAAAGTTTCGAAACTTGAAGCCTTTGGTAGTCTTGCGATCTTTAGCTGACGAGGCAGTTGGATGTAGTTTTAGACGTAGCTTGAAAACGGCGAGCAGAAAGTGAACCACGAAAGAAAGTCTTCAATGCAGAATATGGGCCGAAAAAAGGTTGGGATTTTCAAGATTTGAATTTTTCACTTTCGTTTTCGCTGTGAAAGCGGTGAAAATAGCTCCAGCCTCAGTAGAGCTTGCCGTGAGGATACTAAAGATTTGACACACCAGATTCATAGCGAAAAAAGAACCAGATTCCCAAATAAAGGTCTTGCGAGTTTACCACTCGAGAACTAAACAGATATGTGTAGGGCCAAAAAGATGTAGAAATGAAGGGTGTAGAATTAAATGGACGTAGGATCAAACTCACATGTGGGCCCAAAACGGGAGTAATCAACCGCATAGCTCTACCAATGTTTCTTAAGGGTCTCGGATATCCGTTGATGCCCGCTTTTAGGACCATTTTGAATACTTAGCGCCCCAGTACTGATTGGGCCTCGTATTGAAGTTGCAGGCCTCCATGGAGAGATGCTAGTGGTCCTCTTTTCAATTCAAGATGAATTCGGTAATGGCGGACGAATGTCTATATTTCGGGTCCAACAACACGTTTGTCATGAACCACTGAAGCCCCTTTCGTCGATGCTCAAGCCAACTGTTGCTCATTACAATCCGTTGCATGCTGAAACTATCCTTGGGCGGCAACGGCAGAATCTCGTTATTTGGATACTGTCTTACCATCTCTGCCCTGAACCTCTCAATATCACTATACCGCTTATAAATAACAATCGACGAGTATGTCGAATCATTCACTATCACCCTAATAGACCATACTACGTATGATGACCCTCCTTCCCCCTCTATGACGTGATGATCACCTACCAAGACGTCGGTGATATGTGACGACGCATTGAACCGTTCACTTGACAGTCCATCCTCCATACGTATTGGAACCGGCAAAACCTTATTCAATTGAATCACTGACTCACGATGATTACTACTCTTTCGATTGGGAACTGCCATGGTCGTTATGCTGCTAACAATACCTATCTTGAGGTATTTGGTGAAGCTTTGAGTGCTAGTGGGCTTTGTGTCACTATGATAAAGACATCTTTTCTACTACTAAGGCTTAATATAATATAATAAACTGTTATTAGGCTATAATGGATCCTCTAAGGAATAAGTACACCCCCTTGCAACGGCTAATACACCAGTGGAAATCCCGGAGAGATATCCCTTTCCGCAAAAAGTTTTTTGTTGGATATGATTTGCATGGAAATACGTACTGGGAGTTTTCAGTTGATGGGAATATGCAAAGATTGAGACGAAAAGCCGAACCATACCAGCCACTGATATTCAAAGCAGATTTCTTTAGGACTGTACCTCCACAGTGGTTACAGTGGCTCAGGAGGACGCGGCCCATGCCTCCAACGCTAGAAGAGTTGATCAGTGATCAAATCAGGCAGCAAAATATGAAAATGTTAGCACAGGATGCCGATCTCAAGTGGGCTGCTGAAAAGGCAAAACTAGAACAGCACCAACGCCAGAAACTTGCGAGCGAACTCGAGAGGGCCGAGGCAGAGAAACGAGAGCTTGAGGAACAGCAAGAAGCTACTGCCGAGTCGAATCCATGGGCTAAGGCCGACGCCGAGGCCGCTTCGCAGTCTAGCCAAGTCGAGGCTGCTACAGTAAAGCCTAGACACCATGACTAAGGTTCGGGTTAGGACAACATCAAGTCAAGCGAAGTACAAATGACCCGCCGGTATTGGTATATGCATGTATATAGTAAATAATAAGGTATTAGTCAACGTCATTACTTGGATCGTGATTGGATTCAACACTGTAGATACTATTTTTAAGAAGTCCACTATTGATTCCATACTGGTTGCTTTTGGTAATTTTTGTTTGAACCACTTCAAGCAATTTCTCGCTGTACTTTTCTAAAATGGCTTCGTAGCTGGTTGTGCTGTCGTCGTTCGAATTCTCCTTATAGTGGTGACCATGTAATCTGTTCTCTTTGTCCATTGAACTCTCATCGTGGTCTAACAACTCCAAAATCTGTTGGAGCTCGTTCCTTAAAAGTTGCTTGTCGTCAACTGAGACCAGCTCTCTATGTAGATTATCTTTGATCGTTGAAAGATTTATTATAGCACTATCCACGAAGCTTTTTTGTCTTGCAGTATCTTTGGAGGGCGAAGAATTAGAATTCACATGCCTCGTGTTCAAAGGCTTTCTGTTCGTGCTTTTGCCTCCATCTTCGCTGTAAGATCCTACAGGCTTTGTGGAGAAACTTTTCAAAGGCAGTAAGGAAGTGTTTATTTTTGACAACGATTTAACAGCTGGCGTTCTAGCTGTCGACAAAGATTGGGATTTCTTAGGGCTCTCCATCTCTCCTGATCTTTTTTTTGCTTCAATCCGTCTTAATGTTGCTCTCGAGAGCCTCGACGTGGGTGTTGGTGAAGTTGTTATGTCGTTCTCAGATGGGGATGCTTCTTTCGGACTGGAACTCAACTTTATTGCCAGCGGCCTGGAAGGAGACGCTTTGCTGATGCTATTCGTGGGAATTATTTTTCTTGTCACTTTGCTATACAATGGCGTTAACTCAGGAATTAATGAAGAAGAGTCATTTGAAGCTTTCGTTGAGGCATAAGCGCCCTTATGGGTATTTTCTTTAATGTTCCATTGAAATAAGCATCCGTCGGTACTTATCGTGACTAATTCATTAGTGTCAGGCTTTATTAATAAGCTTAGTATACTATCCAGGTGGCCCCAACTAGTAGTTAAGTGCTTGCCCAGATTATAGTTGAAAGTTCTCAACGACTTGTCGGATGACGCAACCACGATCAAGTTCCTATAAATAGTGAAATTCTCGATGAGTAATGACTCGTTTGTTTTGTCATTAATGAGCTTGAGGGATCTCTGGTATTCTAAATTATTCTTGATGTTGTAAATCACTATATTTCTGTCGTTTGTCGATACAATTAAATCCTTTTCAAAGATTTTCATGTTGATTGGAGTGTTCTTTAATGAGATTATTTTGTCCTGGTAAGTTCTAATTGCGTCATCTTCTATTTTGAAAAGGTGAACTGATATTGTCCTATCTGCCGAACACACGTAGAGTTTTGAATCCATATAAAGGCATTTCAATAAATTTCCGGTGTGCAATTGCAAGGTCTGTAAGATATCCCATTCTGATTTATCATCATTTCTTTTATAAAATATTTGGATCATTCTGTCTCTAGAAATGCTGGCTAAGAGCTCAAAATTTTCCAACCGGAAGTATAGGATGTCGTTTATTCTCGAGGCATGGGCTTTTGTCTGGTGAATTGTTTTGTATGAGTTGGAAGATTCAACCTCAATTATATAAAGATTTCCATACTTGTCTCCCAAGAACAACATATTCTGCTGGCTGTCAATGGCGGTCAACAGGTTTGTTAACAAATCGTCAGAAGGCAACTTAAATTGTATTACGGTCTCCAAATCACTACTGCTGCTTCGGTCAGAACTGATTACTTTCTTTATTATACCGTCCTTCGAGAATACCAATAAATTGTCCAGGAATGTACTTTTTATGCCAGACAAGTCCTTTATCAATGAGTTAATGAGAATGCTGTCAGATTTTGCATTATTTTTACTATGGAGGACAAGTTCTTCGGAGCTTGACAAATAAAGTAAGTAGTGTTCATTAAAATTTGTCAATTTAAGAATACTCGAATTTGTGACCACATCATTCTTGATAGGACTCAAATTCGCCTTACCAAACATTTTATTAAGCTTACCCATAGGAGAATGAGTATATGTACTATCAGACGTGGTTAGCTCATTGAATCCCAATGATTTGATCGTATGGTCATCAGAACCTAGCCATACTTTCCCCAATTCGTAGTCAACTAGTACGCAGTTCAACAGCCAATTTGGGGTTTGTAGAGAGACTAACTTGAGGTCTTCATAGGTAAGTTTAAGCAATAATAACTGATTATTGTTTGCAATAACTAACAATTCGTCATTGTTTAACACGCTTCCAGAAACAAAATTCGAATTAATTAGTGGGCCTAAAAGTACGCTTTTCCCCTTAAGTACCGAAGGTTTTACGACGACCTTCTCACAAGATGTATCGTGGTTGTATTTCCATACTTTAATAAGACGTAACCCCAAGGTAATTATTAGATCTTCATGCCATATAACTTGGTTGATTATTGAGGAGCATCTGTTACTGGCATGCAAGTTGATTGTACTACTCCCTATTCTCCAAATATTGAGGAAGCCATCGTTGATTAGTCCCAATGTACACAAGCTCTTCAGATCAGGTGAAAAGGCAATGGAGTTGATTCCAAACGAATGCTCGTAGATCAAGGCAAACGGAGACCCCGTCAGATCCGGGGCCAACGAAAATAGTAAAACCCGAGGCTGATAGCCACTTTCTCCTATTGCGAGAATGCTCCCGTTGGGCGAAAGACTCAAACAGTTAATTGACCTTACTCGATCTTTGAGCTTCGACGGAGACTTATTCTCGTTTTCTGGTACCGAAGCGATCTCTTTGCTTTCACCGGATCCCGCCATGGCATGGCCGCTAATTTCCATTGGCTCGCCTCCTACCGGAAACCCATACGAATCCTTTATAGCAAAGTCTGCTGTTGCACCGCCATCCTGACTGCAACTCTCTCCATACGCCATATTCAAATACGCATTGGCACCACTTGCACTCGCAATCGCGGTACTCGAGTTGCTAGAATTGGCACAGAAAAACCTTTGCAGTACCACTCGTTCGTTAGTCACATCGACCTTGCAAACCACCGCCCCGCCGCCTGCAGTATACGCTATCAAGTTCCCTTCTTTCACGAAAAGGTTTGCCGACCTCGCTGACGTTCCAATGATCAGTTTTATGGACAAAGGCTGCTGCAGCAAAAGTCCACCTTGCCCTCTCTCGTCCATCTCACCAAGTACCTGTCCTTCTCTTTCTTCCTGCTGAACAGTCCAGTGTTGAGTCAAAACAGTATTTCTGTGTTGATCTATTCCAACAGTAAACAAAAGCGGCTGGAACGTGTCACGTGCCTTGACATGGCCTAAGTATGTCTGAAGAGGTCTTCACCACCTGGTAGGCTTGATGAAGGTACAGTCAGCGATGGGAGAGGAGATTTCCATATCTATAGAAGAAACAAATAAATTAAGGGCAAGCATTGGGCTTCGGCCAATCTCGGTGTCGAGCTCTATTGGTGGTGAAGACAAAGCAACATATAATAATGAAGCTAACAGGGCATCAGGTAATGCTAAGGAAGAGTTGACGGTGGAAGAGACCAACAAACTTCGATCGACGCTAGGGCTCAAGCCAATTCCCGTTGATGCTGATACTATACTGAGCAAAATGGAGTCGGACGTTCAAAATTCCCGCAGGTATGAGCAAGAGGCGCGTAGTCAAGAATCGGACAGTCAAGTGATACGACGAATAAATGAAGCAAAAGCCCGAAATACAGCCCGTATGGGGGCGGCAGGGCTGGATCTGCTATTTGATGGAAAGTCTGGCGAATCAACGGATGAGTGGTTGAAAAAACTAGGCACCGAGCCAGCAGCTAAGGGCAGAAAAAGGCAAAAAGTACAACCTCCTTTGCCGAAAAACGACGAAATAGAGGGAATAACTATTGAGCACGGTTCTAGGGAATTGGCGGAATTGGTTGATGGTTCTATGCTTACCTTAAAGGACTCGAGTGTATTAAATGACGAAGAAGATGAATTAACCAACGAAATGTTGAGTCTGAATGCTAAATTGAAACAGATACTCAGTGATAAGAAGGATTCAAGCGCACGCCAGAACAACCAAAGGACATTTGAAGGACTAGCACCAGGTGACGAAGATGCGGACAGTGCTGAGGTAGAAGGGCGCACAGTGATTAGAGGTTCGACAATCAATTTGACTGCTGACGAAGCACCGAAGGAGCACTCCAAGACTTTATCAACGTCGAAACGTGTTGAAATTGGAAGCTTGTTTCCTGGGGAGGAGTCTTTTGAAGGTTCGAAAACTGTGGGCAGCGACTACTCTACGAAAAAGCCAGTAAAGATGAAAAAATTAAAGAAAAAGTCGTCATCAAGCTCTAGAAAGAAACCAACGGAACAACAAGATCTTTCTCCTAGTGGCGAAAGTATCTCTCAAACTATGGAACCTGATCTGCTCGACCTAGACGAATTGGTTCAAGAAGACGACGAGCTCAATGCCGTTTTGTCGATGAAACGAAATTCAAAGCAGAAAAAAAGAAGAGCATTGACGCCAGAGCAGATTGCCCGGGAAGTAAACCTGTTTAAAAGATGGGAGGCCGAAAAAGCTGTGGAGGATGCATCTATAGCTAACCGAAGAGAGGAGGGTGTAATAATTTTTGACGATACAAGCGACTTTTTGAGTACTCTCAGTAATAACATCCTCACAGAGGATTCGACAGACAGCGATCACGTCAAGCAAGAACCAAAAGTGAAGGAGGAAGATTCTGGAATTGATTCGAGCGAAAAATTAATAGGGGAGTCATCAAAACAGCACATTAAACAAGAAGACGAAGATGACTCCTTACCCGAGTCTTTACCGAAGACCAGCGACAACACTACCCCCTCTTTCAACGGAGGACTCTCTTCTACATTGAAATTCTTACGAGCTCGTCAAATTTTGCCCGAACAGACAGAGGAAGAACGACAGCACGCAAAGCTGCAGAGAGAGGCGTTGAAACAAGCCGAGCTCTTGAAATTGAAAATTTCCGTAGAAGCTAGATTGTTACAAGAGCACTTTGAAGCCGATAAAGCTTTCATGAATTTGCCTAAAGATGAGAGGCAGCAAATTCTCGACTCCCAGCTTGATGCCACTCTTAAGGAAAAGAATATTATTCCTACCAAAAGCGATACCTCTCGAGCTGGAAGACATCAAAGCTCCACCATTAATGGGCTTGATCACTATAACCCTCAAGTTAAACTTTCCTATAGGGATGAGTCCGGCGCTGAGCTTGACAAAAAAGATGCTTTCAAGTATTTATCGCATAAATTTCACGGAGTCGGGCCTGGTAAAGCCAAAATTGACAAAAAATTGAAAAAACTCAAAGACTCAAGAGAAAGAATGTCTCATGATTTCGAGGGTATTCTTTGATTGTCACCGATAACTCTCCTTTAGTCGATATGTGGTTGCTACTGCTATGGTAGGTATTAGCATCAGTAATATATGCAGGACTCCTAGCCGAGGTCGGAACTGATGGAAAAGATAATCAATAAGAAGTACTATCATTACCACTATATAGGTAATTTATTGTAAGTCGTATAAATAGGTAAGGATGGGGTCTGAAGCACTCTTTCAGGTCTCTGGGATGACTTGTGGAGCATGTACTGGATCTGTAACAGAGGCACTAAGTGAGAGCAAAGGAGTTAGTAAGGTCTCTGTGTCACTAATTACGGAAGAGGCGAAAGTGGAATACGATGAGGAGCAAATTGAGGTTGAAGATTTGAAGGAAGTGATTGAGGGATGTGGGTTTGATGCTAGACTTATTAGGAAAGCGGATTCAGTAGATAAGGAGACCCTCGTGAGTACAAAAGTGGCGATACAAGGCATGACATGTGGGTCTTGCTCAGCGTCAATTACGGAAGCATTGGAAAAAATAGAAGGAGTGAGGCAGGTGTCAGTATCTTTGATCACAGGTGAGGGGTCTGTGAAGCACATTGTGGGTGTACCAGAAGGGAAAATAATTGAAACAATCGAAAACTGTGGTTTCGATGCCCAGATGCTATCATCCAAGGCGATGAAGAAGTCGCCAACAAGAGCCGAGGTGCGGACTACAAAGCTCTCCGTATCTGGAATGACATGCGTCAACTGTACGGCCTCCATAACAGATGCTCTTGAGGGAATTGAAGGTGTTTTAGAAGTGTCGGTGTCGTTGATCATGCAGCAAGCGGTCGTCAAACACACTCAAGATATCGCTCCCTCTCGTATCAAAGAGGCTATTGAAGACTGTGGGTTTGGCTGCAGTGTAGAACTGTCAGAACTTGATCCTTCAGCAGGCGGAAATGGGTACGAGGAAGAGCAAGTTGTTTTACAAATCTTCGGCGTCAATGAAAATACGGATTTGACTAATTTGCAGTATAACATAGAGGCCGTACTCACTAGTTTCCCTGAAGTTGTCGATTTCCAGTTGGCGTTTAAAAATAATTTCAACCTTGCAGATGGGCCAGTTTACACGGATGCTAACTCGTCAACAATACAAGCCTTGAGATCTCGAGATAATCTTGAAGTATACGAAGATGAAAACTTTATCGACGAATTATCCATCACGTATGACTCTAGTGTCTTAGGTATCAGGGAATTGTCAGACGCTTTGAATGGTATTTCTGACGATATCAGATTCCTCATAGTGAACTCGGTAGATCAATCTTCAACCTCACAATTGAAGTTATTGTCAAGAACTAAAGAAATTCAGTACTGGAAATCAAACTTGTTGAAGAGTCTATGCTTTGGCTTGCCAGTAATAGTTATCAGCCACTTCTCCCATTTGCAAATATGGCGCAAGCTTATGATTTTCCCAGGATTATACTTGATTTCGTTAATACAGTTTGCGTTAACGCTCCATGTTGAACTTCGTTTGGCAGCCGTGTTCAACAAAAAGTTTTATCAGTTTATCAAAAACAGGGGTAAGAACGCCACCATGGATGTGTTAGTTTGCATATCGACTCTGATATCGTTCATTTTTTCTATACTTTCGATTGTATTGAGTGTGTGGTCAGGACAAACTAATGGACCTCCTGTGTTATTGTTTGATACTACATGTATGTTGGTTACCTTTATTTCTTTTGGTAAGTGGTTAGAAAATAAAGCCAAGGGAGCAACCTCTACTGCGTT